>OY282515.1:18036577-18636577 GCA_958296145.1 Hydrotaea cyrtoneurina
ATATTTTTTTTAAATATATTTTTATTTTTTTTTGGGAAACAAATATTTTTTGGGTAAACACTATCTACAACAATTTTTTTCTACCAACAAAAATATTTTTTATCCAAAAACTTATTTTTTTCCCACAAAAATATTTTTTACCTAAAAAATTATTTTTTTTCCCAAAAAATATTTTTTTATTTTTGGGAATTTTTTTGTATGACATTTATCAATTTATTGCAATTTCTCAGAAAATTTTTATTAAATTTAACATTTTGAGCATAAAATATTTTTTTTTTTTCATAAAACTCATCATTCAAGGTTTTTTCAAAATGAGTAACCTTCAATTATTTTTTTGGGAATTTTTTTCCCCAAATTTATTTTTTTCCAAAAAAAATATTTTTTTAAAAGGTATAAAACCTTCTTATGGAAGCGCAAACACCAATACGTATACACTTTATCAACACACACAAGGAAAAACAAAAATATTTCATTATGTACACTGGTAAAAAAAATTGAATTTCATTTTTATACAATTTATATGTGGCAAATATAAAAAAAGCAAAAGATAATTTATTATAGAATATAATACTTTTTAAACTTTTAAACTCCGCAACTAACTGAACTCTTGACCCACCTGTTGTCATATCAGCAATATTATGCGCATGAACTCTATTAAAATGCCTTTCAAAATTATATTTATTAATCGTCTTGATTATTTGAAAGCAAATCATACATTGAGATTGATTCTCAAAATTTTGAGCGAAGAAATAATCGCTTTCCCACGTGTCATTCATTCTGCAAAATAATCTATCCGCTTCAAACTCACAACACATAATGATTTCTGCAAGTGCTTCTCATTCCACGAAATCATTCAAAAAATAGCAACAAAATTTACGATGCGAGCGCCTGGCACCAATGTGTACCAACAAAGCATGCGTTCTTGTTGCTGTGTATATGAAAGTGTTGTTGCTTTGAACTTGGGTATGTGTGTATTTCATACAAACAGTTGTATGTGCATAGTAAGATGCTCAGCCTATGCTAAGCGCTTTTACAAAAACAAAAGCGCACCAAGCGCATAGGCCGTGGGCACCCCTGGTATAAAGTCAAATAAAAAATTATTTTTCCCAAAACAAATATTTTTTCCCAAAATTTATTTTTTTCCAATAAAATTTTTTTTTCCCAAAAAATTTTTTTAATAAAAAATATTTTTTTCCCCAAAAAAATATTTTTTCCCAAATTTATTTTTTTTCCAAAAAAAATATTTAAATAAAAAATATTTTTTTATTTTTTGGGAATTTTTTTGTATGACATTTATCAATTTATTGCAATTTCTCACAAAAATTTTATTAAATTTAAAATTTTGAGCATAAAATATTTTCTTTTTCTTTTTTTCATAAAACTCATCATTCAAGGTTTTTTCAAAATGTGTAACCTTCAATTAATTGTGAATAATAGTTATTTGACTTTACCCTTAAAAAAACATTTTTTTGTAAAGAAATAAATTTGGGAAACAATTAGAAAAAATATTTTTTTTGGGACTAATTTTTCTTGGAAAAAAATAAATTTTGGGAAAAAATATTTTTTTGGAAAAAAAAAATAATTTTGGGAAAAAAAAATATTTTTATTGGGAAAAAATTATTAATTAATTTTTTTTTCAAAAAAAAATGATTAATTAATTTTTTTTTTCAAAAAAAATATTTTTTCCAAAAAAAATTATTAATTAATTTTTTTTTTTCAAAAAAAATATTTTTTCCAAAAAAAATTATTAATTAATTTTTTTTTTCAAAAAAAATATTTTTTCCGCAAAAAATTTATTTTTTAAATTGTTATTAAAAAAAGAAGAAAAAAATGTTTTCTGCTCAAAAAACTAATTTTAATTACATTTTTCTGAGAACATACCAATAAACTGATAACTGTCATAAAAAAATTGGCCTGAAATCGTCAAACCCCTTTGGGTGTTTTATATACTGAACTAGTATTTTCACCCTGGCGTGGAATACCCCCTCCCATCGTATGACAGAAATCATAAAGCGCTTCTTTTAATAGTTGGTCCTTCGAGCCAGCGACCTCAAGTAGCTTCACCCATAGCAGCATTATTTTGTGGGTCTCTTAAATAGTTTGATCATAGTTTACTTTCTCTCAAAAAATACCTAAACTTTTTGGTTGAATTTTACGTTTGGAGCTCTGGTCGTCACTTGTTTATTGGACAATAATTTAACACAAGTGAATATATTTCCTTAAATCACTCATCCACATTGTGTTGAAGGGAGAAATCAATGCGACAAGCGTTATGAAATGACTTTCACACATTATTCGATGATGGTTTTCAGATATATGTTAGTAATCGTTTTATGGAACACAATCTGATGAGAAAAATACATTTTATTGCCCCTTAAATTTTGACAATTTTTAACGAACGAACAAATTCGTTGTATGGAAACAGGCAGTGAGTTCGTTTATAATGAAAACAATTTCATACATTTTTTTAATACACATATTTGGCATAGAGAGACAAAAACTCATTTCTATATTTAGATGAAGGAATTAGTTGGCCAAAACTCCACTCGTTCCTGTTTCCAAAAACTTTTTATATTTTAGATGAATTCTTTATTTGAAATGCAATTAAATCGGTGGTCGTCGGTCGGCGGTGCAGCGCATTTCAAACATTTTTAATATTAAAAAACTTTCAGTTCACACAGCGAGAATTATTAGAATATTGCAGAGGAATTACTCAAAAAAATCTAAATTCATATCCGGAATATGAACAATTAAAATAACTCGCACTACGCTCAACCGGGACACCATCACAAAAAACAAACGAAAGGAAACAAAATATTAAATAATTTTCATCTGCATGCAAATGTCCTTTACAGGCATGTGTTTGTGTGTCGTCGGAGCGTGTTATAGAACAACAATTTGAATTTGTCTTACAACACCGCCATTTAATTAATGACAAATGTGTGTTAAATGTCTTTCCAACCCAAGACTGGCAACATATGCGTGCAACATACAGCGAATCCTGATGTCATTTCAAACAACAGACGATGGGAGCGGTGGTCGAGTCTCTGCGAAACCTTCCAAAAACTATTTCAATTCCAACAGCGGAAACCAAAACCCTTTCGCCGTGTCAAAGACGGTTGGGGGTGGGTTACAACAGCGACAAGCAAATGAATTGTTTTATACAACTTAAATGAAAGGAATGTTTCTTTCAAAATCAAAAACACACACCGACACATTCGCATACTGCTAAAGTGAAGCTCGACGTGTTGCGTTGTTGTTCCAGTTCTATTACATTGTAAAGTAGTGGAGAACGTCGTTAGTCCTGGTGACAGTTACATTTGCAACATGGTTATTAAAAGCATTTCATTTCGGCTGTGGCAATATAGAGAGTACAACACAGCCGACAAACAGGCGTCCTTCGTTTTTGCATACATTTGTTTGTCAACACTTACATTTGTAAAAGGGGGAGGAACATAAATTTCCACAAAGAATTTCAGACATTTCGAATGAAAATGTTATTAAATGGCAACCGAAAGAAGTTCACCATCTCACACTTCCATTTGTTCGATAGTTCAGAGACATGCAAAGGACAGACAACACACACACACGCACGCATTCTTCTTCGAACTTAAGCAGTCTATTTCCGTTTCCGTTCAGGCCTTAACACACACACACACACACACACACATATGGTCGGCTTCGCACACTGAATCTTTGCAATTTTTGAAAGTACCCCAAGAACAAAGTTCACGGGACACATTCGTTCGTCCTCGTTGAGTGGAATTGCAATTGTCATTGGCTTGTGCTCAGGCAAATACCGAAGAACTAGTGAAACTCATTGTTAAACAATTTTTCGAAAGTTTCCATTTGTTTTGATTTCCAGAGATACCAGGAGTTTTCGCAAAATCATTCGTTTATTTTTAATAGAAACCCTATTTAAAAAGAAACACGTATTTCCATGTACTAAGTGTCACATCGATCGATTCATATTTTCCACCTGTAGTTTGATTTCAAGAACAGATGAAACGATGGACTTGCTAAATCGTTTCAGTTAGTGATTCTGCGTCAAATGTTAATGGGTTCATCGCACATTATTTGGGGTGTTACAACAAAATGCACAAGGCCCTGGAAATGTTGACAACTCCGCAGACGTTTATTGGGAGCTTGATATGCAGAATGCAACTGAGAAGATGCCTACATCCAACTGGCTGACTAGTAACATCGACAATTATTACAGCTATGGGTTGGTAAAGCGACAGCCCTCATTTGTTAAATAAAAGTTTCACGTGAGCTAACAGAATTTCGTCCCGTTGTGTTGCCGCATACCAATACTCTTAAATATATTTGAAGAGGCCATATGATGGCATTCCTTTAAGGAAACCAATGGGATTTTGTAACGGAATCCCAATTTCACGGAATCCCAGTTCAGCCAGGTCACCCAGATTATTCAACGTTGGTTGAGCGCAAAATGTTGTTGTTATGCGGCTGTGAGCTGGGCAGTTCCATATCAAATATTGAGGGTTTTTTTCCTAGACTACTCCGCCTAAAACCGTTAGCCGAGGAGGTGGTGGCAAATTTTACATCTTCTCAGGCCACATAATATATCCAAAAAATGAACTTACTGAGCAAAGGGTGACGATAAAGAAGCGAGGTGGCTTCCGAAATTGATTTGTAGACCTTGGGTGGCAATCATAGCAAATTCATAGCATGAAACGCTTAAAAGACCATAAAACAACATTTTTTTAAACATTTTTACAAAATAGAAATGTTTTATTTTTTTCAGATATTTTTGCAAAACAAATGTTTTATTTTTTACTAGCTTGCTCGGCAATCCTCATAATTGATGTACAATGTTCATCGAATTGATGTACAATGTTCATCAAATTGATGTACAATGTTCATCAAATTGATGTACAATGTTCATCAAATTGATGTACAATGTTTATCAAATTGATGTACCATGTTCACCATATTGATGTACAATGTTCATCAAATTGATGTACACTGTTTATCAAATTGATGTACGATTTTCATTAAATTGATGTCCAAGTTCATCAAATTGATGTACAATGTTCATCATATTGATGTACAATGTTTATCAAATTGATGTACCATGTTCACCATATTGATGTACAATGTTCATCAAATTGATGTACACTGTTTATCAAATTGATGTACGATTTTCATTAAATTGATGTCCAAGTTCATCAAATTGATGTACAATGTTCATCATATTGATGTACAATGTTCATCAAATTGATGTACAATGTTCATCAAATTGATGTACAATGTTCATTAAATTGATGTACAATGTTCATTAAATTGATGTACAAAGTTCATCAAATTGATGTACATGTTTATTAAATTGATGTACAATGTTTATCAAATTGATGTACAATGTTCATCAAATTGATGTACAATGTTCATCAAATTGATGTACAATGTTCATCAAATTGATGTACAATGTTTATCAAATTGATGTACCATGTTCACCATATTGATGTACAATGTTCATCAAATTGATGTACACTGTTTATCAAGTTGATGTACGATTTTCATTAAATTGATGTACGTGTTTATCAAATTGATGTACAATGTTCATCAAATTGATGTACCATGTTCACCATATTGATGTACAATGTCCATCATATTGATTGTACATCCATCAAAATGATGTACGGAATAGAAGAAAAATAAATGAAAAGTTATACATCAAATTGAAGAAAAATGATGTCCAAATTCATTAAATTCCTGTAAGAATTCATCGAAGTGATGAACTCTGTTTTTCCGTGTAGTTTCAACGAACCTTAGTTTCATTTATACTTCATCACTAGTCCAACATCTGAAATCAGAACAGAGAAATCTCTGACTTTCAACTTTAACTTTAACCTCATACTCCGCCAAGATTAATTACTGCTGCTGCTTCTTCTTTGTTTCAATAATTCTTGCCAATATCCGTTAATAATATTTTTGTTCGTTTCCCCGAACGGTTAGTCAGAGTGACACTATTATTCCGCATTCGTTCATTCAAGCAAATCCAAAATAATCTGTTCCCCACCCCCCGTTTGGCTGTTTTGGTTAGATTTGCTATGTCCTGTCAGGGGTTATTCTGTGAAATGTCCTTGTGGCGAAATCTCGTCTCGTATTTATCTTCGACTGTTTATTATTCGTCGGATTACTGTTGTTGTTGTTGTTGCAGCTATAGCGTGCTGTTTGTTGTTGTAATCATATCCTTGGTCCGGATATGTACGTTAATTGAAAATTTAATAAATGTCATTGTTATTAATAATTCGACAACAATAAGGAGGACGACGGCAATGCCAACAAAGTCATTGCGAATATAAATACGACGTTTCTTTTTGTCCCCCCTTTGTCTTGACAGCAGTTACTTTATTATTCGTTCGTATTTAATTAGAGTCCTTCCGAGAATAGAGTGGCACATTCATGTGAGGGGTTTTGAGGGCGAATGATAGCAGCAGCGGGTACATATTCGATATGGAGGATATGAAGGAATATTTATGGAGACGCAACGAAAATGACGTCTTTGGTTTAGTTTCGAGTGGTATGATGACTACACCAAGGTTGGGTAAATGAACAAGGCCATGGAGAGAATAATTAAAATCGCACATAGGCACAGTTGGGTCAGTTATATATCCACAGAAGAAATTCGATAACGGCGATTGGCATTAGCTAACACAAAATCATTAGTTTGTGATGGATATGGAACCTCTTCGAATCGTTCGATACGAAAGCAGTTCGAAGACTACGGTCATAGGATAGGGAAGTGGGATCGGAGACTTCGAGTTTTATTTATTTGTGTACATTCAATTCCCATAAAATAAATCAAATGCACTGAAAACAAGTTAATTTGTTAATACATTTTAAAAAAAATTAAATATTTTCGGTTATATGAACTTTTTTAGCTTTAAGATACAAATGCCCCTCAGAGTATAGGAATATTGGATGGAAATACAATTTTCGAAATTTTGTTATTGAACAGCCGAAGTCGAAGTCGACTCCGGAGCTATTTACAATTGCTGGAGTCGAAGTCGTCTCCCAGATGGGAGCAGGTGACCATCTTTGTTCATCTCTCAGTTCGAAGGCCCAAATTTAGAAGCAATTATAAGTCAATAATCCTGTCCCTTAAATTGCTGAGTAATGTGGACCTTATAAGCGAATTAGGGGGGGGAGGGGGGTGTCTGGATACAATATTAAGCTGCTGCCTGAAAGGAATTGAGTTGTTGAGACCGCTGGTGAGTCGATGTTCGACGTTCTCGCCAGTACTCACCATACAACGACGGAGACCGTGGGCATTTTCCACTAGCCTGCTTGTCTCATGATAACTTCATGATACCGCGATCGGCGCCTAATTCCGGCCAACAATATATTTTCTATAAACGGACTGTTGGGGCTACACAGCATTGACTTTGAATATAAGTTTGAATTATTTCCTCAATCGCATTGTGATGACCTCAGTGTATTTTTATTGAATTCAAAAGGGTTTCTTCAAGTATGACTTGTGCTAAGAAAGTCTTTGGATTTTGAAAACGCAATTTCCCCTATTTTCCCCAGGACCAATTACTTAGTCAATACTTTGTGACCTCATTGCAAAGTAATGTGACTGCTCATGTACCGAAATATAAATATTTCAAATATAAAGTATTGTGCCTCCATTTCGAAAAGTCAATTAGGAAATTTAAAGTGTATAAATGTATGTGTGTGTGTGTGTGTGCCTACATGCCAATACACGAACATGACTACTACGCAAATAAGTAATTACAATGAAATATAGAATTCCATCGCAGAGATTTCCACAAAGTTGTAAAATTTTATGTTTTACAATCAAAAAGTTATTTGTGAAAATGCCAAAGCTACAAAGAGAGGAACCGCACCGCACCGCACCGTACCGAACTGATTCGGCCTGGTTGTTAACAAAAGTGTAACTAATTGTAAGACATAATTCTTACATTAAATTAACTACTCTCCCCCACCCCCCCGCCCTATGTGACAGCCAGCCCACACTCATGTCACAACAATGCCGAGGCCAACTAATAAAGGCTACAACAGCAACTGCTACCTCCATATAACCCCCTATACGGAGGCGGGGTTGGCGGTGGCACCACCGATGCCATTGATCTGTGCTTTTAACCCATTAATATAAAATTACAATAAGCAACATAATTTTAAAATTCGAAATGAAATGAACAGCACTTGTTCCTTCTTCTCGCCTATTAAGACACGATACTGGAAAAGTCAAAATCAGAGCCAGAGACTGGCAGAAATTTGCCAACGAAAGGGGTGAATGGGGTGTAAGGTGTGCATTATCGTGGAAAAGGGGTTTGGAGTGGGGGGTGGGGGTTAGAAAATGTTTTTCTAAAACAATACAACACTTTCACAATGTTCCATGTTCGAGACATGTTACATACAATAACGTAACAAATCGACTTACACACAATGTAGCAGCGAACAAAATTGCCAGCAATAGCAGCAAACAATAATGAAGACGACGGCGACGACGACGGTATCATGAACAACTCACTGAACATGTTGAACATTTACAATGAAACTTTTAAATTTAACACCATTGTTGAACTCGTTCGTATTGTAGCACATACACATGCACAGACACACACACATGGCCTCACACGCTTTCAAGCCACCACCCACAAAAAAAAAAAGAATTACAAAAGAAATTGTAAAGTGTATAGAATTTTTAAAATGAACATCCTTAATCCTTTTCGAAAAGGTTTACCTTTTACAGTACAGTGGTGGCGAATTAAATAGCAGCGTTTTTTTGTTGTTTTTATCAAAATTCAAATAATTTTTCGATGACAGAGATGTGAGTAATCATTCTCTAATTCTCTCAATACAGTGGTGGCGAATTAAATAGCAGAGTTTTGTTTATTAAACAGGCAGAGATGTAAGAAATCATTCTCTGAACATCTAAGAGTTGTACATCCAACTGTACAGTGCTGGCTAATTAAATAGCAGCGATTTTTTTTTATCAAAAGCATGTGACGGAGACGGATTAACGATTGCGAAACCGGAAAGATGCAAATAATTCTTCAATGACAGAGAGGTGAGAAATCATCCTCTGATCTTCTAAGAGATTTACCTCTAACAGTACAGTGGTGGCCAATTAAATAGCAGAGTTTTTATTAAACAGGCAGAGATGAAATCATCCGCTGATCCTCTAAGAGGATTACCTGGAACAGTACAGTGGTGGCGAATTAAATAGCAGCGATTTTTTTATTATTAAAACCTTAAAGATCGTTAGCTTTGTGACAGTAACGTATTGACGATTGCAAACCCGGAAATAATTTTTCGATGAAGCTCCCCGGCGAGTTGGTAGCGTGCTTGCCCATCAGCATGGGGGTTGTAGGTTCGATTCCCACCAGAGGCTTTGGTCTGTCGCTGCAAAAATCAAGCCATATGGTCTGTGTCCCCCGGTTTACCTTGGACCCAAGATAAAGAAGAAAATAAATTTACTTTGTATTGTAATTAATAAATAAATAAATAAAAAAAATTCGATGACAGAGATGTGAGAAATCATTCGCTGATCCTCTAAAAGGTTTACCTCTAACAGTACAGTGATGGCGAATTAAATAGCAGCGTTTTTATTAAAATCATGCAGAAATCTTTCTCTGATCCTCTAAGAGGTTTACCTTTCACAAATACGTCTTCGTTGACAGAGATGTAAGAATTGAAATTTTTTTTTTAATTGACAATTACTGGCGCTCTGTTCGTTCAACGTCAGCTGTGTTGCAACGACCGCAATGGAATTAAGTAAACCACAACCATTGACATTTTCTGACTTTCAATAGTAATAACCTAGCTTTCGAAATTAACTTATTGAATGGCTTTCCATGGCAGTCAAATACAAACTAAATAATCCTGCCACTTCTCCATCTGTTCGGCAAACTAGAGGAACTTTCGTAAAATATTTCCTTCTTTTTTTTTACAAACAAACACTTTTAAAGATTTGTTAACAATCACTGCTATTTAAAAGAGCACAGCTGTATGTGACTAATGTCGTATATTCACTAGCGCTGTGAGTGCAATCGTGTGTGCGTGTGCCATTTGAATGTATGCGTTTATTTAGACATGTATTGAAAGTGATTTTTAAGTAAAAGCTGCGTCATTTAGTCGTGTATCGCCACAGATCGTACTCCAACAGGGCACAAATAAAATCACAGTCAACAAAAAAAAAAGTAACGCCAAACATATCACAAATTGTTGGTAATAACACATGAAGGCATGTGTGTGTGTGTGTAGCACATGTTCCATTAAAGTGAAGGACTGAGTGCGTCTCAACGAACGGGTTGGTTGTAAATGTATAACACCAACAACAACGACAACCAACAAGAACACCAAGTGGCAGCAGGAGCAGTTGTAGTATCAAATTTGTCGTCGTTCATTGTGTGTGTAACATTTGCTACAAATTGTCTTGTACAACATGTTGACACTTTTTTTTTTTTTTTTCGTTTTCATCGCATCGCAATCTGCGTGTAAAGACGCTTGTAACACAAACACTCGTTTCGTAGACGTCGTACAATTCATGTTTTCATTTAGACCTTTAAAAAAAAAAATATATTTGATAATTTTAAATGAGCGAAAGGCAAAAGAAACACATTTGTTTTGTAATACAATTTGAAAGAAATTCAAAACATGAGAAAGGGTTGATTTCATTTTGTGGGAGAAGTAGGAGGTTTCACTTAATTGGACCAACATGTGTCCACAACACACTTTATTGGCTATTTATTACCGAGAAATATTATTTCTGCAAAGCAGACTCCTCTTGGCAAGTATATACAGGGTTGGCCATTTAAAAGTTTAAAATTGAATCGGCAATAATTTTTCTTTTTTTCTTTAAATTTCAAATAAATTTCATTTAAATTTCAGTCAAGTTAAATAAGAGATTTACAGCTTTTTCTTGAGCAACAAAATAAAAAGTGAATTTTGAATTATGACACTATTGAAGTAAGTGGTGACTACCACGACTGGCTCGGAGTACCTCGTCCGATCCATATAGAATCATTTTAGCAATCCAAAATGCAAACAACACACTTGGAATTTATAGTGAAATTTGCAATACCATCTTGGATCAAGTGGGTCTAATCAGAGACGAGCTATACAAGTCCAAAGTTGGAAAGCTCGTTTCTCAGAAAAATTTCTATTTTTCTCTTATTGGAGTGTATATCTTTGTATTCCCCCTTTTTTTTTAATGAATATGAACTAATATTTTTTTATTTAAGCTCGAGGTCCTGATCTTAGTTGGTTCATATCTTTCTTTGTTTCCAACACGATTCAGTTTATTTTTCTAACTCAACTATTTGAAGTCCGATTTCGGTCAAATAAATATGATTAGTTTGGAAATAGAATTATTAAAAAACCCGCTATCGCTAATCGCGGACAGAAACAGACGAAAAAAGTCTGCAACACAAAAGAAATACCACATTTTTTCCAACGATGGGGAAATCCCAAAATGATGAAAATTATTCTTCACCAGCTGAAACACAGAGAAGTTCGTTTCCAAGTAGCGACAGTGATAATATTTAATTACAAGTTAAATGCGTTTTCTAATTCTGGCATTCAAAACATGTCTTAAGATTACTTTCTGTTTTTTATTTATTTATTATTAATTATTAATTACAATACAAAGTAAATTTATATTCTAATTTTTGGGTCCAGAGTAAACCGGACCATATGTTTAGATTTTTGCAGCGACAGACCAAAGCCTCTGGTGGGAATCGAACCCACAACCCCCACGCTGATAGGCAAGCACGCTACCAACTCGCCTACCGGGGCGCTTTTTCTGTTTTTGTTTTCTTCTGTAGCACGAATGAAATATTTTAATTTTGTACAGGGTTTTCGAACCAGAGGTGTTATTTTGGTATTCAAAGAAAAATGGAATGTTTTGACATAAATGATCGGCTGTTTATTTCACAATAATGAATAACAACATCAGTCAAATGGCCACCAAGACCACACGTACAGGACCATAACCTTTTCATTAAATTTCCCATAACCAACGCCCCTGTTCTGTCCTTCGCTTTTGAGTGGACATCTTTCCCGCCATAGGTGTCACAACTTTCACTTTAGCCGAAATTTTGGAGAATGTGTTTCACTTGAAAATACTCGGCGAAAGTAAAATGAAATTCCTTTTTTTTACATTGAATGATACGTTAATCGAGTAAAAAGAAGTTGAGACACATAATTTGAAATGTTTTCTGCCGATTTGGATACTTCAACACTTATTTTAAAGCCATTTACTAAAGAAATAATTGAATTAAAAAAAAGTTGATCATTTCAACGCCTATTTGTCACAGGCAACATTCCATTTGGTGGAATGAAAGTGAAAAGTGAAATGGAATGAAAATGAAAGCAGGAACAGGGCTGCAAATCGCAAAGTGGCTGCCCTATGGCCTCGATAGCCTCACGAATTCTATCTTTGAGGTTTTGAATCGACGCTGTGCCCCCAAAGGAACAAGTAGCAAGGTGTTAAATCACAAGATCTCGGTGGATCTCGGAAACTTTTACCGGACCTTGTTATTATATCTATTCTTATCGCCCCGGAAGGCGAGTTGGTAGCGTGCTTGCCTATCAGCGTGGGGGTTCGATTCCTACAAATTCTATTGCAATTTTATATAAATGTCATGCCCAACATTTATCTGGCAGATAAAATTCCTCAGAAACAAATAAAAAAAAAAGGAATCATCATGGTCTGTCGCTGCAAAAATCTAGCCATCTAGTCTGTGTCACCATGGTTTACCCTTGGACCCAAAATTAGAACATAAATTTACTTTGTATTGTAATTTTTAAAAAAATAATTAAAAAAATATAGTTTTTTGTTGAAATAGTTATTTTTGTGGGCCTTTTTCATTTGGGGCTATTTTTCTGGGGTCCATTTCTCCAAAATGGGAAAAAGTCAAAAACGTTTGTTACACTAATGCGAGGGAAACATGCTCAAATCTTGTGGAGCCTATGCCCCGCAGGTGCCAAGCAGTGATTTTAAGGGACCGTTCGTATGTGGAATAATCTTCCAGCAAATGTGTTTCCTGCCATTTGTGACATTCAGAAATTCAAAACAAATGTCAACAAACACTACTTCCTCCTTCCGATACCCTAATTTCCTTCCGCTAACACAATGCATTGCATTTATAGGGGGCATCGCCTGAGTGTTGGCCATAAAAAAAAAAAAAAAAAAAAAATTTCATGGATTCAAAATTCTATGTTGATTTTTTTTTAATTTTTCTAATGAATTTTCCATTCCATTTGATTGTAAAACAACTCAATACACAATTTTCCAATACGTCCCATATATAACTCCTGAATTAGTTAAAGTCTTTAAATCGTAAGTATTTCCTTCGAATCGGCGCTGTGGTTGCAATAATCTCATAGTACACCACCGTATACACAATTTCAAATCTGTACCTCATCGAACCGTTTTCTCTTGTGTTCCGTTTCATTTTTTTTTTCTAATAAAAATTGACGGCCGCTTTCTCGAAGAAACAATTTCGCTTTTATGTTTGAAACTCATACAATTTGTCACAGTTAACTTCACACACACACGCACTCGCACAACGCATGTAACATTTTAAATTGTCTGCGGAAAAATTTAAATTTCCATACCAACAACCCCAGCGACACGAAAATCGTAACAAATCGATATGGATTTTTAGCCTTTTCAAGTCTGTTTTCCAACCCACACACAATTGAGACACAATAAACGCGTTGAAATTTGTAAAACATGAAAGGTTTTCACAAAAATTTCCCCTTTTGCGTGCTGAATATCCTTCGACGACAACAACTGTTGTGACTCCCAATGTGACCTTTAAAAATGACAAAAAAAAAAAAAAAACCAAACAAACGAAGTGAAAAGGAAAAATCTTAAATACTTTAACGTAAAGCAAGATAAAGCAAAACCTGAGAAAGTACAACAACAAAAGAGGAAAGAAATGAAAAATATGCAATCGGATTTTGTGTACGTTCTTCTTTTCTGCTAACGCTGCTGCTAGGGAAAACCTCATGAAAAGTACAGAGTCCGCATCAAAAAAAATCGATGTGGCATTTACAGTTTAAATAGCACTGGCATGATGATACACTCTGTACACTGAATGGGGAAGTCACGGTTGGCAAAGAGGGGAAAGAAAGGTCTGCTTATGTACAGGTACAGTCTTAACCGTTTCACTTCAAGGGGAACCTGGACCCCTGTGTTTGTTGTTGTGTATCTGAACCGTTTCGCGCCGGCCAGTGTGTGTGCGTGCGTGTGTTGTTCGTAACGTGTAGACAAAGGCCAACACGTTAATACAGCTCCGCCTCTTTTTTTTTGTTCAAGCTAAAACCAGCACGAAAACAGTTTTTTCAATGGCTGTGAGTGGAACAGCAACAAATGTGCGGTTTCAGTGAGGCCATCACTTTGTTTTTTGCCCGTGTGCTCCGTGTGTTTGTATTAGAAGAAGCATTTGGCGGTTGCTCTCCATATACAGAGACAGAGTACGAGAGAGAGAGAGAGAGTACAGACTAAAAAAAAACCGAAATGAGAACTTGTGTTAGTACTTGGCCATAAACAAAGAGCGTATATCGTTGTGTACTGGCAAAGAGCGGGGAAAAAAATATAAATTTTGTTTGAAAAACCCCCAAAAGACATGCGCTGCATTCGATGGCATTGTGAAAAGCTCCACCCCCTTTTGATTGAGTTTTTCCACGAAATCGTGGGGTGGTGGCGTATGACGTACGTGTAACGTACAACTCGAGGCTGGCCGAACTAGAACAGCAACACACCGCAGCGCGTAACGTTAGACCGCGAGAGAGAGAAGTGCATAGGGTTTACTTGTGTGGTGCGGAGGGTACATTTCATTTCCATCGCACCACACCACACCACACCCACCCACCGTTCTGTGTCGTGTTGTACTTAATGCAATAAAATTTTAAAGGTGTTTATTATTTATTACATGTTTGTGATTTGCTTTATTTTCTTCTTCTTCGACATCGACTTCGACTACTTCTCTTACGCTTTGAAGCAGGATGTATGGCAAGATATCCCCCACCATTTCTCCTCACCCCCCTAATGTTTTTTATTCTGCTGAGACCGCTGGTAAATATTTAAGAAACTTTGTGGTTCTTTGCTAGTTTCTGTATGCAGTTTTTGTTGTTGTTGATTTCTTTTTCCACTCGCTAGGACTTCATTTGTTCCATAGTCAGCGAAAAACGATGGAGGACTGAAAATTGTTCAGAAATTCGACTTCTTCTTAGCAATTTGTCGAATTTAACTTAATCTTCACCGCTAAAGAGAAATGTGATAAATCAGAGCAGATACATGACATTTTGAACAATTTTCGATTTTGCAAAAGACAGAAACATCGCATTTTGCTGTTCCCACACGGAAAACGTCTCTCTTTTCCCCAGTGACACTTTTGATGTTGTTTGCTTTTGTAAAGTGTGTTCCACAAGCATATAAAGCAATAAAAAAAATACGTTTTTTTTCCAAAAAACAAAATTTTTTCCATAAAAATGTGACAATAATAAAATTTACTTCGTAATATCATTAGAAATGTGTTTAACAATGAACTCAACATCAAAAATTTATTTTTCAGCCTAAAAAGTATATACAGTCGAGTTCGGTTATAACGAACACCTAGGGACTCGACAGATTGGTTCGTTAAAAGCGAATTTCGTTCTATCCAGGGTAAAATCGGGTACAAGCAAAACTCTTGGGACTTAAAAAAAGTGTTCATTATAGACGAAAGTTCGTTACAGACGAAAGTTCGTTATAGACAAAAGTTCGTTATAGACGAAAGTTCGTTATAGACGAAAGTTCGTTATAGACGAAAGTTCGTTATAGACGAAAGTTCGTTATAGACGAAAGTTAGTTATAGACGAAAGTTAGTTATAGACAAAAGTTCGTTATAGACGAAAGTTCGTTACAGACGAAAGTTCGTTACAGACGATAGAAGTTCGTTATAGACGAAAGTTCGTTATAGACGAAAGTTCGTTATAGACGAAAGTTCGTTATAGACGAATGTTCGTTATAGAGGAAAGTTCGTTATAGACGAAAGTTCGTTATAGACGAAAGTTCGTTATAGACGAAAGTTCGTTATAGACGACAGTTCGTTACAGACGACAGTTCGTTATAGACAAAAGTTCGTTATAGACGAAAGTTCGTTACAGACGAAAGTTCGTTGCAGACGAAAGTTCGTTATAGGCGACAGTTCGTTATACACGAAAGTTCGTTACAGACGAAAGTTCGTTATAGACGAAAGTTCGTTGTAGACGAAACTTCGTTACAGACAAAAGTTCGTTATAGAAGAAAGTTCGTTATAGACGAAAGTTCGTTATAGACGAAAGTTCGTTATAGACGAAAGTTCGTTGTAGACGAAACTTCGTTACAGACAAAAGTTCGTTATAGAAGAAAGTTCGTTATAGACGAGAGTTCGTTATAGACGAAAGTTAGTTATAGACAAAAGTTCGTTATAGACGAAACTTCGTTATAGACGAAACTTCGTTACAGACGAAAGTTCGTTACAGACGAAAGTTCGTTATAGACGACAGTTCGTTACAGACGAAAGTTCGTTATAACCGCACTCGACTGTACACCGTTTTTTCTAGGTAAATCCAAAAGAAATAGCACCATTTGTATGGCAGCGCCATCTAGCGTGAGGTTTAGGTAAAAATAAATATCCAAAATGAATTCCTCAACCCAAAACCAATAAGATTTCACAACTTTCCAGGGTAATAGAAATACATAAGAATTGTTTTTATGAAATTTTCAATGAAAATTTCCAACTTCAAATGCGTGTACAAAAAAATCTCGCACTGAACTAAAAAAAGCGCTTGAAGGTTTTGCCATGGATAATGTCAACTTTCATTGGCAATTGTTTTCATCCCATTCGCATTATGGTTGCAGTGCTTGCTAAGACCATCCAATGATTTACTTACAAATTAGAAAGCAATCTCTATGTCATTTACAAGTTTTCTAGAAAAAAGTATTACACGTTCGGAGCCGGCAATATGAATGAGTTCAACCAAACAAGGTTCAGAAACATCAGTATGTACTCATTCCAGGATTGATAACATTCTGGCCAGCAGTATTGTCAACTCTAGGCGAGGCTCAGTGTATTCCAGAAGGTGAGCTACTGGTGGAAATCCACAGGTTGGCGGTTCATTCCCACTCCTGTAGCCAAAACGCTTAACATTATTCTCAGGGACTTTGAGCCCGGCGGTTGAATGAACATGAGTCAAACGCATAGGATTGGGATTACACCCAATCGAAAGTTTATTCCAAGGGATTTTATGCTGGAAGAGAAGCATTTTTAGACTCTACCAGTGATCTTTGCTTTAGCTGAATCCTAGAGGCATTATATTCTCTCCTCGGTGCACGGTACAGAAGCTGCAACGATGTCAACGCCATCAGGTCTCCAGTAGAACGGTTTCTACGGAAGCCATACTGTTGATCATTCAGAATGCCGTTAAACTATCGATACCTAACCAGATGGTGTTTAACCATGTTCTCCATAACCTTCGAGAGCGCAGAACATATTGCAATTGGACGTTCGTTTGGCTGGATTAGTAGTTCCACCTTTCTTGGGTATCGGCTGAACATTTGGCAACTTTCCAACGGCAGGGCTAAATACCAGCACGTTACGACATGTTGAAAAGATTGAGCCAGACAAGTGCTGGCTTTTATTTTCCCTCAATTTTGATTGTGTCCACAATGGAATAACATATCAAATGGAAACTGAATCTATTTGTGAAATAACATGTCTCCACACTTAGCAAGCCAACCTCGTGTTTGCGCGTGAAAAACACCCGAGCCAATTTTTACAAAATTGAAAGTCATTTCTTTTCATTTGCAATTTATTCTTTATACTCTGGCCGCTTCTCCGTCCTCACAACGCCACCGCAATCCATGTCCATGTTGCAAGCCAACCCATGCAGGATTGCGTTGGGTGCACATTATCCTTCGTTCCTTGTTGTATCCTTTATATGCTGTTTGGCATTACACTTCGTCCAACTTTTATTTCATTTCATTTTGTTTGTGTGAGGTTTTTTTTATTTATTTATTCTCAGTTTACTTTCTGCTGTTGTTGTTTTGTAATGTTATTGTTTTAAGTTTTTCCTTGTTGCTGTTGTTGTATTCATTTGTTTTCTCCATGTATTGTGTGTACTTAAGTTGGATGCATTGGGTGGGCGTGGGCGAGGGGGTGGTGGTGGGGGACGTGGTTGATGGTTCCTAGAGTCCTATAGAATTTGTAGCATCATAGACTTTTCTCTTCTTTAATTATACATTGTTAACGTTGTTTTGTGTAATGTATTTATTTTCTTTTCTTTCCTTTTTCTTTTTGTTTTTTGTAATATTTCCGTTTGTCGTGAAGCGAATGGATGAGGTCAAGTGGAAGGGGAAAACGGAAATACTCGCAGGTCCTGGTGAAATGAATGTAAATGAATACGTACATGAACACGGAGTGGGGCCTGTAAATGTGATCATTTGCGATTGTCGATCGTTAATTTCAGTTATTTCTGGAAATTTCTGGAATATCCCAAAATTTATGTCGAATTTGTCAAAAACGCTTAAGTAGTTTAACAATTTGGAGTCTCTTCAAGTTATGCTAAGAAAAGTGAAAAATATTTTTTTTTCAAAAATAATAAAAATTGGGGAAAATCTGAGAATTGATAAAATTTTTTTTTAAAAAATTTGACGTGATCCAAACATTTCCACGTGTCTGCCTGCCAAAAATCAGCTCCATTGGATCACTGAAAACGGGTTAAAAATCGGCCGATACACGTGTATTTTTATTTTTTCCCCTCTTTCCGAATATGTGCATTTGGTTCATAGGACAGAAAAAAATCTATTTTTTGTAACACGGTGTAATGAAAAACCACATCAGCCAAATGGCTTCCACGACCACGCTTACAGGACCATATCCTTTTCACCACATTTTCCATAACCAAATCGCAAAGTGGCTACCATATGTCCTCGATAGCCTCACCAATTCTCTTATTGAGGTCTTAAATCGACGCTGAGCTGTTGGCGTATACCTTATCTTTCACGTAACCCCAAAGGAAGAAGTTGCGAGGTGGAAATGGGCCTCATCAGTCCAGATGATTTTCCGTTAGAATTCCGTATCATTTGCATCATAACACCTCTTGTTGGAAACCCCTTTACTACCATGAAATTCAATTAATTACGATTTTACGCACTTTTACTCCCTGAAATATTTCGGAACTAGTTGATCTTATTACATTAAATTGTAGAGGTTTTGTTTTGTAATATCAACGGTTTAGGATTTTTAATTAAAAATCAATCAATTGTCTTAAAAAAATATTATTAAAAAAAAAAATCAAACAATTTTCTTAAAAAAAAAAACAATCACTTTTCTATTCCCCCAAAACTTAACTAGAAATAATTCTTAAATTTCGAGGTCAAGAATTTTTATTATTTTTTTAATTCAATTTATTTTTCCAAAATTTTGTTCTTTTTTGAAGAACATCATAAGAGAGTCAAAAAATTTATTTAAAAAAAAAAAATCAATCAATTTTCTTAAAAAAATATTATTAAAAAAAAAATCAAACAATTTTCTTAAAAAAAAACAATCAATTTTCTATTCCCCCAAAACTTAAACTAGAAATAATTCTTAAATTTCGAGGTCAAGAATTTTTACTATTTTTTTCTTTTTTTTTTAATTCAATTTATTTTTCCAAAATTTTGTTCTTTTTTGAAGAACATCATAAGAGAGTCAAAAAAAATTTATTAACAATTTTTGAACTCATTAAAAAATTCTAAATTCAAGAATTATTTACAGTTGAAGTTTTGGGGGAAAAGAAAATAACTGTTTTTTTTTTTTTTTTTTTGATATGATTATTTATTAGCATTATATTTTCTGAATAAAATCAAGTTCCGAAATGCCGTTGAAAGAAATCCGGATTCTCAGGAGCTAGAAAAGCTCGGAAAATTAATTTTTTAAAATTTATAAATTGGCACCCCTGATGGTTAGAGAGTTAAAAATCCTACTTATACCTCCTATGAGAATGCCTTAAAACACCCGGTACAGTTTATGTCTGTATTAAACGTTTCCAATTATTTCGTCATTCCCCCCTCCAAATGCTCTCTTCAAATTCCAAATGCAATATAAAAAAAAAAAACAAACATCCAATGAAATGCCTTCATAACATCCACCAGACATACGTTTTGATATTTGTACAAAGTTCATTGATAATGAGATTTTAATTAAAATAATTAAATTGCGATAAATATACGCAACATGCCACAGTCGGCCGATTAACCACTGGACTGGACAAACGGCCGTCCAACAGCCTCAGAGTTATTTATAACCTTAATTGAACAGAAACAGAAACTATCAGTGTTAAACACAATCTAATAAACGCCTAAAATAAACACATGCACTCACACACACACACACACACCCACACACCACCGACAGAAGGGGGCCAAAAGTTCATATCGAACATATTTTCACACATAATTCATTCTGGGGGCAAAATACGCCCCCGGCCACCGGTGAAGAAATCCCAAAACCCAATCGATTAACTTCATATCAAAGAAGCCAAAACTAAGGAAACCAGAAAGGATAAACAGCCCTGGTGGGTCAGCAAGGACCAATGCACACACACACACACTCGGACTCCAAGTGTTATTAATATCAATGAATTGTTGAAATAACTCATCTCCGCAAATGTTAAGAATACCTAAGCCACAGTCCGGGCAGAAGGAGATTACTTTACACGTCGGAGCGAGTGTGAGCGAGCAAGTACACAACAACAGTACACCTTAAACATCATTAGGGAAATAGATGTGCCAGTATGTAAGACCAACCTACTTTTGTACATTCTCCCATTCCCATTCACATCCACCACATCGACTTCTACTTGGCAAATCCATCTATCCTGGGCGTCCGCTTGAGGCCAGCAAGAATGCCATCCATATTGAATGTGGTCATTATTCATGTGGAATGATTAAAATTCTCATGAGGAATACCAATGTTAACATAAGGAATGACTAACACACATCCTTCTTCTTACAGCAACCGATACACGCCAAACATTGCTGCAAAAGAAGTCGGTGGCGCATGGGGCAGGGCCTTGGGAAAAGTTTACTACTGGGCTCCTTGCAAAAACTACAATGTACATTAAGGAAACGGCGAGATGCAGGGGCAGCAAGGGTTGCCGGAAAGGTACTGGACGGCTCATTGTCGTGGTGTTCGTGGTTATAAGGAAAATCATAGGGAAAATCTGTGGAATTTAATTTGAACGAAATGGTGAGACCCTTAAAACGGGTGATTTATTAGACTTCGATCAATTCATTGCTAAGAAAGAAGAAACGGTAATAAAGTATTTATGAAATTATTTCCCTCTTAGTCATGTAGAGAGCTTTCACTCTGAAGGTTTGATTTGATTAGTATAGGATGATGTCATCCAATAACCGCTAGAGACGTCCACTGAGAACATGGTTAGAATTTCCGACAGGATTATACTCACACACGTCCCTGAGTTGGAGTTTTCAATATTCTCGAGTTCGAGATCATTGATCATTTCTATTTTTTTTAAAAATATAAAAATTTAAAAATTATGAATGAATATTTATTATTGTTTGAAACCCCTAACATTAAACCGACGACAAGAGTAAAATTAACAATTTTTTTTTTAAATTACTTAGAACTTTACCACCTTCCAAGCGGCATCATTAGTTGTTTACACTCTCATGATATTTTTAAAAGTTATGAAATATTTTTTATAAAGTGCCATAATTGCACCGAATCTGTGGCTGCAAAGTTTGGAAGACCATAACTTTGAAAAGCCAACAGTAAAATCTATAATTATTTTTTTGAATTTACTTAGAATCTTTGCCGCTTTAAAACTGCATCATTAGTTTTGTACACTTTTATGCAATTTTTTAAAGTTATGTAACGTTTCTTTTCTAGTTTATGAAAAAATTTCCCAAAAAATTGTATATGTGACAGCGAAACGAGCAAAAAAAAGTACAAAAATCAAAAAAAATTTCTTTTCGGGACACCCTAATGTACATGCCTCTGACGGATCTGTGAAAAATGCCACATAAATAAAATAAAAAAAAATTCCAATAATAAATAAAAAAAAATCTTAAAAAATTAAAAAATCTGAACAAATTCTCAAAAATTCTAAACACCATAAGCTATTTTTATAGCAGGTTGAGCCAAAAAAATCTTTTCGGGACACCCTAATGTACATGCCTCTGACAGATCTGTGAAAAATGCAACATGCAACCCCTAACATTAAACCGACGACAAGAGTAAAATTAACAATTTTTTTTTTTAAATTACTTAGAACTTTACCACCTTCCAAGCGGCATCATTAGTTGTTTACACTCTCATGATATTTTTAAAAGTTATGAAATATTTTTTATAAAGTGCCATAATTGCACCGAATCTGTGGCTGCAAAGTTTGGAAGACCATAACTTTGAAAAGCCAACAGTAAAATCTATAATTATTTTTTTGAAATTACTTAGAATCTTTGCCGCTTTAAAACTGCATCATTAGTTTTGTACACTTTTATGCAATTTTTTAAAGTTATGTAACGTTTCTTTTCTAGTTTATGAAAAAATTTCCCAAAAAATTGTATATGTGACAGCGAAACGAGCAAAAAAAAGTACAAAACTTATGATTTATATACATCAAATGAAAGCTCGATCAGTTATCTTTTTAAATGAAAGTCAACGACTTTAAAAATTTT
Source organism: Hydrotaea cyrtoneurina (assembly GCA_958296145.1). Taxonomy (NCBI): domain Eukaryota; kingdom Metazoa; phylum Arthropoda; class Insecta; order Diptera; family Muscidae; genus Hydrotaea; species Hydrotaea cyrtoneurina. Next base: position 18,059,286 of record OY282515.1, read on the forward strand.
TTTTTACCAACTTTTGTTTTAAATGCGGAAAAAATCAGAAACTCCCAATTACACTGTGCGACAGCCACAATCGGTTTGGAATGAAACCACCGGGGAAAGTTATATTGGTAAAAAAAAAGTCATACGTGTTCCAGCGTTTCGCTGGGTCTCATCTAGGAATCGAGATATATCGATTTGAAGTTAGTAAGTATCGTATAGGGGAATTTGTCACGTTTTTGGCTCTTTTGTTTGACATAACTTGAGAACCACTCGTCCGATTGACCTGAAATAAATTTTAAAAAACCAAGAATTACAATTCCCTTAATCTGTTCATATATTATTTTCCTTTACAAGTAATAGTTTCCAAGTTAAAAATAAGCGCATGAAGAAAAATTTTTTTTTTTTTTTTTTATTTTTTTTTTAAATACATAGGTTATTTGACTTTACGTGAAAGTAATAGGACTTGACACTTTTTACCGTTTTGGATTTTTTATGAATTAAAAAAAAAAAATTTAATTTTTAGGCAAAAATAATTTTTTTTTTCATACATTTATTTATAATTGCGAAACTGTTGCTTAAGTAGGAAAACGGTTTAAGAACAGATTAGAGGAATTGTAATTCTTAATTTTTCTAAATTTGTTTCAGCTAAATCGGACGAGTGGTTCTCGAGTTATGTCAAACAAAAGAGCCTAAAACGTGACAAATTCCCCTATACGATACTTACTAACTTCAAATCGATATATCTCGATTCCTAGATGAGACTCAGCGAAACGCTGGAACACGTATGACTTTTTTTTTACCAATATAACTTTCCCCGGTGGTTTCATTCCAAACCGATCACTGACCCTTACCATTTGTCGCAGTGTTATTTGCCAAAAATTTTCCAAAAAAAAATCTGAACAAATTCTCAAAACACCATAAGATATTTTCATAGCAGGTTGAGTCAAAAAAAATTTCTTTTCGGGACACCCTAATGTACATGCCTCTGACGGATCTGTGAAAAATGCCACATAAATAAAATAAAAAAAAATTCCAATAATAAATAAAAAAAAATCTTAAAAAATTAAAAAATCTGAACAAATTCTCAAAAATTCTAAACACCATAAGCTATTTTTATAGCAGGTTGAGCCAAAAAAATCTTTTCGGGACACCCTAATGTACATGCCTCTGACAGATCTGTGAAAAATGCAACATAAATAAAATAAATAAAAAAAAATCCCTAAAAATTCAGAAAAACCGCCCAATTTAAAAACTCAAAATCAAGTTGAGCCAAAAAAATATTTTTTTCCCAAAATTAGATAAAAAAAAATTCTTAAAAATAAATGAAAAAAATCACTAAAAAATCCAGAAAAAATTTCCAATTTAAATGGTCAAAATCAAGTTGAGCCAAAAAAATATTTTCTTTCCCCCAAATAAAAAATTTCAAAAGTTATATAAAAAAAATTCTTAAAAATAAATGAAAAAAAAATCCAGAAAAATTGTCCAATTAAAAAAACGTCAAAATCAAGTTGAGGGACACCCACATGTACAGTAGGGCGTACCTCAAAAAAAAAGTTCGCCGTACACCTTCGAATATAAAGTATTATTGAAAAGTAGTTTCAAAAATTTTTTTTTTATTTTTTTATGCCGAACGTAGGGGTCGCACTTTTACATTTTTCTATATAACTTCTGCATTTATAAACGGATTTTAAAGTGTGATACAGCTCAAGCACCCCCTTCTGGTACTTACCCATCATATCTCAGTTGCTATTAGAGGGGTACATTAGGGTAGTAGCAACTGAGATATGATGGGTAAGTACCAGAAGGGGGTGCTTGAGCTCAATGACTTCAAAGACAAAAAAATCGGCCTTGTCGAGACAAAAACATCGATGTATCACACTTTTATAAATGCAGAAGTTATATAGAAAAATGTAAAAGCGCGACCCCTACGTTCGGCATAAAAAAATAAAAAATTTTTTTTTGAAACTACCTTTCAATAATACTTCATATTCGAAGGTGTACGGCGAACTTTTTTTCTTTCTTGTAACCTGGTACGCTCTAATGTACAGGCCTTTATTTCTACACCCCGCACTCCATGCCTGGCTGGCAATAACAACAAAACACATACGGACATATTCTCACCCATATACCGTACATGGATTCCAAGTAATAACAACCATCATCATCCTGGTGTCTCATTTAAGTCAGGTTGGTCGGTCGGTCGTTTGGTGGCTTCTTCAAGTGAACACAACGGCCACACTGGAAATGATAAATGTTTAGGACTTTGTTTGGTGTTTTGTGCAAACATTTACAAACTAGTTGCGACACCCGTCGCAACAGCGTACAGCAAGAAGCCGCCTGAGAAGCAGAACAAGAAGTAGACACATAACTGGACGAAGATTCGTTTAATTAATAATAATAACAACAACAGGGAAGAAGACAAGCGCTGTCCACCCACAACCACCACCACCTTCACCCATCTAACAACATAAACTCATCATCCAGCTCGCCCACCTCCCTCATCATCACTGCGAAACTCTAGAGCTTGTTTTGTGACTCAACTGCCTTTGTGGACATCATTGTCTGGACATCATCCTTCTGTTGCCACGAACGAAAAGGTTATTATGATTATGTTTTCATAGACAAATATCTTAACACCTTTGTTGGTATTTAACGTTAATGGTCCCATACATAGAATGACACTTAATTTAGTTGGTCTTCCTTTTTTTCTCTTTGTTGGTATGGGGGGGGGGGGAAAGAGCCCATAAGAAGGACATTTTTCAAAAAATGTCATACGTATGAAGTCAATTTGGCAAATCATTTGTCAAAATGAAAATTCATTGGGTGTTCATGGTCCTGTCCTGTCGTCATTGGCACGGAATGCGGCAGCAGAGATCGACCAAATGAGGCACAGACACAACAGATGGGCATAGTTTTGAAAGTAATGACACATTCACAACGAGGACTAGTCCTGTCATCCCAGGCATGGCTACCGGTGACATCAACAAGGCATCACGTAATCTTCCATAGAACTCATTCTCCATCTTGTCATTTACTTTTTAGTCAGCAGGACGAAATTTGAAGGCGTTCCTTTCATAAAGTCTCAATACTTTACTGACTTATTTCCCATGACATTCCATGAAGGATCACAAAGAGGGCAGTTGCTGATCCAAAGTGACCAAAGACCTCAATCTATTGTCTCCACATTAAGAAATATTGGAAAAATAAATTAAACTTAAAAAAAAATATTAAAAATTCTTGAAGGCGTTCCTTTCATAAAGTCTCAATACTTTACTGACTTATTTCCCTTGACATTCCATGAAGGACCACAAAGAGGGCGCTTGCCCGATCCAAAGTGGCCAAAGACCTCAATCTATTGTCTCCACATTAAGACAAAGTCCCGCAGGAATCACATGGAACCGATTTACACGATGACGTTGTGCTTGATTTTAAAATCATGACTGTCGCCAAAACGAAATTAACGATTGACAAGTAGCCACAAAAGTCATAGACAAACTGATCAAAGTCCATCCGGCTTAGCTTACGCAGAAACCTCTTCAAGGGCAATGATGTGACTTGATCCATTTAAGCAATTGCCCGATGGTCCGCCAGAGTCTAAACGACACGACAAGTATATAGATGGAAGTAACGATCTGTGGTAGAGATACTCCAATGAAACCACCGCCATCATGCTAAAACCAGTTACGGCTGCCCTCCTGCTCCTTCTCCCGATGTATTGAGCCGGCATCGTCTTCATCCGGGAACCTTGGACTAATGGTGGCAGGGTTTGTGAACTGCAAACTCCCGAAAAGAAATTAGTCGTGGCCACAAGCGCAGGTACAACAGGAACGTCTATTCTTGCAAGCAATAATCTCCTACCTCAAAATACTGATAAAAACATAACCACGAGCAGTCTGGAAACATAAAACGGTCCAACTCGGCTAATATCACCCTACATGCCCTATGATGACCCATGGCCCAGCTATCTCAGAAAATAAACCGGTCGAATTGAATGAGCCGACGTCAATGCTCATCATACAATTTGGGGCAGTTCAGGCCTATGTAAATGATAGGGGATTACCAAGCCTAATCTAAGTGACCGTGCTGAAATGCTGAGATTTTGAGTACAACGATGAAATCATTGCTTATTGCAGGACTATAGGAAATCCCATTTTTTTTGGAAGGGTTAAAAATACTTGGAAAGAAACTACGACAACTTCTGATGAAGACAAAAAAAACATACCTACGTTCTATTGCGTTGTGTTTTATTTATTTATTACTAGTAAGTTGTAATGCGCCTATGGCGCCCGTTGAAATATGGAAAAAAAAATTTTGTTGAAAAAAAAATTTTTTCTTGAAAAAAAAAATTTTGTTGAAAAAAAAATTTTGTTAAAAAAAAAAAAATTTGTTGAAAAAAAAAATAGTAAAAAAAAAATTTTGTTGGAAAAAAAAATTTTGTAAAAAAAAAAATTCTTGTAAAAAAAAAAAAAAAAAATTGTAAAAAAAAATGTTGGTAAAAAAAAAATTTGGGGAAAACACAATTTCTGTACAAAAAAAAATATTATTTTTTTTATTATTATTATTTATAGAAAATTTATTTCTATAAATTTAAATTCCTACGTACTGCGTGACAGAGTCAGTGAATCAGTGTCGAGGATAAATATATATTAAGATTGTTGTTGTACTCGCTGATAATGTTCATCAAAGTAAAAGGAAATAATGGAAAAAGAAATTAAACTTAAAAAAAAAATATTAAAAATTCTTGACCACAAATTAAATTCAATATAAGTGAAAATTGTCGATAGAAAATATTGAATTAAAGTCACAATTTTTTTTTTTTTGCAATAAGTGACAGACTTTTTGATCAGCCGATGCCTTCACTACCTAGACATTGTTCCAAATTTCCTATTCCCATTTTCCACATCAACTTTCTGGCTCTTTTGAGGCCATCCACTCAAGTTTGTCCATCCCGATTGCGGCCATACACCATCAAATGTTCATAGTTCATAATGGTCATGCCGGGTTGTGACCGACCACAACTACCATATTTGCCACTTTGCAACAGAGTGTACAACTTTTGTTCTCATGTAGTTTCGTGGCTTGACCAGTACGACCAGTTAATGGTTGCGGGCAATGTTGGGTTGGTGTTGTTGCATGTCTAATATGCCAACAAAATGTTACTTCTTACATTACTTTTGAGGGTGCCTCATACGATGATCGTGCTCGTCCTCGTCCTCTTCATCACCCATCACCCATCATTTCACATCTGTGGAAAGTTGTGAAACACCGTAACCCTTTGGGGAGTCTGTCTGTACTGGGAGAACCACAGCAAGTTGAGTGTGAGCATTTTGGACAGTTGAGGGCGGACGACTGGGTTGTACGGACAAATGAGGCAGAGACAGCCAGAACGTGGGGGTTGCCTTCTACATGAGTGTGTATTAAATGCATGAAGACATTGTTGCACGCCTTGTCAAATTCGGTTGACCAGAAACATGGCTACTTGTGGCCAACCTTGATGTTGCCTTTGCTGTTGCTACTGGCTGGGTTTTCGTATTTGTCGGCTCCCGCTTTGGTGTGGCCAGTTTAAAATGGCTTTGTTCATTACTTCATAGTTACGATGACTCTAATAAAATGTAACATTTCAAAAGAGTCACACACAGAATTTGTTGGCCGGTTGTGGTGTGACTGATACGCTCTTCTTCCATGGAAATCTTTTGTTCGCCAAGTCTTCGCTGCACTCTGTTGACCTGCTTTGTTACACTTGTTTTTTCAAACTTGACATTAAGACTGCATTTCTGTCTTTTTGTTGTTGTTGTTGTCCTGATTTTATTAATGTTTACATGATGATTTCAGCAAAAAAATATTTGTAATGATGTCCTCTTTAACCAGCCTTGACAGGCTGCTCAGCAATCAATCCAGCTGGAAGGGATATCAATTTGATGCGTTTGCCAATTCAAAAAGGTGCCGACTTGTAAAGAAAATTTCTGGTGAATGTGCCTCATTACATGAATGTCATTATGTTGCAATGGGGCAGATTAAACAAAAGCATGACATCTCATGATCAGGGAGTATGACGTTTGCGTTGTGATTGACTTTGGGATGTACTCTACAGTGGGCAATCTCAACTAAATTCAAATTCTATTGTGAATCACTTTCAATCGGTTGTTCCATCGAAAAACTAAGCGCGGCATTGAGAGCAAACGAGACGACTGAAAACTGTTCTGATGTTTGATACTCTCTCCAAATCGACACAGTTTAAAAGCTTTAGACTCCGTCGAGACTAACAGAAGCCATTAATTACACTGGTTCACCATAGTGTAAGCATTTATTCCTATTGTATAGTTTAGAAATGCCCCCCAATGTACATTACAGAGTTTCGTCCTTCGAAATGTCTCAATTTTCGTACAAAGGATCCGCTGATGTTGCCCAATGCAAAAACCCTCAAATATTATGAAAAGTACCCCAAAAAATTTCTCAAATGAATAATTCTCAAAAAAATCATAAATGTCCCCAAAAGCCCCAAATGAAAATTTTACCAAATATTCTGAAAAATAATTTATGAAAAATTTCCCCCAAAATAAATGAAAAATTACCCGATGCAAAAATCCCCCTAATATTGTGAAAAGAACCCCAAAAAATTTCTCAAATGAATAATTCCCCAAAAGCCCCAAATGAAAATTTTACCAAATATTCTGAAAAATCCTACAAATAATTTATGAAAAGTTACCCCAAAATAAATTAAAAATTCCCACAGAAGCCCTGTATGAAAATTATTTAAAATATTCTGAAATAAAAATTTTATATTCTGGAAAATCCCCCAAACAATTTATGAAAAATTACCCCCAAAATAAATGAAAAATTCGCCCAAAAGCCCAATATGAAAATTTTCCAAAAAATTCTGAAAAATCCCCCAAATAATTTATTAAAAATTTCCCAATGCAAAAACCACCAAATATTATGAAAAGTACCCCAAACAATTTCTCAAATGAATAATTCCCCAAAAGCCCCAAATGAAAATTTTACCAAATATTCTGAAAAATCCTACAAATAATTTATGAAAAATTACCCCAAAATAAATTAAAAATTCCCACAGAAGCCCTATATGAAAATTATTCAAAATATTCTGAAAAATCCCCCAAAGCATTTATGAAAAATTGCGCAATGCAAAAACCCCTAAATAGTATGAAAAGTACCCCAAATCATGTCCCAAAGCATTTTTCACAGAGTCCTGGGAGTTCCTTATAGCACAAGACGGTCAGAGAATATTTCTTATATGTCGAGGACATTTTGATAGCCAAGCGTAGCCTACACCGGATATTGTTCAGATACTTGTTTTATATACCGAAATTTAGTCTTGAGAAGAGTTGTGACCAGGCGTGGTCTAGTGGCAAATTAGGGGGCAGACGTCCTGCCATTTTCTATAGATGGCAGCTAGGATTTTTTTCAACGAACCTATCCTTGAATTTCTGTAAAAGAATTAGTGACATCCTGGGTTTGCTAATACTAATGCGCAAATAGATTTAGGTCGTGTGACATATTCATAAGAATTTAAAAAGCTTTTGTTAAGAAAAATGTTTTTGTATTTTCATCAATTTTTTATTAACAAAGGTCTTTTAAATTTATATGAATACAAGGGGGATAGTTTTTAATATCAGCCCAAATAAACATTGACTCTAACTATTCCTTTTATAATCTTTAAAATATATATATTCCCAAGGCAGGGAATATAACATGTCAGCTGGGATCATCCATTTTAACCGTTTCTTCCACTCTTCATCAGACCGGTTGAACTTTGAGCGAATCCCTCCGAAAACAAGCGGTAGTGGACCACTACTCCAAAATGCAGTGACGTTACAGTAATCATTATTAACGACTTGTAATCGTAAGCCATATGCACTAAATACCCTCATTCACGAAAAACTGCAACAGATCAATTTTGTTTTCGAAAAAATCCTCACCTCGATTTATTAACAAGTCATTAGTGCAACTTAAAGTCGTCGCAACACAATAAGACGACTTTCGTTGAACTTATTGTTGGCTTTTATTAATCATTGAAAAATTATCGAATACCGATTGAAATGGTAGTGATCGTTGGCATCAGGTTAAGAAAAAGCAGACGAAGAAGAAAGAAAGAAAAAAAAACGTGAAAACGATATTAAAACCTCATCGTCGTAGGAAACCAACTGAGAGATCTTAACGTCTGTCAGTGTTACAGAGGTCAATATCGTGTATTTAGTCAAAGACAGACAATGAAATGGATGAAGCTGACGATGGCTGCGAGTCAGGCGATATCGATGATTTCCCCTTTATGTACATTTGCCCTGCCAAACGAGGCTGATGATGACGATGATCTCGTATTCAATACGTATTCTTGTTTAATTCAAACAATAACATTTCATTTAAACATTTCAGCTCGTTGAGTTTTGTTTTTCACATTTTATGCGAGACAATGATTTAAATCAAGTATCGCCGCTCAAACTGTAACTGACTTGGCTTGAACTGTGATGAGTGTTGAATACTTATGTGTTGAGGTGTGAGGATGAAAACCGAAGAAATCAGAAATCCTTAAGTATGATTAATTAACAACACCGTTGTATAGTAAGTGTAGTTGCTTCGTATGCTTTATTTTCGTTATTATTTGTACAATGTTTTTTTCCCCCTTTTTTTTGTATTTAAATTTTCAACAGTGCGAGAGGAAAAAAAAACGAAGAATCAGCCTCGTTTTTTCTTCTTCTGGGTTTTGTTTGTTTGTTAACAATGTCATAATCAAATTAATGATTCAACAGTTTTTGAATGACTGACTGACGACAGGCTTCTCTTTGCTCGCCCTTCTTCATTTTTAAAATCTTTTGTTAATTTTTTTTTTTGGTTTAGTTTGAAGTGTTTTTGTTGTTATTCAGTGTTTTTGTTGTTATTCACATATATATCAGATATATCATCGTATCAACATCATAGCCATTATCGTTTGTAACGTAACCAATATCGGGGGATATGGGACAGTCAAGGCGGAAGGTTCTCAGCGAGCTGTTGAATTTGAGTTCAATGGGGAAAATGTAAATTTTGATTCAAATGAAAATGGAACGAATGAATCGATTTCAGTTGTACTAAGGAATAACTGGCCAAAGAAAGTCTATTGTGGAAGATAGACAAGAAAACCGTAGTCGGTTGTTTTGTAGGACCTACTTTTTATTTTCTTTAGCTTGGGATTTCTAAGCACTATTGGAATACATACAGTAAGGATATCGTCCAAATGTCCACGATAAATATGTACGTTTATAAATTCCTCTTGTTCTTATACGAAATGTACGACCTCAACGATTGCCTTCCATTCTCTCTTGTGTGCTCTGATCTTCAGCTCGGTCCATGTTTTAGTGGTCTTGTCGGCGCCAGTTATGACTTGGTCGGCTCCTGCTTTGGCTTCCTGACTCTTGCGTTTATAGTTACGGCGAATGAGGGTCTTCAAGCGCATATCCGATTCCATCTCCATTTTCTTCTGCTGACTTCGAATGCTAGCGGTTTCATTGAGGCTCACGTTTTTTTTTTTTTTTGAATTTTATCCAGTCATTTTCCTTACGTGATTTTGAATTCTACTGGTGTCTGACCGTTTGCGGTTCACATCTAATTTTTGAATTTAAAATCAAATTGTAACACGTCAATTTCATCGGGCACTGCCCATATGCGACCATTTTCTCGAGTATGTAGTTTCATACGGTAGCGTAATCAGCTCAATACGAGATTCCTCAGTTATCATGTAAATTAATTGTATTTTGTTATGTGTGTCTGTCCCTCCGCCCGTCTCACACGATCGACGTGTCTTTTGTCGTTCATTTGAATGGCGGGTGATTTCATTTACATGTTCCCTATCTGTTTCTTCTGTTTTGTCTTCACGTTGTGCTGTTTTCTCTCTCGACTCTCGACTCTTTTGTTGATTGTTATTATTAAAAGCCATCATTAAGTTCAGTTTCTGCTTCTTTCCATTTGATGAAATCACATTTTTTTTCCGGGTATCATGACAATATCACTCGAGGTTTTTCATCCTCCCATGCATGCGCACATAATTAAAGATGATGGAATGGAAGAAAAAAACCTCTCTGTCATTATGTTGTAGTAGTACCGATAATTTTTCTCATGTTTAACAATAAATGAGATTGATTGTCTGAAGCGAAACAATTGTCTCCAATGTGTGATTGCCGTAGGTAGGCTGTCTGGAAATGCTATTGACCGCTGATGATTTGATAGGGAAATACGTAGACGATATCGTCGACATTATGTAAAGTAGCTTTCATGACAAGTACAAAATGTACTTGAAGTTAGTCAGTCATTCATTATGGACAGTTTTTTCATTATTGAAAAATATTGTCATTGCGGCTCTTGACTTCTGTTTTGTTGGAGATCTTATAGTTCAAAAATAAAAATAACAACTGTAACCAATTTGGTTTATTGTACAGCTATCTGCTGCGATACGTGTTATGTCATGCTGCGAAATTTTGTTTAACGTAAATCGTTCAGGAAGTCTATATTCATCTGCCTTCATCTGGAATGGGAGAAACTAATACAAGATCAGGTTGTGCCGCTTTTTTTTAAATCCAAAAAAGTATAGAGAAAAAATATGTTTGCATGCAATCATATATATGTTTGGAGACGGGCCCAATCTAATATCTGTTTGTGTGTCAACGAATTATGTTTGCACATAATCGTAATATGTTTGGGACACAATTCGGGCATATTGAAAAACGATATGATTGTATTGTAACATATTTCTGACACCAGAATATGTTGGAACAACTTTTTTTAAGTGTTTTAGAGAGTCTTACTCCCAAAGAGCGTAATTATATGACTCTCATTGTAATATGTATGTGTTTGTATGTAAAAATATATATGTTACATTCAATCATGTATACGATTGCATGCAATCCGATGTTTCCTCCTAAAATTTTGCAACGGTGACCCATCAATTCTTTTCGATTTGACAACAATGAACCTGATCCACTTTTTTCTTGCGCAAGGCTCCAAAATTCACGCACAAGTTTCGAAAATCATTAAGCGAATGGAATGGTTCAAAAAAGGACCTTAAACATAAAAAAATTAAGTGGGAAATTTTAGGTAATTGCTATAAAAACAAATATACAAAAAAAGTATGGGCTTGGTGCCAGATGGCCCCCATGACACCCCTAAAATTGGATACGTGTGAAACCACAAAATTGCTTGATTTTTATTTTAATTATTATTTTTTAATAATTTTGTGCTGTTTTTGCCCTCTGTAGCCACGACCCCAATTTCTTTTTCATATTTGGCAAATTCACAAAAGACTCCGTATCACCAACATTTTGAAAATGCAGTGGGTACGGAGTCTTTTGTGAATTTGCCAAATATGAAAAAGAAATTGGGTTCGTGGCTACAGATGGCAAAAACAGCACAAAATTACAGAAAAAAAATTGAAGTCATTTTGGTAATTTTTTTGCTTCCACGGTGCAACGGTCTCATCTCGTGTAATTTGGATAAACCCACTACGTGTAAGGGTACTTCTGCACCTCAAGTGATGACCTTCGACATTAGTTTATGTCTAATCTGTTCATTTATACAGCAAATGTTGAAGACAAAAAAAAAAAAAAAAAATTACAAAAATGACACCTATAAATTTCGACACCAGCACAAAGGATTCAAGGGTCATGATATCCACATATCACAAAAATTCTAAGACCTTGGGTCACAAAAAAATCCCTAGCTCGCGCAAATCGATTTTGTATTTTTGTTTTTCAAAATCAATATTTCTAAAATGTTTGCTACAACCAATCTACATTTGGTACAAATAACGTCTTGACTTCGTAATAAAGATAAGAAAACATACTTTATAATGAAAAGGAAATTAAGTAACATGGCTCTTAAAATATATAAGATACGGTTCGACAATGTGGAGAAATCCAATTACATTTTGTCAAATATCATATAAAAATCAGAAAAAAAATTAAATTTTTTAATCCCGATTCACACTAGGCAATTATACTTGAATCCCATTTGAACTTGCCTCTTGCATTCACACAAGTAAATTCTTTTTCAACACTTTGTATTTTCCTTATTGCCTTTTCAACTACAAATCACTTTCAAAATATCAAAAGACGAAAAAAAAACAAAGGGAATTGCCAGTACGAGCAATTTCCTTTCATTTCCATTGCCCTTACCTCTTTTAAGTGTAAATCGGGACTTACATCAAAATTCGTAAACAAAATAATAATAAAAAAAATGTTTCCCCTCAGAAAAATTTTCAACTTTGGATATATTTCTAAAATATAACCCATTATTCGGTTTTTATAGCGTATACCTTACAATAATGCCTCACTCCTGGTCTACAACAAGTTTAGTAGGTAGTACAAAAAATGTTTAGTAGATAATTTTATTTATTTTTAAAAAATTTTATTTTATTTTTAATCTATTTTTAAAAAATTCTATTTTTTTCTGTTAAAAAAATTATATTTTTTTCTTTTAAAAAAATTTTTTAATTAAAATTTTTGCAAGGAGAGAGTACACTGTACTTTAAAAAAAAAATATGCTAGGCTTGAAAAAAATTATTGTAATGATTTTTTTTTTTTTTAATATTATATATATCTTTTTTAAATTCTATTTTTTTTCCAAAATTATATTTTTTAAAAAAAAAATCTATTTTTTTTTAAATTCTATTTTTTTTTAGTTCTATTTTTTTTTTAAAAAATCTGTTTTTTTTTAGAAATTCTATTTTATTTAATTCAAATTTTTGCAAGGAGAGAGTACACTGTACTTTCAAAAAAAAAATATGCTAGGCTTGAAAAAAATTATTGTAATGATTACCCATTGCACTTATGATGCACAATTTCTAATTCTAATTTTTTTTTAAAAACAAATATATATGTTTTTAAAAAAATCTATTTTTTTTAATTCTATTATTTTTTAAAAAAAAAATCTATTTTTCTTTAAAAATTTTATTTTTTTTTTAAAATTATATATATCTTTTTTAAATTCTATTTTTTCCCAAAATTCTATTTTTTTTAAAAAAAAATTCTATTTTTTTCCAAAATTCTATTTTTTTTAAAAAAAAAATCTATTTTTTTTTAAATTCTATTTTTTTTAGTTCTATTTTTTTTTTTAAAAAATCTGCTTTTTTTTAGAAATTCTATTTTATTTAATTCAAATTTTTGCAATGAGAGAGTACACTGTACTTTCAAAAAAAAATATGCTAGACTTGAAAAAAATTATTGTAATGATTACCCATTGCACTTATGATGCACAATTTCTAATTCTAATTTTTTTTTAAAAACGAATATACAGTAAAAGCTCGATTTTTGCAACCCCCGATTATTGCAACTCCCCGATTAGAGCAACCGTCATTTTTTTATATTACGGTCTTTATAAGTGCAACTTTCGAAGAAAAAGGTCGTGATAAGTGCAACTTTTTTCTGATGCACTGAAATCAGGAACTTTGTTTGGAGGTCACGGTTAAACCAAATGCTCCCCTTTCAACATTATTCTCTGTTCGACTCTGTCCACTGTGAACAAGCGTACCATAACTGTTATTTTACCGTTGCCTTCCTGTTATTTTTCATCCCATATTCTTAAATTTCAATATTTCAACATATATATTTGGGGCTCGGTAAGTGCAATAATCGCAGTTAATGCAACAGGCCTGATTTCCTATCGGTTGCGCAAATCGAGCTCTTACTGTATATGTTTTTAAAAAATTCTATTATTTTCTAAAAAAATCTATTTTTCTCTTTAAAAATTTTATTTTTTTTTTTAAATTATATATATCTTTTTTAAATTCTATTTTTTTTTTCCAAAATTATATTTTTTTAAAAAAAAATCTATTTTTTTTTAAATTCTATTTTTTTTAAATTGTAACCAACGAACAACTTTGTTTTATGGAAACTAAAATTTTTTGTTAAAAAAACCCAAAAAGTGTCCACTTTAAATAGTTTATCATAAATCCACACGTCTTTCAATTGAATTGTTACATACTATTAAAATCAATGGAGCATTTTTGCTTTTACTCCGTATTTAGTAAAGGTCCTTTGTGGAATCTTTCATACACATTATTGGTTATGTATGTTTTTGTGGGAAATGTCCATAGCTTTATTGTGACTCTGAAGCAAACTATTAATTTCCCTCCTGTAATGGGAAATTGATTGAACTTGATCTGTTCAATATAATGCCAAAAGAATTTTTGTAAATTTTTATGTTCGTATCTGTATAAGTTCGTTTAAAATCATTGAAAACCTAACCCACAAATATTATTCCATTATCGCTTTTACGCTTAAATGTTTATTAAACACAAAACTTTGCTAACCAAAATCCAGCTACCGACACACAATAATTCTTTCTGTAAATCTACCAATCGATAAATCTTTGGCCTGACTGCTGCCGTATCCGTTTGCCAACATCAGACCCTATTTCATTACGTTGTAACACAGTAACAATGCGTAATCTCCCAGATCCGGTACGGAATACATTTCCAAAAATTGATCGCCACAGAACATGGTTTGGGCCAGCGTGTACTATGTCGTGATCAATCAATATGTTCGCTCCGATCATATTCGAAAAAAAAATTATGATAAAATGCCTGCTACCGTTTCTCGATTATCGAAAACTATTCAGATCCGTTTTCGGAGCACAACACACGTTACACGACACAACAGCCAGGCAACGCAACCACACCAGCCATCCGCAGCAGAGTGTCGACAACAACAACAAACGCAAAAAAAAAAGAATGTAACATGAGTACACCACGAAACGTATGTAAGCTTGTACGGGAGCGCGGAACGCGTTGCGAGCTACGATGCTACATGTAAGTTTAAGTACATTTATGTATGTAATTTATATCTTTACTACCGTCTTTAAAAACAATATCTTTCATTTGTTGCTGTTGGTGTTGCTGGAGCTGAAGCTGGTGTTGCCCCCCTAGTTTTGTTGTTGTTGCTAAAAAAAGTTTTATAAAATATTTCACTATTTTTTTTTCTTCATTTCGAACAGTGAAAGAAAAAAATCGCTATCTTTTTGAATCTTTATACGCATAAACAACGGCAGCACATATAATGTGCAGGGTTGCCAGCTTGGGTCAGTTGGGTGATTATAGAATAGAATTTTTTGAAAAGTCATTTTCATTTCGATCGAATGGCACAGAACACTTCAGCAAGAAGCCATTAGAGAGTTGGTACTAATGAAAGCTCATATAGGGGGGAACCAAAAATCAGGTGGACAGACCAATTTGAAGAAGATATGAACAACTTGGCGTTTTGAAATGAGGAAATCCCCTACAAGGACAGATAAGTTCACTGAAAAAAAAAACATGATTTTTACACTCAAATTAGGTAAATGGCACCCAGTATATATTCCCTCAATTTATTTTAAGTACTAAATATTTCAAGCCTACTCGAATCTAGCAAAATTTACACCAGGAGAGTCGAATTTACTACAGCTGAGAACTATTGACTCGTCTAAAGTACAAATGTACTTGAATTGAATACAATCCTCGTTAAAAATATAACAAATATGCAAATTCAGAGATGATGAAATATGAATTTAATCAGAGAATATATTTTTAATAGAGGCGCGGTTATTGGTGTATTGCATTCAGAGAATAATTTATTTTTTTATATTTTTGAATGTTTAAAAAAATAGTAAAAAAAATTGATTAATGCCCACAGCCATTGCCTACAGCCTTAAACATCTCAGGAGTAATCTTATAATTACTAAAATGACTTATTGCAATCTTGACAAAGTGACGTAAATGAAAACTCTTCTCCAATAGGATTTTTCTGGCTACATAATGCCCGAAAAGTGTCTTCTTTCTGTTCGGTTCGTACTCGATCTACCCGCCATGCGATTTGGCCTTCCACTTTATATGCCGTCACTGATTGGACATTCCGTCAGAGAACTGATCCTTTAGAAATTACTTCTCCGCCCCACACTCACATAATTCCTTCTCACATTTCTTCCAGTTAGTTAGGCATATCTCCTGGATAAGAATATCATCATTTCCTGGCACAGTGGCCAGAATCCAATTCCAGCGGCAAATAGTCTGTAACTTTTGATGTAGCAAACATTCGGAAGTTCTGTAAAAAAAACTGGTTGTAGGCAAGGAGTGAGCGATTACTTTAAGATATTAACATTTAAAATCGGATTATTGAATATGTTTTAGAAATGTTTCCAAAGTAGGCTGCTTTTCGTATTTTTCGATTTCTATTTTTTTTAGTTTTTTTTACACATTTTTACTTAATATTTCATATTAAATATTAAAAACTTTCCTTTTTTCATATTTAAAAAAAAAAAATCTAATTTGACTTTTTAATTTTGTTGTATACATTTGAATAGGTCCCGATTCACACTAGACACCGCGACGACAGACAAGTTCTTTCAAGTTAACAACAAATTCCCAAAAAAAAAAACAACGTGATTTTTGGAGGATTATCCAAAGGGCTCTCAAACGCTTAAAGATTAGCGAACATTATCCTTGTTAATGGGTGGAGAATACAACAAAGTTCAATTTGAGCTGAAAACATTTTCCTTGGACACATTAATGATTTGGTTTGGTTTTTTTTCTGAAATCTCATTGAAAATCTTTAAAAAAATCCTTTAGTCAAAAAAATCCTTTAGTCAATCCTTTTAACAAGATTAGAATGAGGAATACTGTACAGAATCAAAGAGCTAATGTTGATCTTTTTTTATTGTTTTGTAATTCTTATCTTGAACAGTTAACCAAGGACAAAACATGTGCTCATGCGCTCGGTTTTTTAAGTTAATTTCCCAATAGGTTTTTAAAACAAATAGAATTTCTTGTGGTTATTTTTGACCAACCTTAATTAATGTACAGGTTGTCTCAAAATGCATCTAAGAATGCTTAAGAAACAAATGGAAATTTAGTTTTGGGCTGGTGAGCGTAGTTAGTCCCAATTCGCTCTAGGCGATTTTGATGATTTCCTTTTGAACTTGCCTCTTGGGCTCATTTTTGTTTTCATTATTGCCTTTCCCATGGCAAATGGCTTTCAAAATGTCACATTAACCTGCAGCCAACTTCACACTACAAAAACCCAAATGACGTTGCCACTGCAAGCAACTTTCCCCCCTAACCTCTCGCTCTCTCTCTCTCCCACAAACTGAGAAGTGCGGCAATTAAAATGGCCTAGTGTGAATCGGTACAAAATTTAATTTTCTGATAACTTTAATTTGATCTGAATTTAAACGAAACCCCAATTCCCCTGTATGCTGGCAACAACCAATTGACAGTGGCAACCCTTTGGCCACACGGTAGGTTTTTGGTAGTCGAGTAAAAAAAAACAACATCGCCAGGGAATGGCTGGAGAAGAAAAAGTATTTAAGTAAAAACCCGTGTTAGTTGTTATCTGACAAAACTTATGATCGTTTGTTGTTGCTGTTGATTTCACAAAAAAGTTGCTGGTTGTTGTACATACACAGAGGTATGTACGTCAGTGCCTCGGTGCACGGATGTTGTCGGTACAACATTCGTTGTTACATTAGTCGTTTGTGAATGAGCCATGTTGTTGTACACACACACACAGACATAGCTGCGAAGTCGTTGTTAATGCTTGTTGTTGGCAACGTTGTTGTGTCTACTTTACATTACAGCAACTATTTACGTGTACAATGTTGTTGATGATATTTTAGACACTTTAGTAGGTTGGTTTGGCCGTCAGCAGCCAGGCAACAATCATCGCACACACGCACTTCTATTAACGAACGAGCCTTCGTTCATTCATTCATTCATTCGTTCAGGTGGTGTTGGTGGCCGACACACAAACGTACACTTGTATAATGTTGCTACCAACTGTTGCCCATCTTTCGTGTCCCGCCATCTTTCATCAGCCACACCATCGTCTTCATCGTCATCGTTATTGTTATTATTTTTCTTTCACAACTTTTTTTTTTAATACTCAGTCATGTGACAGAGTCTTCGCTCTGGGATGGTCACGCTTTCCCGACACGTTTGCGTGTTCAATGTTGTCAGGCCAAAAAATTGAACAGCTCTGGCATTTTCCCTGCTCCTTTTCTTGTTTTGCTGATGTGGCAGGTTTTGCTCTCAGAGCCTGGTTGAGCCGCCCGTGGGGCCTTAGGCGAAGATGTAGTATGGAAGGGTTTATTAATAGAGCGGCAGGGAGAAAATGAAAAAAAAAAATTAAAATAAAAAAAAAACTCGCTGGAGAAAAGGAATTAATTCAAAATTTTAATTAATTTAATTAATGTATTGATTTATTGATATTAAGTTCTCCCCGTCAAATCCCTCATTCTCTCTTTCAAATAATGAATTTCAGATGCTTCAATACACAGAAAAAAATAATTTTTCGATTCAATGAAAATATTCACGAATTCAAACAAAAAATGCATTGAAAATCCTGTGATAAAACAATTTGTCAACTTAAAGAAAATATTGGTATACTGTTTATCAAAAATATCTTTGATGAAGAAAGTTTCATATATACAAAAAAAAATTGTATGTCGTTCATTAATAATATTTTTGATGAAAACATTCACATTCAACAAAATAATTTTTAGGTCGTTTATTGGAAATATTTTTGATGAAAAAATTCGCATATCTAAAAAAAAAAATTTTAGGTCGTTTATTGAAAATATTATCGATGAAAAAATTCACATATTTATGAAAAATTTTATTATTTTATTAAGTAAGTTGTAATGCGCCTATGGCGCCCGTTGAAATATGTGTTAATTTAAAATGGATGCAACAAATGTTCCACAATTGAATTTTAAGTGTTTTTTCATAAGAACGTGTGATCGCGTGAACTATACGAATGGAAATAAGAAATATTACACACTGTTTGTAATAAATTTGCTTGAGAAAGTATTTGTTACTTAATTTTAAAAATTTTGTAAAAAATATTTTGAGAAAACTATTTTGTAAAAAAAATTTCGAAAAAAAATTTGTGGAAAAAAAATTTTTGTTGAAAAAAAAAATTTTGTTGAAAAAAAAAAATTTAGTAAAAAACAAAAATTTTATTAAAAAAAAAAAAAAAAATTGTTGAAAAAAGAAAAAAATGGAAAAAAAATTTTTGTTGAAAACAAAATTTGTAAAAAAAAATTTTGGAAAAAAAAAATTTTGGTGAAAAAAAATTTTTGGAAAACGCAATTTCTGTACAAAAAAAAAAAATATTATTTTTTTTATTATTATTATTTATAGAATTATAGAATGCCTATTTAAATTTCTACGTACTGCGTGACAGAGTCAGTGAATCAGTGTATCAGTGAATCAGTGTCGAGGGTAAATATATATTAAGATAATCAATAATAAACAATATGAAATAATAAAAAATTATTTTTATAACGAAATTTAATAAAATATTATAATTTTTTAAATTTTGTTTAATATTTGGTAAATTGCTTATCATATTTACGAAAAAATGTATGTAATATTAAAAGAAATTTTTTAAATTAGATAACCAAAATAGAAATCATAAAAAATATAAATTTTTTTTGTCGATTCATTGCTGAAGAAAATTTTTTTTTTCGAAAATTCGCTGTCCAATGCCTGTTGTTCAAGCACGTATCTACGACGTTTTGAATGGTCAGCTGGCTTCAGTTGTTGTGTGAGCTGGACTTTATATGGATGTAGGTGTAGATCCAAATGCAAAAATACGCCATAATGTGCCGTAAGTTAGTCCTACTTTCTGAGAACGACGAGAAATCGATACATTCGGGTCTTCGGCAACACTTTCACTTGCAGCAGCGAGCCAAACGATATTGAACATGCCTTACAATATCTGTAACCGCTTCAGTCTCTTCACATTTCTTCACAATTTTGCCAATTGCTTGCGTAGTTGGACGATTATGTAAACCGATACTTTTTGGGGGACTAATTTCATTTCCACTATGAGGTGTATTTTCGTGGGGCCTAATTTCATTTCGGGGACTTGCCTTACATCATTAACTTACTTAAGTTGCCTAGTAATTGATTCGCCCATGATTTCTCGAAATTCATTTTTCATCCAAAAGTTTCCTCTAAGCCTCACTGCGAAATTCAGGAGAGAGTGTCGACAACAGAGCCCGTTTATTTGTGTGTGATGTAAATTTAATTTTTTCACTTCACATCAATTTCTCTGGCACTTCTCCGGCAATCGCATGATTCTGAGATCCTTTAACCAAAAAAACCTTTTTTTTCATTTGTCATCAATTTTAAAGTGTCTTTCCGCTGGTTTTCATTTATTTCACTGGAATTAGAAAAGTGATGGCCAACAACGTTGTCCTTGCCATTGCTGCAACTATTTTTTTGTTGTTTGTTGGTTTGTCCTTAATGGACATCATTAAATCTAATTAACAGAATGCATTCAATGTTTAACATAAAATTGATTTCAGTGCCACCAGGCCACTGTCCATGTACGTTGAGAATCGCTTACATCGCAGTGTGGAACAGTGGCATCAGGTGTAGCAAACGGAATTTTGGTCTTGTACGGAATGAATGATTAACACTGGCAACAATAGGAAATTGTCCGCAGGAAACACCTACTGATTGTTTTTTTTTCATTCTACTGGAAGGCGTATGCTGTGGATCAGTGCAATCTGAAACATCCACAGTGGTTCATAGACTTTCCCATACATGAGGTGAAACAATAAGCGACATCTTATTCCCTCGTCCCGGCTTTCCGATGTCATCTGTTACCGACAATCAGTCTTCGCCTGTAAACCCCATGCCTCGCCGAACCACTGTCCATGCTACCAGTCAATTCCGCTTTGCCACCACTATCTCTTTTTATGGACATTTATTTTTCATTTCATGTAAATGAAAGCAATTCATAAAAGAAACGACCATCTTGCCGCACGCACACACACACTCGCCTCAATATTGAATGCGCCGCCGCTTTGTCTCTGGATGCTGAGTGGAGCACCGTCCGCATGTTTCCATCATGGCTGGCCGTCGCTGGCCGATCTCTGATGTTGTCCGCCTAAGTGCAATCATTTGTTTGTCCAAACATAATGTCAAAATTCATTTAAACCCATCGCAAAGAAGAGGAAAAGTAAAACAGGCCGTAGAACATAAGAATACGGATACGAGTCGCTACTACTACTGTTATCTCGTTACTTTTTCATGTCATTTTAATTTTTTGATGCTTCATCCCTCCGACCGCCCTCGTTCAGTCGCCAATCCCCATCCCCGCTCAGCTCAGTCTAATCATTAACAACACCATTCATGGACATCGGTCGGTCACAAGAAAAACGAAATACCTGTTGTTGTTATTCGGTGCGAAGAGACCCCTCCCCCCCCCACCCTTCATCGGCCCCAGTCTGGTTGAGCCTGCATCTGCATCTGCTACTGCTGGTGCTGTTCGGGCTGTTCAATTCGGTTGTGTCGCCTTATCTTGGCTCACAAGGTATTGGCGGCATGTTTTGAGAGCGTGTTTTTTTTCTTTCTTTCTTTCTTTCTTCGCCTTTTTCGGATTTTCCTCTGTTCAGTTTTCACCGTCCGTCCATCACACATATAAATATTCATTTTTTAATGCTGACCGCCGCCGCGTTATAAATTTTTGTATGTTATTGATGATTTCTTCAAAAAGGACAGGACACATGTTGCGGCCATCAACGCCGACATTCATGCAGCCTTTAACTGCTCCGGCCAAGTAGACGTACAGTGGCTTTCAATGAAAAATTCCTCCACATTAACATCCATTGGTACAGTTATTTATTTATTTATTTATTAATTACAATACAAAGTAAATTTATATTCTAATTTTGGGTCCAAGGGTAAACCGGGTGATACAGACCATTTGGCTAAATTTTTGCAGCGACAGACCAAAGCCTCTGGTGGGAATCGAACCCACAACCCCCACGCTGATAGACAAGCACGCTACCAACCGGGGCGCCTTGGTACAGTTATTTTTATTTGTTTTTTCCTTTACGGAGTGATGACCAAAAGTGTCCATGGGTTGTCAAGGATGAATAGGTTGTCTCGTATTTTGTTTGGTTTTTGGTGAAATTTTTTCCCCCAGTTTTCCACATTTTTTCCACTTCCAAACTCCTTAGTGGATCCCTTCTTAGCTGCAAGTCGACTACATACGACCCAAATTTCTTGATTCTACCTTCAGACGTTTGGTGAGGACAGTCACTCACGCAAGAATTTTATATTCTCGTATGTAATGTTTATTTGTAGACTCCCTGATAAAGTTCTTCAAAGAAGAATGAAATATTGGAAAAATACAATTAAATAAAATATTTTTTTTTATTAAAAATTCCTGACCTCATTAAACATATTTAAATTCATTATAATTGAAAAAGGTCGATACCAAATATTGAACATTAAATTACTCGTATGTAGATGATCAGCCCGATTATGGAAACTTCCGGGGAGATAATTCACGGGGAATTTACTTTTTTCAGACGAAAATTCTTCAATTCTAAATTTGTTTAAAAAAATTAGAATATTATTTTCAAAATTTGGGAATTATCTCCGTGGGAGTTTTCATAATCGGGCAGTATTTCTGATATAAATTTTAAAAGTTTTAGGCCCGTTTTGGACACTTTTAGTCCCCTTTTCCATTACTTCAAGTGTTTGTCTCATTCCCGTCGATTAAACCTCACAATATCCATTACGTACAGTTTTTTTGGCTCACTCCTGTCGATTACAATTTTTTTCCACACATTTTTGTTTTTTCCTCTTTTGCCCCTTTTTTATCCCGTGTTGGTACGTTTTGTCCACTTTTTCGTCCCTTCTCTAACTATTGGCCATCTGTTGTTGCCAAAAAAATTTGTTACACCCTTCTTTGTTGTCCCCACCTTTTGTGCCTTTTTTATCCCTTTTTGGTCCGTTTTTCCAACAAAAATCACAATATTCATTACACCAAATTTTTGATTCATTCCTGTCGATTACAATTTTTTTTTACACATTTTTGTTTTTTTCCCTTTTGCCCCTTTTTTATCCCGTCTTGGTACGTTTTGGCCACTTTTTCGTCCATTCTTTATTGTCGCCACCTTTTGTCCCTTTTTTATCCCGTTTTGGTCCGTTTTCCTATCAAAAATCACAATATTCATTACACCAACTTTTTGATTCATCCTGTCGATTACAATTTTTTTACACATTTTTGTTTTTTCCCTTTTTACCCTTTTTTATTCCTTATTGGTACGTTTTGGCCCCTTTTTCGTCCATTCTCTAACTATTATCTCTATCAGATCGCTGATTTGAATAAGTGGAAATATTTAAATTCTACAAGATTCGTAGGATACTAACCACTGTCCATCACAGGGAAAACATGTAACCATGCTCGGGAAGAAGACCGACCGAACGGCTGCCGTGTTTGATGTTGAGCTGCGGTGATATTGGTTGCATGGCGGGACAGCCTGGCTGGCCAACAGTCAGCTACTGCATTTTTTCATTCTTTCATCATCATCATCATCATCATCATTGTCGTCGTGGTCGTGTCCCTTCCTTTCCGTTCATTTGTTATCAGAGTCTCATTAAAACTCAGGTTTTTGTTATAATTTTTTTTTTCTCGGTGGGGTTTTTTTTCCTTGCTTTTCTCGTGTTACAACATCTCTTATCAATGAACACTAATTTTGTGTTTGTGTTACTGGTGTTGTGGTGATGCTTTTGTTTTGTTGTTTTTTTTCGGGTTATACGCTTGTCCGCTCCTTTACGGATTTGCTGCTGCACCACTTATCTAGAATGGAAACTGGACATGCAGTGGCACATAAATCAATCATTGTAAGTCTTCGGTTTCGCTTAAGAGCGACCCATGGAAAGTGTCACACGTGAAGAGTTTTAATTTTCAGTCGGACGGTTTTTTGAAAAATCTCTCTGTGGAATGATCAACATGCAGCAATAAATTAAAATCAATTAAGATTTCTTTTGATGTTGTATGCACCTTCCGTCCATCATTGCGGCCGGTTGTTTTCTTTTTTTTTTTTGGTGGAGTGGAGATTAACAAATTTTCGAACAATTTAAATGTTTCGAAATGTTGATGTCGCCGTGAGTGAGCACACCTTAATCCCATTCGCCGGAGAAGGCGAACTAATGGGAACATTTAATTCGTAGAATTCTTATTACGGGGGAAACAATTGAACAATCGGTAAATAGGAATTGAAATGTTGTATTTTTCGGTGGGGTTTGTTTGGTGGCGCGTTTTTTTTTTTACCGCAGAAGTCAGGTTGGAAACCTGCTGAGACCATCAACAATTTTTTTCCGGGGCTGAATGCTGGCGACTTTACGACTAAAGAGCATAATCGCTAAGCCATGTACAACTTCTCTAGATAAACATTAGTCGTTCGGAGCCGACTTTAAACAGTAGGTTCTGGTCAGTGAGTATACAAACTAAATCGTACACAGCTCACTGAGCGGAGAGAAGTTCCTTCATCGAATGTTAAGTGAAATACGTAATTTTAATTTGGGAATTCGAAATTCCTAATGGTTACAGCTCTTCAAACTCTAAACCTACTCAATGCCCGATTGATATATAATTGACTCTACCTCAAAGTTCTCCAAAAAAAAAAAAATCCCAATCTTACACATGGTGCCTGTCTGCCACCTCCAATAGCCTGGATGTGGCAGACCTCATGTCTTCACTTTGTTTGTTTTTCTTTTTGTCCAAAGACAAATATTTATTGTTTTACATAACCAACCATGAATTTTGTTATTTGAAAACTTTACACATTAAGTCGGATTTTTCTTACTCGTCCTGTCCTCTTATTATAATTGTTATTTATTTCCGCCTTTCCTTGTTCCTGCGTAGTCCTCAGTACAACCACTCCTGCAACGAGCATTAGTTGAAGATGTTGTTCAACAAGTAATCTTTGCATTTAAGCCCTTTTGCACAGAGAACTGTTAACCAAAAAAACAATTGCAAAAACATTTAAACCGAGGAGAAACATGGGCCCCAACAACTACACTGACAAAGTTTTGGCCGTATATTTTGTTAAGTCTTTTTTGCAAGTACGAATATCTGAAATGTTGTTGGTTTTCCAGGCTGCGGGATATGTTTCTGTGCGTGTGTGCGAGTGTGAGTGGTTTTGCGTAGGCCTCCGCCAGCCTCTCATCGGTCTGATGTTGTAAGTCGTGTCTATGTTAATTAAAAAATTGTTGCATTTTGTAATCATAATAAAAGTACATGAAAAACTAAGACAATGTCATGTTATGAGGTTGCTTTTGGTGTTGGCAATTTATTTGCTAATGAATGCAGCGCTTTCGTGTAGTCACTGGAGGAGGGAATGAGGAACATACGAGATATTAGCATTTTCTGTAAGTGGAAATGTAGATCCGTCTATCCGATTCACAAGTCTACGATGTGTAAATAGAGCGTAGACAATAAGTATCTCAACCAGCAGAGGGTGTCTGGTCCGGACACTGTCTACCACACAGCAAACAACACAGGGAGGGGGAATCCACATATGTTCTACCAGAAACAGCCAAAGTATTTTTTGATTTTGTTGGCTGTTTAATGTACCTTAACCCATTCATAATCAAGACAGTTTTTCGAATCCCTTGGCATTTTTGACTTTACGAAATTGTTCTCTCTGTGCCATATGACATTGCTGGCTATGAATGGGTTGAAATAAAAAGACCCTAAATCATTATTTTCCGAAAATAATGATTTCTATTACAATTCCAAGCAAATTGTATGGCAAATGAAAACGTTGTAAGCAACACAACAAAAGCCCAAACTCACACACACATACACACAAGAAAAAAGTCCTAACTCATAGTTTTCATACTTACTAACAGAAATAAAAAATGTTGGTAAATGTTAATAAAAATCGAGCTCTCGATGTCGATTTTTATTAAAATTTACCTAAAGGTCAAAGATTAAAACTATTAAGAAATTGAAATGTTTATTAATCTGAATTCATCGTTAAATTTTAATAAGAAAACATTCATTGACAATATGTGTGTATCTAGTTTTATTACGTTGTTTCCCTCTCCTGTGTTCTTCATGAGTTAGGTCATTTTTATATTAACGCCATGATATGTAAATTAAGAATCTCCAATATTCTTTTTTTAATACATATCGATGGCTTAATTTTGAAAGGGCGTAACTTGGATTTTTTCAAAAACGCGTTTTTTACATATTTTGGTGGACCACAAAAGAGCGTAAGCAAAATCCAAAAAAAAAAAAATCGATATAAATTATTTTTTCTTTCACAATTTTTTTTTGAAAAAAAAAGTCCTACTCGTACTTTTTATACTCACAGAAAATTCTTTTTAATTAATTTGAGTTTCCTCGTTTTATTTTAATTAAAATCCAAAAAAAAAATAGATGGGACGAAAAAGTGGTCAAAACGTACCAAAACGAGATAAAAAAAGGTACTAAGGACAGAAACAGAAAAAAATATTAATCTCAATAAAATTAGCCGAAAAACGTTCCAAGATGGGATTAAAAAGGGACAAAAGGGGGTAAAAATTAAAAAGGCGAAACAAATTTTTCAAGTACATCTTGATATCAGTTCGAGATGGGACGAAAAAGTGGCCAAAACGGGATAAAAAAAGGTACTAAGGACAGAAACAGAAAAAAAAATTTATTAATCTCAATAAAATTAGACGAAAAACGTGCCAAGATGGGATAAAAAAGTGACAAAATGGGGTGAAAAATAAAAAAACGAAACAAATTTTTTGAAGTAGATCTTGATAATTGTTCGAGATGGGACGAAAAAGTGGCCAAAACGGGATAAAAAAAGGTACCAAGGACAGAAACAGAAAATTTTTTGTATTAATCTCAATAAAATTAGACGAAAAGATGGGATTAAAAAGGGACAAAAAGGGGTAAAAATGAAAAATGTGAAACAAATTTTTTCAAGTACATCTTGATAATTGTTCGAGATGGGACGACAAAGTGGCCAAAATGTACCAAAACGGGATAAAAAAGGTACTAAGGACAAAAAAGAGAAATGTGTGTGAAAACAATTGCAATCGGCAGGAATGAGCCAAAAATTGGAAGTCATGGAAAAGGGGCCTAAAAGGGTCACAAAACTGGTATCCTTTAAATGACAATTAATCTAGAAACGTGACTGACTGACTGATTCCTTTGGTCCTCACCAAACAGCTCCACAGTTTTGTCCACAAAACCCTTCGAAATACGCAAAACTACAAAAAAAAATCAATTACAGTGTAATCTCTCATAAGCGCACACCTAAGGGACTGAGAATTTTGTCCACTTATGAGAGGTGTCCGTTTGAGGGACAAGTACACAAGAGGACTGTAGCGGATTTGTACTGAAAAATGTGTCCGTTTGTGAGAGGTGTCCGCAAGCAGATAGTACACAGTATTGTTAGTTTTCTTGGAAAATTGGTCCACCACTATGTTGGGAAACAACAGATGGAAATGAGTTTCAAAACGTACCAAATCGGGTACCAAAAGGGAGGGTAACGCAAATTGTTGTCATCAACAGGAAAACCAATGCAATTAAACAATTTTTTTTGTGATTTACTGGGAAAGTGTCAAAATTTGCTCATACAAAGTACCGGGTTGACAATAATTGTGTACCTGTGTAAAAATCTAGTTTTCTGAAGTTTTTTCCATTTCCTGTAAAAAGGGTTTTTCATGTCTTAGGGCCTTAAGGTAAATTTAATATCTCAAAAAATATTTTTTTAATACATGTACATTATTTTTCATTGTTCATTTACTGCCTGTTTCCATAAAACGAATTTGTTCGTTCGTTACAAATTGTCAAAATAGAAGGCGCAATAATAGTGAGATCTTATTCTTTGGAGATTGTGTTCCATAGGACGATATCTGAAATATCTCTGAAACCTAGAATTGACTAATCACCCCTATTATGAAATAAATTTCCCCAAAAATGTGTTCCCTTTTCCCTTTGTTGTTATTACGAAAACTTGTTTTCCCAATCTGGCATGTTCGAAAGTGAATCCCCTTTATTATGAAATAAAATTTCTTGGGAATTTTTTTGACATTTACCCAAATATTGTTCCCTTTGAATTTAGATGTGAGCAAAATGTAAGTAGTCGTTTAAAAATATAAAAATTAGCAATTTTAATAGAGATTCTTGTATTTTTAGGTCGGTTAATAAAATGCAATTGGAAATATTAGTCGATAAAATGGAAAGCTGCCCTAGTATAGCTGGTGGTTATTCCAAATTACCCAAAGAAGAAAGTGCGTCGTTTTGGACAGAAGTAGTAACTGCGTTAAATAGTGCGGGACCTCCAAAGAAGTCTGTCGCAGAATGGAAAAAGGTCTTAAAGGATTTTTTTTTATAAATACTAAAAAAACTAAAAAATAATTTCATATATTTTAAAAGGTTTGGATAGATCAGCGGAGATATACACGAAAGAAGGCTGGAAGTATTCATCGCTATCGCGAAGGTACAGGAGGAGGTCCACCAAAAAAGCTACAGCTTTCCTCGACCGAGGAACGAATTTACGATTTGGTGAATATGAAAGACGCTGTGGAAGGGGTCGAAGAGTCTTATGTTTTTGGAGGAATGGATATAGACAAGGAAAATACTGCTACAGAACTTGATAAGGAAAATTCAATGATTTTGGAAGTGGAAATTCTTCCATCCTCTCCAATATCTAATAAAACACCTCCATCAGTGAAATCATCTCGAAAGCTATTTACGTCAAAGACCAAAGAAAAATCAGCTGTGGACCTAATTGAGACCGAGATTAAGGCACAGGAAAAAATAGTAGAGAAGATGGGTGACCTGGTTGATTTCTTGAAGGAGGACAAGACTGAAAAAAAAGTTTATGTAAAAAGGATTAGCCGATCTTTGGAAAAAATAGTGGATTTTAATTCAAAAATATTGGATTTAAAACAAAAAAATATGGATTTGAAGAAACAAAAATTAAACGAAATAAAACGACACCATATGGAACTGGAGAAGTTAAAGGTACGGGAAATCGAAAACCAAACACCCAACACCCTTGGAATATTAAATTTCTTAAAAAACTCCTCAGCAGCACTTCTTTTTTCTTCATTGGAAGGAAATTTAATCCACTTATTACAAATCGGAACTTCCATAGTCTGGAGGAATTCATTTAATACCACACAAAATGTAGGTTGGGCCATTGCCACCTGGTAGTCTCTTGACACACCCTTTTGGTAGCTGCCCTCAGCAAAAAAACGCAAGCATGCGCTCAGTTTTATGATCAAAGGAATACTTGCTTTGGACCGTTTTTCTGGCATCAAAAGTATCATCTCATCAAGAAGATATTTAAAAGCATCCTTATTTATGCGATAATGCATTTTAAATCTAGAAAATAATTTTTACTTGAAAGCATGTACATAAAAACAATAAGATAGTTTTACTTACTGCCAATCTGGGAGTTCCAAAGGATTGGAGGAATCGCGTAAAATTTTTCGTTGAAGTTTTTCATTTCCTTCCCTCAAATCTTCATCATTTTGGAGCATTAATAGCAAAATGCCACTTATTCCAATCATTTTTCTAAGTTTTTCATATTGTTTTCTTTTACTTTTTGACAAACGGCTCAATGTTCGAAAATATCAGCTGATTTCCAATGTTCCCATAATTTCATAATAACAAATTGTTCTGAATGGGAGTTCCCACACAATTATTTTTTGGGAGTGGGAATTCACATTTCCTTTGTGAATGGGAATTGCCAACATTTTTATAATAGGGGTGAATGACTGAAACCGATGTTATAATGCGTCGACTACAGACAATTTGCAATGAAACAGCCGTTTTATGGAAACAGCCAGTTAGATATTTATTCTTTTTTTTTAGATTTATTTTTTCATATATTTAATTTCATTTTCAATTATTAAATCTTTTCAATGGGTTTTAATTATTTTTTTTATATTTTCGTTTTTAGGTTGCTTGGTCATAGTACCGGCAAATGAACTACGTTTGCCTTAAATCATAATTTGGTAAGGTAAGTAAGTTAAGTTGCTCATATCATGTCTCTTATTTTTCCTAAAATTATTAAAAATATGATTTTTTCCTCAAAATACGAAAAATGCGAAAAATTGTTGTCGATAGCGCCGATAAATGAACTTCTATTCTAAGGTGATTCTTATCAAAAGTTAAGGAACTCAAAAACATTTTTACTCTATCAAAAATGTATACACTTTTGTTCAATGGAATTTTACTCAAATTTTACCAAAGTACATTTCGGTGTCCAAGAAATATTGTTTGCTTGACCTGTTTTTGAGTTTTTACGGCGGAAAGTATTTTTTGGGATTTTTTGGAAAAGGTTTAAATGTGGCACAAATCGGAATTTGTCGCAAATTTAGGTTTTTTTTTTTGAATTTCACAACTTGGTCAATAAACAGAAATTTCCCAAGTCTTTTCTAACTCATCATTTCAAAAGAATAATGTTCGAGCTTAATGTTGATATACAGTCGAATTCGGTTAAGCAGAAATGAATCAAGAAATTTGTCTCACTTATGCGGGATTTTCAATGACAAAAACTTCGTTTAAGTGAACCTTTTCTTATTTAAACGAACTGAATATGTTCTTTTGAAATTGTTCCATGAAACGAAGATAGAATCTGGTGGCACAACTAATAAAATACATGTAAATACAATACTAATGAGCTTGGGGGGAAATAGGTACATATTTTCATTTGGTTGAGTTGTCTTAAATGTGAGTGACAGCTAATTTTTTAAGATTATTTGATTTGTCCAAGCCTTCTGAATTGTCTCCCAAAAAAAAATGCTTTCATAACATAAATTGATTGTAATGTCTCCTTAGTAGTATAGAATTTATTATCTACAGGGATTTCCAACAAGACGTGTTGTTTTGGTATTAAAAGAAAAATGGAATTTTTTGAGATAAATCATCGGATGTTTATCTTAATAAAGCGCCCCGGTAGGCGAGTTGGTAGCGTGCTTGCCTATCAGCGTGGGGGTTGTGGGTTCGATTCCCACCAGAGGCTTTGGTCTGTCGCTGCAAAAAATCAAGCCAAATAGTCTTTGTCACTCGGTTTATCCTTGGACCCAAAATTAGAATATAAATTTACTTTGTATTGTAATTAAATAAAAATAAAAAAAAATTATCTTAATATATATTTACCCTCGACACTGATTCACTGATACACAGATTCACTGACTCTGTCACGCAGTACGTAGGAATTTAAATAGGCATTCTATCTTCTTAATATATATTTACCCTCGACACTGATTCACTGATACACTGATACACTGATACACTGATACACTGATACACTGATACACTGATTCCCTGATTCACTGACTCTGTCACGCAGTACGTAGGAATTTAAATAGGCATTCTATAATCTATATATATAAAAGAAATAATTCTATAAATAATAATAATAAAAAAAAAAATTTTTTTTTTGTACAGAAATTGTGTTTTCCCCAAATTTTTTTTTTACCAAAATTTTTTTTTACCAAAAATTTTTTTTTCCAAATTTTTTTTTTTCAAGAAATTTTTTTTTTCAAGAAATTTTTTTTTTAAAAAAAAATTTTTTTTTCAAGAAAATTTTTTTTTTTTCAGCAAAAATTTTTTTTTCACAAAATTGTTTTCTCAAAATATTTTTTACAAAATTTTTAAAATTAAGTAACAAATACTTTCTCAAGCAAATTAACGGGCGCCATAGGCGCATTACAACTTACTAGTAATTCTATAAATAATAATAATAAAAAAATACTATTTTTTTTTTACAGAAATTGTGTTTTCCCCAAATTTTTTTTACCAACATTTTTTTTTTCCCATAATTTTTTTTTAAAATTTTTTTTCCCAAAATTTTTTTTACAAAATTTTTTTTTCAACAAAAATTTTAATAATGAAAAACAACATCAGTCAAATGGCTATCCTTTCCTTTTTCATGAAATTGTCCATAACCAAATCGCAAAGTGGCTGCCCTATGTCCTCAATAGCCTCACCAATTCTCTCATTGAGGTCTTGATTGGACGCTGGACTGTTGGCGTAGACCTTATCCTTCACGTGGCCCCAAAAGGAAGAAGTCGCAAGGCATTAAATCACAAGTTCTCGGTGGAGTTTCTGTACTCTTATTAGATGAAAACGACACAAACTTGAAACCATAAAAATACCCTCTTCGAATTGAGTGACCCAAAACACTTCCCTCGCCTGATCGCCTTTAAAACTCTAACTTTTCTTACCGTTCGCGAACATGGCGTCTGAGGAACACCAAGACACGTGAAGCTTTGCATTGACGTCCTGTGGCCGTTGTTTCAGCCCAACAACAAACGGCAAACAACAACAGAAAAAAAACAATACAACAATGCAGACATGTATGCGAGGATGCATTGCTCAGAGCGCCATGTTGTTCGAGATGGATTCGACTTAATATCGGGCATTTATCTTCAACGGAAATAAATATAAAACAAACAAACAAAAAAAAACATAAAAAAATGCCAAACATTTCCAACGTCATCAGAAACAGCAGCCGAAACCAAATTATGTGAAATCATCTGCCAAACGGGGAGAACGAGAAGGAGAGCGACAAAAACAAAAAAAAAAAAACAGATCATTGTCGTCATTTACGATGTGAATGTACGGATGTGAATGTACATAACTTCAAACACTCCACATACTATTTGTGCAAACAATCAGAACTTTCGACCCCTCGCATACCCTTTTCAACGGTCACTGGCATGGCTGTTAAGTTTGTCGCTCCGTTTGTTACACCGTGAAAAGAAAAACACTGAAAACTCACAGCCATGTTTTTGTGTGGAACTTAGTTAGGTGACACAGGGCAAGTACTGTGAGAGGATGACCTCCATCGGAGTCTAAGGGTGGTGGCACCCTGAGAAGATTCCTTGAGGGGAAATAGGCAGGACGTCTTCATCTGCGTACACTGAAGTGCAGGATAGTACCAGGAGATGATTTCATCTGGAGGGGGGGTTTGCCTTTCTGTTCTACAGATTCTACAATGGATCAGATGATTTGCCATACGGCAGTGTCTTCTGTGGTCAAAAGCCAGACATTTCCCCCGAAGTCGAATGGGAACAACTGTGACAACTGTATATCCTTCCTGGAGGGTATACACAAATTCGGACCCAGCCGAGCGTTAGCCCTTTTTGCAATTTAGTTGCAAACGAATGTTGTCTTGTTGTTGCTGCTGTGTTTGAGTCGTTGTTGCTCCTGGATTGTCATTGTGCTGCAGCGATTGTTATCGCCGTTTAAATTGCACACGTCAACAACGAACTGTCACCGTCAACATAATGTTTCCATGGCAAACGGACAGACCAACCAACCACACAATTTGAAGAGAGAGAACAGACAAAAAAAAACAAAGAAGCAAATACGTTAAACGCTTCCTTCGCAATGAGATCCGTAACTTTATAGTGGAAGATGAGCCAAAAAAAAAATGGGAATAGTCTTTCACCTTTAGCCAGACCCCCCCCCCCCTGTCCCAAATCAAAGTTGCACCCCCCGCCCATACTTTCCGGCTCCTTCCGTTTCAATTGCTGCCGTTTTGTTTGTTTGTTGGGATTTGCCACAACGAAACCAAAAAAAAACAATGGCATCTTTTGATTGCAACTTTGAAATGCATTTATTTCTTTTTCAAAAATTCGTTGTTATGTATTTATTCCAATTTTGTTGGAGTTGTTGTTGCTGCTGCTGTCGATGATGGTTGTTGTTGTGTTGTACTCCACCTCTGAGCCACATACTCGCTTGTGGTTGCTTATCTGGGCTGTCTTGCCACATAGAGGGCGCCATCATTGTTTAGTTGTTTTACTGCTGCTGCTGTTGTTGTTGTTCTTGTTGCTTATTATCATTGTATTCAATTCACTCTAGACTCCTGCCTTCCGATGTTGCTGGTGATGGTGGTGCTACTGCTGATTCCTTCCTTGATCGTTGGTGCAATATTTGAAACAATAGTGCAGCCAACGCCAAAGCACCGAAAAATGTTGCGCTCGAATCGGTCTGGGCCGTTTGTTGCCTCACATGTTGTCAATCAATTGCAGCGCCATTGTTTTCCAACTTCTTGATGATGACACGATGGCGCGACGTTTTTTTCTTCTTGTATTTTTTGTTTTTTTTTGTGGTGCAGCAGCAACACAGCCGTTCTTTTCTCCAATGACTCGTTGGCCGGTTATCGCTGTATCTGTGTGGATTGTCATTGCTGCTACTGTGCAACTCCTTGTGATTCCTTTTCGGTCGTTTTTTTCTTTTGCTGCTGCTGCTGTTGTTGTTTGTTCTTGGTTCGTTTCGTTGGTGGCGCTGATTTTTGAAGAAGTATCGGCCATTATTAAATTAAAGTTCGTGTTGCATTTTTAACATGTTTTTTCGTTTATATATTTTTTGTTTCCTTTGTATGCTCTCTGTTCGTTTGTCGTATGATCTGTGCCTGTGTTTTTATCTTTGTTTCAAAGGAATTTCAAAATATATGCAGAGCATACACGTAGCCTTTTTCCGAAAAAAGAAATTGGTTTTTAATGTTTTGCGAACGGAAATGGAAATTGTTCACTTTTCGGGCCAGAATTTCGAGTTAATTGTCAGAGAGTTTTTTTTTTTTTGAATTTCAATACAAACTAAATTTGTATTCTGGTTTTGGGTCCAAGGGTAAACCGGGTGACACAGACCATATGGCTAGATTTTTGCAGCGACAGACCAAAGCTTATGGTCCCCCACGCTGATAGGCCAGCACGCTACCTAGTCGCCTAATGGGGAACTTAATAAAACTAGAAATGATTTAGAAAGAAATTTGTAAATGGACTTTTTTTTTCATTACAATTAAACGAGGATTTATTACAAATTTTCAGTTATTCTAGTAAGATTTGTTTTATAAAATGCATAGATATTTTTTTGAAGTTTCTCATAATGTTCAGAAGGTTTTGAGGTTCTACAGACTGAACCCAGTCTGAGTCATCTGTTTTTTGGAAATAATCGTATGTTAGCGCCACAAAGAAGTGCGTATAAAATATGAGTTTTGTATTAGTTCGTCGAGGGATGACACTATCCTCTGCTGAGCCGAAAGTACCATTGATTTTTCAGCTGAATCCTTCAGATCCCTTGTTTTACTTTCATGATGACATTTTTCCACACCCGAGTTACACAACTTTGTCCAATACCTCCCACTTGCAATTGCACGTCTCGACTATTTTGCCTTCACAAGTTTGGTCTTCACCTCGTTCACTGTCAGAATCCACTTCGCCGATTCCTTCTTGATTCTGGAGAAACCATCAAACTCGGTTTGTGGCACCTCCATCTTTTCCAAAAAATCTGAAAAAAAATAATCATAAATACTTAAACACATATGCGTCCAAAAAACGAACGAGCCCCTTTGGAATTCGAAAAAAAAATACATTTTGTGGACACCCCAGTGTACATGTCTTCTTCCACTTGGTTCTTCCATGGAGTCTCGGCTTCCCCGGCCTGTGTCATCTAACGCCTTTCTGGCTGGAACGGTTGGATTCATTTCAGCGACATGACCAAGTCATACCATACCAATCGCTGTATTTTAAAATACTGAACTACATTCATGTCGGTTCATTCGTCGTCGACACTACTCGATAACACATAGATTTTGGAAGGATTTTTCAAGTATATAATATCTGAATATGTGAATAAATAAACAATTTCATGTGGAGAAAAATTCGCATCACCATATTTTTTAATGACAGTAATCAGGATTACTTCCGATTACTATAAATAATCAGAAAGAATCAAAAGTAATCTCTGAAAGTAGTCGGATTATTTGAGTTTGATGTGGACAAAAATTCGCATCACCATATTTTTTAATGACATTAATCAGGATTTCTTTCGACTACTATAAATAATCAGAAAGAATCAAAAGAAATCTCTGAAAGTCGTCGGATTATTTTCTGATTACTATTGATTCTTTTTGATTACTGTTAGTAATCGCAAGTAATCCTAATTACTTTTAGATTATTTGTCATGAAAAACTGAATATAATCGTAACTTCTACAAGAAATGTGATTTAATTAGTAATTATTACGATTAGTAATCATTAATTAACAGCTATGGTTACATCTCACTCTATCTTTATGACGATTTCAATGTCATCCGCATATGCGAGCAGGAGTAGTTGGTCGTTGGTGTGCACTGTGTATGTTTTTATTAACTTTTGGTTTTTCCCAATATTTTCTCTATCAGTGAGTTAAGAAAATTTAAGATAAACTGTGTCCCTATCTAAAAACTCTGGTGCACGCTTCGCAGAGGTCACTTCCTATGTTTACAGAGGATATTGTATCACTCGGAGTAATTCTACTGAAGCCTACAAGTTTCGCAGCGATCTCACGGTTTCGAACGAGTTTTCTCGAGTCGGAGTGTCGAAGGTGGCTTAACTCTAAACTCCACTTTGGACAATAAGGGGGAATTGTTTGGGGATTTTTTTTTTGGGATATTTTCACAGCAGAGCGGGCGAAATTTGGGGAAATTTTCATGTTCGGCTTTTGGGGGGATTTTTCATTTATAAGGGGGAATTGTTTGGGGATTTTTTTGTGGTATTTTGACAGCAGTGCTGGCGTCCGCGCTATATGTAGTTTTTTTTGGGAATTTTTCAGAATTTTTGGAGACATTTTCATGTTGGGGTTTTGGGGGGATTTTTCATTGATTTTGGGGAATTCTTCATTTGGGACATTCATAATTTTTTTGGGGTAATGTTGCAGAATGAAAAATCACCTAAAATAATTTACACTTTTGATTTTTTTTTTATTAAAAAAATACACTTTTTCCAAATTACGAAAATCTATTGTTGTATTTTTGGGGTTTTTCTCATAATATTAGGGGGTTTTTGCTTTGGTGTAATTTTTCATAAATTGTTGGGGGGAGTTTTTCAG
The DNA here is from genome assembly GCA_958296145.1 of Hydrotaea cyrtoneurina. NCBI lineage: Eukaryota > Metazoa > Arthropoda > Insecta > Diptera > Muscidae > Hydrotaea > Hydrotaea cyrtoneurina. The sequence goes on from OY282515.1 coordinate 18,095,923, forward strand.
AATTGTTGGCGACATTTTTCATAAATTGTTTTGGGGGATTTTTCAGAATTTTCGTGGAAATTTTCATATGGGACTTTTTCATTTATTTCTTCATAGAGCCGACTTACGCTGCGACAGTTGTCTACTTTCGTATGAATTCGACATAGTACGCTGAGGATCCTATTATCAGACATGTTTTTCTTCTTCCAGATGGTGCAGACTAGCTGATGCCTGCACCTTATGGGCTCTTCTCCTACGGTCTTATACAGTTGTGCCGGTATTCCCACTACACCTGCGGCCATGTTGTTTTTAGGTCGGCCAGTTGCTGATTTTACCTCATCTAAGGTTGGGGGGTGTCCAAAAAAAAAAAAATATTTCGTGGTAAAGAATTTTTTCAAATGTTGATCAATTTATGCTCGAAATACAAAAAAAATCAGTATGTGGCATCTCTAAACCTTTTCTAAAAAATCTGACAAAATTCTCAAAAATCAAGTTGAATTTGAATTTTTTTTTTGATACCTTAGTGTACATTTAACTCCATCATCTATGATTGGTTCTGGGTTGTTTTTTTCTTCGCAGCTTTCCTTGTCCGCTGAAGATATTTTTTTGCTTCCAAATCATCAGCACACTCGACCTGTTGGTCATCCGATTCCCATTTTCATCTCTACAAGAATTTATCCCTCTACGCTAGTCTTTAGTTTAGTGTTTAAATCGTTGTTAGAATTATCTGGCTTAATTTTTATTGCTCAATCTTCTCAGATTTCCGTCTTTTCACTTATTTCTTCTAGACGTTTCCCTCTCTCTCCTCAACTCCCGATATCGCTCCAACACAGCTGGCCACATTCTTAGCTTCAGTGGCGGCTTTACACTATTCATCAGGAGAAGATTTAATAACTTTGGGACGTCCGCATGTCCAACACGTTGGATAAAATCCTTCCGGCTATCTCATCGTGGTCTATTTGATTTCTCGTCTTTTCTTGTGACAGCGACATTGCCTTGTGGATCTTGCGATGCCTAAATCTGATGCTGCTTGTTCTCATATTTCTTGCGGCGAAGAAATCGATCAGCTTCATTCCCTTATCGGAAATATCGTCGTGGGGGCTGAACTGACAGAAAATCTGACCAACGACGTTTTCCCTTCAACGTTTTCCATTAAAATCCCCAAGAACAATTTTAATGTCATGACCAGGACAGCGGTGTTATCACTTTTTTCAACGCACAACTCTTTGTTTATATGCCAAACTAAAATTGATAATAGCTCCTTAAATAAGCCTTAAATAGAGCGATTTGGGCTGAAATCTGTAATCACTTTTTTTTGCATCCAAACCACAATTTTTGTATGCCAAACTAAAATCGTTAGTAAGCCACCTACAGCGAAATAGTCTGATCACTTTTTTCGCCGCCTGTAAAACTTATATTTCTTCGTCGTTCTCTTCCGTTGCATGACCGGAAATCAGGCTAATTTTGTTTACCCTTATAATTTTATTTTATGCCAGTCGTTCTTCCACCGGCAGCCATGTGACGTTTTATCTTCTTCACAACAAATCATCATCCGAACTGCAGCATTTTTTCATGGCGGCTGTAATAAATATCGCTGGTTTTGCTTCAGCCGTGTATTTTGCTAGAATATCCGTCAGTTGAATCGGCTCTGCTGGTCCTACGAGTATTCGTTCATTGCAAGCGGATATTCATAAGACATGATCCTTAAAATGTTTGCGGTGGTCGACAAGCGAGTTAGCGAGCGAACTTGAAGTAAATACACTTTCCGCCACTTCTGTCACCTCCCATACAAAACTCCCGCCCACTTTTGAAAACGTACAATTAAATTATTCTGACATTTAGTCAGATGTAAAATCCGAAGTTGAGGACCACGCCCACTTATGAATTTCGGATACTTTGCAATATGAAATCGGTATGTTTTTACTGCGAGCGAGGGTTCACACCACTGAAACTTTCTCATAAAATTAGAATTGAATTACCTATTTTCATAGTTGGACTAAAACCTTGACAATTTCATAAAAGAAACACTAACTCTTCATACACCTGTACCTTTCGGATTTCCCCCAAACGACAGTCATTCCATACTCAAGCACATAAATATATTTTTAATGATTTTAATTTAATGGTTTCCATCGCTAACGAAAGAAGAAAAAAAACGAATGAGCAATAATGAAAATTCCATTTATCTCATATGTATATCAATGTTTATTGTCCCAAAAAGATCTTAAATTGATTACGTTCCTCTTGGGCTGCGATGCATTCAAAGATGTCGTTATGCTGCTCATCAGTCAACCAGCCAGCCAGCCAGCGATGGCTGCAACACAACCAAATCAAAGCCTTTCATCTTTGACCGCCACAGACAAATGCAAGCAATGGAAAAAAAAAGACCGCCGCAGGAATACAAGAGCTACGATTGCTCCAAAAGCCACTTGCAGTAATGGCCAGATTTTGCATACTCCAGTCCATAGGTTCCGGACAACTCATACACCCATGGACACAAGGGGGCAGCAATAGCAATAACTACAACAATAACAACAACAAGGACAACGACAAGGAGAATGCGAACAGCGCCAACAAAAGCAACAACAGCGATCAACTAATGATTGCACTTAATTTCAGGTTCGACATGAAATCCCTTTCATCTGAATGGACAGTTCCTTCTTTCATTTCATTTCATGCCATGTTCCTGTTCTTCTTCTTCGTCTTCTTGTCGTTGTTGTTGTATTACTAAGGTATGTGTGTTTGTACGATGCGGCTACAACTTTTTTCGGGGTCCATTTTGTCGTTGCGACTCATTTGCATTCATAATCATCTGATGCCGAACATCATTAAAAGGTCCCGCCGCCATTTAAATGAAGAGGAATTCTTTGCAAGCGATCGACCGACAGAACCCAACGCAGGAATGGACGAGCAGACGCAAAGGCGGTATATGGGGATGAATGGATGTATTCGCTGCTGCACAATGGGATGAAAAATAAAAATAAAACTAGTAACGCGCAAAATATTTAACCCAAAAAATAAATGAGAATTACATTCTTTCTTTATTATTTGAACAAAGCATTGAGCATTGAACAAGAAATGATTCTACGAACTTTTTCATAAAACCAATGAAATTACTCATTACATCTATGAATAGGGAAACCTGATAACTCAAAAACTTTCGTATAGGAAACTATGAGAAATATTTTATAATAATTTGTAACATCCAGCCATTTTTTCCAAAGGATGTTAATTTTTTTTTTGGAGTCCGAAACACGATAAAAATATTTTAAAAGAAAATTATGAAAATTTTTTTTAAAAAAAATTATAAAAACATTTTTTTTTTAAAAAAAATTACGAAAACACTTGTTTTTAAAAAAATTACAAAAACATTTTTTTTAAAAAAAAAATTATCAAAATATTTTTTTTTAAAAAAAAATATGAAAACATTTTTCTTAAAAAAAAAATTGTAATTCATATTTTCATCCTTAAGTCAGATTAAGGCTGTAATCTTAGCGTCCTAAACACGAAAAAAAATATTATGAAAACACTTTTTAGAAAAAAAATGATGAAAACATTTTTTAGAAAAAAAATTATGAAAACATTTTTTAGAAAAAAAAATAATGAAAACATTTTTTAGAAAAAAAATAATGAAAACATTTTTTAGAAAAAAAAATGATGAAAACGTTTTTTAGAAAAAAATGATGAAAACATTTTTCTTTAAAAAAAAATGATGAACAAATTTTTCTTAAAAAAAATGATGAAAATATTTTTTTTTAAAGAAAATTATGAAAGCATTTAAAAAAAAAAATTACAAAAAAACATTTTTTTTAAAAAAAATTATGAAAATATTTTTTCAAAAAAGATATTTATGAAATCATTTTTTTTTAACAAAAAGTTATGAAAACATTTTTTTGTTTAAAAAAAATACGATGAGACAATTTTTTTCTTAAAAAAAAAAAATATTAAAACATTTTTTTAAAAACAAAAATTATTAAAAAAACTTATTAAAAAAAAAGTATGCAAATATTAAAAAAACTTATTAAAAAAAAAGTATGCAAATATTAAAAAAAAAAAATTATGCAAATATTTTAAAAAAAAATTTATGAAAAAAATTTTTAAAAAAAAAATATTTAGAAAACTTTTTTTTTTTAAAAAAATATGAAAATTTTTTTTTTAAAAAACAAATTATAAAATCATTTGTTTAAAAAAAAATATGAAAACATTTTTTTTTGAAAACATTTTTTATTAGTCTGCCTGAATGAAAATTTAAACAAAAAATTATCCTTCTAAATTTTTATTCAGCTGATTTTAAAAACCTGCCCCCGAAAAATTTCCAGCCAATTTTTCCTGATTATTTTTTTGGTTGCGTGGTGTAACTATTGAAATTCAATAAAAAAAAACTTCATTCGAGTAATGAAGATTTTTTTACGAAGGACTTTTTTAGTAGGCCCCGAGTATGACTACACTTTACTTATTTCGAACCACTGTGCGTGGGTATTTTATGGCTGCAGGATGTTTTTGTAGACCACTTGTTTTAGGCCGTGTTTTGTTAAGTAGACTACACTGGTAGACATCGGTTTATCGGTGTTATTTTTGCGTGCGTGTATGCACCGGAGCGAGTGTTGTTGTAGTTGGCCGCTTTTTTTTTAATGCGGTTGTTAATAAAAGGTAAGAACACTATAAATTTATGTTTTGTTTCTGTTTATGACCATTGTAAAAACGGCTTCTTGTCCACAAACAACGTTTATACTTTTTGGGATAAGAAATGTTCTCGATAACATGCAAACGAGCGGCCGACCCACCGAATGTAGGTACGGACGAACATCGTCCCGTTGGATAAGAGGAAAAGAACCTGTATCGGATTTTTGTGTGATTTGTGATTTAAGGGCCCCAGGGAGGAATCGTACGAGTTGTACTTGGGAGATATTTGTAAGGGGGAAAAATCCAATTTATTTCAATTTAGGCTTTCAGATAGGTTTCGAATAAGTGTAGCTGAATTTGCAAACTCATTAGGAGGGATAAGTTAACTTGGGCTAAAATGTAGGGGTCGATGTAAACACAACTCATGTCCAAATTCAGGGCTTTCCAGAAATTTGGGCTTTTGTGAGCGTTGTGCTTGTTGCCGGTAGGGATTTGGATCAACTTGCTATACACGATCCTTTAGGTTTCTTCTAGCAAATACCAATCAGAGGTTCCCTTTCTGAAAAAAAATTATAAATATTTTATTTTTTCTTGATAAACATTTCATTAAATTTATGAACTACTTGATTTACACTTATTTAGACAGGTGGAAGAGAATTTTGGTTTTAGATTGGAAGTTGTATAAAATAATGCAACTAGGGTTGCCAGATACAAAACGGTCTAATATCTCGAATCATGGAAAATGTAACATGATTTAAGTAGAAAAATTTAGACAAAAAATAATTTTTTTTAGATGGTTTAGCTTTTTTTGAATAATCCTCATTGTTTATCAATTTAGTAACTAATTCGAATGGAATGAGCCACGCCAACCACCCAAAGACTACTTGCGAAATTAAGAGTGTATTCAGAATGGACTTATTTAAGCCATCCAAAAAAAAAGATATTTTAAAAAAAAATCTGTTAAAAAAAAATATATTTTTTAAAAAAAAAATCATATGTTTTAAAAAAAACATATTTTTTAAAAAAAAATTATATTTTTTAAAAAAAATTATATTTTTTAAAAAAAATTATATTTTTTAAAAAAAAATTATATTTTTTAAAAAAAAATTATATTTTTTAAAAAAAAATTATATTTTTTAAAAAAAAAATATTATTTTTAATATAAAACAATCTTGAAAAAAAAGTTATATTTAAAAAAAAAAATGATTATTAATTATATTTTTAAAAAAATTATATTTTAAAAAAAAAAATATTTTTGACAAAAAAAAAATATATTTTGTAAATAAAAATATTTTTGAAAACAACTTATATTTAAAAAAAAAATTCTATGTTTTAAAAAATTATTCTTTTTGATATAAAACGTTCTTGAAAAAGAATTATATTTCTTTAAAAAAAAATTAGATGTTTTAAAAAAAAATTATATTTTTTTTAAAAAAAACTGAGATGTTTTAAAAAAAACTGAGATGTTTTAAAAAAATTATATTTTTTTAAAAAAAAAATATTTTTTTAAAAAAAATATATATTTTTTTAAAAAAAATTATCATTTCTTAAAAAAAATTTTTTTTTTAAAAAAAAATATATTTTTAAAAAAAAAATTATATTTTTAAAAAAAAAATTATATTTTAAAAAAAAAAATTATATTTTTTAAAAAAAAATTATTCTTTTTAATATAAAACGTTCTTGAAAGAAAATTATATTTTTTTAAAAAAAAATTAGATGTTTTAAAAAAAATGAGATGTTTTAAAAAAAAAAAATTATATTTTTAAAAAAAAAATTATATTTTTTTTTTAAAAAAAAAAAAAATTTTGAAAAAAAAAATTATGTTATAAAAAAAATTTGGAAAAAAAATTATATTTTTTAGAAAAGAAATTTTTGGGAAAAAAAATATTTTTCAAAAAAATAACATGTTCTTGTTTGTAATTTCGCTCATCGACATACATCCGACAAGTCTCGCATATTCTCGTATTTGGTAGGCTTTTAAATAATATTTACATAATTTGATCTTACCGCGTCTTATTGCGGAAACCAGCCGAGATATCTTTACCTTCGTCGGATTCGAGGTAACATTTAATAGTGCCTACATCGCATTTAAATCATTTCCAGTATATGTGTGAAATCTGGAAAATCCAGTCCATTCCATCCCGTCTATCTGGCAACCCTAAATCCAACAAATGTTTAGTTTTTGATAAAGAAGAAAAATGTTGATTCATTAAAATTTTTAAAATTATGAAGAAAATTACAAATTATTGTGTTTAGTTTTTGATAAAGAAGAAAACTTTTTATAAAAATTTTGAAAATTATGAAGAAAATTACAAATTATTTCCGTTTGATTTTAAATTTCTGTATTTCAAAGAATTAAAAAAATTTTTTTTACTAAAAAATTCTATGAATGGTTTCGTTCCATTAATGAACAAATCCACTTGAGAACTAAGACCTATTTAGTCAGTTCCCGCTGCAACCCTGCAGAACTATCGCCCATGCCGTAATTTTCTAGAGGTTGGTCCGGTCAGGGTGTGGAAAATGTGTTAACCTCTCTTCCGATTTAAAGCATTTTCAATGCCAATTACTTCGGAGCAACATCACATGTATCTGAGATATTTGCTATCTTTGCTAGGCAAAATTCTCACCCACAATTCCCACACAAGAGGTAGTCACACTGCAGACTTTAAAGAATCATCTTTACCGGCTAACAGAAAATAGCCAAACTAGTCAACTCCGCCTGCCCCCGATTCTGTTCGATACAATTTCCAAAAAGGTGTATCTCCACTTGGGCGTAATGACAACATACCGCAACATTTGTTTAAACACCAAATAAACAATAATGTTTGCTAGCAACACACACACACACATACCGAACATTATCCACCTCCAGAGGCAACGACAGACTATACCAACAAATATCACCATGAATATGCAACGAATAAAATACCTGTGGCATTGAGAGAGACAGCCAGGGAGAGATAGCGAGAGAAAGAGAAAGAACAACAATTTAACCTGCATTACCATACAAAAAATGTTGCATCTTTTGTCAAATGTGCATAAATGGAAACACAACATTTATGTGTCGAACACAGCGCAGCTGAAGCATGACGGTGTGTTGCACAAACAGCAGCTCTCGCAGCCGAGCGCCCCACAATATCATTGACCACAAATTAACAAACAGCAGACTGCAATCGGCAATGCTACGCCACGTCAGGCACCAGCACCGACAAAATACTGGATAAAATCGGAAAAATAGGTGTAAAATCGGCAACGAGGAGGCAACAAAAACAACAGCAGCAGCAACAACAAATGCATTTTGTAATGTAAGATGGCACAGAGTGCAACTGGCCAAGCAAACAGGATACGGATGTAAGCGACGTGGAGAGTAAAGACTGCAGCCGACCATCACGATGATGGCAGTAGTTTGCTGGTGTGACAGTAGGTCTGTGGTCTCTTGTCTCCGGTGACAATAAGGAGTGGCCAATGCCAATGTATACATACACACGTACATACATGCATACGAACAGCAAGGCCTGCCCGCACTCACTGGCAACATAGCCGTACATGTTGCTTGTCAATGTGGCACCCGGTTAATTTGGGAAACATGCAGTTATTATGTAGAACTAAAACATAAGTCAACTACTACTACTACGACTACTACTAGCAGCAGCACTAGCAACTACCAGCACCACCACAACTGCACCCATATTGCCAAACAACACTACTGCAAGCGTTTAGCTGGCACTCAGACCATGGGACACCGTAACTGCCGTTTTGTTTTCGCCCGGCAACCTAGGAGACCCCTAAATGTGGACACATTACCACCATCGACCATTTTACAGCGGTTCGCTTTGGTTCGGTTCGGTGTGATGTGATGTGGTGTGCAGTCCAATGATGTCCAATGTCCATACTCCATCCAGGCCGGTGTCGCTATTTAGTCTAAACTCCACTCACTGCTCACTGACTTGGCTGAGACAACAACAAAATGTCTTGTGCTGCATTTTGAGGATGCATTGATGTTGCATTATGGATGAGGGCAGGCGGCGGTGAGGTGGGGTGGGGTGAGAGACACTTTGACGCTTCACATGTGTTGTTAGGTTGTGGTTCTCCATATGTGTGTTGTCTCGTTGTTGTTTGAAACATTTTTCTACACTTATGAGAATGTACATTTGCTGCTGAAGTGAGCAAACAAATAAAATGCAACACCAGTCAAGTGCATAATTGGTTGCCACATGCTGTAGACCATAAAGATACAGACGGACCGACGGACGGATGGACAAACGCACACATTGGTCGACACTGAAGCTGGCACCGGTAACTGGCCCAGCAACTGCTTGAATCTTCATAATGCTTAGTGTTGTTTAATGTTCCTTTTTCGGGCCCCGTTGTAATGTGTCAGATTGATGGTTGACATGTTGGACACTAACATCAACCACTCATCATCCAAGTCAGCCAACCAACCAGCCAGCCAGCCAGCCAACGACTGCAGCATCCAAGTCTCCCAGCATCCATCCGTCCATACTTCAATGGAGATTATCATATGGGAACAAGTACGAGTATGTTCTTTATCCATTGGATGTACACTAAGAGAAACATTATGGAATCCACATACATATGAAACGATTTGTGGATTCGTGGAAATTTGTGGAAACATGTTTGTCGTTCTTGTACTCCGAATAAATTGACTATTATGACAAGAAGAAGACACGCCACAGGTCCACCAAACGTTTCCTTCAATAAATTGTTTCGTTGGCTGTATGTCAGGTAGCACCATCAGTGGCAAAAGAGGCGACCTGGAATGACATCTGAATTGGTCATTTGCCCATTGACCGACTATAGAACAGAATTCTGCAAACCATGTATGTGATCTAGCTAGACTTGAAATCAAAGTCACCGAGACAATATGTGAGAAATCCTTTTTAGTATTGAATAGGTAATTACTTTTTTTTTATAGAAAACTTTTTACCCGACTGTTCTTCTTAATCTTGGTTGCGGATATATCGCAGACGATGCCTCATTTGTTTCCTTTTAAGGATCCATCGTCCCGGACGTCTTTCCGTTCCTTGCGAAAAAATTATTTTTTAAAAAAAAATTATTTCTTAAAAAAATATTTTACAAAAAAATGTTCCAAAAAAATGTATTTAAGAAAAAAAATATGTTACCAAAAAAAAAAAAAACGATTTTTTTTTTCAAAAAAAAAAATAAAATATCTTTTCAAAAGAAAAAAATATTTGGTCCTTTTTTTTTTGTTAAAATTGGGGTTTTTAATTTTTCGACATTTTTTAACTTCCGGGAATTTTTTCGACGTGTTCTCGGGAATTCTCGCGACTTGATTTTCTTTAAAAAAATTATGAAAAAAAATATTTTTTTAAAAAAAATATTTAAAAAAAAAAGTTCCAAAAAAATATATTTAAATAAAAATATGTTACCAAAAAAAAAATGATTTTTTTTCAAAAAAATAAAATATCTTTTCAGAAGGAAAAACTATTTTTTCCAAAAAAAACCATTTTTCAAAAATCAAAAGTATAACCGTATAACCTTTGTTTAAGAATATATAACTTTTGTTTAAGAAGAATGTTTGGAAATTGTTTTTGTATTTTCACACATTTTCTTAAAAAAAAATACAAAGAAACAATTTCCAAACATTTTTCTTAATTTTTTTCAAACATTTGTTAAGAAAAATTTCTGAAAATACAAAAACAAAGTTCTCCGGAATTGCCGCGACTTGATTTTCTTTAAAAAAAATTATGAAAAAAAAAATTTTTTTTAAAAAAAAAATATTTTTTTTAAACAAAATATTTTTTCAAAAAAATATTTTACAAAAAAAAAGTTCCAAAAAAATATATTTAAAATAAAAAATAAAATATCTTTTCAAAAGAAAAAAATATTTTTTAAAAAAAAAAACATTTTTCAAACATCAAAAGTACTTAGAAATCCTACGCAATATCCCCCGTTTTCATAAAAATGTATAACTTTTGTTTAAGAAGAATGTTTGGAAATTGTTTATGTATTTTCACACATGTTTCTTAAAAAACAAAAAATCCAAAAAACAATTTCCAAACATTTTTCTTAATTTTTTTTTAAAAACAATTTTCTCACATTTTTCTTAATAACTGTTTGAAAAAACATTAAGAAAAATGTTCTCGTATTTTCACGCATTTTTCTTAAAAAAATGTTTGAAATAAATTTTAAAAAAAATGTTTGAAATAAATTTAAAAAAAATGTTTGAAAATGGTTTTTGTAAATTCACACATTTTTCTTAACAATGTTGATAAAGCTCTTACAAATTTTTATGAATACGGGGGTTAATATGGAAAAGAAAATCCTGTACAATTTAAATGTAATAAGATCAGCTAGTTCAGGAATGTTTCAGGATATAAAAAGTCATATAACTCCCGGATAAAATCCACAATCACAGTTGCAAAAATTGCCTAAAATTTTACATAATTTAATTTATTTTATCCACGGGAATCGGGAAGTGAAAAATCAGTAAATTGCCAGTAAATTCCCGGGTTAAGAGCCATAGTTAAGATCCGCAGTAGACATTGATTGTGAATTTTATATTTCTCCTGTTATCCAGTACTTTTTCTTTTTTGGCTGATTTCCAGTCACTCGGTGGACGGCATTTTGGTGAATTTGTTGACTATACTGGCAAGTTCATCTGGTTCTTGAAGAAGAGTAGTCTATATGTCCTTGCTTTAGAAAGGATGTCCTATTACCACCTATCACTTAGTCCATTTTTTTTTATTGAAATTATTGGCAAAATTGTCTTTCGCTCATATCTGTTTACTATGAACAAACTCTTGAATATTTCGGCCACAGATTTTCGTTAAGTGGACTTTGCTACATTCCATCTTAATGCTGTGCTAACAGACTATGGTGGCCAACGTTAAGTAATGACTGTTTGCCCATGTTGGCCAGTTTATTTGTTAATTTTGTTCGGCCTTTTGTTGACACTACACATTGAAAGCGTTTGTGTTTTTTCTTCTTCTTGAAAATTACACATTAACACCTTCAGAGGAGGGAGCACAAACTGAGCCTATGCCAGTCATCCATCAGCAGCATCCTAATCTTGGGGAGGCAAAAACACACACGTCAACCATGTTTGGACGATGTTTAGGGAAATATTCACCGCACATTTGTTTTAACTGAACTCATCCAAATGGTTAGAAAACCTTTGACAAATAAAGACAGAACAAAACAAATTAGACATTAAGGTGGCCAGTTCTTTGTTAAATTACAAAATCAAATCAATTCAATTGCTAGTTGGTTGTGGTGTTTCTCATTCGATTTACAATTGCTGGGGTATTTTCCTTGGGTTGTCGTTTATTTTTTTTTGAGTTTTCTTGCTTTCGTTTCACTTGTCGAGACCCCAAAAATAAATCACTTGCAAATATTTTAATTAACTGTGTACCTCATTGTAGAAATACAAAATTGCAGTCGTTGATTACATGGCTGGCCGATGTTGTATCCTCTGCGGCGGACAGACGGACAGACAGGCAGCCATACCGACATCCATACCCTCCCCATACCAATCGTCTGCATTGTTATGTGATGTGTTTTACATACAGCGACTACACGACGGGTTGTGTAATTACATGATTTTAGTTTGTTGCAACAACAATTGTTGTTGCCGCATCAGTCCTTGTTGTTGCCGATAATTTTTCAAATCTATTTTCGTCATGTCACCGCGTCTTTGGCAAATTGATTGAACAACAAGTTTTGTTTTGTTCTGTTTTTTCTGGTGACTTTTTTGTTTTTTTTTTTCAAAAAATGTATTGATGGGTTTTTTTCGATTCAGTCAAATTCTTGCACTTATTTTGTTTTCGTGGTTTTGCAGATATGCCATTTATTTGGTAGTGCCACAAATAGTTTGGGACTTGATGAAAATAAAACCAAAAAAAAAAATCAGCATTGATGACACATGACTCCAGGCGAAGGGGGGGGTAGCTGATGTCTGGCCTTGCAGCTACTGTTAATCTCGGAATGTGAGTTTTAGAAGCGACATCGGTAAATGTAACTTAATATACAGTTACATTTATCGATTTTCGCTTCCAGACCTCAGATTGCGAGAATACAAATGTTAAATTGTTGTGTACTCAAAATTATATTTTTATTTAATTACAATACAGAGTAAAATTGTTTATTTAAATTTAAAAATTAATTAATTGAATTAATTTAATTAATTGAATTAATTTAATTAATAATTTAAGTAATTAAATTAATAAAATTTATAATTTAATTAATTAAATTAATAAAATTAATTATATTTTTATTTAATTACAATTCAAAGTAAATTTAAATTTCAAAATTAATTAATTTAATTAACTAAATTAACTAAATTAATAAAATTAAGTAATTTTGAAATTTATATTTACTTTGTATTGTAATTAAATAAAAATATAATTAATTTTATTAATTTAATTACTTAAATTATTAATTAAATTAATTAAATTAATTAAATTAATTAAATTAATTAAATTAATTAAATTAATTAAATTAATTAAATTAATTAAATTAATTAAATTAAAAAAATTAATTAAATGTATTAAATTTATTAAATTAATTAAATTAGATTAATTATATTAATTAAATAAATTAAATTTATTAAATTTATTAAATTAATTAAATTAATTTAATTAATTAATCTAATTAATTTTGAAATTTAAAATTACTTTGTATTGTAATTAAATTAAAATATAATTAATTTAATTAAGATGGCCATACAGTTCGAGAGCCAATAAACATTTTGAAGGATACATTTTGTGTTTCCTTAAAACTGTTTTTCACGAACCCCGTCGCCAATATATGCTCAACTTTACAGCCTCTCTCCAGGTGAGCGAAATTCAAATCTTACTCTAAATCAATTTATTCATACACTTATCCAACAACTTTAGTCTGAAGTTTATTTGCAAGCACATTTGTAGATCGGCTGCTGTGATACAAGTGAAACTGCCGCGCATCTGGGGATCGATGCGTCCAGTTGAGTTACATTCCAATCTAAATCTGAAATCAGTTTTATAAGTAATTCCATAACTCATAGTCGTCTCCATTAGTCGAACTTTTCTACGATAGTCGTTTGAGTTATGGAAGTTTGACTTTACATGAGAAGTTTTTCCATTTTAGCAACTACAGTAGACGCTCGCAAATTAGAACCACTTGGTAATTAGGGTAATTCTAATTTCCGAAAAAATTCTAATTTCTGAACGTTTTCTTTTTTACCCCAAAAAGTATAGAAACGATACAATATGATAGTAAAATTTTAATAATATGTAATTACTTAATTTAATTTTGGCAAATAATCAGTAATACTTGTTTACTTTTGCGGTTTTCGTACGCTTTCTGAGACGATATCGTTTCGCAAGGCTAAGAGACTGCTAGTGTGCTTTGACGAACAAGGCTCATGATTTTTGCACCACTTTAACAAATTATTAACGCTTTCGATAGCTGTTAAGTGAAATATAGCTGGAGTGGCATCAACAACATCGTCGTCGCCATCTTCTGATGCCTCATTATTGCTACTGAGTTCACTTTCAAAAATGTCTTCAAAGGCATCGTTGTTCCATGTGTCAATTTCGTGAATGCTGACTCCAACATTTGAAACAATTTCCGCCAAGAGATTTAAATTGGTTTGGATAACTTCATCGTAAATCTCGCAGGTGTGCCGAAATTGTGCCAGTGGCAAATCATCATCGCTGTCGTAATCGCTAGAATCCCAATTCAGCAGTTTTGACCATGAATTTTTCAACAGCTCTTGTGGCAACTCATTCCAAGCCTGTTGCAAGAGTATTATTGCATTCCGAATCGAATGGCATTTCAAAAGATTATTCAAATCACCATCTTCACCGATTAGTTTCCTATAAATCAGTTTTGTTACTTTTATTAGATTCTGATCCATAGGTTGCACAGCTGCTGTCACATTTGGTGGCAAAAGATAGGCTACTATGTTTCCGTCATCACTTTGCAGTTCTTCAATGGGAGCATGAGCAGAGCAGTTGTCGATCAGCAAAAGAGCCTTTGGAGTCAAGTTATTTATTTTAGAAAAGCTTATGACCCGTTAAAAAAAGTTTTTAAGAACTATGTATAAACAAAGAAGAAATAAGATTCCATTTTTGTACCTCTTTTAAAAATATTTTATGAAACCAGTGTTGGAAGATACGTGAAGTCACCCAGGCATTTTTAGAAAAGTCATAGTGAAGTGGATTATTGAATCCTTTGAAACATCTTGGATTCAAGTAAAATCGAGAGGCGTTCCTTTAGTATTTTATGCCCTGGAGCTTTTTTTTCGCAAGCGGCGACATATGTTCTGTCTGGCAGACTGCGATAAAATAATCCCGTTTCGTCGACATTGTATATTTGTTTATCTGTTAACCCCATTTCTTTGATCTTCGAACGAAATCTGTGTAAGAATGGGGTGACCTGGCCAACATCACTAGACAGCAGCTCACCACCAATTTTTAAATAACGAATACCACGTCGAATCTTAAATTTGGTGAACCATCCATCGCTTGCGTGAAAATCATTTTCATCTCTATCTGGATATATTTCACCAAATATTTTTTGGGCTTTTGCTTTTAGTATTGGTCCCGTGAGTGTGCACTTCTTTTCACGTTTACTTAAAAACCAGTCGTAAAGGCGAGCTTCCATTTCTGGATATTCAGCTTTATGTAAGGATTTACATTTTGCTTCATGGTAAGTATTGGAAGCAGCATCTAATATTATTTCTTTTTTTGATTTTATATAACTGATGGCAGATGTGGAGACGTTAAAGTCCAAAGCTAGACGCTTTGCTTGAACACCCTCGTCAAGTTTAAAATCTTCACTTTTGTTTCTAAATCATGATTTGCACAGCACTGTTTTATTTGTAGATGCGAAAAAAGTAATATCAAACTCAAAAATTCGTCAAATGAGGTAAAACGAAAAAAGCGCTCTGAAATTAGAATCAAGTTCTAATTTTCGAGCGTTCGTTGCCTGATTCTAATTTCTGGAAGATTCTAATTTGAGAGAGTTCTAATTTGCGAGCGTCTACTGTATATATAAGAACCATTCACTATATAACGAATATTTTAGAATTTCTCTTAAAGTCAGTTAACCAAAATTTCCACATGCTTCCATTTCGGAATTACGTTTTCCCCTCACGACGTTATTTTTTTTGTATAAAACTATTACAAAAACAAAGGTAATCCAAAATGTATTCCGTATTTTAAGGAGTGTCATTCTTAATTTGCACAATTTATTACACACAAAACAAAAAACAAACAAACAGTGGTATCTCGCCAAAATATCTCCAAGCCGCCACATCGTAAAACACGCAGCAAATAATAAATAATCAAATCGAAAACATGAACTCATTTCAATAATTCCCCCCCGACTCGAAATCCAAATCCGACAGACTATAAAATCAGTTTTTATTACAGTTGCCATACAGTTAACAAATTGCCCGGTTTATGCGTTTTGATACATTCCTATCGCACAAAACTTAATTTGACACATTCAGCCGCACGGCCAGACCGACACAGAGACGCAGGCAGTCGCTCATAATCACAGCTCCGCACCGTCACCAGAGTGCGTTTTCATTTCATTTTGCGTTCGATTCGTTTCTCAGGTTTGAAATATGTGTCGTTTGCATTTTGTGTCGCAAAATGTAAATTTACAACTGCAGTGGCAGTGACAGCGGTAGCGGCAGCGACAGCAGCACCATTCAGCGTAAATCTT
This sequence comes from Hydrotaea cyrtoneurina, assembly GCA_958296145.1. Lineage (NCBI taxonomy): Eukaryota > Metazoa > Arthropoda > Insecta > Diptera > Muscidae > Hydrotaea > Hydrotaea cyrtoneurina. The sequence continues at coordinate 18,112,222 of OY282515.1, forward strand.
GCGTTCAACCTAATGTAAGTTTGCATGTTGCCAATAAACTGCAACAACAACAACGCATCATCATCATCCACAATAAACACAAACACAGTCAATTCGTAACGATAATATGCGATAAATGCGAAAAGAAAACAAGATCTCCATGGCAATAGAGCGGTGTTCGTTCGGACCCGACTCCAAACCGTTGAAGATGATGATGTGGCCGTTGTTGCGTCCGACGACTGCGTAGCGCACGCTCTGCTCTGCGTGTATCTTACTAATGCTTAGATACACGTTTACGGCAACGAGTATTAGATTTAGCATTTGTTGTGGCTGTTGTTAAGCGTCCATTGGAATGGTTGTCCAAATGGTTATTCTTGTGGAAAAATTATGATAAACTTGACCAAAACTGAACACTGGCCACAACAATTCAGTTGGCGAAGGGGCACGGGTAACAGTGGAGAATGTGTATGTCGAGTGGTAAGCAAATTAAATGCCGTTAGTGAAAGAATGTATTTACAGTGAAATCGGGCTGCAATGAAATTACAAAATCTAAATAAGAATTCTTAGATTGCAGAGATAACACCGTGTTACAAAAAATAGATTTTTTTCTGTCCTATGAACCAAATACACATATTCGGAAAGAGGGGAAAAAATAAAAAATACACGTGTATCGGCGTGTATTTTCATGTACACGTCAGAATTTTTTTTTTTCAATTTTGAAGTATGAAGCTCGTAGTGGCCTGTGTGAAAGTGGCCTTTCGACCGATTTTTAACCCTTTTTCAGTGATCCAATCGAGCTGATTTTTTGCAGGCAGACTCTTGGAAATGTCTCTATCACGTCAAATTTTTTAAAAACAATTTTTATCAATTCTCAGATTTTCCCCAATTTTTATTATTTTTGAAAAAAAAAATATTTTTTTCACTTTTCTTAGCATAACTTGAAGAGACTCCAAATTTTTAAACTACTTAAGCGTTACGAAAAAAAAAAATGTTTTTTGAACTGAAACCTTAAAAAAAAACGATAACCATTTCAAAAAAAAACAAATTTAGGAAAATCTGAGAATGATTTTTCAATGGAATTCCAGATCATTTTCATGCATTTCACGGACCCAATCAGCATAGACACGACGCTGTTGATGATCGGCCGGCTGGAGTTCTTGTCTGGCCTGAATTTATATAAGTCTTTAGACGCAAGTCTTTATGCAAAATACGGTGTAATGACGATTTTGGAATGCCCAATTCCAAAGAAGGACGAGGAATGGACAAACCTGGGTTTTCTTCAACACTTTGGGCTACAGCAGCAATATTCTCAGTTGTTCTTGAGCAACGTGCACGAGTTTTATTCTTCACATCGCTAACTTGTCCCAACAGCTCGAATTTGTCCACCAATTTCTGTATTGCGGTCCGACAAGGTGCTCAACGACCTCCCAAAAATGCTTTAGTTTTGGGAACTGTGATTGCAAGATTTTCAACATTTTTTGTAGTGAATTTTAATAATTCCAATGCGTTTTTGAAGCGTGTATCGTTCCATTTTCAGTAATGGCGTAGTTTCTACTTGTCAAATGTCAAAGAATAAAAACTTCAAAAGTCACAGCCGCCGAAATACCGGGTGATTCAAAATAACACCTCTTTTTGTTACATGACATCCAGTTGAGACCACAAGTACGTCTCTATCGTTCAATTGCTTCATTTGCGGTCAGAAGTAAAGCCTAATCATGGCTACTGATCAAAATCCCAACCAGCCATTTACCAGTCGATGATTTAATAATCCCCAAATTCGACTGTTTCATTGGCTAATAAACCAATTCGGAGAAAAATACTCCGAATAGCTACACGCTGAAAAATATGTATTTTTTTAAATGTTTGCACACAAGTGTTTCGCGTGTTTGGAGCTTGTATCAAGTAAAGCTTTTTTGCTTCTAAACAAAGTTTAAGTAAAACTCATTTGTTATACAGTAAGAGCTCGATTTGCGCAACCGATAGGAAATCAAGCCTGTTGCATTAACTGAGATTGTTGCACTTACCGAGCACCAAATATATATGTTTAAATATTGAAATCGAAGAATATGGAATTAAAAATAACAGGAAGGCAACGGTAAAATAACAGTTATAGTACGCTCGTTCACAGTGGACAGAGTCGAACAGAGAATAATGTTGAAAAGGGAGCATTTGGTTTAACCGTGACCTCCAAACTAAGTTCCTGATTTCAGTGCATCAGAAAAAAGTTGCACTTATCACGACCTTTTTCGTTGAAAGTTGCACTTATAAAGACCGTAATATAAAAAAATGACGGTTGCTCTAATCGGGGAGTTGCAATAATCGGGGGTTGCAAAAATCGAGCTTTTACTGTATATTCTTTAATATATATTTACCCTCGACACTGATTCACTGATACACTGATTCACTGACTCTGTCACGCAGTACGTAGGAATTTAAATAGGCATTCTATAATTTTCTATAAATAATAATAATAAAAAAAATATTTTTTTTTTTTTGTACAGAAATTGTGTTTTCCCCAAATTTTTGTTTACCAAAAAGTTTTTTTCGAAATTTTTTTTTTTATAATTTTTTTTTTTACAAAAATTTTTTTTTTACAAATTTTTTTTTTCAAAAAAATTTTTTTTTTACAAATAATTTTTTTTTACAAAATTTTTTTTTCCAAATTTTTTTTTTTCAACAAAATTTTTTTTTTTTCAAGAAAAATTTTTTTTTTCAACAAAAATTTTTTTTTTCAACACAATTTTTTTTTCATATTTCAACGGGCGCCATAGGCGCATTACAACTTACTAGTTAATATATATTTACCCTCGACACTGATTCACTGACTCTGTCACGCAGTACGTAGGAATTTAATAAATTATAGAATTTTCTATAAATAATAATAAAAAAAATAATATTTTTTTTTTGTACAGAAATTGTGTTTTCCCCAAATTTTTTTTTTACAAAATTTTTTTATCAACAAAATTTTTTTTTTTACAATTTTTTTTTTTAAAAAATTTTTTCTTCAAAAAAATTTTTTTTTTCCACAAAAAAATTTTTTTTCAACAAAATTTTTTTTTTCAAGAAAAATTTTTTTTTTCAAGAAAAATTTTTTTTTTCAACACAACCAAATTTTTTTTTTTCAACAAAATTTTTTTCCATATTTCAACGGGCGCCATGGGCTCATTACAACTTACTAGTTATTAATATGTTTTTGGACGGAAATAATAGTATGTTTGAGAGAAAAAAAATTATTAAAGTTATTAAATTCAAGAAAGTACAACGTTTGAGTGCGAATAAGTCGATTTGCAGTACTTTTTTTCCCTGCCTCTACGCTCTTTAAGAAAAAAATTAATAAGAAGTGATGTTGTGGCACGGCCAAGTATATACAGGGTGGCGCAAAAGTAATCCTCCTATCAGAAAATGCTATACATTTTGAGATTGGCCCCTAATGTCAGTGGCAACTCTGGCGGCGGCCATTTACATGACATCATATTCTCGACTTGATGTAAAACAAATTAAAAGACCAATAAAAATAATCCACAAGAAGAATCAAAGTTTTTCATTTTTTTTTTAATTACAGCCAAAAAACATCGGAAGTTTACTTTTGCGCCACCTGTTACTACTCCGCCCACAATTAGTTCGTACCCCTGAACACTTTTTAATATGCAATATAATTTGCTGGTTTTTGTAATTTTTTGTTTGTTATGTTTTGTAGTTCCAAGAAATACAACTTTTAGCTTTAGGGGGACAATAAACTGTGTCTCAAAAATATAGATTTTTAAATAAACATAAAAACATAAATTGAAAATATTAGAAAACGTACAGACGTACGAACTGATTGTTGGCGGAGTAGTGAATGATTGTTGCAGAATTTGTCAAATTTCTGAGCTGTCACTGTCACACAGAACCCATCCAAAACCCCCCCCATTACTCATTATTGTCGTGTCCTGGACATTTCTTGAAGACCAAATTTTTAGCTTTTTCCTTCTTCAAAGGACACCCCCCCATAAAACCTCAGCATCGTAGGCAACATTTTGGGTAGCACTCTAAGTTTCACATTTTTTATAAGTTTGCCACACCTTCTACATTCAGCATATCAAGTACACACTGTAAATATTTCATCTCTGTGTTGGAACATTTATTCGTACACCTCTAGATATGTTTTCCTGTGGCAGTTTGCAGCAAGCTAATGCAAACAACAACATGTTGGCGTTTGTGTTGCTGTAAAACTGATAACACAAGAAAGAAAAACGCGCTGGGAGCGCAACGCACAGCAAATACGCTGAGGCGGTAATATCGAGCGATAAGTCGGCTTCAATTACAACAATTTTCCATGTTTAGTCGCTGCTTAATCGTCATAGACAACAACATTTGAGCTAAGCAAACGCATACACACTTCATCATCAGCCTCTACCGACATCCTAGACACCGGCAACGGCACCGGCACCGACACCAGCACAGTCGTCACATCGTCATCATCAACACTGTCCTCCTCGTCGTCGTCGTCGTCGTCACCATTAGTGCCCAGCGAGCGACAACGCGTTTCAACGTTTGGCGAAAACTCATTGAGGCATGTTGCAAGGAGTGGCTATTGTGTGTGTGTGTCGAAATGAATGTTGTACGAACATCGAGCCGTACATACGACACTGCAACACACATACGTCTCTGCGATACATCCGTGCGATGCATGAATGTTGCTGGTGCTGTGGCCGTTGCTGCTGCATGTCTTTTTGGCTGGGCATTGCGTTGCAATATCGCAGGAGCATTTTACCGCATTTAAAGATACGTGTCGACATGATAAACAAGTTTTCATTTATCTCTTTACATTTAACGTTCGATCTCTACCTCTCCGCACAGCTCGGCTTTGCTGTACAACACATGATGTGATGTGATGTGTGTTGTTGCGCCGTTGCCCGTTGCTGTGTCGCTGCTGTTGCCGCAGTTATTGTACATATCTTTGTAAAATTTCCAGAAACATTTGTTGCAACAACAAGCAAACGGCAACAACAACAACAAAAAAACGACAAGAGGAAAAATTGTATAATTTCTTGAATGCTTGTAAGCAATTAAGTGCTTACTTATAGGAGTTTGCAACTCACCGAGCGACCAACCCACCACCTCTGCGGGTTTCCACCATCCATCCGATCTATGTTGCACAGGTGATCCGGGCGGGAGAAAATAATGGTTGTCAACAGAAGAAAGTTGGAATATTATACGGGAGGATGTGGTTGTGAGTGGTTTTGAAACGTAATGTATTGGATTGTCAGGAGTTCGGCCAGATAAAGAGGCGATCTATGATGTGTCAGATTATCAGGAGAACTGTCAGATCATCTGGAGTTAGTCAGAATATCAGGAGATCTGTCAGATCATTAGGAGATCTGTTAGATCATCAGAAGATCTGTCAGATCATCAGGTGATCTGTCAGATCATCAGGAGATCTGTCAGATCATCAGGAGATCTGTCAGATCATCTGGAGATCTGTCAGATCATCAGGGGATCTGTCAGATCATCAGAAGATCTGTCAGATCATCAGAAGATCTGTCAGATCATCAGAAGATCTGTCAGATCTTCAGGAGTTCTGTCAGATCATCAGGAGATCTGTCAGATCATCAGCAGATCATCAGAAGATCAGTCAGATCGTCAGGAGATCTGTCAGATCATCAGGAGATCTGTCAGATCATCAGAAGATCTGTCAGATCATCAGAAGATCTGTCAGATCATCAGAAGATCTGTCAGATCATCAGAAGATCTGTCAGATCATCAGAAGATCTGTCAGATCATCAGAAGATCTGTCAGATCATCAGAAGATCTGTCAGATCATCAGATGATCTGTCAGATTATCAGGAGAACTGTCCGATCATCTGGAGATCAGAAGATCTGTCAGATCATCAGGAGATCTGTCAGATCATCAGAAGATCTGTCAGATCATCAGGAGATCTGTCAGATCATCAGGAGATCTGTCAGATCATCAGAAGATCTGTCAGATCATCAGAAGATCAGCCAGATCATCAGGAGTTCTGTCAGATCATCAGAAGATCTGTCTGATCATCCGAAGATCTGCCAGATCATCAAAAGATCTGTCAAATCATCAGGAGATCTGTCAGATCACCAGGAGATCTGTCAGATCATCAGCAGATCAGTCAGATCATCAGCAGATCTGTCTGATCATCAGCAGATCTGTCTGATAAATAGAAAATCTCTTAGATAACCAGGAGTTCGGTCAGATCATCAGGTTATCTATCGAATTATGAGGAGATCAGTCAGAATATTAGGAGATCTGTTAGATTATCAGCTGATCTTCCCTAAAAGAGCTGCAGGTAATTATTACAGCAGTCATTCAAAATTACTGGTTGCTAATTCAGGCAATTCTAAATCGTACTCAGTAATTTGCCACCGTTGGTCCTTATATTCACTACGCTTCTAACCACTGTGCAACGATGCCAGTACATACAGCATACACTTATATGTAGCGGACGACCGAATACTACACATATTATATGTATACTCCTCCGGTATATCGCAAAGAATTAACGTTTCTTTTTATTTTTTTAAGCGTTTCTTTGTTGGCATTTTGTTTTTGTTATGCGCGCCTTCGTTGCCGTTGGTTGCACTTTGTGAAACTTAAGACATGTCTGAGCTTTTAATGGCTGCTTAACAATTCTAAATTGGTTTTAATACTCCATTATGGCATTTGAGCGGGTACTTTTTAAGGAAATACCACCGCAATTACTACAACTTGTACACATATCGTCTGTACATTTTGATATTTATGGGTGATCGAATCATAAATATGGTCTGATGGGAGGAAGAAGGAGGCGGAGCTTGCCTTTTTGTCGCGACCAAACAATGGCCGTATTGGCTGTGGTGAGGCTTCATTGGGCAGGCAGGGTGGAACCTTTAACGTCACAACCAACTTTCTTACGGCTAAATGGAGACTTATAGAGTACATTAGTTGTTGGGATGTGCCTGGCGATTTCGCCATGGAAGATGTTGATGTCTGCGATGGACCTTCCATTTATTGGATTTGAACAAGAATCACTTTTTACAATTATTATTGAATAAAGTTGATCAACAAATAATGTGATCTTTTCATCAGATTCTGATCTACCATTTTCTGATGTATCTGCTGGTCTATGTTCTGTAATATCTTGTAATCTATTTTGCAATCCTTTGACTGGTCTACCTCTTGGCATATTTCTTTGTATTTGATCGTTCATCTTCTCATCTATCTACTGGACTGTTTTCTTCCCCAACAATAACACGCAAATAATTCCACATATCTGAACACCGAATACACCAAATAAATTCTTTTTTCTTTTGGGTCACAACGATCCCTTTGTCACTCTAATTTTAATGAATTGTTTTGAAATGTCGATGTTCATTCCATCTGTGTGTGGTTTTCTATATCAACTTCCACCAGGTCCGGCTCTGCGTCTGTCTGCCGTTGGTTGTTGAACAGATTTCACGAGTGAAATTCTTCAAATATTTGTCTTTATCACATTTTGCAAATCTCTTGTTTTGCATGGATGTTGTTGGTCCATTCCAGAGCATCGTCGTCGTATGCTGCGCCCCACATGATCCTGAATGCTGTTAACAAAACAACAGCGGAGGCAACGAAACAAAGAAGGAAATAATTTATAGATGATCATTGATAAAAATAGAAAACAAAACAACACAAAAAACAGACAAATTCACATCACTTCTGTGAAACATTTAAAGATTCCATGGATGTGAAATACTGGTAATTGCCTGATAGGAATGTGCCGGTTTAACCGAGATGAAGAAATACATGTGTTAAATACAAATGCGGTCATGGGTTTGAAAAGGTTACCATTAGTTGATGCCATAGCTGTTAAGTAATGATTACGTAGCGTAATAAATACTAATTAAATTATATTTTTGGTAGAGCTGCTGTAATGATTAAATTACGATTAAGGTCAGGTGTTAATGACTTATAATTGATTACAATTACAAATAATCTAAAAGTAATCAGGATTACTTGCGATTACTAAGAGTAATCAAAAAGAATCAAGAGTAATCTGAAAATAATCCGACTACTTTCAGAGATTACTTTTGATTCTTTCTGATTATTTATAGTAAACGGAAGAAGTAATCCTAATTAATGTCATTGAAAAATATGGTGATGCAAAAATTTGATTACAATTACAAATAATCTAAAAGTAATCAGGATTACTTGCGATTACTAAGAGTAATCAAAAAGAATCAAAAGTAATTTGATAATAATCCGACTACTTTCAGAGATTAGTTTTGATTCTTTCTGATTATTTATAGTCTTAGGAAGTATTTCTGATTAAAGTCTTTTAAAAAATATCTCTTTAAAAAATATTTGGTTTGAGCTATATTGTTTCTTTACCGGTAATCTAAAAGTAATCCGGATTACTTGCGATTACTAAGAGTTATCAAAAAGAATCAAGAGTAATCTGAAAATAATCCGACTACTTTCAGAGATTACTTTTGATTATTTCTAGTAACCGGAAGAAGTAATTCCAATTAATGGATTTAAAAGATATGGTGATGCAAATTTTGATTACTTTTGGATTATTTCTAATTGTAATCAAGGGGTTAATATGTTTGTTTCTGTCGCTTTGACAATCTGTGCTACTGAAATATCGATTTTTCTTTATAAAAGATTTCCCATATTCCAATATCATCCCCCCCAGATCATTATTGATTTCAAGTTTTCTTCCACCGGCATTGCCCATCTCCTTTCAAGTCCAGAGACTTTTAGCTAGTTTAAAAAAGTACAACAAACAAAAACAAGACTATTACTCATATACATAAATGTAAATTGATTTTGAATAATAATCGTATGCCGCAACCGCCGCCGCCGCCTCGTGCTTTTTGGACACAATGACACGTTGTCAACACCTATTTTCGAGTGATTAAACACTCAAAGCGTTTTGCTAAATGTGACGAGCAATGTTGCGTCAATCCATCCAAAAGATATCAACACGGCCAATATCCACTCACACACACACATGCACACGTTGATCCATTCGTCCATCCATCCATCCATCTATCCAAACATGGATACTACTACGAGTATGATGACACACAAAACATCAAATTGACACATGACATGGCGACGTTGTTTGCATACATACGCCGGCTCTAGAGTAAACGCCGCACAACCAGCCAACCGGCCAACACTTCAACCTCCATCGCCCGCCGTCAGCTCACATAAATTCTTCAAATACTAGAGAAAACCCACCACGCGGGTAATTATTCATTTGTTACGTTGTTTTTTTTTTTAAATTTTTTTTTATTCATCATCCATGATTAATTTGAAGAGATACAATCCTCGTAATGTGTATGTTCAAGACGATCCGCAACAACAGAATTGAAGGAAATCGAAAAAAAAAAACAATATAGATAGACAGTCGGACGGACGGGCGTACAGATATACCGACGTTCGTACATAAAATCCAACTCACCGCACCTTGCGGTTAATATCAAAACATTAGAGGCGACATGTCAACGATTTTGACAATATTCCATACAACAAATGTCAAATGGCTTGAAGTGCTGTGCATTTGAGATGGCAACATTTTCGTTTTCTTCTCTTTTGTCGATGCAACAACAAAAACTTTCATTTTGTTGTTGTTGTATTTATTAATTGTTGTCTAAAATAAGACAGTATTGAGCTTTAGAGAAAAAAGCGAGAGAGTGCAAAAGTGGCCAACTAGTTTTGCGGAGGAGGGCCAGACGTGTTGTGGAGAAGAGATAAGAAAATTCGGGCTTTCATTTGACAATGGGAAACTTCATACGATTTCTGAAATGATTAAATGGAGAATCAATTGCAGATTCTAGCCGAGAACACGATTTTGCGTCTAGAAGTTTTTCAAAAGGTCTGGGCGCATGGAATTTCCAACTACAGGCCACAGCAATATAGGAATACTTACTGACTTACTTATTTCCCTCTACATTCCATGAAGGAACAGACGGGGAACTTCTCGCGAATCAGTGAGCTGTGTACGATACAATTTGTATGTCCACTGACCGAGACCATATTTTTAACGCTAAGTCTTTTCTAGAGACCTGTTACATGGTTTAGCGATTGCTCTCTTACTCGTAAAGTCGCCAGCATTTACGAGGGGGAAGCCGTCGCTGAAAGGATTTAGAGAAGCAATTAAGGAAAAGTTGGACGAAAAAAATAGACTTTTTATTAAAAATTAAAAAAAACACATTAATTTATTATTGACAGAGACAGTCACACATGTTTGTAAAGGGTGTTTTTTATTGAGGTATAGAACTTCAAATTGAAATAAAACACACGAAAATCGTTTTAATGTCCATCAATTTGGCTTTATTGGAAGGATAATTTTATGCCATTAATGTTTAAATATGATTTCGGGCATGTGGCCGCCGCGGCTGGCTCGAATAAAGCCAATTCTACAGGTCCAATTTTCAACCACTTGTTGGAACCACAACTCATCCACATTCATGCCATCCAATTCGGGAACAAAATAGTCGGTTATCATGGCTCTATACCGGTCTCCATTAACGGTAACTGACTCTCCAGCATTATTTCGGAAGAAGTATGGCCCAATGACTCCACCAGCCCATAGAGCACACCAAACAGTCAGTTTTTGTGGATGTAATGGCATAAAATGGACGGAGCTTGCGGTGAACTTCGCGAACTGAATCATTACTTTCGAAATAAATTTGCACGATTTGCAAGCGTTGTTCTTTTGTCAAGCTGTTCATGATGAAATGGCAAACCAAACTAAATATTAATCACTTGACAGCTGACAAAATGGCCGCCAGTTAAAAAAGTGATGCCAACTTAAAGTTCTATACCCCAATAAAAAACACCCTTTATTTGAAAAGTCCTCGTGTAAACGTTCTTGACTTTACGAGGGGTTTTTTTTAAAAGAAAATCTCAGGGAAACCTCTGTGGAAACAAGTCGTCATGTAAATCGAGTCTAGGATCCGATTTACACGATGTCTTTTCACCCAGGGTGAGCTCAATATTCTGTTCAGTTTCTGAAACCGACAAATCTCGGCAATTTCACACCTTGGTTACATTTCCTAATCTATAGTGTCACATATAGATGACGTTGCCCCATGCAAATCCTTTTATTCACAAAGATGAAAACTATTTTCAGTTTTTTTTTTCATTCTATGCTTGCTGTAAAATATGCAGACATTTACTGTCTGTTTCCATAAAACGAATTTGTTCGTTTGTTACAAATCGTCAATATTGGAAGGGTTATAAAATTAGTTTCAGACCATATTCAATTCAGGGTTAGATATCGACATAAAAGAATAAGCTCAAATAGGATTTAATTAAGCCTTCAATTTTGCCAATTTGTAACGAACGAACAAAATCCTTTTAATGAAAAAAGGCCGGTTTCGTAAAACGAATTCTGTCGTTCCTTTTTTTTTATTTTTTAATTAAATTAATCAGACGACATAAATTCGCACGCTTGTTCTTAATGTTTACAAAATGTTGTCTAAGCTTTATTAAAATGCAGCGGGTCAACTTTTGGGTTTTTTTTCTGCGAAGCTCGATGTAAGCAATTTTTCCATAGTCGGAACTATGTTGGCAATTTTCCATTAGATCACAAGATCCACAAGCCATATCTGAGACAGTCACTGACCGTTTCTGGTTAGGTTGAAATAGTTCTTCTCGGATCCATGGACAATAGACTTGCTCGGATATTGCCAGTATAAATTGATTAGTCAGCGGAAGAACACGTCAAGTATTTACAGATAATGGAAATTTTTAATATTCCCATACCAACTGATAGATCATTGCCAATTCAGTCTCTAGTCTCACATATAGATGGCGTTGCTGTTAGTCCACATTAGTACAAACCCTTTCCTCTACTCTGGAACACAACTCTTTCGGAGTTCCAAGTAAGTAATTGCTGACAATAAGTGGAAGTTCACTAATTTTTATCAACCCGATTCAGCGGATGTAAGCAGCAACAACTCCAGCCGACAGAAGACTTCATGGGACTTCTGTCTTAGGAACTCGGCATTTCCCAGCAAGTAGATGACACTTACATTATCATCTAATGTCTGTGATAAGCGTTCAGAGTTTGATTCAAGCGTTCAAAATAATCCGCATTCTGAACATCAACCATAAAAGTGATCTAAACTGTGGACCACGGCTTTGGAGTCGGCGTCTGACAAATGTACCCGGCTCGACTCCACAGCCCTGCTGTGCCCAACTGTATACTTTTAGGACATCCTCAGCTCACCGGACAACAAGTCATTTCTAGTCTCCGAGGTATCAGGTCAAGAAATCGAGTACATCTGGTACATCCAATTGCAGTAGGATCTTGAAGAGGTCAGGAACACAAATACTATCAAGGGACTATCTCTCGGCCCAGTACTAATGTCAACATGATCTTAATTGCACCCTCGCCGTTTTTTTCGAAAAGAAAATTAAAAAAAAAATAAATAGAAAATTCCAATGACGATTTCAATTCCAATCATTTCAAATTTCAATAGTTTCCAAATGCACTGCTGGCACCAATTTGACGGGCCTTAGGTTGAACATATGTCTCACTTGATCAACCCTCCTCTCCCCTGCAACATTGTGTCATATGTTTATTTTCTATTTTAATTTCTTTTTTTTAAATTTTTTTTTCGAAAAAAAAAAAAAACGGCGAGGATGCAATTAAGATCATGTTGACATTAGTATTTGTCAAAATGACAGATTGCCCGCTGACATCTACACACAATTAGTCTTAAAAGATTGAGCAAAGATCAATAGTCCCTCCGCCCTCAAACAGCCGCCAACATTTAGATCATTTAAGATTAATTGTGGCATTTTCTGTCTTAGTTCACTTCAAAAAGAACAATTGTTCAACATAGACAGACACATGCCGCAGCGAGTGGTTATTTTTAGACAGCAACACTGGATGCCACAGAATGGGCGTGACGATGGACATGCTGAGTCTGCTCCTTAAAAATTCCCCTCAGGTTTTATGAAATCAATTCAACACCTCATATCTTTTCAAACGTTTAGCTTAATTATGAACCCGCACACAAATTCTTACATTTTATTTCCCAAACGGAATATTGTTTGCAAGTCTTGTTCGGGGGGGCGTAGCTCGCGAGGGCAGAGTATTTTTAATCAAAGTCATAAAAATATGTTTTACGAGTCTATTTCCTTTTCCTTTTTTTTTTGTTTTGCTTTGCTTTTATTAACTACTTTTGGTTCGGTTTTGAAGGCAATTGTTGAGATGACGGCTCTTAGTTGGGATGCTATAAAAATCCTGGCCATCCTATAATTCGGCTAACCAAACAAAATATTTTGATTGAACACGTCCGTTTGTCGTATACATGAAACGCCTAGAGCATAATAAGTAAGTGACTGGAGGAGGTCTCAAGTGGTTGTGTGCCACAATATTATGAGGGCGGCCATTCATACCTTTCCACTATTGAGTGTTAGTGAGTGGCAGTCAAGGAAGCGGAAACTAATAAACTTTATTTGAAAACACATGCGTGTGTGTGTGCGAGTAGACATAAAAGTGTTTATTAAATTATTACACCAACAACAATTTCAGCCAAATATTATTTTTGTTGCTGGCCACAATCGTTAACAAAATGTGTGTGTTTCATAAATTTCCCCTCTGCACTCACTTTGAATGGTCAATTGTCTGTCGGCCGGTCAGTCCTGCACTGCATTCTTTCTATAGTTCGAGTTGTGGGGGGTGCGTTTCGGAGTGTGAGTGTGTGTGTGTGGTCAATAAAAGTCCTATGATTCATGGGTGTCTCTCGCTCTCTCTCTCTCTCTCTCTGTGCATACGGTTGTATTCTTATATTTGGTTGAAACCATAAATTGTTGGTAATTATTATACAATCGTTAAATTTTATTTTCGTTATGTTTGTTGAAATATATCCATATAAACTTGACTAATTTATGGCCTGAATCGTAAACATGTAAACAAGTTTATCTATCTGTCGGCCTTTAAAATCTTCATCCGTTACGGACGAGGGTTGGGTGGTGAAGGACATTTGTCTGAAAAAAAGGCTCTGATCATGTTTCATAGAATATTTTTGATTAGTTTCGCGGCAGAATATCAATGATTCGAATGCTTATGGCTACAATTTAGTAAGGGAGTTCTTGTGTTTATGTAAAACTCATCTCATCGCCCTGGAAAGTCGAACAAAAACGATGGAAGTTCATGCAGAAATATATTTGGTTACACTAAAGAAATGTGTTTGTCTTCGGTGAAGCAATGAAATATATTCATAGTTTATATAAATCACTTTTCTAAGATATATTAGATATTTTAAAATATTTCATAAAATCCCATTAACAACGCAGAATTCAGCTGGGGATTTGTTAGTTAAGTTTAGATAAATAAATTGAAATTTGTATTTTCTTAAACAAAATGAACATATACAGGCTGCTCCAACCGGAGGTGTTGTTTTGAATCACCCGGTATTTCGTGGAAGCCATTTGGCTGAAGTTATGTTTAATTATTAACGACATACCTTCCTTTTCTGTTATCCCAAAAAATGTGACTTTTGTTTGAATACCAAAATAACACCTCTTGTTGGAGAACCCTGTAGTTCTTTTTCTTTTTGGCAATACGTTATTTTTGACCTTAAAAAAAGGACAGGCGATAATGTCAATTTTTGACGGTAATTGCTTGGATAACTCCATGTTGGGAAGATCGCTATTGTTCCGTCACGACGTAACGGAAGAGAACTTCTGAATGAAGGTATTATTCTTATTCTTTTATTATTATTTCTTTCTAGCATTATTTCTTAAAAACATGGGCATCGATCAGGTGAAATCTATATCGCCTTCTACGATGTCGAAGTCTAGGTTCCGGCATATGCAACATATCCTGTGACAGTCAGGCCGCCATTACATTTCTGGATTCTGTCTCAACCAGAACTCGACGTCATCCCTGGATTGTCGCAAATTTCGTAACAAAATAGCTCACCATTCGCCTTATGTAGGCGCTGGGACGCATTGGCCAGGGAATTGCAGAGCAGACGAGCTTGATTTAATTAATCCCTTATTTTAATAATTAATGGGGTCCATAACGGCAATAATTACATTTTGTGTGTTAGTTTTCGATTTTTTGTTTTTGTTTGTTGTATTTTCTCCCCTTCTCCGAGTTCCTTTCAAGGAGTTTTGCATTAATGCCCCATTCATTTACTTCGTCATTTAGTTATTGTGGCTGGCAGTCAGCCAGTCATTTACGACACTATGTGAGATATGTGGCCCCGATTAGAAGTGAAACATTCGCCGACAATGCAATCGCTATCAATGCCCGAGTCGCCATTTCTCACTATGAAAAATATCCCCAAACAAATTGGGGATTTTTTTAAAATAATTTTTAAATAACATGTCGTATTTCGGACTATTTCTCGTACGCCGAATAACCCAAAATTTTGAAACGGAATTCATTGCGTCGATTTTTCTTTGGGAAATTTTTCATAAATTTTTGGGGTGATTTTTCATAATTTATTTGGGATTTTTGCATTCTTCATCCCCCCCCATTTTACCTTTGGACCATTTATTTGGGAAATGGTAATGTGGTCATTTTTGGGAATCTCATTTCATTAGTGCATTAGACATTTTTTGGGCTCTATCAAAAAAACCCCTAAATTCAAAAAATGATCAATTCCCAAAATATATGAAAACTAGTAAGTTGTAATGCGCCTATGGCGCCCGTAAATTTGCTTACTTAATTTTAAAAATTTTGTAAAAAATATTTTGAGAAAACTATTTTTTAAAAAAAAATATCGGAAAAAAATAAAATTGGAAAAAAAAAAATTGTGGAAAAAAATTTTTGCTGAAAAAAATGTTGAAAAAAAAAAAATTTTGTTGAAAAAAATAATTTTTGTGAAAAAAAAAAATTATGTTGAAAAAAAAAATTGTAAAAAAAAATGTTGGAAAAAAAAAAATTGGTAAAAAAAAAATTTGGGGAAAACACAATTTCTGTACAAAAAAAAAATATTTTTTTTTTTATTATTATTATTTATAGAATGCCTATTTAAATTCCTACGTACTGCGTGACAGAGTCAGTGAATCAGGGAATCAGGGAATCAGTGTATCAGTGAATCAGTGTCGAGGGTAAATATATATTAAGATTTCGCCCAAAATCCAAAAAGAGGAAATTCTGAAAAATTACCCAATCCCCAAAAAAGATTTTAATAATTTGTAAAAAGTGTGTTTTTTTTCAACAAAACAACAAATAATTATTTCACTTTTGTTTTGAAAACCACCCCCCCCCCAAAATTGGGAAATTTTAAATTCTTTTGGGGCATTTTTGAAATACTACCTAAAAACTTTTTATACGATTTTTTATGGAATTCTTCATGTTTTTTTTTGCATTTCTTTTGGGGAATTTTTCATTTTGCCCATTTTTGTTTACCTTTTGGGGCATTTTGCATCGGCCCACTTTTGTTATGGGAAAATGTTGCTGAAAATGCCGTTTCTGTTAACGCTGATCCCTACAGAGGGATTATAAATAGATTTTTTGGACCCGGCCATTGAAGACATGACCATGGACAATCTGCGGTTTCACCAGGATGGTGCGCCATGCCACACAGTCAACTCCACGATCGATCTTTTGCCGATCAAGTCCGGTAATCGTGTTATCAGCCGCCTCGGTGATGTTTTTATTGACCGCCTCAGAGCTGCAATTTTACACAGTACCGTGAATGGCTGATGCGAACACTTTACACTTTCCGATTTCCTTAATTAAGAAGGGAGAGTTCACAACGGAGCCAACATTTGGCTTTTTCTTATTTTTTTCTATCGTGTTTGTTAGCGTGTTCGATTTGTCGAACGCTGGATCAATCTGGATTAAATATATACCTCTAAGTCTAACCTAATCATAAGGTAAAGTTTATTCCAAAACATTGCTCTGTCCTTTCAACCCAACCTAATGTAAATGTCTAACTAAAATCCCTAAAGAAACATCTTCTAACATAAATGTGTATCGATTAATGACGAAACTCGCAATAACTTCTATTAATTTCTGTTTAAATTGAGATGGACACATTGCGATATACATCCATTTTCTTAATCAATCATTGAACTTTTAGAAGAAAATCCTTACGAAAAAAAGTGACAACTGCTGAAATTGATTTTGAAATCGTTGGTCCATACATGCAACCTTGCTCAAACGACCAAGAGACATTAATGTGACGCTTTTGGTCAGAATACATTTAACCATAATTTACGTACATTTTCCCAAAGATTGTTCTTTTTTTTTTGTGTGTGTGTGGGTAATTTCTGGTTTCTGCAAGAGGCCATAAAAGAATTAAAAAGGAAAATTTAGAGGGCCATTAGACATTAACAACATTGCTAGGACGTACGTACAACCTAAACGACACAGGGCGAGAACTGAACCAAACAAATTTATTAAGAAAATTATCCCCCCTCAAAAAAAAAAAGGAGAAAACAAAAAAAAAACACGAGCAAAACGACTGAAATAATTTTAACTTGCGGTAATTTTTAGTCCGAACAAAAAGAAATTAAAAGAGGACCAAAAGCGCTTCTCAGAAAAGAAATCAAGAACCAGCCCATAAAGCATTTGTGAACCACCCCTCCCCGGGGTCATTTCAATTTCAAATACGCACACAGCCGCACATTTTCCACTTGCCTTAACGTTTTTAAGCAATAAAACGAAAGGGTTGCTTTTCCAGTCATTCGGCACAATGTTTCAAAAGAAAAGTTTCCGTAGGACCTGAACTGCTGCCGCCCCGCCCCCCTCACCAGCACAAAAATACATTGGTTTAATGTCTTTTTTATGTTCAATTATTTCTTGTGATTTTTTTAAATTGAAACTCGGACCGGCTGCCGGCCAAGTGGAAAAATTGCCACCTTTTTCCTTTATTTGTTCCTTTTTGAGGCAAATACAATTGCCGTTTGGTGGTGTATTTGTGTGTGTTAACCCACTATGATTTAATTAACCCCTTATTTAAACAATAATTAATAGGGTCCATAATGGCAATAATTACATTTTGTGTTTCTGTGTTGGTTTTCGATTTTTTTTTTGTTTTTTTGCCGTTTGTTGTATTTTCTCCCCTTTTCCGAGTTCCTTTTCGGGCCGGCCACTCTAAGGAGTTTTGCATGAATGCCCCATTCATTCACTTCGTCATTTAGTTATTGTGGCTGGCAGTCAGCCATTCATTTACGCCATTTGGGGCGACAATATTCCGTTAACAAGGGTTTAATGAAATGATTTGTTATCACATTTGTATGGGGGGTGGGGATCTCTTCGAAATCCACATAAAATTGATTACAAACAACACAACAGTATTTTTATAACCCACACTGTTTTTAATGGGACTGGGCATAGATCGTTCAACAGTCCGTTTGTAACATCTTGCGGCGAATATCCAACGTAGGAGGATGAGATGTTAATTCGAGACAAATCAGACACACGGGAAAAACATCGGAGAAGAAATTTTGGCAGTGAAGAATTCCTGGCCCATAATGGATTCATTCAGAGGCGGTTTTGAGCAAATACATAATTCATGAAATGAAAAAAATTTAATAATTTTGGGGTGATTCTTAAAAAAAATAGACTTCTTCAAAATTACGAAAATCTATTGTTGTATTTTTGGGGTACGTTCCATAATATTTGGGGGACTTTACATTGGGTAATTTTTCAGAATTTTGATTTTGGGCTTTGGGGGATATTTTTTCGTTTATTTGGGGAATTTGGTGTATTTTTTTATAGAGCCGCCATAATATTATAAATATAATGAATATAAATAAAAGAAAAAAAAAGTAGAACAACTGAGATGCAACCAGCCCGAACTAAGAAACAACAACTATGGGCATCAACATCTCTCTCTCTCTCTCTCTGAAAGCACCATGGATATATTGGCCATAACTGAAGGGTTATCCCTTTTGCGTTTGCAAAAGTAAACGTAAATAAAACACATATGAAATATTTTTTTCATGATATTTCTTGTTTATTATAATGTTGGAACGTTGACATTATGTGTGAAACACAACATCAATTAAATGACCACCACGCGAAGTGTTGCAAGCATTGATTCTTTTGAGGTAATTTTGGACCACGTGTTGGCACATATTGGGCGGTATCTCAGCCATAAATTGACGAATGTTGGTTCTTAAGTGCTCAAAAGCTAAAAAAAAGTCTAATGGTGTCAAATGGCATGATCTTGGTGGCCAGTTGATGTCGCCACGACGAGAAATTACGCGGCCACCTCGACTACTGAAAATTTACACTTTTGTCATTATCGATTTACTAGTAAGTTGTAATGCGCCTATGGCGCCCTTTGAAACATGGAAAAAAAATTTCGTTGAAAAAAAAAAATTTTGTGGAAAAAAAAAAATGTTGAAAAAAAAAATTTGGTTGAAAAAAAAATATTTTCTTGAAAAAAAAATTTTGTTAAAAAAAAAAAAATTGTTGAAAAAACAAATTTTGTAAAAAAAAAAAATTTTTGTAAAAAAAAATTGTAAAAAAAAAAATTTGAAAAAAAAATTTGGGGAAAACCAATTTCTGTACAAAAAAAAATATTATTTTTTTTATTATTATTATTTATAGAAAATTATAGAATGCCTGTTTAAATTCCTACGTACTGCGTGACAGAATCAGTGAATCAGTGTATCAGTGAGTCAGTGTCGAGGGTAAATATATTATCGATTTATTATGAATTTTTTGCTAAAAAAAAAGAAAATTATGAAAGAAATTTGTTTCCAATTTATATTTGAATGCCCTAAAGGCGAAGATTTAAAATCATATTGTGTTAAATTTATATAATTTAGCGATCAGTTTTTTAAAATTTATTTCAAAGAAATCCGACTTTTCTTTTTCAATTTATGACATTTTATGTCCCAAAAATTTTCTCTTTAAATGCAAAATTGTTTAAAAAAAAAATGTTGTCCTTTTTGTGCTCAGGAGAACTTTAGTAAGTAAGAATTGTATAGTACTTATTCATTAAATTTTGTTTTACTTTTGTGATCAATTTTTTAAAATTTATTTCAAAGAAATCGGACATATTACGACAATTCATGTCCCAAAAAATGTCAAAATTTTAAAATCAAAATTTAAAAAAAAAATCTTAATAACTTTGAAACAATCATTCCAATTTGAAAGCACTAAAGTCGAAGATTTACAATTTATTTCAAAGAAATCACACAATTAGTCTTCAAGTTTCAGGAATTTACGTCTCAAAAAATCGAATTTCTTCAAAACATAATTTTTTAAAAAAAAATTCAGCCAATTTTATTTTCAGGGGAAGTACTAATTTCAGAATTATATATTGGTTATTTATTAACAATTTTTATTTTCCTTTTTTGTGTCACTAATACTAATTCGAATAAGCCTTCGATCCCTATCGTCAAAGTTTCTTTCTTAATAACTTCGAAACTGTCATTCCAATTTGAATGCACTAAAGGCAAAGATATAAGAAATCTGTGTTGAAATTGTTTTTTTTTTTAAATTTCTTTCAAAGAAATCAGAGAATTCTTGTCCATGTTATGCCTATTTATGTCCCAAAAAAAAATAATTTTTAGCCAATTTAAAATTTAAAACTTGTTCAAATCCCTACCGTATTTCACACAAAAAAAATGGTATTCAATGAACAGTACAGCTGTTAATTTAAGTCGTACACACTAAAATAGCCAACCTGGCGACACATGTGGGCTACGGAATCTACTCCATGGACAAGTAGAGTTCATTCCATTCATCATGACTGAACTATTTTTTTTATATGATTTTATGTCACTTCGTCTGTTTCATTTGTTTTTGTTGTTGTTTTGGTCATTGTGTGAAATGGTCACAAATTAAACCAAAATCAAAACCTTTTTTTTGTTTTTGTGGTTGTCTTCTGCTGAAGAGCCCCTAGCCGACGAACATCAACAACAATAACATTATTCACGCAAATATTTGCTAAATGTGAAATCGTTTGTCCAACAACACCTCGTTCACCATTAAGACAAAAGCTTCCAATTCTCGCCACCACATGGATGGATTGGATTGACCAAACTTTTTTCTAAGAATTGTTTTCGAAACTTCAACGAAGTAAAACAAAAAACAAAAAAGAAATGTATTTAATGGATTTGAATTTCTGTTAATGTTATTGGTTTAGATGTATTGGTTGTGTCCGTTGTTGTTGTTGTGGATTGTTCATCATTGGCCTCCTGCTTTAGTGTTTTTTTGTTTTGTTTGTTGTTGAAGAGGGGTTAGCAGAAATAAACATTTCTTAATTTGCCTTCAAATCATCGTCATCTTTATGACACCCTTCCCCCACATACCCCTTCCCATAAATGTCATGAAAATGATCAGCAAATACATATATGTACACAAAACTGAACATGCACAAACAAATCTAAAATGATTTACAAAGATTTTTCATTAAATACTGTTAATGGGTTAACGTTGTGATGGGCCACCTTGGGCACGGCCGCGGCTGCCCATTTCATTGTTAGGTGAGGTTTTTTTTGATATTCGTAAAGCCTGACCCAAAAAAAAGCAATGAAATGGGATTTTTTCAAAAAAAAAAATAATGAAAATTGTACATCAATTTGTTGAAAATTGTACATCAATTTGATGATCATTGTACATCAAGTCGATGAACATTGTACATCACTTTGATGACCACTGTACATCAATTTGATGAATATTGTACATCAAGTTGATGAACATTGTACATTAGGGTGGAGTGAAATTCAAAAAAAAAAAGTTAACCTCGGAAAGAGATGTAGTCTGGGGTCCTAATGAGGGGAAAAATAAAGAAAAAAATTTTAAAAAAATTTTAGGGGTCGCGCCACTCCCTCGAAATTTGGAAATTATCGCTATTTTGGCGTTGATTTTAGAAAAATCCTAAAAAGTTTTATGTCAATAAAAGTTTGCAATAGCGTAAACAATGAAATAAGGGCAAGAAAAAATTTAAAAAAAATTTTCTCATTGTTCAAAAATTTCAAAAAGTAAAATAAGTCAAATCGTCCCTTCTTCAGAAAATTGACTGAACAATGAAATGGCTACCAAAGCTACAAATATTAGTCGATTATCCTCATATTTGCCTCAAATACTTTTGTTTGGGCACTGAACAAGCTCAAACTTTTAAATTTCGAATAAGTTAAGTCGTTAAGTTTTAGGATTTTTCTAAAATCAACGCCAAAATAGCGATAATTTCCAAATTTCGAGGGAGTGGCGCGACCCCTAAAATCAATTTGACGAATATTGTACATCAATTTGATGAATATTGTACATCAATTTGATGAAAATTGTACATCAATTTGATGAAAATTTAATGAAAATTGTTCATCAATTTGAAGAATATTGTACATCAATTTGATGAATATTGTACATCAATTTGATGAATATTGTACATCAATTTGGTGAAAATTGTACATCAATTTGATGAATATTGTTTATGAATTTAAAAAAATTGATAAAATTGTTTTATTATTATGTTATTGTACCACAATAGTGCGTATCGTTGAAATGACACTTACTCAAATTTATGTCCCCAAAGTAACTACACAAACGTCGTCCCAGTAATTTCAAAGGCGCCCCTGCGCATGTAGTTCCCAGTACGGAATTACTAAACTATCACACTACTGAAAACAAGTCGACAACCATCGCCATCATCGTGAACATCGGCCAGCAACAGCCAAAACCGACAGATCCAACAACAGTATCCGTCGTATATTTGTCATCAAACAATCAAAGTGTTTGTTATTTTTTTTGTAAGTTGTGTTGCCTTTCCTTAAAACTCATCCGAGAACAAATAGCACCGAGACCAATCGGTTTCTCTGGTTCCCAGACTCCGCCATCACTGGACGGTCCATCATAAATGTTGGCTGACGGGGACTAGGCAGACGGTGGTCGCCACTCTGTTTACAGTTGCTGCATTGAGGAGCCGAGTGGATATGAGGGCGATGAGCTGCGACGTGATGTGTGGCGAGGAGTGGGTATCATCATTAGTGCAGTTCATTGTTTGTAAATATTTAATAAAGATTTTGTGTGTTGGTCGTCTCTACTGAAAATGTTATTACTCGTGTTTGTTGTGATTATTAATTCGTGTGAATATGAAGTTTAAAATAAACACAATTACGGCCATTGGAGATATTGTTCATAGCTGGGACATGGGGACAACGAAAAAAGAAAATTAAATGGCATCCATTGAGCAGAGCCGTCTGATTTTATGTTTTTAATTAAAAACCAACAACAACAACAAAAACACATACCAAAGTAACGTTTCAAATTCTTGTCAACATGTGTCGCATGATGGTCAATGGATGTGCTTGTTCCTGTGTCCATCTGACATCTTTCGGCTGACAGATGTCTGTCTGTGCCGTTTGCCATCATGCCACAACAAGAGTGAGAGTTAGATAGTCCGGCATAATGCCTAAGTGCTGATGACTTATGAAATGGTTTCATTTCGACTACACACTTATTTCGGTACTTGTGTGTGCTTATCGCAATTTCTAATCTCATATGTAATAAATTTTCGTATTTAATGGTAAACAGTTGGTTTTTAGACTTCAGACATTGCGGGCATCTAAAACTGCTGGTCATTATAATGGAGGACACATGCCGTGCTATATCGCATGCTATGTGATGTCCTGGAAAATGTAACATCTCAGGAAATATGCGATCCTGAAGATGTGTGAAAAACGAAAACCAAATGACTCCTCAATTACAAAGTCTGCCGAATGTTTTTGAAAGGCTAACCGACGAGGAGATGTGGATGGGAGATCTACTCCATTTTTATAACGTTGAGATAAATCCAGTTGTGTACTGTTAAAGATAATTTAATTATCCCGTCTTATTCCAACGTTCGATAAATCGATGGCTAAACGCAAAAGAAAAAAAATGTCCGGACGATTACTACAAATAATCAGAAAGAATCAAAAGTAATCTCCGAAAGTTCAGGTTCCGCCAAATAACGTTTTTTTTTTTGAAAATTCTTTAAAAATAAATACTGGATATTTTCTCAAATAATGGAAGATAATTTCATTCAAATGGCTGCCTCGGCTGGCCATCAGCTCTGCGGCTGATAATGCGATCTTCACAAACAGGGCGCAAAACATCGAGTGTAGCTTCGGCTGTGTGGCACGTAGCGCCGTCCTGTTTAAACCAAATGTTGCCAATATCCTCGTCTTAAATTTTTGTAAACAAAAATTCATTCAACATGTCCCGACAACGAAATGAACAAAAACGAAATAAGCACCAGTTGAAAAAAAACGTTAGATGGCGGACCCTTTAGTTGGATTATTTTTAATTTTTTTTTAGTAATCAGAAGTACTTCTGATTACTTTTAGGTTCTTTGTAATTGTAAGCAATTATAAATCTTAAATCGTAATTGAAATATTGCTGCACCTCTACTCCAACAGGATGGGGCGTCACAGCACAGAGCCCACGCCACCATCGATGTTTCGCGCACCAAGCTCGGTAATCGTATTATCAGCCTCCTCGGCGATGCCGTTAACAATATCAGGCCCTTAGACACTTTTTTCACGCCCTTATGGAAAATATCGAGCAAGCCACACAGAATTATAAACCGCCATCAAGATATTGTCAAAGGATTGACAGGCTGCACTTCTGAGATGCCAAACGGTGTTATTGGAAAAAAGCAAAAATATACAAAAACTAGAAGAGAAGTAAAATTTTTTTTCAAATTTACAAAAAAATTTACAGTGAAACTTCCATAAGTTGAATTTTCTCCAAGTCGAAGTATTTCTAATGGGAGTTTAGGAGACAAATTCCCTCAAAGAATTTTTTAAGTACAGTGGTCACCTCTCTCTGCGGTCACCTCTCTCAAGTGGACACCTCTCATAAACGGAAATTTTTTTCAGTACAAATCCTCTTCAGTCCTCTTTTTTTTCAAATTACAAAAAATTGTGCAGTGAAACTTCCATAAGTCGAATTTTCTCCAAGTCGAAGTACTTCTAGTGGCAGTTTAGGAGACAAATTCCCTCTAAGAAATGTTTAAGTACAGTGTATTCTCTCTCTCACCTCTCATTAACGGAGAGATTACACCGTGTTACAAAAAATAGATTTTTTTTCTATCCTATGAACCAAATGCACATATTCGGAAAGAGGGGAAAAAATAAAAATACACGTGTATCGGCGATTTCGCGTCAGAATTTTTTTTTTAAGTTTGAAGTATGAAGCTCGTAGTGGCCTGTGTGAAAGCCTTTGGACCGATTTTTAACCCTTTTTCAGTGATCCAATCGAGCTGATTTTTGGCAGGCAGACTCGTGGAAATGTCTGTATCACGTCAAATTTTTTTAAAAAAAGATTTTTATCAATTCTCAGATTTTCCTGATTTTTTTTTTTAAATCGTTATCGTTTTTTTTAAGGTTTCAGTTCAAAAAACATTTTTTTTTCGTAACGCTTAAGTAGTTTAAAAATTTGGAGTCTCTTCAAGTTATGCTAAGAAATGTGAAAAAAATATTTTTTTTTCAAAAATAATAAAAAATTGGGGAAAATCAGAGAATTGATAAAAATCTATTTTTTTTTTAAAAAATTTGACGTGATACAGACATTTCCACGAGTCTGCCTGCCAAAAATCAGCTCGATTGGATCACTGAAAAAGGGTTGAAAATCGGTCCAAAAGGCTTTCACACAGGCCACTACGAGCTTCATACTTCAAACTTAAAAAAAAAAAAATTCTGACGTGTACATGAAAATCGCCGATACACGTATATTTTTATTTTTTATCCCCTTTCCGAAAAAGTAAATTTGGTTCATAGGACAGAATGTGTGTAACACGGTGTTATGAGAGATTGACTGTATTTGTAGTTCTTCAGGTACTTGGAAATTCATGAATTCGGAGCATCTAAAGACTTGGGCTATGTCATATCTCAATTCATTTTCGCTTTTCCAATAGTTTTTTGTACTTGCAATATTTTTTGAACGTTTACCAACCAACGTTAATAAATTCCTTTCTCCTGCCAGATGTTTTCCTCTCGATCTAACCAAATCGATCAAATATGGTCATATATCTACTTATCGCCATTATTCCATTATGCCTATGATTTCGTGATGTGATCATCCGACTTCTATCAAATCAATAAACACCGCCACAACATCTCCACCCCATTGGCGGTTTTTTTTATTATTTTTTTGGCATTCAGGCAAAACGTATGTATGTCCTTGCATGATATGAAATGAAGAACAAACAAAACAGATAAACCGAAATCAACAGAGCAGATACATCCCGACCCCTTCCGTTCCGTCGCATCGCGTCCGCCCCGCCAATCAAATGCAATACAAAAAAAAAAAGAACGCATCGTTAAGATAAACCGTTTGTTGGTAAAGTTAAAAAACATGTTTATGTAAATTTTTATATTGAAATTCCGAAATTTATGCGTTCTTAACGCAAAGAAAAGAAAAACGCAGAACCATAAATGGTAGGTGCAGATGAAATAAGCAAATGCCAGACACGGAACCGACGCACGGATGGACGGTTAGTCAAAGAGACGAGCCCCAGCAACACCACCATCTTCTGCACCGTCTGTCGGTCGACATCATCATGCCGGGGTATGTGTAGAAAGGGGTGGATGGGGAGGGGGGCAGCCGCAGTCAGCACATATTGATGCGTTTTGCAAGTGGTGGCATTTGGCGCATGTTGCATTGTGTGTAAAACCAAATGATTTTTGTCGCAAATGGCACAAAGACCAACAACAAAATAAAAGACTTTTGTCGGGGTTTCTCTTAACAAAATGTCGTTTAATGTGGTCATCTCGTAAACGATAAATGGCCCCATGTCTTTGGTTGACCAAAAAACAACAACAACAACAGCAACGTTTGCGGCCAACAGGGCACTCTCGTCGCCAGCTAGCAATATTTATTTTTCTGTCTGTAATCACGCGATATGCAATTTGCGTTAAATGTGATCAATCGATCGTTTTAACGATCTGTGTAAATAAATGAATAATCAACCGAAAAAGAAAAATTCATTTAATTTTACCACACTTTGCCACACCACCAAGCAGAGGAGTTCCTTTGCGCGCATCTAGGAGTGCGTCGTCGTCGTCGCAGTCGTATCTCACAAGATATTTACATACTTGTACGTGCGTGAGTGTGCTGTTGTTGTCAATGTGGCTGCTGTTGTTGTCGTTGTCGTTCTTGTAACGATAGTTATCTCTCGAGCAATATGTTCGAAAAAATGCTTAAAATGATGATGGCGATATTATCGATGCAATCATGTCGTACTATATTGTTGTCAAACTAATGGATTTTTGTTAATGGCAACAAATGTCAAGACTTGTAACGCAAATGCGCAACAACAGCAACAACAACGACAACGGCAAACAAAAAAACGCATAGCCACAAACACGCGTAAAAGGTGTCGTTGTAATCGACGAACAGCAACGAATTTCGCTTACCGTACCCCCTTCAATGGCAAAAATCGAACAAAGCAATTGCCGCACTAAATGCAAACTATGTGCGATAAGTATTTCTACCGATCGCCTGTACTTTGATATTAAGGACGATGAAATGTATTCGGATATGGCGCAGTAAATATGTGTCTGCTCTCATTGAAGCCAGGGCTGGGGATAACCTTTGGACATGATCGTGGAGGAGGACTGATACTTTTGTGGTCTCAAAAAAGAATTTTTGAATTTAGAGGACCTACTAGAACTAGTATGTGGAAGGCCGTGGTGTGGTAGGTAGTGTGTGCGACTATCACACAGAAGAACCCGAGTTCGAAACCGGGTAAGACCATCAAACATTTTACGGCGGCTGTTTCCACCTCGTAAATGCTAAAGACTTTACGAGTAAGAGAGTAATCTCTAAGCCACATTCGAGAGAAGTTCCCCATCTGTTCCTTCATGGAGTGTTAAGGGAAATAAATAAGTCAGTACTAGAAATTGTAAAGGGTGTTTTTTATTGGGGTATAGAACTTTAAGTTGGCATCACTTTTTTAACTGGCGGCCATTTTGTCCGCTGTCAAGTGATTAATATTTAGTTTGGTTTGCCATTTCATCATGAACAGGTTGACAAAAGAACAACGCTTGCAAATCGTGCAAATTTATTTCGAAAGTAATGGTTCAGTTCGCGAAGTTCACCGCAAGCTCCGTCCATTTTATGCCATTACATCCACAAAAACTGACTATTTGGTGTGCTCTATGGGCTGGTGGAGTCATTGGGCCATACTTCTTCCGAAATAATGCTGGAGAGTCAGTTACCGTTAATGGAGACCGGTATAGAGCCATGATAACCGACTATTTTGTTCCCGAATTGGATGGCATGAATGTGGATGAGTTGTGGTTCCAACAAGTGGTTGAAAATTGGACCTGTAGAATTGGCTTTATTCGAGCCAGCCGCGGCGGCCACATGCCCGAAATCATATTTAAACATTATTGGCATAAAATTATCCTTCCAATAAAGCCAAATTGATGGACATTAAAACGATTTTCTTGTGTTTTATTTCAATTCGAAGTTCTATACCTCAATAAAAAACACCCTTTAAAATGTGACTTTCGGTTTCGTTGGTCGTATTTCGAAAAACCAGCCAAGGTATTACAGTGATACTGGTCTTAAATTAAAGCTAGAGACCTGTGCTGCAACTGATGTAGTCGATTTAAATATGACTTTTATATAGTGACACTTTCTGTGTCTCTCTAATACATTTTCAGAATGAGGGTGACTTTTTAAAATGAAATAATGAGACGTCGTTTCTCTTTGGTCCTATTTGGGAAACCAGCCAAGGTATCAAAGTGCTATTCACATTAAATTAAAGCTAGAGTAATGTTGTACAACTGATTTAAATATGAAAAAGACGTTGTAAGACTTTCGTTGTCTCATATAAGAATTTTCGGATTTAGGCGACTTTTAACAAATTTTCATTAGACCTGTACTACAATTGATGTAGTCGATTTAAATAAGACTTTTATATAGTAACTAGTAAGTTGTAATGCGCCTATGGCGCCCGTTGAAATATGGAACAAAAAATTTAGTGGAACAAAAAATTTTGTGGAAAAAAAAATTTCGTTGAAAAAAAATTTTTGTTGAAAAAAAAATTTTGTAAAATAAAAAAATTTTGTAAATAAAAAAAAATTGTAAAAAAAAAATATGTAAAAAAAAAATTTTGGAAAAAAAAAATGTTGGTAAAAAAAAATTTGGGGGAAACACAATTTCTGTACAAAAAAAAATATTATTTTATTTTTGTACAGAAATTGTAGTGTAATTTTCTATAATTAATGTAATAGTTCTAAATATTCAAATGACATTGTAAGACTTTTCTGGTCTCACATACGATTTTTCGAATTTGGAGGACTTTTAAAAATTACACACTAAGTCGATTTAAATATGACCTTTACGTAGTAATATTTTTTTCTCTCCCTAATACATTGTCGGAATGAGGGGACTTTTTAAAATTGTATAGGCTTATCCATTTCGTGGTTTCAAAAGTATCGGGCTGGAATTCGACATCTGTCGAACTAAGTTGTTAAACCAATTTGTTTTCTTTTCAGTTGGAAGTCTGGCATTGACGAAAATGGATCGCTTAACTATCACACAATGCGTAAAAATTATTAAAACCTATTACAAAATTTGTGATTCTGGCACAGCCACATATCGTGCTTTCAGAGGAGATTATGGTTTATGGTTATGTAGCACATTCACTCACTCGGTGGGTATGTTAATAATCAAAATTGTCGTATTTGGGATTCTGAGAATCCTCAAGTAATTGAAGACAGGCCATTACATTCACAAAAAGTCACTGTTTGGTGCGCTCTTTGGTCCGAAGGTGTGATTGGACCTTACTTCTTCGAAAAGCGACGAGGGAACGACTGTCACCGTCAATTCGGAGCGTTATGGTCGTTTGCCTGCTATTGAAGAGTACGACTTGGAGAATATGCGATTTCAGCAGGACCGTGCCACAATTCTGATAAACGACCTTCGAGTTCCAGGTCTCACTTGCTAAGCCCTTCACCACAGGCAACAACATGAGGTTTTATTTGTTAACCTTTAATTTTGCCCCTCAAAAGGGGACCCAAAAAACTGTTACTGTACTTTTGTCCCCCGTTATACGGCTTCGATTCACCCCATTTTCATGCTATATTTTTATAAGCGAAGAGATTGATTCAAATAATGTTTTAATGGATTTGCAAAAACTTGAAATAGAAATCTATGAGGAAATTGATTGGCAAACACTTTTCGCGGTGTACGTTTTGTCATGTTAAACCCAATCCGATAATCAACATCCTTTACCACCTCAAAGGTGCTGTTATTGGAATATCCAGTAATTGTCCCATTTTGCTCAAATTTTCAGAAATCAACAGATAAAGCTATTGATTTCGTCAAAAAAAATTAAGCATCACCAGGTAAACTTGTGTTTATTTAAAATTTCCCTCTTACGTTAATTTTCCCTACAAATAAAAAAAATAATAATAATAAGAAGAAATTAAAAACACTCGCTTGTTTCGAACATCCAAATCCTAAGAACAAAACAAATCCCAACAATTGTTTGGATATTTTTTGGCATTTCTCTCATTTGAAGGGCGACTGGCGCTTTAATGCACCAAAAAGAAATTATCATAATTATAACATTACCCACAGACACCGAGCATTAAGAGAACATAACGCCTTTTAATAGCTCGGGCGTCGTAATGTCACCACTGTACGCGCTGCGTAATTGCGACGCAGTGCGACCGTGCGACCGCTTCTGCTGTCAGCTGCATCTGAGTTAGACTCATTGTCCGAATGAATTATGAGTAGTTGTTGCCAATCTTAAGAACTCCAATGCGAAGATTCGCTGGTTTGTCTGAAGTGAAATGTACAGCAAGACGAATATGTTAACATTTGCCGCTTGTTAATTTCATATTTTGTTTTGCTTGACTGCGACTGGGATGGGAATGTCCAATTAAAATGTGTGTTGGGTGCATGTTCTTCCACCCATTGAATACGCGTGTTGTCCGCGTGTAACCGTTGTTATTTGCATTTTTATGAATTATTAGTTGTACAACATTTCGTTGTGTATTGTTGTGCAAATGCGTTAAAGAGCCTCAATTAGCATGGGTTTTTCCCTAGTTGAAGAGTTTGACTCTACTTTACTGACAAATCGGTAAACCAAATACGATGTGATCAAATAATTAGATCGTATCTTATTTGAGTTAAACACAAGGAGATCAAAACATAAATCTATTCGTGCCTTTTTAGTGATGTTCGCCGAATGTTCGAAAGTCCTCACAGTCGGAATTATGTGCTCCCACTCTTTGGGGCTGTCATACCCCAAACCCGAAGGGCTCTATGAAAAATACCCCCCAAAAAAATAATGAATGCCCTAAATGAAGAATTCCCCAAAATAAATAAAACACACCCCCAAGCCCCTACCACTCCAAAAACAAAATATGAAAATTTCTCAAAAAAAAAATTTAAAAATACCCCAAATTGAAATGAAAACTCCCCCCCAAAAGTCCAATATGAACATTTCTCCAAAAAATCTGAAAAATCCTCCAAACAATTAATGAAAAATTAAGCAGTTCACAATTTCCCAAATATTACGAAAAATTTGCCAAATGAAAAATTCACCAAAATAAATGAAAAATCCCCCAAATATTATGAAAGATATCCCAAACAAAAATGTCACAAATGAAGACTTCCCAAAACACAACAATAGATTTTCGTCATTTTAAAAAAGTCTATTTTTTTAACGAACGAAAAATCAAAAGTGAGAAGAATTGCACCAAATTTAGCCTATTACGAAAATGTTCCCAAAAATTCTGAAAAGTTGTCCAGGGCTAGACCACAACTAACCCAATCGATTTTCGTAATTTGGAAAAAGTGTATTTTTTAACGAAAAAAAAATCAAAAGTGTGAAGAATCGAGCCAAAATTAGGGTGATTTTTCATTGTATTCACCCCAACCTAAAATGTGAAAAAATCTAAATAAAAATAAAAAAAAAAAAACAAATTGTGAAATTCACGCCTAATTTACGCGTTGTTGTGGTCCACATTTTTGAATTGGGGCCATTTTTCAAATTTAATATTAAGGGGTTAACCCCTAAAATTTACACTTGTTTTGAAAATATCTTCACAAAAGAAAAGAAAAATTCTCCAAAATTAAAAAAAATCGGAACATTTTTCGTTGTTAGATTTTTGGGGCACTTTAAAAATAAAAAATATTTTTTTTAAAAAAAATAGAAAATATTGTTTTTAAAAATAGAAAATATTTTTTTTAAAAATAGAAAATATTTCTTTTTAAAAATAGAAAATATTTCTTTTTAAAAAGGAAATACTTTTAAAAATTGAAAATATTTTTTTTGAAAATAGATATTATTTTTTTAAAATATGTTTTTTTAAATATAAAATATTTTTTTTTAAACTACAAAATATTTATTTTTAATAATAGACAATATTTTTTTTAAAAATAGACAATATTTTTTTTCAAAATAGACAATATTTTTTTTAAAAATATGAAATACTTTTTTTTTTGATATAAAATATTTTTTTTTTAACGTAGAATTTTTTTTTAAATATAGACAATATTTTTTTAGATAGAGAAAACATTTTTTTTGAAATCAGAAAATAATTTTTTTGGAATTAGAAAATATTTTTTTTTAAAAATAGGAAATATTTTTTTTAAAAGTACAAAATATAGATAATTTTGTTTTTTAAAATAGAAAATATTTTTTTTAAACATAGAAAATATTTTTTTAAAAATAGAAATTTTTTTAAAAATAAAAATGGAAAATATTTTTTTAAAAATGAAAAATATTTCTATTAAGAATTTAATAATTCTATAAATAAGATTTTTTTTTAAATAGAAAATATTTTTTATAAAAATTCAAAATTTTTTTTTTAAATATAGGAAATATTTTTTTAAATATAGAAAATATTTTTTTTGAAATCAGAAAATAATTTTTTTGGAATTAGAAAATATTTTTTTTTAAAAATAGGAAATATTTTTTTTTTACAATACAAAATTTTTTTTTTGAAAATAGAAAATATGTTTTTTTAAAAATAGAAAATATTTTTTTTAAAAATAGAAAATATATTTTTAAAAATACAAAATATTTTTTTTTTAAATATAGAAAATATTATTTTCTAAAAATGGAGAATATTTTTTTAAAAATGAAAAATATTTCTATTAAGAATTTAATAATTCTATTAATAGAATTTTTTTTTTTTAAATAGAAAATATTTTTTATAAAAATTCAAAATATTTTTTTTAAAAATAGAAAATGTTTTGTTTTTAAAATCGAAAATATTTTTTTTTAATAACGAAAAATATTTTTTTAAAAATTCAGTTATTTACTTTAAAGTTTTTAATTTTGTTTATGTGGTGATCTATTTATGTTCTTCATACAGTTTTATTTCTGTTAGTCGAGTTCGTGATCATTGATTATTTCTATTTTTTTCTAGTTTTTGTTGAAAAATTATTGATTTATTCGAAAGAGCAAACAGCTCCACAATTTCATTCATATGGCTGCATCGTATGGCTTAGCCTGGGTTTCTGTTTTTCTCTCTCACGAATCGCCTAAATGGATAGTTCGCATAACATCGGTCCTTTCTTTTTTTTTTTGCCAAAATGTATGTAAATTAACAAAATATTTGTCAAAATGGTTGGTGTATATTTGTGGTCTAAATTTTTGTTATAACGGCAAATGGCCTCTGATCATGTGGACCATGCAGACACATTCCGCCTCTGTATTGTATTGTATAGCAGTGTGTAATCATCACCATTGACTTTTATTACACACGCACACACAAATTATCACACATTCAGGGCTGGCGCTCAAAACCTGGCATCCAAAAGTTCATCATAAATATTCTGTCCATTAGTAAGAACAAACGTAAAACACACTTTTCAATTAGCTACGCAGAAATGTCTTACAACCACCTTAACAATTTCCCAAAAAGAAACGCACACACACTCAATCAAATGATGCCAATGAAGGAACCTTTCACGACAACGCCAACGACGAAAAATCAATGGAGATTTTTATGTTTCCCGTGACATTAAAGGATTCGCCGAAACATTTAATGAGTACCACATTATATTTGTTAAGAGCATGAACGGACGCTGGAGGAACAGTGTTGCGGGCTCACCGGCGTACGCAGGAAGCACGTGCCCAACAAGGACATATTGTTGAAGGGCGACTGGCGGCCGCCACAATTCCACCCATTCGTACACGCACGCCGAGATTAATAATCGATGCGTTGACGCGTACATTGGCTATATTTGTTTTTTGTTTTGTTTACAACATTACACAGGAGTGGCGGGTGGTGGCAGGGGCAGAGAAGGACACTTGCGCCACCCCGCCTGACACACCTACTTTGGCCACAACAATGTATCTTCTTCTTCTTTGTCGCTGCAAATGATGGGTTTTTGTCTAAACTCCGAAATGACTGAAGAAATATGACTGAAATTTATAACCGCATCAGATGAATTACCTTCGCGACGGGGGGGGGTGTGTGTGTGAGTCACAACACACACAGAAGGTTCGTCCTTCTGGTAGCTGCCCCTGACTCTGCTGCTGCTGTTGTTGGTGTGCCTGATGTGCGGCAGGAAAAAGAGGTTGGCTGAATTTCACACCGTTCGAAATTGATACATACGTTTCCAATTCGTTCAGGGTGTTTTGTTATCCTTGAAGATGGTTTGCCCCCGTCGCTACTGCTGTTGCCCAACAGCGCTTGAAGAGTTAAAGTTTTCCCCTCGGGCTGGTGAGGGTGGTGGTGATGGTGAGGTCTGCCAAAGAAGAGCGTGTTATGTATGTTGATGATGTTTCTGGAAAATTAATTACAACAACGAGTGAAAGTGTCATTTGCCGGATACAAAGGCAACAACAACAACAACTAAACTAAAAAACAAGGATGCTGAACGAACACAAACTCTGCTCCACAAACAAACAAAAAAGAAAGCAATTCTCAAATATTGACAAGTTCATCTTTCTGTCTTTTTTTTTTGGGGTGTGGGGGAACAGCCGACAACAATCTTTATTTTCATGCCAAATCTTTACCCAAAAAGAAACCGGAAATCCCTCCTTAAACATCAACACTTTTTCATTCATATTGATGTCGTTTTCCTCCAAAAAAAAAAAAAGGCCAAAAGTGAAGAACGTGTCCTTAAGAGCTCAACATTGAAGTTCTATTTTGTTTTGTCTTTTTTCTGGCCTCAAGCATAAACAATTTTCGTCATTCACCCTCTCCAGCCCCTAAAAACAGCATCTTTTCAATTAAGAGACATTCAGTTTTATCGAAAGGAAACGAAGAAAATACAAGAAAAGGCGAAGGAAGAAAATATACATTATTAAGGCCTAAAGGCCTTAAATAATAATGGATGCACTGATGTGAAATTCATTGATATTTCGTGTAATTTCCAAAAAAAAAAAAAAAACGAAAAAAAAAATATCTTTGCTTTCGGGAATATTTTTCAAGAGAGATTATCAATTGCCAAACAGTAAACGTAAGAGATTTTGATACATTGTATGGAAAGTATTGGAATAGAGGTGGAATATGCCTAAAAGTAAGCAACATTTTCTGCACCATATTCAAATAAGTCTTTATGAAGTGAGTCCTGAGGGCAGGAGTGCCGAGACAGGATAATTAATGTATTGTCTGAGTCTTGAACTCGGCCTACACCATTAACATTTTTTATTAACTAATAACACCGTGTTACAAAAAATAGTTTTTTTTCTGTCCTATGAACCAAATGCACATATTCGGAAAGAGGGGACAAAATAAAAATACACGTGTATCGGCGATTTTCATGTACACGTCAGGCAGACTCGTGGAAATGTCTGTACCACGTCAAATTTTTTAAAAAAATTTTTTATCAATTCTCAGATTTTCCCCAATTTTTATTATTTTTGAAAAAAAAAATATTTTTTGCACTTTTCTTAGCATAACTTGAAGAGACTCCAAATTTTTAAACTACTTAAGCGTTACGAAAAAAAAATGTTTTTTGAACTGAAACCTTAAAAAAAAACGATAACCATTTAAAAAGAAAAATGTAAGAAAATCTGAGAATTGATAAAAATCTATTTTTTAAAAAATTTGACGTGATACAGACATTTCCACGAGTCTGCCTGCAAAAAATCAGCTCGATTGGATCACTGAAAAAGGGTTAAAAATCGATCCAAAGGCTTTCACACAGGCCATTACGAGCTTCATACTTCAAACTTAAAAAAAAAAAAATTCTGACGTGTACATGAAAATCGCCGATACACGTGTATTTTTATTTTTTGTTCCCTTTCCGAAAAAGTAAATTTGGTTCATAGGTCAGAATGTGTGTAACTCGGTGTAATTTGTAAATTGTAATTTGAAAAGAAAAACAAATTACTTTTAAGTGCTCAGCCCTGCAACCAGGAATGTCGTGGTATATTCTCGATAATGCACAAAAGGCCCCAAATCATTGGACCATGTCAATCGAGTATACAAGTTCATATTGTGTCTGGGTCTCGTCCGCAGTTTCCACAAGAACGAACAACTAGTTTTCCCCACAGTTTCCACTCCATCCAGCATCACAATTTTTTTTTTTTTTTTTGCTGAATTGAGAATTTCGCCTACGTTGTTTTGTCGTCTAATTCTATTTCTGAGAAAAAAAAATTGCTAATTTCCATATAAAAATAAAAAAAAAATCCAAAATTTATTGGTTTTGACGTTTTTTTTTTTTTTGTTTTTTGGTAATAACTTAGGAAAAAATTAAAATTTTTAAAAATCTGGAAAATGAGCTACGAACTCTTTTAATAGTAAAACTTATCAAAACAACATTACGGTTTTTTTTTAATATTAATTATAAATTTTTTAATTTAAAAATATTACAAATACTCACTTTTTTTAAATTTTACCCAAGTGAATCAAGTTATTCTCAGTCGAAGGGGGAAACAATGGGGATTTAACTTGAGTCCTACTGTCATTGATATTTCCATAATCAAGTTTTTCAATAGACAAAATCCGACCGACGACACTTCTCTGTCACTCGAGAACACCAGCTGTACAAAAAATAAGTAACCGCCGATGACAGTACTGCCGTTCTATGAAGGAAGGTCACAAGCGCTAAAATTTCCAAAATTTTTGTCTTAAGCTTAAACGATCCATTTTCCACTGTAATATATTTTAAAATAATTGTTTACATTATTCAAAAATATTTCATTTTAAGCCGCCAATGAAATCTTAAAGCTAATGATCTCAAAACTATACATACAATCATATATGAGTTTGGGAACATCGATACTAGCCCAAACATAATATGTTTGGGACATGATTCAAACATATATATGTTGCCTGCAAAATAGGTTTGGGACACCATGTTACAGAGGCCGTTTTTCGCCTCTGTGTACCAAAATGGAGATGTGACTTTCATTCTCAGGAATGTGTTGGTCTTCTACATTTTTGTATCCGCTATAGATTTTGTTGCACAAAAAGTTTTTGCATTCCCGTAATCCGTTTTCCACAGCGCCGTCTCTCACAATTTTAGAAAATGGCACATGCTTATCGTCACCTGACATCCGAAATGGTCAAACATCAAAAATACCAAAATTTTGTTTTTGATTGATTTTGCTGAAATGGAAAGTTGTACACATATCCAAATATCCAAAAATCACAATTGTATAGGCAAATTCCAGAAGTTTTGTGCTTCTCCTGCAACGCTATGAAAATACTGTTGAGGCCATTTTGGTTTTCTGGTGACGCGTGACGTTATGGAAAATAATACCAAAACTACGAGCAGGATATTAGTACAACAGACATGACGTGTCATGACATCAAACTCATACTACTCATACTACGTGCTAGTCGTTACGTTACTTCACATTGCATTAGGACTGCCGTCATACATGAGTATGCAAATATTTACAAATAATTTGAGTTACGACACCATAAATGAAGTTCATAAATCTATAAAAGTTTTATAGCTCGAACAACAACAATAAGCGAAAAGATAACAATGAGATGTTTATGAACTCAACATCCTTTGTGGAGTTCTTAAATGATATACGAGGGGTGTAACACACACCGTCACACTGTCCGAGTAACAACAAGGACGAAGCAATCTCAGTATTTTGAAGGGGGGCAAGTTATTGCCAAAAAGAAAAAACATGCCCAATTTAATTTTAATGCTATGAGTTTGTGTGAATGCTTTCGCATATTCGCTGAAAACCTTGGTTGATTCAATTGAAATATTAATTGGATCACAAGCAACGCAACCAGTTGAGTTTCCGGACCGTGTTATCGCCCGAAGAGGTGATCACAATTGGCCACCGAGATCTTGGGATTTAACAGCTTGCGACTTCTTCCTTTGGGGCCACGTGAAAGATAAGGTCTACGCCAAGAATCCAGCGTCGATTCACGACTTCAAAGCTAGAATTCGTGAGGCTATCGAGGACATAGGGCAGCAACTTTGCGATTTGGTTATGGAAAATTTCATGAAAGGATATGGTCCTGTAAGCGTGGTAGTGGTGGCCATTTGGCTGATGTTGTTTTTCATTATTAACGGCATACCTTCCTCTTTATGAAGTAAACCTCCGATCATTTATCTCAAAAAAATCTCATTTTTCTTTGAATACCAAAATAACACCCCTTGTTGGAGAACCCTGTACATGACATTCAAAATGCTAATGATTTGTATGTCCCAATTTATACGATGACTTTTTCTAATTATCTTTTGAATTCACTTCTAAAAGTCATATGAATTCATACACCGAAAACAATATACCGTATTTGCCGGACGATAAGACGCACCTTTTTACTCTGAAAATTTGACCTAAAATCAGGGTGCGTCTTATCGTCCAAACCATACTTATTTCTAAAAATTTATAGATAAAATTTTGGGGTGCGTCTTATGGTCCGATGCGTCTTATCGTCCGGCAAATACGGTAATTGAATTTCAATTAAAATATTCGTTTATTTAATTAAAATTTTTAATTAAAAGTGCTGCAAGCACAGAAATGAAGCACACAAACGATTGATTTCTTGTGAAAAATGTTGATTACAATTCTACATAAATTGATTAAAAAAAAAATAATTGATATTTGTTTGTGATTTTTGATTAAAATGTTAATTGAATCAATAAAAAAAAATTAAATTAAACATGCTATTTGTTATTATTTAAATATATTTATTTATTTTTTTGATGTAAATTGCAAAGCACATTACATTATGAATACCCCAACTGTCTTACTAGTGGGAAATTTGAAATCGTAAGGTATTCAGGCCCCAACTCCAATACATCGGCTGTTTTACAACAGTCTGATATTTGATTCAATCGGTAATGAGCACATTTTCTCCAGTAGATATCAAATTCCTCTGCAGTTAAATTGGACCTTCTAATATTCTAATTAAAAGGTGGGCGAGTTGATAGCGTGCGATTCCCACCAGAGACTTTGGTCTAGAAAATTTCCAAAAAAAAAGGCAAATTTCTTGTTTGTGATTTTTGTCTTCTTCTTCTTCATTTCGCCTACGAACTTGAAAATCATGATTTTAAAATCAAGCAAAAAGTCATCGTATAAATTGGCTCTATGTCTTTAACCCTATTGGGGAATGGGAAGCGGCAGGGTAAGGTATTCTAACTTAGATGATATACAAAATAAAATCGATTTGGATGATTAAAGTGGAGAGTTGGCTGATCACAGAACATATTCTCTTCTATGCCTTGGACAACTTGGAGACATGTATCTACAGAACCGGAGGAATTCCAATATTCACTAGCGACTACCTTAGGTGGGATTCGATACTGGCCCAGCCATATGCAAACTAAGCCGCAATTAATATCATTGATCAATTGATTCCGTCTGTTTCTGTTTGATGGGCCAACAGAAATGGAATCCAAAGATGTAATAAGGATGTAGGCAGGCATCCGTAGCACATCCTCGGATTCTGAAACTGCTATCTGCAAATCAGAATTTGTTCTTTTTTTTTTTTCAACGAACTCGGGACACATATACTATGTATATTAAGAACTAGTAAGTTGTAAAAAGTAAGTTTGAAAAAAAAAAATTTGTTCAAAAAAAATTGTTGTTGCAAAAAAAATTTTGTGGAAAAAAAAAAAATTTATTGAAAAAAAAATTTTGTAGAAAAAAAAAATTTATTGAAAAAAATATTTTGTAAAAAAAAAATTTTTTGTTGAAAAAAAAATTTTGTAAAAAAAAAAAAATTTTGGAAAAAAAAAAATTTTGGAAAAAAAAAATTTGGGGAAAACACAATTTCTGTACAAAAAAAAAATATTATTTTTTTTATTATTATATTATTATTATTTATAGAATTATAGAATGCCTATTTCAATTCCTACGTACTGCGTGACAGAGTCAGTGAATCAGTGTCGAGGGTAAATATATATTAAGATGTTGAAGAATTCAAACAGTCCAGATTTTAGTTATTTTTCAAAGTTGCCGTTAGAATCTATGGAATTCTTTACTATTTACATTTTTATTCCCAAGAACAAGATTGCCTAGAAAGACTTTTAAAAACTGCACATCCCAAAATTTGTTTGGGAAATTTCAATTTCGTTTCGGTTCTCTCGAATTTTTCATTTATCTCACCAGTCTAAGCTACGATGGACAATGGACAAACGCCTGAGATCTGCAACCACAAAGGGGCCCTCTGACCATGCAAACTTTCGACTGTCAATTTTCATTATAAACGTAACACTTGCTACATAATCGGCACATTGGTAATCCGCATAGGAATAATTCATAAGACCAACGAGAGAAACAATAAAGGTCAGCTTGAGTTCAATGGGAATCCAACAGCATGTCAATCTTATAAGAAATCTCAGTTGAATTTTCTCCAACCCACTCGCTCTGCCTCTACTACACCGTCTTAATGGAAAAAGGCAAAATTCTTATGCGATTTTGTTTGACAACGGGAAAAGATTGCCAATAAGAAATGAGATCTCATCGTACGTGTGTATTTTGAGACTGGCCGGCCGGTCATCATTTCCTTCAACCATCCGTACTGGTTTGACCTTTTATTAATTTTTAATAACATTCATACCATCCAAACATAAGCCAAAGCACTTAAGTCAATAAGTGTGTGAGTGTGTGTGTGTGTGTAGGATTTTTGTGGGCCTGACCCTTTCCGTCCAGAGACAATTTCCACCTAAAGAAATCACAACTTTCTTTTGTTGCCAACTGTTCATTGTTGGACGTCTTATCTGTCAAAGAGTCCGACTAACTGGCTGACTTTGTTAAACAGTTTCGCTTGTTCGGTGCGATGTTGGTTGGTCTAACTTGTTGTCATTTCGTTTTGCGTTCTCCTTTTCCTAACAAGATAGTGATTTCAATTATCTGACAAGCATAAGGTTAGATTTCTTGGCGATGCTTATCTTATTATTGCACTTCCGCTCGCAACAAATCAAAAAGGTCGGGATTTTCCCTGGCCCGTGGTGGTGGGGGGGGGGGGGGTCTATGGTTTGTTTATGGGCTGAAGGAAGGAAGGGTGTGTGCGATGTGCGGGCTTTGTTTGGTCGAGAAAATTAAATTAAATTTGATGATGCTACTGACGGCGCTGATAATAATCATCACCATCCTAATGCTGACTGACTGACTGAGTGAGTGTTTGTTGTCGGTCTGACAGTCGGCCTGTGTGTTGTACTTGTGATAATGTATCTAAATGACTTTTATTTGTTTATCCTAAAATGTATCTATTAGCAAAGGGATGGTAATGGATACAGCCAGGCTTCCCACTCGCATCGTACCGCCATCCACCCCTCATCTCGGCCGCATCTCGGCTGGCTGTGCTCTATCAGGCGTTAAATTTCGTGGGTTTTGTGTTAACACTCTTCGAAATTACCGGCAGCGAAATTTGCCTCATACATTTCATATTAGAAATAACAATTTCGGTCTGTGTTATATTTCTTGCTTTTTCTTTCCCCCTCCATCCCACATTTTCATAATTTTTGCATATTGACAACGACGATGACGATGATGATGACGATACGGTTGAGGATGCTGTCGCTGTGTAGTTGAGTGCCACCCCTATTAGACTCGTTTTAGGTTATTGCATACATAAAATATTATAATCAAATTAAGTCTTTATGATTATTTTCCACCCTTGAAAGTGTGGAAATAACGAGAACACCATGTCTGCTATGGTGGCTGTGGCATAATAAAGTCGTGTCTTATTATCAACAATTTTCCACATCGTTATTTTTGAAAAACTGCGCAATCTGTGTTAATGTCTGCCCGTGCAGAACAGTGTGGAAAATCTCGTTCTTTATTAGCCATGGCCTGGGAAAATTCTACGCAGATGACTGGCAACAAAAACAAAAATAGCGATGATTTTTCCGATACTTAGACAGGAAAATGAAATGTTTTCGAAAAACAAAATTCTATGTTGGTTTAATTCTGTAAGATTTGGCA
The DNA here is from genome assembly GCA_958296145.1 of Hydrotaea cyrtoneurina. NCBI lineage: Eukaryota > Metazoa > Arthropoda > Insecta > Diptera > Muscidae > Hydrotaea > Hydrotaea cyrtoneurina. The sequence continues at coordinate 18,154,432 of OY282515.1, forward strand.
AATTTAATCAGTTTCGCTGAGAATAGCCATGTGTTTGAATCAGAATCCAACATTACATTCTAAATAGATGTAGCCCTGCCCATCAGGGTTTAGGTAGGTAATCTTGATGTCGATGAAATTTGGTACGAACTAACTCGAAATTGAGTTTTAACATGAGTTTGTAAACACGCTGTAAAACCAGCGTGGTGTGATAGGTTCGGGTTCGCATCCTGGTAAGACCATCAAACACCGGCAGCTTTCACCTTGTAAATGCTGGCGACTTGACGATTAAGAGAGTAATTTTGCAGTCATGTAGAGACTTTTCTAGAGCAAGCATTAGCTGTTCGGGGAGGGCTGTAACCCTTTCGTGTATTCGTCGAATATATGATGTTTAGCACGGCCAAAAAAGTATTTGCCACGGAAAGAGTTATGTATCAGGTCAATGAGTATTCAATGAATATCGTGCACCAATTCGACAGATGTTCTACCTTCGTCTGCTGCTTCATGGAATGTTAAGGGAAATAAAAAAGTAAATATGTGGTGCTCAGCCTGTCTATTATGAACAAGTATGTTGTTTTTTTGCATCTGAAAAAGAATACGTTTCCTTAAAATCTATAAGAATATTAAACCGAAAAAAACGGCTCCTATTTTTTTTTGGAGATTTGACACTTTGTGGTGGTCTCATAAAAAAAATGAACATCGGACTTGTAAACACAGATATGTTTGTCGAAAAGAACGAATCGGTCAATTGATTAGAACAACCAAATCTCATGAATTCTTACATCAATGTGATGAATTTGGACATTGTTTTCCAACCTACTACTTTTCTCTTCAAGAAAATTGAACATGACTTTAATGAACATTGTACATCAATTGGATGAACATTGTACATCAATTTGATGAATATTGTACATCAATTTAAAGAACATTGTACATCAATTTGATGAACACTGTACATCAATTTGATGAACATTTTACATCAATTTGATGAACATTTTACATTCATTTCGTGAACATTTTACATCAATTTAAAGAACTTCTACACTTCTCTTCAAGAACATTGAACATGACTTCATCCAATTGATGTACAATGTTCATCAATTTGATGAATATTGTACATCAATTTAAAGAACATTGTACATCAATTTGATGAACATTGTACATCAATTTGATGAAAATTTTACATTAATTTGGTGAAAATTGTACATCAATTTGATGAACATTGTACATCAATATGATGAACATCGTACATCAATTTGATGACAATTTTACATTAATTTGATGAACATTGTACATCAATTTAAAGAACATTGTACATCAATCTGATGAACGATGTACAACAATTTGATGAACATTGTACATCAATTTGATGAATATTGTACATCAGTTTGAAGAATATTGTACATCGATTTGATGAACTTTTTACATCAATTTGATGAACATTGTACATCAGTTGAATGAACATTGTACATCGATTTGATGAACTTTTTACATCTGATTTTTTGATTTTTGTTATAATTTTCGGCCATCAATTCTTTTCAACACTTTTGCTCACACACAATCAATTCCATGTGCCATTTCTATAGACGGGATAGTTGATTTCACCCCGGTGAGGGATGACTCCAACTAAGAACTACGGTTTGCCAAGTTAAAATCGATCAGCTACGCGCTCACATCCAGCTCTTGGGTCCAACCAGCTGAATGTTTTTGTATGTTTTTTTACACCTGACTTGTTACTAAAGAGAAGTAAGAAAAAGAAAATACGTTTATGGTTAAATAAATTTGAAAAAAATATGACAACTCACTCGCCAAATATTGTTAATACAAAGTAACAACAACAACGGACTCTGAACCAAAAAATATGCAAATTTAATTTTTAAACATAATTTCATATTGAACTTGATCATAAATTAAGGTCAGTTGTAGTTGTAGCTTTTGTTTTTGATTTCCTTTATTTTATTTTTTTTTTTGTGGAAAATATAACGAAACCCCCGAAGCGAAGAGATGAACAAACATTTTATGTAACAAATTCTCAGTCTGAGAAGACCAAAAAAAAAAAAGAAAAAAATAACGACAACCAACTGAAAACAAAAGCTGCTTAAGAGGAAACAGCCAACAACATTTGACAGAGATCATAGAGCAGCCTAACTGCGGGGGATGACATTTGCAAGTTCACCTGGCCACAACCGAAATGGAAATCCACCAAAAAAAAAAAAAAAACAAGAAACAGACCAAACATCCAGCATGTGAAACGACCAGGACCGAAACAGCACCACGTCTTATGAATGGAGCCAAGTCAATGCGAGTTGAGGCACGGAGTAGAGCGGAATCGAATTTATCAGCGCCGGTATCGCTTTATGCCCGTCCGACCGCGGCAAGGGAATCGAAATGTACTTGTAACAAAAATATGATTCGTGTAAACATTCGAATACAACAGACAAATCCAAATTCATACTTTATGATGAGGATGTTTAAGGCCGATTTCTGCTGTTTCGCCGGTGATGTGGTTCTTGCTGTTGTTGTTTGCTGCTGAGGTCTGTTCATTGATTTTTCCAACTGATTTCGTAGAATATGTTGGCAAACATCATAAACATCATAAACGACATGAGAGAGTGTATGGCCAAAGTTTGGCTGCGGTGAGTGCAGCAAAACGAATTTTTTTGGTTTTCGTTGGGAAGAGAAATTCATTTGTCAGGCCACAGTGCGAGGGTGTTATGGAAGGTTTTCGCCAAATTAGCCGAATATTATTGAAGACTGAAATTACTTATGTAGGCAGGGTCTATGATGGGCAATGTTCATCAGATTGATGTACAGTGTTCATTAAATTGATGTGAAATGTTCTTCAAATTGATTTACAATGTTCATCAAATTGATGTACAATGTTCATCAGATTGATGCATGATTTTCATCAGATTGATGTATGATTTTCATCAGATTGATGTAAAATTTTCATCAAATTCATGTACAATGTTTATCAAATTGATGTACGATGTTCATCAGATTGATGTACAATTTTCATCAAATTGCTGTACAATGTTCATCAAATTGATGTACAATGTTCATCAAATTGATGTACAATGTTCATTAAACTGATGTACAGTGTTCATTAAATTGATGTACAGTGTTCATCAAATTGATTTCCAATGTTCATCAAATTGATGTACAATATTTGTCAAATTGATCTATGATGTCCAATGTTCATCAAATTGATCTATGATGTCCAATGTTCATCAAATTGATTTATGATTTTCATCAAATTGATGCATGATTTTCATCAAATTGTATGATTTTCATCAGATGTACAATGTTCATCAAATTGATTTACAATGTTCATCAAATTGATGTACAATGTTCACCAAATCGATGTACAATGTTCATCAAATTGATGTACAATGTTCATTAAATTGATGTACAATGTTCATTAAATTGATGTACAATTTTCATCAAATTGATGTACAATGTTCATCAAATTGACGTACAATGTTCATCAGATTGATGTATGATTTTCATTAGATTGATATACAATGTTCATCAAATTGATGTCCAATGTTCATCAAATTGATTTATGATTTTCATCAGATTGATGCATGATTTTCATCAGATTGATGTATGATTTTCATCAAATTGATGTACAATGTTCATCAAATTGATGTACAATGTTCATCAAATTGATGTACAATGTTCATCAAATTGATGTACAATGTTCATCAAATTGATGTACAATGTTCATAAAATTGATGTACAATGTTCATCAAATGGATGTACAATGTTCATCAAATTGATGTACAATGTTCATCAAATTGATGTACAATGTTCATCAAATTGATGTACAATGTTCATTAAATTGATGTACAATGTTCATCAAATATTCATATAACCCCCGAAGACTTCGGTTGATCGTTCTCCGCGATGGTGCTTTTAACGGGATTAATGTAAATGAATCGCAACGGTTACTGTCTTCTTCTCATTTGGCAGATACTGGCCTCGTAGTTGGAAGGATTTGTCTGGGTCTTTATTTCCAGCATGCGCCGTGATTGTGGTCATGCCGTTCTTGTTGTTGTTGTTATTGCGGTTGTTGAATTTTGGAAATACTCGGTTCAGCTGTTGCAATCACTACAAACGATCGGAACTTTTTCACTTTTCTGTTTTTTTTTTGTTTGTAAATGCGTTTTTTTTTCATTTTTTTTGCTGGTTGCTGTCTCCTCTCCGGCCAAAAGAGCTCCGAAGGCAAATAATATTTTTGTGGCCGAAAGTAACACCAACGGCGGGGTTTGTAGCGGTAACATGGTGTTCGCTTTGCAATTGGCATGGGTTGGCTGGTTTTATTTTTTCGTTTTTTTTTCGGTGGTGGTATCACAGCCCGTATCATGCTGATAACTGGCGGTGCGGTGTTGTTGTTGTTGTTGTTGCAACAATGCAATGCTGCAACCAACAACTACGAATGACTACAAGTACGTTGTACTACAAAAAGCCGAACAACAGCAACAATCCAACAGATCTTTTAGCGGTTTATTTGTTTAAACAAAAGCTTTGTGGTATTTTGGCACAACTGTTTTAACAAAACAGTCAGTCAGTGCCCCAAACACACCGCAACAACAACAGCAACAACAAAAAACAAAACAACACTCACCAAATGAACAACGGCTGGGGACCTCCTGGGTCTTTTGACTAAATGTTGTTGTTGCTGTTGTTGGTAGTGTTGTATCCGATATCTGTTTATGTTTTGACTTTTGTTAGCCTATGTTATGTTGTCGTCTTGTAGTTTATCGTATCTTGGCATACAGCAACAACAACAACAACCACCACAACCATATGGTAAAACAAGCGAGCCTATCTCGAAATATTGGAATTGCACACTTTTCCTTAAGATCGCCATGTAAATATTTCATATTTGCATAAAGTATTTGTACTTCATTTAGTCGAGTCGCTTGGAAACGGGGGGCGATGGGGCAACATCATCGCCAAGACATCGAACAAATCGATAAGAAGGCACTTAACTAAATATTGTCTTGAAATTTGAGTTTTGGGTGGAATGTGGTTTATGGTTTTCTCCGCCTCCCGAAAAAGGATTTATGTTTCCGCATACACAGACTTTTTTGTTTCGGGCAACCTGGTGTAGACTGGCGGCGATTCAGATGCAACATCGATTTTGAAAATGATAAGATACATTCTATGATGTGGACTCAAGATGATGGTGGATCCTACTAACACAACATGTTGGTTGGTTTGACCGGACTGAAAAGAAGACCAACTGCCTTCCGGCATGCCAACCTGAGGGGAAGTTCAAATTTGACCGAAACTTCACTGTCACTGACGACACAAACTAAATTGGCACATGCGTGGATTGTTCTTTCTGCCCCGATATTGCGAGAAGCATCTTAACAAAGTGATAGATTTGTTTGAAAATCTGAATCTGGTTAATGTGATCTGAGATTGAACATATATGCAAAGATGAGGTTAAAGGTACCCAAAGAAATATTTCAAGATTGAAAAATATCCGGTCGATGGATGCCGCATTTACCCACCCTTGATGGTAAACACATCCGAGTCACCTCTTCAAAGGAGAGTTGGGCGATTTGTGTTTTTCGGAAGAGATATTCATTTGCAGGCTGCCATGTGAGGTTGTTATGAGAGGGTTCGCGAATATTATTGAATTCTGCACTTAGGATGGGTCTACAAATCAAAAATAGTCTCTGCCTTATGATCACCATTCAGTTCGTCTATGTCCTAGTTTTATAGTCAACCAAGTACAGGAAATTTCAAGCTGACGTTGCTTTTTCAACTGCAAATTAATCCCACATTAAGAAGGCAAGTTCATTTTCTGCTTATATGGAATGATATCTAAGCCCACCAGCTTAGAGGTGAACAAAACTTCTCCGTATATGTACGAATATGAAGGCAGTTTAGTTTTTTTTTTTTGCCGTTTTCTTTATATCTTCAGCATTTATAGTCGGATGTTCGAATGTGGAGTAGTTTTTGCAAGGCAGTTTCGTAAAAAAAGTTTTTTGTGTTTTTTTTTTTTTTTTTTTTTTTTTTTTGCCTATCGTAGAGGTCGCTCTTTTACAGTTTTCTTTATATTTTCTGCATTTATAAACGAATCTGCAAATATGAAGTATTTTTTCAAGGCAGTTTCGATTTTTTTTTCTTTATTTTTTGCCGAACGTAGCGTTTGCGCTTTTACAGTTTTCTTTATATCTTCTGCATTTACAGTCGGACATAAAAGTGTGATACATCGTTGTTTTTGTCTCAAAGAGACAAATGTTCCCGGTTTTAAAGTCATTGAAGTCAATTACCCCCTTATGATAGTTACCTATCATATCTCCCTAATATCAGAAAATTAAAGCACGCAGAAAATCATTATACTCTTGCCAAAGAAGTATGTCGATAAGCCCAGCAGAACATTTTTTAAAATAATATTTTTGCTTATTTTACCGAAGGTACGGATACAGGATTCTCCAACAAGAGGTGTTATTTTGGTATTGAAAGAAAAATTGAATTTTTTTAAATAAGTGATCGGATGTTTATTTCATAACTAGTAAGTTGTAATGCGCCTATGGCGCCCGTTGAAATATGGAAAAAAATTTGTTGAAAAAAAAAAAATTTTGTGGAAAAAAAAAATGTATGTTAAAAAAAAATTTTTGTTGAAAAAAAAAATTTTGTTGAAACAAAAATTTTCTCTTGAAAAAAAAAAATTTGTTGAAAAAAAAAATTTTGTTGAAAAAAAAAAATTGTTGAAAAAAAAAATTTTGTAAAAAAAAAAAATTGTTGAAAAAAAAAATTTTGTTGAAAAAAAAATTTTGTAAAAAAAAAAATTTTGTAGAAAAAAAATTTTGTAAAAAAAAATTTTGGAAAAAAAAATTTTGGTAAAAAAAAAATTTGGGGAAAACACAATTTCTGTACAAAAAAAAAATATTATTTATTATAGAATTATAGAATGCCTATTTAAATTCCTACGTACTGCGTGACAGAGTCAGTGAATCAGTGTCGAGGGTAAATATATATTAAGAAGATATTTCATAATGACGTTAATATTAGCCAAATGGCCAACACGACCACGCTTACAGCACCCTATCCTTTTGCATGAAATTTTCCATAACCAAATGAATGGTAGAATGAAGAAAACCCTACGCATGACTGAGGTCAGCTCCTCAAGAGCAGACCTGGAAGCAATACTCGATATCCCATCTTTTGAGGTTTATCACAGGATTTTTGACAGCCATTCAATCCAACCTAACCTGGAAGATATACAGCCCACTTAATTTTTTAAAAAAAATAATTTCGATTTAAAAAACTTTCCATTTTTGTTCTTGAAAAGTTTATTTATTTTTTATTTTTTAAGTCTTTTCGATGATCTCAGTTGATTGCGAATATATTTGCATATACATGTGAATATAAATTCGATCTCTTTTTTTTCCGTTTCACCCACTGTCCGACAAAGCTAATTCTGCCACATTACAACACAACCATTGTCCTCGTATCCCCCGCTTACAACAGTAACAACAACTACGTCACATAATCATGATCGCATTAACGATTTGCCCAGAAAAAAAAAACAAAAATAAACTATGGAGGGTATTTTGTCATAATTTTTATGTTTTGCATGAGGACGATGTCTTTTTCACGGGATGACATTATTTGACTTGGCGGTACATATAAATTTTGTGAAAAGGAAACGAACACGAGTGAATCAAAAGTACAGCAAAAAAAAAAAGCGAAACATTTGGCAATTATGTACAAACAAACATGTTGAGTTGTGTTTTTCTGTTTGTCGTTGTGGAAATTTCATTCTGCAAAAAGCAAAATGCAGCCCAAGCACAAGACGAAGAGGAGTTCCAGCCTAGGAGGAGACCGACTGCTACACACGCTACATATATTTTGGGGGGGGTGGGAAAATCAACGTAATTTTAAAAAATAAATCGGAGAGAAAAAAACCAAATTCAAATTAATTTGGAAATAGAAATTGAAGCGAGAAAAATCAAATTAAAATTAAAATTAATTTGGAAAAATAAATAGAAGAGAACAAAATCAAATTAAAATTAATTTGGAAAAATAAATCGGAGAGAAAAAAACCAAAATCAAATTAATTTGCAAAAATAAATTGGAGAGAAAAAAAAACCAAATTCAAATTAATTTGCAAAAAGAAATTGGAGAGAGAAAAATCAAATTCAAATTAATTTGGAAAAATAAATAGAAGAGAACAAAATCAAATTAAAATTAATTTGCAAAAAGAAATTGGAGAGAAAAAAAACCAAAATCAAATTAATTTGGAAATAGAAATTGGAGTGAGAAAAATCAAATTAAAATTAATTTGGAAATAGAAATTGGAGTGAGAAAAATCTAATTAAAATTCAAATTAATTTGGAAAAATAAATAGAAGAGAACAAAATCAAATTAAAATTAATTTGCAAAAAGAAATTGGAGAGAAAAAAAACCAAATTCAAATTAATTTGCAAAAAGACATTGGAGAGAAAAAAAAACAAATTAAAATTAATTTGGAAATAGAAATTGGAGTGAGAAAAATCTAATTCAAATTCAAATTAATTTGGAAAAATAAATAGAAGGGAACAAAATCAAATTAAAATTAATTTGGAAAAATAAATCGGAGAGAAAAAAACCAACATCAAATTAATTTGCAAAAAGAAATTGGAGAGAAAAAAACCAAATTCAAATTAATTTGGAAATAGAAATTGGAGTGAGAAAAATCAAATTAAAATTCAAATTAATTTGGAAAAATAAATAGAAGAGAACAAAATCAAATTAAAATTAATTTGGAAAAATAAATCGGAGAGAAAAAAACCAAAGTCAAATTAATTTGCAAAAAGAAATTGGAGAGAAAAAAACCAAATTCAAATTAATTTGGAAATAGAAATTGGAGTGAGAAAAATCAAATTCAAATTAATTTGGAAAAATAAATAGAAGAGAACAAAATCAAATTAAAATTAATTTGGAAAAATAAATCGGAGAGAAGAAAACCAAAATCAAATTAATTTGCAAAAAGAAATTGGAGAGAAAAAAACCAAATTCAAATTAATTTGGAAATAGAAATTGGAGAGAGAAAAATCAAATAAAAATTAATCGAAATTCCCAACGAAGGCTATTATTTATTATGAATCATGAGATGTTTTTTGGATTACAAAAAGTTTTTTATTAACCCCAAAAAAAAACTTGATTCGATCCGAAATGAATAAAATTCTATAAAAAAAAATAGTTCGGAACGGAACGACTTAAATCGACCGAAGTCTTGGATAAGGAGAGAGAAAATTCGAATTCAAATTAATTTGGAAAAAGAAATAGAAGAGAACAAAATCAAATTAAAATTAATTTGGAAATAGAAATTGGAGAGAGAAAATTCGAATTCAAATTAATTTGGAAAAAGAAATTGGAGAGAAAAAAAACAAAATCCAAATTAATTTGGAAATAGAAATTGGAGAGAGAGAAATCAAATTAATTTGCAAAAAGAAATTGGAGAGAAAAAAACCAAATAAAAAATTATTCGAAATTCCCAACGGAGACTATTATTTATTATGAATCAGGAGATGTTTTCTGGATTACAAAAAGTTATTTATTAGCCCAAACAAAAACTTGATTCGATCCGAAATGAATAAAATTCTATAAAAAAATAGTTCGGAACGGAACGACTTAAATCGACCGAAGTCTTGGATAACTTGACTTGAGGTAGTCAAGGAAAAGTGTTGACAGTGGCGCCTTCTACACAGTATAGGGTGCACCCTAAGCTTTGCTATGCGTTACTCATGTGGGGGGTCATGTATTATTGTTGTCGTTGTCATTGCAGTGGTTGCTATCATTGTCATTACAAACGGAAAAAAAGGCACAAGTTGAACATGAAATAAATTTCAAAATACGATCGTGGTCAGAACAAAAAAAAAACATTCACAAACCCTTGCCAAAATAAAAGACATACACACACAAAACAAGATCAAAATCATAATCCAAAAAGTATTGAGAAATTTATGAATATTTATTGACCAGAGTCATTAGCAATGGTCACATGGAATAAAAACGTGCTCTTCTCGTTTATTGTTATGGTCTCTGTGGCGTTGTGTGGGATTTCTTCCCAGGATCATCTTTATCTGTATGAATGTGTGTGTGTGTGTGTAATAAACCATTTGGTAATTGTGGCATTGTCTGATCCTCCTACGCCGTCCTCCACATTGCTACACATGTAAAGCATATTGAAAATTGATACTTGAGGACATGAACTGTAAAACTATGAAACCCAACCGACAATACAAACAACACAAATATGAAAATCATAACTGGACCACCATGGATGCATTTTTTCCAGTTTGCCAGCCTCTTCAGGGCTGTTTGCTGTTGTTTCCAGTACTACAATTATCACAGTAAAAGGAACAACTCGCATTATTGCAAACTCAGAGACGGCAAAGGATGTTTGGAATTTGTAAGAAAAAGTAACAACAAGAGGAGGACATCCTTTGTGGGGAAAGTGTTCGACAAACACTTGACTTGCTTTGTGTGTATGTGGTGTTAGTGGGACAATGAGGTCCTGTTTTGTTTTTTCTTCCCTAAACTGAATGAACGAAAAAACCAAAACACAATTCAAACAAATATTGATTACGGGGTCATGTTACACTTGGCCTTGTTTTTTTTTTTGAAATAAACAATGATACAGTCCAGGGCGAACTCATTATAACAGTTGTTAGTGATATGGCCCAATGATCATTGTTGGCGATTGTTGGAAAGTTATTTTCGATTTTTTTTTAATTATAATTGAGTTTGAATTGAGGCCAAAATTTGAAGCGGGACAGCGATCACATTTTTTTTTTATAGATAGAGTGGTAAAATTTTGAGAGGCTAAGTGAAATAGGGCTCTTTTTGCCAGTGATAAAAAGTTTGAATTAAATATGGACCACTTTTTAATTAGGAATTTCGATTTTTTTAACCCACTTAGAGCCGGATTTTTTTTTATGCCTCTAAAGTGAAAATATTTGTCTGATCAAATTACGTTACTGATTGTCACATGCACTTTTCAACGTGTCACGTACTTTTAGAAGGAAGATGGCGCCAAGCGGGTTAAAACAAAAATAAAAAAATTTATAAAAACCTTGCCAACAACATTAACTAGTGATGGAAAGAATTTTGAAAAATTTGCCATAAGAAAAATTCTCTATGCCAATAACTTTGAAATCACAATTTTGTGGTTTGTACCACTTCTAATTGAAACGCATGAGAATTTGTTTGCTAGAAATGTTTACAAAACTTTTATAACTGATCGTTTGGAGGATTCTGATAAATATTTTTTTTTTTTGTACTTTTTTGGTGACTTAAAAATATAACATGAGCAAGCAAATACTTTTTGTCGTTTTGGACAAAAAGTTCACCGCTCTGGAATGGATTGACCGATGTTTATGAAATTTATGTCATATTAAAGACAACATAGCAAGCAATGCAATTTTATTATTTTTCATTTAAAAAAAAAATGTCTACTGTTTAAAAACTATTTTTGCGAGCGAATTATTTTTGTTCCTTAGGAAAAAAAACTTCACCGCCTTGACCGATTTGTATGAAATTGATATCAAATTAAAAAGAACATATCAAGCAAAGCTAATTTATTAGTTTTCATTTTTAAAAAAAAATTTGAAAATTTTTTTTAAACATTTTCTTTAATAACATAAGTTTTTAAAAACAATTTTTGCGTGCAAATTCTTTTTGTCGTTTTGGGAAAAAAGTTCTCCGCTCTGGAATGGGTTGAACGATTTTTATGAAATTTATGTCGTATTAAACAGAACTAGCAAGCCATGCAATTTTATTACTATTCATTTTTAAAAAAAAAAAATAAGCTTAAACTATATACAGTACTCCACAAATAATGGAACCCCTAGTCACCTAGTCACATTCATAATACTCATAACATTCATAATATTTATAATATTCATAATATTCGTAATATTCACAATAATCATAATATTCTAATAATTATAATATTTACATATTCATAATATTAAATAATATTCATAATATTAAAAATAATCATCATATTCACAATATTCATAATATTAAAAATATTCATAATATTCACAACATTCATAATATTCACAATATTCATAATATTCATAATATTAAAAATGTTCATAATATTCACAACATTCATAATATTAAAAATATTCACAATATTCATAATATTTACAATATTCATAATATTAAAAATATTCACAACATTCATAATATTAAAAATATTCATAATATTCACAATATTCATAATATTCACAAAAAATATTCATCATATTCATAATATTTATAATATTCATTTATGAGGCTGTTGCCGGTTAGAGTGTTAATACTCCAATGTTGTCATCCAAAGTTGTAGTAATGAGAATTCCTTGTAACAATTTCCTGGTTGCACACTGTACTTCAAATCAACCTCAACGTTTCTGTCTTTTCTTTTTTAAATCTAAGCGAAACACTTTACAAATCATGTTTACATGTTAAGTGACAAAAAGTGGCCATTCATGGTTACAGTCTTAGTTTTGTCATCTTGAGTCGGGTACCACAAGTATAAACATACACACATACACACATGTCATTCGATGTCCTTTGTCCACTTATTTGAAGAAGAAGAAGACAAATACACAAATAACTACTAAGAAACTGTGAAATCACTTACACATGTTTGTTGGTCTTCTCTGCTTACGCTGGGTTTTCTAAAAATGTCTGTCCCTTTCTAGCCAATGTCATTGTCCTGGTGGTTTTCTTTTTTTTTTTTTGGGAAAGCGTGTGTTTGGTGTTGTTCTTCTGCCCGGTCTATCCTCATTTTTTATGTTTTTCTTGTGGAAATTAAACATTACAATTAATTTTTCGTTGAAACCTAAGGGAAAAGCCGAAATCATTCATTGATTTCTCATATTCTTTTTTTTTTTTTTTGTTTATACTCATTTCGTAGGTGTTTTGTTTCATTTCCTTTGGGTTGTCTGCCATGCGATGTTGTTGTTGGCTGTGGTGTTTTTCTTTTCTGTTTTTTTTGTATGTTTGCACCTTCGGCAATTGTTATATTTTCAATTAATTGTTTTTCGTTCGATCACCACGGACACAAAATTGTTGTTTTGTCATGTTTCCATACAAAATGGACAAAAATCAGAAACGCCGGTGGTCCTGAAAACAACGGCAAACAACGACTACTGTTGTATTCCGAGGTGTTGGTTGTTTGTTTGAAGTGTAAAATGACTTTCAAAATCAGTGTTAGAATTGTTAGAAAAGTTGTGTTAACAATATTGTTAATTTTCCCCGCCCAAACCCTTCATTCGATTCGTTTCGTTTCATTTATCATTGTAATTCCTATTAAAGACGAAAAACGATCTTAGCCAAAAGACAATTGAAGAAAATTGCCATAATTTATACGGGCAATGCTTGGAATATTTACTTAGGTCGTTACGAAGTAAGATTTTTATTTGCGACTTCGAGAGACCACGATCCTGGCTCTGTTGAAAAGACAAAGTCCAACGACATCTGATGAATCTAGTTAGCACCGCCTTTGATTCAGTAAGGTGGATACCTTGTCTGGTATCTCAACAAATCTCACCGAAACTATTCCAGCCATACAAAATAGTTTTTACTTTACACGACGACACCAACTAATTCAAATGAAATGAAGTCGCCACCAGAAAACTCCGTAACATTTGGTGTTCATTGGATAATAGACCACAGTCTTTTTTCTAGTTCTGTACAAAACATGGGACCCGAATAAAAACAAGCAAAATAGTTCATGTTTTCCATATCAAACAAATGTTGTTGTTTTCTGTTTTTGGTTGTTGTGGGCTTGTAAATTGTTTGAAGTTGTTTTATTTGGTTTTTGTTCGATGTATAGAACACATCACCAGCAATACCAACAAAAACATGCCAGCGGCGTATATCCCGAGCTGATAGGCCTGATGTGAGGCCCAGGTTTGAATGCGGTAGGCCTTACCGCCACATTTCGTGACCTAAGCGACATTTTTTTTTTTCAAAATTCGTTTTGTAATGAATTTTGAAAGAAAATTGTCCAACGCTCTAAAAATTTATATGTACAAGGCTTTTTGTTTGACCTTTCTAAAGCGTAGGAAAATCAGTTACACACAGGGAAAAAGTTTAGTCGGAAAACAATTGGGATAATGGAAATAAGGCAATTGTTTCTCTAGCAGTGTCGGAATAGTGAAATTTCAACAAAAAAATATTTTTTTTTATAATAAATAACCAGTCTGTAATTCTGATATACTGATATACATTTTTAAGTACAAAAATGGTCGACATTTTTTTTCAATTGGTAAATTTTTTAAAAAAAAAAATTTTAAATTTAAATTTTTTAAACAAAATTGTCATGAATTGCATGAAATTAATATAAAAAATCAAATCAATAAATTATTTTAAATCTTCGTCTTCTGTGAATGTGAAGACAATTTTTTTTCTCAATTTTATTTTTGTTATTGAAGAAATTCATAAATATTTGAAACTTAAAAAAACGAAAATTTAAAAAAAAAAATCTAAATAAAAAAAATCTAAATAAATTGTTTTTATTCCTTTAAATCTGAAAGAAATCTTCAAATTTTAAAAGATTTTTTTTTCGTAAACTTTTTATGAATTATTTTTAACTACAAAATGTAAGAAAAACACTTCGACTTAAATTTGTCTGTAACTCCGAAACGTCTTTCAGATTTAAAGGCTCTATACCATGAATAAAAATAATTTGGAGTTAATTCTTTTTTTTTTGCCAACTTACGAAAAAACTGAACAGGCAATCAAACTGAATTTGTGATAATTGTTAAAATTTTTTTTATTTTTTTTTCATTCGAATTTTTATGATTAGTAATTAGTAAAATAAAAATTAACACAAAAATATTGTCTCAAATTCAAAGGCACAAAAGGCGATGATTAAAAAAATTAATTAATTAACACTTTTTTCAACAAAAATAAAAATAACAAAAAGAAAAATCTTCTAAACTTCTTTCACATTTAAATGCACTAAACAAGGAATACAAATAAATTAGTGATAATTTTTTTAAAATTTTCGTTTTATGATTTTTTTTTTCGAAAAGAAAAATCTTCTTAAAAGCACTAAAACAGAAATACAAAAATTAGTGATAAGTTTTTAAAAATTATAATTTTTTGTCATTTAATTTTTATGAATATTTTTCAACAGAAAAATGTTTCGAAAAAAAATCTTCTAAAATTTTAAAACTTCTTTCGGATTTAACTGCATTTAAATGGAAGAAATAAAAATAAACTAGTGATAATTTTATAAAAAAAAACCATTTTCAATTTTTTTTGTCAAAAAAAAAAATTATAAAAAAAGTTTTCAAATTTTTAAACTTCTTTCAGATTTAATGCAAGGAATAAAAATGAATTACAGATAATTTTTTAAAAAATTTCATTTTTTTTTGTCATTTAATTTTTAAAAAAAAAAAATCTTCTAAAAATTTAAAACTTCCTTCAGATTTAAATGCAAGAAATATAAATAATAAAAATAATAAATAAATAAATTATAATATTTTTTCATTTAATGAAAAAAATTTTTCGAAAAAAAAAATCTTTTTAAAACTTCTTTCATTTAAATGCAAGAAATAAAAATATATATAAAAAAATTTAAAATTCTTTTTGTCATTAGGTTTTTTTTAAAAAAAAAAAAAGATTATAAAAAAAAGTTTTAAAATTTTTAAACTTCTTTCAGATTTAATGCAAGGAATAAAAATAAATTGCTGATATAAGCGCCCCGGTAGGCGAGTTGGTAGCGTGCTTGCCTATCAGCGTGGGGGTTGTGGGTTCGATTCCCACCAGAGGCTTTGGTCTGTCGCTGCAAACATCAAGCCAAATAGTCTTTGTCACTCGGTTTATCCTTGGACCCAAAATTAGAATATAAATTTACTTTGTATTGTAATTAATAAATAAAAATAAAATAAATAAATTGCTGATATTTTTTTAAAAAAAATTATTTTTTTGTCTTTTAATTTTTATGAATTTTTTGTAAAAGAAAAATTTTCGGAAAAAAAATGTTCTAAAATTTTAAAACTTCAGTCAGAGTTAAATTCACTAAACAAGAAAAAAAATAAATAAAAAAAAAAGTTGTCTTCACATTCAAAGGCACAAAAGGATTTTTTTGGATTTTTAAAAAAATCCAACCAAATCGAGCTACAAAAAATATTTTTTTTTTAAAACATTTTTGTACTCCGGGGAACTACAGGACATCAGCATTGTATCGTGCATATTCATAACGATAGTTTTAATATCAATAAATGTTGGCTTTGACCAATTGAAGTAATTTTTCACAATTGGATCTGCATGGAGGAAGGCCTTCCAGAAAATGTCTCTCTTGCAGGCATGGGCAATTCCTCCGCTGATTTAGCATATAACACCAACACACACACATACACTTGCATATACATACTGATATATACCTACAAAGAACATGAAACAAGTACATCAGCAACAAACAACATAAAAACTACACAGCAACAACCACACAACACCACATTTAACCTTTTGGTGGTAGATACGCAGAGTCAAAGGCAGCAGGGCCACACGTTTCCCTGGCATAACCCGGCGGTCATACATTCGGAAATACCGACCCACCAATTGAGTGTGTGTGTGTGTGTGTAGTCACCCCCCAATTTCTGTTTCTGGTTCATTCATTCCTTTGGCCGTTGCAAAGGGATTCCTTTATTTTGCGCACAACACGACTGACTGAACTGAACTGAGCTGAGCTGATGACCGGCCTCATTCAAAAGTGGAGGCGAGCAACAAACAACAGACATTGTAAAATTGGTTTGTTGCAAAAATGTTAAACATTCGTAACATCAACAACAACAACAACAAAATGGTATCTGCTGTTGTTGCAATGGTTGCGTTTGGTCGGAGGGGCGAACGGAGCGGCATTTGGTTGTTTCAGGCTGCGGCTGTTATTATTATCATATTCCATTCATCCGCAAAATTACACAAGACAGTTCATGTTCTCTCCCCAACCCACCCCACCACTGCCTTACCGCCAGGAACAACATGTTATGTGGTTACATGTTTTCTTTTTTTTCTTCTGTAGTTGTTGTTTTGTAAGCAAATATTTTAAGGGGATGTTTGGTTAAGAATTAAATTTGTTCAAAATAATTTATAAAAAAAAAAAATATTTAACAAAACTGTTTTTTAAAGGTGAATATTACGAGAGTAGGACTGTGTATATTTTTTTTTTCTAAACAATTTCTGGCATACACCTTCAACTTGTGTCAAAATTGTTTGCGTTTCAATTTCGAATCGATTGCTGTTCCATTTTAAAGATATTTCATTTTTTATGTTTGATTTTTATTGAATTACAATACAAACTAAATTTATGTTCAAATGTTGGGTGCAAGCGTAAACCGGGTGCCACAGACGATGTGTCTAAATTTTTTGTAGCCACTGGTGGGAATCCAAAATCACAGCCTACCAATTCGCCTACAGGGGCGCTTGCCAAAATATATATAATAAAGGGTTATCCATTTTGCGTTTTCAAAAGTAAACGTAAATAAAACACATTGAATATTTTTTTTCATGATATTTATTTTTTATTATAAAGTTTGAACGTACCAATAAATGCAATGCACTGTGTTAGCGTTTGGAAAGAACAGTATTGGAGGGAGTCATAATCAGTCATAATCAAAAGCGCTCCTTTGAAATCTTTAAATTTGTCGAAAATAATTTCATTTACTCTGGGCTTTGGTTCACTGTTATATCGCCGGAACGAAAATCGGAAATGAACATCTACGATCTTCAGACATATGTGCCAGTATCCAATACCCTACAGATTCAAACTGTCAATTTCTTAAAATATATAAATAGAAAACTCTTTAAAAAAAAATTTTTATACTCCATTGCCTTTTATAACATGACATTTGTTGACAAAGACTTACATCAGTTCAGCATTTGATTTCCATTACAACACCATTCGACTGAAGTCACATATTATTGAAAACTTTTTCCTCTCAAGGGCGTGGGGGGGAGGGGGGTTACCGTTTCAAATGGCAAATGTGTCTGGTAATCCTAATTGGCAAAACCCATTAACATCACCACTGTAAAACGACAACCCCGACCATAAACACGCATAAACTACAAAACATCAACCCCCCAACTTCATTCTTCCTTCAGAGCCAGCGTCCGTTTTCCCTTCCTCCTTAGCTCAATAATAGACTCTCCGGCATAAGCCACATGGATTTTTTGTTTTAGTTAAATGTCGCCCATGCTATGGTCGGCAAAGACATCGGTCTTGTAAGAGAATCCTGTGTCATTAAATAAAATAACAATAAAACAGGACTCGTATGAAAACTATTAGAGGGAAACAAGTGTCCTTTTTTTTTGTGGGCATTGTTGAGATGACATTTGTTCACACCACTCCACATGTGATAGAGTTTGACACTGGGCGTTGGGTGTGTGTGTGTGTGTGTAAGGGTTTCCCGTCTCCATTCTGGTGCGTTGTTAGACATTCGTATAAATAATGAAAATGTAATGACTTTGAGCATTTATAAACTTCAGCACAACATGCTCGTACAACTGAAAACTAAAGCTTTTGAATGACAAATGAATGTGGAAAATTTGAACACCCATTCACCCTCTATGAATGTGTGTGTGTATGTGTGTGTTTTTTTTGTAGTGTTGATGCAACAACGACGCTGGTTATTGTTGGAAAGTTTTAGACAATACAAATAACTAATCCTCAATGTATTAACTTTAAAAGCATTTTGAATCCTTAAGATACCAGATTAAATTGTATTTGTAATACGCCCACTTTTACAACCTCCAACACCGACACACACACACACAATATTCCACATTATGTGGCCATGTTCTCTGCACCAACACGAGCTCCCGTATCCGGTCTAATGAAACTCTGGTTTGGGATGGGGGGGGGGGGCCAGGACAGAGAATTGAGTCTGGCAGAAGAGTGGCATCATAAAGAATCCTTAAATGTTGAACCAATTACTTAAAATGTTTGTGCCCCATTGTGTTGTTGTGTTGCCATGGAAATGGCAACAAAAATTTGCATATTTCTTCCGTTCCATTTTCGGAGACTCGTTTTTTTTTTTTGTTTTTTGGGCAGGATGTTATTGTTTCACTCGTTCTACATGGCCAATGTAAACGTATCTGGATGTTCGGCGGTTATGTTCAGCACCAGACAAAGGATGTTTTGTGTATCCATAGATGGGTTTGCTGTTGTCACATTGTGGCCGCATTTTCGGGTGTCATTTATTTGGTTGGCAAATTGCATTTGTCTTTTGTAAGCTAATGCTATAAAAACTATTTTAAATAAACCATAAATAATTGAAGGGAATAACAATAATTCGGCAGCGAGTAGAGGAAATTATAATGGACGGAGAAAAATGTAATGGGGAGAACCATGACAGTGACGGTCCAGGGAGGTAATTAAGTTACTCCATTGTTATAGCGAACCATTGCCGCGAAAAAGATTTAAGCGGCAGCAAATTGTCCAACACTCTTAATCTAAATAATAATCAAAACTAAAAATTTAAATAATAATAAAAAAAACTGAAAATGTACATTTAGAAAGATATAGCAAATTCAATTGTATCGTAAGCATCGCACGCCTTTTTGCCTGGCCACAGGAAAAACCATCTCCTGTAAAATTTTTTAGTTGACAACTCAAAAGTTCAATTGACAACTTCATTTCAAATGAATGAAAAATTTACCAAAAAAAAAAAAAAAATCTTAAAAAATCCAAAAAAAAACTGCTTGTTACAAAGAAAAATGTAGTTATTTTTATTTAATTACACTACAAAGTAAATTTATATTTAAAATTTGGGTAAAAAGGTAAACCGGCTGACACAGATCATATGGCTAGATTTTTGCCTGAGGTGGGACTCAAACCCACAACCCCCACGCTGATAGGCAAGCACGCTACCAACTCGCCAACCGGGTCGCGCCTTTATTACAGAAAAAAAACTAAAGCTTTACGATAAACAAGCTTTGCTGCTTTCCCCTTTTGTAAATGGGTTGTATACTATTGTATCATATTGTCAAGGATAAAAATTACGCTAGATATGTTGAATAAAATAAAAAAATATTTTTTATTTAAATAAACAATGTTGGTTTCATTTTTACCAAAGTTGGTTTTTTTTTTAAATTTTAAAGTTCCAACGAACGTTTTCTCAGGCTTTCCGGCGGGCGAGTTGGTAGCGTGCTTTCCTATCAGCGTGGGTTTGATTTCCATCTCCGGTTTTGTGCTGTCGTTGCAAAAATCTAACCACATGGTCTGAGTCACCCGGTTTACACTTGGACCCAAAATTAGAATATAGATTTATTTTGTATTGTAATTAAATAAAATAAATAGTTGTGGTTTTTTTTTGTGGTTTTAGTTGTGTTTTTTTTTTGTGGTTTTAGTTGTGGTTTGTTTAAAAGAAAACGCTGAAAAAAGTGGACGACTTTTTTTTTGACAAAACGACTTCTTGGTGCAACTGTTTTTTTAAACAACTTTTTGTGCGACTTTTTCATCACACTGATAAGTTTATAAAACTGTTCTTCATAATCGGATGCGATCATTTTTTTTATCCCATTTTGCCCTGCACTTATAATAATATGTTACCTGTTTTGAACCATTTTAGTTCCCTTTTCCCTTACTCAAATTTTTGGTTCACTCCTGTCGATTAAAATGTTTTCCCCACACATTTTAGTTTTTATCCCCTTTTGTAACTTTTTTACCCCCATTTTGGTACGTTTGGCCCATTTTTCCTCCCCTCGCTAGCTATTATCCACCTGTTGTTGCCACAAATTTGGTTTACCCTTTTTATTTCCCCCCCTTTTTGTGCCTTTTCTATCCCGACTTGATACGTTTTGGACCCGTTATCATGCCGATCTCTAACTTATAACCAACTGTTGTTGCCAGGCGTAGTTGTGGACCAATTTTCCAACAAAAATCAGAATATTCATTACTTCGAATTTTTGGCTCATTCCTGTCGATTACAATTTTCTTCGACACATTTTAGTTTTTTCCGCTTTTGTACCTTTTTTTTATTCCCATTTTGGTACGTTTGGCCCATTTTTCGTCACTTCTCGAACTATTATCCACCTGTTGTTGCCGAAAATGTGTGTTCACCCTTTTTTATCAATTAAGCCAGCCACCTTCTACAGGTCGACACGACTAACTGCCATTCGTATTTCCTCTAAATCAGATCATCTATACTCCAAAATCTATTTTTAAGGTCAACAGTTCAATACGAAGAACCGTGAAACAAATATTTTGGCAATGGAATCGAATTTAATGTGGGAAAACAGTCAAAAAGGCATTTTAAATGCGGGTAGACGAGAGAAAGTCGCCTAATTGGTGTGGAGAACGAATTGTGTTGACTGGGATAATGGATAAAAATGCTTCAGCATTAACTCTGGAAGTTTATACTTATTTTTTTTTTTTTGCGGCCTTCTAATCGTTCACCACAATCGTGTCAATCGCAGTCAACAATCGAGAAAAACAAATTCAGCGTTTAGAATATTCTACTGCATGTTCCAAGGTCCACACAAAAGTCTATATAATGGGGGGGACGTTCCAAACGATTTGAGAATTTTCCTTTCCTTACAGACTATCGAAACAATGACTTCTAACTTTGTGATTAAAGCCCATCTAGATTGCAAATGACCTAAGTCTATTTTCAGAAGTAGTTGTACATCTTCAGATCGTTGAAAAAAATGTATTCTTTGTTGGTCATCTGCCCTCTAGATTTTGTTTGAGTGTCAGTAAGAGTGTGAGAGAGAGATGTAGAGACAGAGTGTGAGTTCCAAAAATTTTAAAGAAAAAAATAACTATCAATAACTATTTTATAATGTCTTTATTAGAAAGACATTATTTTTTTGCTTACAATTCATGCTGTGGGTAATCACTTGCCATGACCAGGTAATGCAAGTGGTAATGAAATGGACTTACCAAGTTCTGGGCAGGGAAATTCCTCTTCTAAGCTTGCATGAAATCAACTCACATATTGGAAATCATATCAACCATCTCATGCCAGCGATAAACCTCTTCCTTTCTCAACTACAAACTGAAGGAAATTGTATTAATTTAAAACTTTTCTTATTTCTTTTCGTTTTTCCCATAGTGACTGCGTTAAACGGAAATTTAATGCTCATAATAATGTGTTGGCAAACTACACACTATGACCGTTAAGAGAACAGTTTCCAACGATACAAATCTTGATGCGAAGAAATTCGCAAGGGGAAAAAATGCCCCCCCCCCACTCAGTCTAACAAATGATTGAGTATGTGTGTGAAATCAGTTTAAGGTGAACAAAACAGTAGCTGTTCATGTACATATGAATGGGGTTTATAATTGTACCTACAACATCTTGAGGCGGACCGAGATTGTGAACATCGACAGCAGCAGCAGCAACAACAGCAATCACAGCATCAGCAGATATTTTGTCAACTCATGTTTATCACTTTTGTTAAGACCAAAACGCAATACAAAAGCCATGCTAAAGTTGTTGGGCTGGTGAGGCATTGAAAAGGACTCACACACACACACACACACACACAGGCAACAACAAAAAACGCACAACACAACCGAAACCGAAAGAAACAAAGTATAGAATGTCAGATGCAGTTTCTTTTATTTGTATACAGTTTTTTTTATAGCGTTTTAATTTTCAAACACCAGACAAAGGAAAGGAAAACGACACTTATAACGACAGCGATTAACAACCGACGAGAACATCCCACAAACCAAAGAAAAAAAAACCAAAATGCTAATCTCGCACAGGCGGGGCAGGTAGTTGATGGTGACATACGAACAATGCCTCCTCCACCCCGACCAATATGTCAAGAAATTACTTTAATATCAATTCATTTCGAATGCGCTAGTCCTCCACGCCACAATCTGAAAATCAATGACGAAGAATGCTCTTTTTTTCCTTCTTCTTTTCAATATCGGAATTTCAGTGTGTGTGTGTTTGCGGGGCTTTATTAAATTCACCTCGGCTGAAACAAACGGTGTGAAACAATTCTCCAGCGGCATTAGGTGGAGTCTGTCGGGTATTGTTGATTAGTGAACATGAGCTTATCTTGATTCTGGATTGTTAAAGAATGAAACTCAGAATGAGCAGAGCGAGAAAAAGTGGCCTTTAACGATCAACTCTGGTAATATCTAATAATAATGAGTACCTGAAGGAGGCGAGACGAAAGATTTCCTATGCTGATGTTGAAAGAGCAACAAATAACAGCACAACACCACATTTCTATAAAAGAATTGCTTTGGATATATTCACAATTGGGAGTAGATTTTTGCCACCTGAGGAATATGTATTCTCATGTGAAACAAGAAGAATCATGCGCTGGATATGCTGATGAAAAAAAAACACTGTGAAAGTTGTTCATACCCATCAAAACCTAGAAGGCCTTCGCATAAAATAGTTTCTGGAATAACAACTTTTCAAAAAAAACAGTACGATAAGGACATCTTAAAATAGACATTCCTGGGTGTTATCATGGCACATTATGATTTTGCTTTTGTACAAAGATTTGCCGGAAGATCTCGCCATGGCTTACACTTATTTCCCTTAACATTCCAAGAACGAACAGACGGAGCCATTCTCTCGAGTGAGCTGTGCATGACAGGCACTGAAAATGTTTGATGGTCTCGTCATTAAGTTTTTAAAATACCTTTTTTGAGAAGGCCTTGTTAATATCACTTATCCCACCAACAGTCCTGCTTTCCCTTCTCTAAAGGGTCTTCTATTTTCATGAAGAATCAAATATACATTTCAGCTTCCCTACACATAGAAGGCGTGCTATCGGGTGTCTAGAGGGAAGACCCAATTGTTAGCACTCATAAAGGTCCAAAAAACGTTTTTGCTGTCCGATGCTTATCTGAGGTCAACATATTTAAGAGTGCCTGGAATCTTCACCCTGCTCTTGTTGCCATCCATAAAATTGATAGGACACCCTTGTTTGTATTAAATAGGCCTTGATCAGTCTAACTCAGTTGCTGAATCCGCTGATTATTACTAATATGCGATGTATTTTGTAATAATTCTGGCATAATAGAGATATGTCCGAGATGGGTGCTGCGTTTGCTCACAATTGGTCACACACGAAATTGTGTGACGGCAGTTTTAGCCCCGCTACGATATGGGGATACAGCAGGGCGCCTCCGTCACTGAGATAGGCAGAAATTTGGTTTCTCTAGGAGTATGGAGGCCATGAAAGCCAGGCTTTGGTAAAGATTTATAAATATTTTTTAAAAATGTATGTGTCTTAACATTAACATTTATTGCAGGGAGACGACCAAACAACAATAATAGCGAATTATAGTGGACGGAAATTCTGAGAAGAAAGTGGACATGAGGAAGTCTGATGGCGATATCACCAAAACTGCCTTAGAGTCGAATCGACAAGGAAGCCATAGGCACACTGCCTGCCGGCCATCTTCTACTTGACGACGGCAATTAGAAAAAGGAAAAGCTCTTAAGAGCTGGAGGGTCCTCAAATCATTGGCGTCATTTCCACTTAAGTGGAAAACATTTGTAAGGGCTCTATAATCCAATCGAATGCGGAAATATAGTGGACTATATGTGGCTATCAATGTCCGTTAAACTAAAAAAAAACGACCTCATTTGGAACAAAAAGAATTCCATCCAAACCATCCATTCACATGTAAGTAGAAATTCCTTTTGAAATTCCTTTCTCATTGAAAATCATACTTAATTATTTCCCTTGACATTTCATCGAGCCACAGCAGACGGGGAAGTGAGGAGATAAAAACCTGGGATCGAATTCGAAATATTGTGGACTATATTTGGCTTTCAATGCCGGTTTAACTAAAAAATTGACCTCATTTGACAACAAACAAACCAAAGTTGCATTCAGACCATCAATTCACATGTAAGTAGAAATTCCTTTTAAAATTCCTTTCTCATTGAAAATCATAAAGGGTATTTTTTATTGAGGTATAGAACTTCGAATTGAAATAAAACACAAGAAAATCGTTTTAATGTCCATCAATTTGGCTTTATTGGAAGGATAATTTTATGCCATTAATGTTTAAATATGATTTCGGGCATGTGGCCGCCGCGGCTGGCTCGAATAAAGCCAATTCCACAGGTCCAATTTTCAACCACTTGTTGGAACCACAACTCATCCACATTCATGCCATCCAATTCGGGAACAAAATAGTCGGTTATCATGGGTCTATACCGGTCTCCATTAACGGTAACTGACTCTCCAGCATTATTTCGGAAGAAGTATGGCCCAATGACTCCACCAGCCCATAGAGCACACCAAACAGTCAGTTTTTGTGGATGTAATGGCATAAAATGGACGGAGCTTGCGGTGAACTTCGCGAACTGAACCATTACTTTCGAAATAAATTTGCACGATTTGCAAGCGTTGTTCTTTTGTCAACCCGTTTCATGATGAAATGGCAAACCAAACTGAATATTAATCACTTGACAGCTGACAAAATGGCCGCCAGTTAAAAAAGTGATGCCAACTTAAAGTTCTATACCCCAATAAAAAACACCCTTTACTTAATTATTTCCCTTGACATTTCATCAAGCAATAGCAGACGGGGAGGTGAGCTGTCCATGATAAAAATCTGGGATCGAATTGGAAACATAGTGGACTATATTTGGCTATTAATGTAGGTTTAACTAAAAAAGGGCCGACGGGGAAATTGTCTCACCACTGACCGGGACCTACTTTTAAAAGGCGGCACTTTCTAGAAAAGTTTTTACAGGACTTTGAGATTACAATTGCGAGGCGGAAGCTGCCGCTGAAAAATGTTTGATTGTGTCAGCAGCTTTCAAACCTGGGTTCTGCTGCACTACCTGCCTACCACAGCAGAAGTTTTGACATGACTTCGAGATTACACTCTTACTCGTATAATCGTCAGCAATTATGAGGTCGAAGCAGCCGCTGAAAAATGTTTTTACATGGCTATTATTCGTAAAGTCAAAAACAGCGGCTGTAAAAAATGGTTGATGGTCCTGCCAGAAAATCATATCAAATTTCGGAAAATCCTGGGGTGTACCAATTCAGTGAGGCATAAAGTTGTTGGCTGCCTGCACGAATCGTTACATTCTGCATTGCAAATCCATTCTGGCATCAATTTATCAAAGTCCTTAAGTAAATTACACCCTGGTTGTATTTGAATTGCTATTCAGTCACCGCCATTGTCATGTGGACAACTTACAAAGTCCCCAATGAACTTGCCAGCATATAATTTCAGTGGCCACAAGGTCCTCTACCATTAGAACGGTACTGTACGACAATATCATTGAATTCTCAATTATCAGCTAATCTCTTTCAAATTGTATGCAATTTTGCCGTTGTTTCGGAAAAAAAAACACTGGACATCAGTCAACCCATAAAGTAACAACAGCCGAAACAAAAAAAAAACAAAAATGTATCAAATACAGGTGGCTTAGATGTTCACTATAAGATAACACATAAAACCATAAGAGCAACATTTGAATTGTCCATTTATTTGGATTGTGTTTGTTGTGTGTGTGTTTTTTTTTTTTTTTGGTTGGTTCTTTTGCTTGAATGGAATCTCAGGACGTTAATGGATTTCTTGTGTTTTACTTCATGCCATCGATTACTAACGATTACCCTTTTTTTTATCCTGCTCCTTTTCGTCGTCGTAGTCGTCGCTCGTCATTCGCTCCGTTGATAGATGGGTTTAGTCATTGAAACTTATCTTTAGTGAAGATTTCGAAATTGATCTTAATTAATGAACAACGAAACCAGATCAAATTCTGTTGTTGTTGGTGTTGTTTGTTAACTGCAATGCTGCAGTAGTAGTAGTGATGTACCGATGCCATATTGGCCGACAAGATATCGTTGCTTCTAATGTACATACTACCTGTGAGCCACAACATTGTTGTCTTTTAATTTCTATGGCTCAGCTGGTGGTTGTCCATTAAATAACATAAAAAGGATCTTTACATTAACCACAATGAAAAAGGATCATAAAAATGTTGGACAAAGGATTAATGTGACATTACACCTGATGTCGTGTCAGAAGGGAGGACTGTTTTGGCAGTCTCAGGGACAAAAAAGTATAAAAACGCAGTGTTTCTTGCGAGGGAAAGTAACAGATTAAAAATATTGGGCCATGTGTAAACGAATGACTATCAATACATATTTTTTGTTAGTAGTTTTGAACTTAATTAATCGATCGCTACAATGATGACAAATTTAAAGTTGATTAATTGATTGAAATGTTTTCAAGTCATCTTCAATTTGTTGAATTAAAAATACATCAGATATTTGAATTATTTATGTTTAAGTTTTGGATAAAAATACAATAATATTTTAATGTTTTTTTTTTTTTTTGGAAAACAGTATTTTTCGAAAAAAAATTCCGATTACCGGGAATGTGCGTTTTTTTATGAATTCCTGTTAGAGGAAATTCATCAAATTTCGCTTACAACGTTGTTCACGAGAATGCTTCAGATAATGATCTTGTGGAAACAAACAGAAACGAAGATTCAAAAAATAAAATTATTTTATAAAGAGATGGATTGTTTTTAATTTTTTATTTATTTTTTTAATTTTATTGAATTTAGAATTTTTTACTGAGTTCAAACTCGAGGTACGTCTGCGTACAAGTAGAGAAATCAAAGAAATATACAAAAACCACATACAAATACTGATTTTGAGATTATGAATTGAGTTTTTATTTCAAAAGTAAAGTCCAGGCATTTCTAGTGCAATAACATTAAAGAAGAAACCGTAAAAATAAACCCGTAACAAATCAAAAACGAACTTGTAAAGTAAAAAAAAAAAACGTTAGAAAAAGTCTGCGTAGAAAATGTATATTCATAATTAGGATGCAGTGGTCGAATTTTTTTTGTTGAACTTTAGTAGGTTTTACATTGTTTTCACAAATATACAATAATTTCCTTTCGGCAGCGTTTATTTCCTTCCCTTTACAATTTATTGTGAATACATTTTTTTTAAATATTGGAAATAACCCATCTTATGTTAAATAAGTGTATGTACGCAGACTTTTTTTCTATGATGTGTATGTTGTTTCATACTGTTTATTTGAAGACTCCCTAATAATGTTCTTAAACGAAGAACGAAATATTGGAAAAATAAATTTAATAAAAAAAAATATAAAAAAACCGCAGCTTGAACTCATTAAAAAATACTAAATTCAATATACAGTGTACTCTCTCCTTGCGGACACTTTTTTCAGTAGCAATCCGCTTCAGTCCTCTTGTGTACCTTTCTCATAAGCTGAGAAAATGCTCAGTCCCTTAGGTGTCCGCTTATGAGAGAGTACACTGTAAGTGAAAAATATTGAGCATTAAATTATTTTTCATATTTTTTTTAATTCTTTTAGTTGTGGCTTGTTTAAATAAAACGTTAAAACAATCGTGCGACTGTGCTTGACAAAACAATTTTCTTTTTAAAAAATGAGTTTTTCAAAAATTCTCAGCTTTTGTACGCAGAGGACCACAGTACATCATAATTGCATAGATTTTTTTTTGTTGCATAGTGTAATTGAAACTTCAGCCATGTAAAAGTTCTTCTAAAGGGTCCGCCATCTAACTTTTTTTTTTCAACTAGTGCTTATTTCGTTTTCGAACGAATTTTTGTTTACAAAAATTGAAGACGAGGATATTGGCAACCTTTGGTTGCAACAGGACGGCGCTACGTGCCAAACAGCCAAAGCTACACTCGATGTTTTTTTTTTATAGAACTTTAAAAAAAAAAAGTTATTTGGCAGACACTGTAGTACCGCCTTTGCCAATGTCGTCTAGAATTATCCGTGAGCTTTGAAAAGTCTCGGTGCAATTGCCGATTCAGAATACTATTGCCAGGTAAATTCGATATGTAAGAGGAAACTTTATCCATAGCTAACCTCCGATGCCATTTCTTGTACATTCTCACAATTTGACGCTCCTTCAGCTGACCACCTTCAATTCAGACACATGCAGCTTCTCTCTGACACTGCTTTAGATTTAGAATTCTTTGTTTTGTTCAGACAAAGTCCGTATTAAATTATCTGTTGAATTTATAAATACTTGAGTTTAGTACCTTTACTAGCTGAAAATGAATTATTTTTTTTTATTTTAATTAAAACTCTTTCATCGTTTTTTCTTTTACTTCCAGTTTCGGTTCACTACGGGGACTGATTAGCGCCCTCAGCAGTTGATCTTAACTCAAATAAT
Source organism: Hydrotaea cyrtoneurina (assembly GCA_958296145.1). NCBI lineage: Eukaryota > Metazoa > Arthropoda > Insecta > Diptera > Muscidae > Hydrotaea > Hydrotaea cyrtoneurina. The sequence continues at coordinate 18,183,561 of OY282515.1, forward strand.
AACTAAAATGGCCTTGAAACTGATTTCTAAATACATCATTGTCTCCATTGTATTTCTGAATATCTGTGGTGATGGCAGCCTTCGTTAATTCGAGCATAAACGAAATGTTGTGAAACAAACCCTGCCATAATGGAATTATGGGAAAAGTGGGTGCCCCGTTTGCTCAAATACGTAATTAAGTGACAGCTCCGTGGAAGTTTCTGCTCAACCGCAATTTGCACAGGTTTTTTTTAGACCGTGATGGTCAATTATGGTTTTTCTGGCGACAATGCTGAAAGTAATACATCGAATTCAGTTACTTCCATCAAACTCAAACGGGTAAGTGATTTGACAAATGATGGCCCCAATTAAATTAAAATAGAAATACTGAAATTTCTTACATTTACAAAGAGATCAACCAATTTAAATGTTTATAATTTACTTTAATTTTTATAATTATAAATATATTATATTAAATTTGAATATGTAATCTGTGCAGGGCAGATTTTTTTTTTATCTATGTGTTTTCGATGGAATGTTTTTCAACCAGTTCGAAATAGTACAAAATTAGAATTAATTCTTATTCATTATCTTGTTTCTGATTACATTTGATACTATTTGAGTGTCGATGAAACTCCAGCTGTCAGCCCCACGTCCAGAGGTTACTGCGTCACAAAGTTCTATGTAGACATTCTCTGCATTCACATCCTTCCAGAAATTCTTGTGATAGCAAGGATCAAAAGCAACAACTCTATTTTCACATGTTACATTGTCATAATACCGGAACAATGAACTGCCACTACAGGCACCAATGCACACGCACCCACACACTCACACAACACATACCAATCACATGTACATCGTGTGCGGACATAAAAAGCACTGAAAACTTTGTAAAAATATTTAAACAAAGTTTATCACATACAAACCATGAATGACTTCTTTTTGTTGTTGCTATTGTTTCATCCAACACCACAACGTCCTAAATGCCTAAAGGAAGAACCGTTCACACCCACACCCACACGGACACACACACATACCAGGAACTTCTTGTTAGACCAGCAGGGCGGGTGTGTGAGTAAATGTGTTTTCAGACTACAGATTTTTCTGGAGAGAAAGTTGGCTAAAATGTGAGGGGGGAGGCAAAAAAGTTGTTCTTGTTCTTTTGCCATAACAATGGCTGAAGTCAAAAGCTGTAGATGTGAAACTAATATGGGTAAACACACTCAGACAAACACCTAACACTAATACTGCCACAACGTTGCCGGCATCGTTGACTGGAGCACAGTGGAGGATTTGGTAAAGATGAAAACATTTATGAACCCATCTTTGTCAGCAGAGAATACAGAAGTCGTACACTTACAGAGCGACAGGCCAACGGATCTTTCTACTTTCGGTTGAATCTGAATCTGAGTTGTATAAACTTGCCTGGCATACAAAATGTCCCCCACTGTCATGTGTATCTGTGAGTGAGCCATGGAGTGTGTGTTAAAAGTTTCAACTATATTTACAATGTAAAGTTAACACCTTCTATGTACGACTGAGCACACACACACACGTACGAGAGTTCATCTTATTTCACTCTATTGAAATATTCAAGGATACCCATAACACGCTTTACTTGCATGAGTGTGAATGTACTCGTATATGTATGTGTGTGTGTGTGTGATGTTCTAATGCCTAAGTGTAAAGATTACATTGTGTTGGCTCTTGTTCTCCTTGTTGAGTATAATGAAAAACATTTTCTAGTTTTGTCGATGCAAACCGAAAATATCCTTTTACTCCTTTGCGAAAGAAAGGGCGGCCCTTCACCCAAACTAGTTTGACTTTTTGTGTTGGAGTTCACATTTACGTTGAAACGTTGAATGATTTCTGTAGTCGGTGTGTAAACTGTGCAGCAGTGTGAGTAATTAACTGTTTTGTGCATGTGTATGTGCCGTCGAGATTCTAAAAGTTTTTAGGGCAAATTATGTGTTCATAATATTTATGTCTGTTCTGTCCCCTCTGTCTGCATTCCGTGGTAAACGTTGGAAATTTGTTGTGGTGGCATTTTGTATTTGTGCAAAAATTGCTGAAAATTTGTAAAATTTCCAGATGACATGTTAAGATAGTGTTGTTTTAATTGTTTTCCATTTTTAAGATAATATTTTGCTGCTAAAACACATTCGCATGGAAATTTGTTTACATATGGAAATTAGTTGAGCCAAGTGATACGTTTCGTACAACGAGCGAGATTTGAGGTGCGATTAAATTACCCACAATAGCCACAAAAAGTAGGTTGCATTTGTTTGGAGGTGTCAGGCATTTGAGGCAAGTTCTGAATGATTTATAGGCAGGAGTTTGGGGACATTTTGTAAGAAATCAAATCTGTTTTTATTCTATTTGTAAATATTATATTAAAATATTATAACGTGAACTGAAAAACCAAATTACAGGAACAGAGAAAATTAATAAGGCAGCCAGATTAGCTGTTTAATTGAATTAGAAAATTACTTTTGAATAAATTAAAATATCAACTGAATTAACTAATAACTTGATTAACTGGCTGTTTCCATATAACGAATTTGTTCGTTCGCTACAAATTGTCAAATTGAAGGCACAATAAAATGGAGATTTATCAGTAGTGAGAGCTTATTCTTTTAGGATTGTGTTCCATTTGCCGATATATAACATATATTGGAAGACCAGAGTTAAATAATGTCTGAAAGCTATTTTATAACGCTTTGAATATGGACGATTTGTGACGAACTGCCTGTTTCAGGCAGTAAGCTTTTTGATGAGCTGCGTACTTTTAATTGAGACTCGGTGTCCGGTTTTTCTGTGCAGGTTGCAGGTTTTTTTTGCTGTTTTGCTGAACCATAAATAATATTTATTATCAGTGATAAATTAAAACAACGAATGTGTAGAGCATTTCGTTAATGCAAAACAATATTATCGATTCTAAAGAAAATCCAGATGCCTGGAAAAAAAAGTTGAGACGGAGTTCAACTTGCAGCATTCAAACAGTTATGGGAATGAAATAGGAGAATTAATGAGACTATAAAAAAAAACCTTTCCGTGGAAAGGAGCCACAAAAAAGGGCAGTGAAGACCACATCTAGTACCTTCTCTACAAATGAACTATTCTGTTTTTTTTTTGTATAATTCATACGTAATCAAAAGTTTGTATGGGAGATACCACAAGGGGCCTTCACTAAATTATTAATAGAAGCGAAACTACGCCATTGATTTTAATCCTTTTTACCTCATTTTAGTTATAAGATATAGGGCTTTATGGAAACTTTTTTTGTAATTTTTTAAATTTTAAGATTTTGTTTCAAAACAGTTTAGGGCAAAAGAAATTTCATTGTAACTCTCAAAATGACAATCAGATTAAAAATATGTGGGAAATTTTTTAAAATTTATTTCAACAAAATCAAAGCTGTCGTTTTTCGAGTTAGGCAATTTTTTTTTTTTTTCTTTGGTAAAAAAATATTATTTAAAAAAAAAAAGTAAAACCTTTCTTACTTATGTGTGGTCTCATCATAATTTCATAATGATTATTAAACAAAAAATGTCAATCAGATCAAAAATAATTTTGTGGTAATTTTTTTAAAATGTATTTAACTGCTGGATTTTGAGTTGAGACAAATAAAAAAGAAAAATAATTTTGTTTTTGGAAAAAAAATTTAATTTTTTTTGAAATTTTTTTGGAAAATTTATTGGAACTAGTCAATTTCGAGTTATGACAAATAAAAAAAATTAATTTCCTTTCTTTTTCGAAAAAAATTTAAAAAAATAATATTTTTAAAAAAAACTTTTCATGGGAAAAAATACCTTTTGTTTACTCATGTGACCAAAATGCATAACGTTCATTATAAAAAAAAAATATTAAAAAATTAAATTTTTTCCCAAAGAAAAAAAAAATGATTTTAATTAAAACAAGTGGACAAATAGTAAGTTCGGCCGGGCCGAATCTTATATACCCTCCATCATGGATCCTTAAAAAGTCAATAAATAAGAAAACTAACTGAGTTTTTGGGCCGCTCGTGACCCGATAGTCGCAGGAACCCGATCACAAATTTTATCCAAATCATGAAAATAAATGCATATTTGGGTTCGCGAGAAAATTTCGTTGCATTTCGATACCCATATGTCCATGTTTGTCAAGGGACGGTTTTTGGGCCGCTGGTGACCCGATAGTCCCAGAAACCGGATCAAAAAATTTAGGCAAATCATGAAAATAAAGGCATATTTGGGTTCGTGAGTAAATTTCGTTGCACTTCGATACCCATATGCGCATGTTTATCATGGGCCCTTTTTTGGGCCCCAAGGGTCCACGGAACCCATGAGCACGCCCATTTTTTGGATTTTTTTCCCATCTATAAATTATATAAACTTAGAACTTAGATGTAGTAAAAAAAAATATTTGAAAAATTTGATTATGGCCGGAATATATTTAGTCCCGTAAAGGGGAACTTTTTCCCCTTTGGTCCGATATGGCCCATTCTCGAACTTAACCTGCTTATGGGCAAAAAACATCTTCCGACAAAATTTCAGCTTTTTAGCGTTGGTCGTTCGCACTCTATCGTGATTTCAACAGACAACAGACGGACGGACGGACGGACGGACGGACGGACAGACGGACATCGCTAGAATGTCTTAGAATGTTACACTGACCAATAATATATATACTTTATAGGGTCGCAGATCACTCTTTCGAGGTGTTGCAAACGGAATGACAAACTTAGTATATACTCCATCCTATGATGGAGTGTATAAAAAGTATACCATTTTTTTTTACTCATGGGACACAGTACATCATAATTTCATAATGGATATTAAAAAAAAAAATTCAGTCACATTTGTGGCAATTTTTTAAAATTTATTTCAACTGGTGGATTTTGAGTTATGACAAATAAATACAAACAAATTTATTTTAGAAATAGAAAAGTAGAAAATATAAATTTATTTCAACTGTTGGATTTTAGTTAAGACAAATAAAAAAAAAATTTGTTTTGAAATTATTTTTTTTTTACAAAATTTATTTCAATTAGTCGATTTCGAGATATGACAAATAAACAGAAAAATAATCACTTTTTTTTTTAAAAAAAAAAACAATTTTTTTTGCAAATTTTTTTTTCGGTGAAAAATTTGATTTGTAAATTTTAATAAATCATTTTAAATTAAAAAACATAAATTTTTTTGGATTTTTTTTTTTAAATTTTTTTTTATATAAAAAATCTATTTTTTTGAAAATTAATTTTTTTCGGTAAAAAAATTTATTTTTAATAAAACCTTTCAAATTAAAAAAAAATATTTTTTTTTTTCGGAAAAAATTAAATTTTTTTGGAATTTTTTTTTTTTTTTTTGAAAATTTATTTCATTTTTGAGTTATGCAAATAAACACAAAAAAGCATTTTTTAAAAAAAAAAAAACAATTTTTTGGAAAAATTTTTTTTTTTGGCAAAAACTTTAATTTTTAAATTTTAAAAAAACTTTTCCAAAAAAAAGTATTCCATTTTTTTTACTCATGGGACCATAACGTTTATTCAAAAAAAAAAAAAAAAACATTAGAACTCTCAAAATGTCAATTAGATTAAAAATAATTTTGAGGTTGTTTTTTTCAACAAATTTATGTCAACTAGTCGATTTCGAGAAATGACAATTAAACGCAAAAAAAAAATTGGTAATATCGCATTTTTTTTAATCCGGGGACCACAGTACCCCATAATTGTCTAATGGCTATTCAAAAAAAATAATTGGTTTAACTCTCAAAATGTCAATCAGATTCAAATAGATTACAAATAATTTTGTGGCAATTTTTTTCGATTTTGAGTTATGGCAACAATAAAATTCAAAAAAAAATATTATTTTTTTTTGGAAAAAATTTCAGGGGAAAAAAATTAAATTTTTTCTGGGGAAAAAAATAATTTTTTTCTGGAAAAACAAAATTAAATTATTTAATTAATTTTTTCTGGAAAAAAAATTAATTTTTTACGGAAAAAAATATTTTTTAAAAAAACCTTTGTATATAAAAGTATACAATTTTTTTAATCAGGGAACCAAAGTAGCTCATAATTAATATGAAATTTTGTTGCAAAGTGTTGTCTTAGATCAGCCCAAAAAGACAAAACGTCCTTTTGTCCAACCATTGCCTAACGAGTCGACCACGATTTCCCGTTTGATAATTTGATCCATTACTTTTGTCGATTCAATGATTTTAAAGGCCAGGTGTGGCACGGTTCTTTAGAGGGGAACATGTTTCTGTAGCAGCATCAACAATTTATGGCATCGAATCTGCTTACCTCAAATGGTTCAGAAGGAAGTATACGACAATTTTCTGATTTTAAACAATTGACATTGGCTGTGTATTTCTGGGTCATATCCCAAAAAGTTCATAAAATATTTGACATTCACATATCATGAACTATTTGATCTACACAGTTTACGAGTTGTTGGGGCGGCACCATGTCCAATTAATACAACATTGTCTGAATATTGCCCCTAATTGTACTTGCCGTAGTAAACATTTTCTGTTTTTGAGAATATACAAACTAAATATTACTGTTGTTTGCCTTGGATCCTCAAAAACGGAATCTATCCATTTCGATGAATAGGAATCAATTTAACTAAAGAAACGAAATTAACAAGATGGACTTATCTTCTTGCTTTTCACAACACTGTTGTGTAACATATGCCTAGGGCAATTTAACACATTTCAGGGAAACAATGTCATTACTTATGAGTTCTCTGTTCTTAATCCTGCAGGATTTTTTAGCATTGACCCAAAAAAAAAATGAAACGAACACACAATCCTTCGATTTGGCTAACAGGATTTTATGCCTCAATTCGTGTTATCGCCAACAAAAAAAAAACTGTACCAAAATAATCCAAAGGTATGCCCACTCTTGACGGGACAATGATCCATTCATGTCTTTTAAGGCTGCCGTTAGCATCACTAAGCTGACTGAAAAATGAACATCCGCCGCAACGTCCCTCTTTTGTTGTGAGCTAGAAAAGTCAACAACGTCTAGTTCTTTACTTTCAATAATCCAATTTCAAAGGCCGTTACGCATAGTTTTCGTCTACACATGAAATTGAGAGCACTCTCCTTCTCATCTATGGCCGATACAAAGAAAAAAATCACACACACACACTCACACGGTTTTTGCGAAATATTCGGGCGCAAAGGTGTGATGGGCTTAGCTCAACTTAAGAAGGATATTCATTTCTACAATAAACTAATAAAAATGTCAAAACTCCTCATCCATACACGCAAAATCCAAACAAAAATCTCACTTTCCACAAGATGTCCTTTATGCGAGGATTACGAACACATTTTCCTCCGGCCACATACGTCCTTCATTGTTGACTTTGTGTCCGTCCGTCCTAACGCATCGTTACGCATGTCGGCATTATGATGAAAAGTTGAATTTTTCATGGTTCCTTTCCATTCACTCCTTGGAGTCATTCATTTCGCAATTCATTGTCATAAAATGTATCAGAAATTCATATCCGTTTGGGTGAGTGTGTGCAACATCATCACGCCATCAGTTCGAGTCCTGTCCTTTTGTTGTTTAAATCCTATTAGAAAACGTGTGTTCTTGCATGTTCGTCTCCACATCTTCTGTGGGCCCCTTGGTGTTGTTCTTGTTAACACTTTATCTTAGTATTGGTCATAGTGTTATTATGGTCTAGGCTGTAAAAAAAAAGGAAATCCTTCGCCAAAAATAAAAAGAGAACGAAGTAAAACATGTGTCACCGCTCGTTCTTCTCTATAGATTGACTAACACACGTGCCTGATGGGATTATATTGGAAAAGGAATGAATCGACAGCAAATGTTGTTGTCCCCCCAACCCCCCACCAGTGCCATTGGGAACCTGAATTGTAGTAAGCTTCGTCGTCGGTGTCGTCACATCTGTCAGGGGTGGCAAATTGTGATTTATACCCAAACGGTCAATACTTGAGAGTTATTTTCAATAAAAAAAAAAAAAACTAAAGATTTGAATCGTTATATGTATGTATTTATGAGGTATTTAGAAAACATATTGTAGAAGTTGAGGGTGAAAATGTCCTTTTTCTTGAACACACAAATATATATTGAAAGAATCAACACAAATAAGTATTTTAATAAAGTTCTTTGCAATAAATTTAATTGTGTTGGACTATTTGTGTATGAAAAATTATTCAGATATTTCTATAGAAGTTAATCTGAAATAATATATTTTTGAAAAAATTTCGATTATGGGAACTTTTTATTGTCTTTACGATACAAACGCACCATAGAGTAATATAGAGTATACGCATAGTGGAGGGAAATACAATTTTCGGAATTTTATTAGTGAACCAGCCATTGGCTCGTCTCCACAGCCCTTCATGAGAGTCCCTGTACACCAGCGAATCCCGGCTAAATGTGCTAACATCAGGGACCGATATCTTGAGAAATTTAAATATTTATAGAACAGCGTTTCGGCGATGCTGAAGGGAGAAAATAGAGTTGGATACCCCCTCTACATATGAAATCGTGTCCCATAAAAATTTGGAATATTTTTTTTTTGATTTTTGAAAAATGCACCATATGCAAAATGGTCCCCAAAAATGTAGAATGCCCCAAATGAAGAATTCCCACAAATACATTCAAAATTCCCCCAAAACAGGAAATTATCAAAAAAAAAAATTTTTAAAAATAAAAAGAAACCCCCTTTATTTTCATTTTTTAAATGGGATTCATTTTTCTTCATTGTAGATTTTTTTTTTTCATTTTTGTTAAACTTTTGTTAGTCAGTTGAGCACAATGCCCCAAATGAAGAATTACCAAAAAAAAAGCAAAATTCCCAAAAAAAAAAATCTGATAAATTTCAAAAAAAAACCCAAATGTGAAAAAAAAAAAAAAATAAAAATTCTAAAAAAAAAAATATAAAATTTTGTAATTGTGTAATTGTTGTTTGGGACCCATTTTCTTTATCGTAGATTTCTTGTTCAAAATGTTCTCAGTCAGTTGATCAGAATTCCACTTAAGAAGAATTCCCACAAATTGATGCAAAATTCCCCAAAAAAGCCCACATGAAACATTCCCCAAAAGAAAAATTCTGTACAATTCCAAAAAAACGCCAACATGAAACTTCCCCCAACAAAAATTCTGAAAAATTAAAAAAAAGTATATAATTTTGTGTTTAACGTGTAATTTTTTGGGGTTCATTTTCGATTGTTATTAGGGACCCATTTTCCCTTATTGTAGATTTCTTGTTTTATTTTCAAGGTTTTCTTAGTCAGTTAAGCACAGGAAGAAATATATGCAAAATTCCCCAGAAAAGCCAAAATTGAAACCTTCTCATTGAAACCCACAGAAATTTTTTTTCCAAAAAATATTGAAAAATCCTACAAAAAAAGCCATCATGAAACTTTCCCCAAAAAAAATTCTTAAAAATTCAAAAAAAAAATTAAAAATTTTGTTTTTAACGTGTAATTCTTGGGGTTTAATTTCATTTGATATTTGGGAGCCTTTCTCCTTCTTAGTTTTAGTAGTTTTTTGTTTTTTTTTTTAGATTTTCTTAGTCAGTTGAGCAGAATGTCCAAATGAAGAAGAATTCTCAAAAAAAAAATGCAAAATTCGCCCAAAAAAAGCCAACATGAAATTTTCTTAAAACAAAATCTGTATAATTCCAAAAAAAAATAAAAAATGTTGTGTTATTCAGCGAGAAATTGCTGCTACTTGAGCTCCATTTTCCGTTATTGTAGATTTTTTGTTTTTTTTCAAGATTTCTTTAGTCTAGTTGAGCCGAATGTTTGAAATGAAGAATTTCCAAAAATAGATGCAATATTAACAAAAAAAAGTCAACACGAAATTTTCTTAAATTTTTTTAAAAATTCCAAAAAAAAAATAAAATTTTGGGTTGCTCAGCGAAATATATTTGGTCTCCATTTTCAGTTGTTACTTGAGCTCCATTTTCCTGCATTGAAAATTTCTTGTTTTTTTTCAGATTTTCTTAGTTAGCTGATCAGAGTGCCCCAAAGCATGAATTCCAAAAAATAAATGCAAAATTCCCCAAAAAGGCCGACATGAAATTTTTCGAAAAAAAAAAATACTGAAAATTTAAAAAAAAAAAAATTGAAGTTTGTAATTTTTGGGGTTAATTTTTCCTTCTTTGTAGATTTCTAGTTTTTTTTTTAATATTCTCAGTCAGTTGAGCAGAATGCCCCAAACGAAGAAGAATTCCCACAAATTGAAGCAAAATTTCCCCAAAAAAACTAAAATTAGATTTTTACGACAGAAGCGTTTCGAATGCATCACGCATATAACTATTTGTACACGAGGACGTAAACGTTGATGTTCTTACAGTCGATATTAGGATCCACTTTTCTTCGGGCTTCTTCCTGATTCTAATTCGTCTGTTTTCTTTCGTCGCAACGCTTCCACAACAGTTTCTATTACAAGTTTCGTCTTTCGCTTGTTCACGGCCAGAAGAGTTCATGCAATCGTATGTGGTTTCTTTTCAAATGAAGTTAAGTTTTATCACAGACTTGTGTATGATATTTGTTTTACTCCACAACAACAACAACAGCAGCACATCACATTTACCCAAATGTTACTGATAGGAACATAAATTATAACGTTCGGTGTTGTCTTTTTTTTTGTTTTGTTTTGTTTTCGGTAGTCATTGTTGATAATCAAAATAATATTTATTGTGTCTCTTTTGACACCAAATATATAACGATGATTAAAGACGATAACTTCAACAAGAACGAACGTACAGGCAACAGGAAAAATATTGTTTTATTGGGTTGGTGGGGGGAGGGCCCTTTTGATAAATGATTTATGAAATGGAAACACAATCAACACCTTTCTCTCCATTCAACGAGTATGTTCACAAACCAAACACAGACAGGCGGACAGACAAACAAGCGGCCAGCCAGCTATACGGGTGGCCGAATCGTCGGATGGAAACTAAATCAATGACACTAATATCCGGCAACAATGAATGTGTATTAAAACTACCGACCACACACACACAGTCAAGCACGCGGTAACCTCAGGTGAGTTCATCACGCTGTTGGCAGGAAAACTCAAATAGTTTCTTCCCGTAATAAAATAATTGAAATGTTAAGAGATAAAAATCTTATGGGCAACAAATTGATAAACACCTTAACTAGAAGAAGACACTGAACGTAATTAAAAATTCTCTCAACAACATTTCCAAGGGGTTTTTTTTTCAAATGTCATATAAATCTTTGGTTTCATTGTTGCGATGGGGGAAGGGATTGTAGTCTCAAATTTATCCAAAAACCACAAAAAAAAACCAAAATGGTTAATACATAAAATTGTAGACAATTTGATAGGGATTTACGGAGGTGGGAGGGTGAGTGAATTTGCATTTCAATTTGTTGAGGATTAAAACAATGCGACACCAAGTCGAGTCCCGCCGCAACGCATGCCACCCCACCAAAATCCCATGCACGTCCCGCCTACTCCACTCCACTCCATTCCTTTGTGCAGAGACAAAGTATTAAAACATGATTTGACCGCAAACGGGAGAATCAAAAAATGCAAATTAATGTTATTAACTTTATGGCCATCAGAGCTGTGGCGACGGATGGATGGACAGACAGACAGTCAGAGATCATGCCATAGATAGACAGGATATGAAGAGAGACGAGGCACAACTGTCAATCACAAAAAAACCACTTCTACATTTACATTCGCTGATGTTCGAGAAAGGAAGGATTTAGAGGGATTTCCACAACAACACCCTTTATGATGTTCTAGTATAGGGTGAGCAGAGAGGGATACAGCGCTGTACTGTAATTGAGCACAATACACCACTGGTCGAGGAAAGATGTGAGCTGACCATTCGAAATCTTTAAATTGTAATAGATTTGATTGGACCAAAATCCTATCACAAGATATCGGCCAGCGGGCTAATTACGTGATACCAAGAATCGTCATGTCTTCTTCCACCGGTCCCTCCACCGGAGTCTCGTTCTTACGTGGTGGCTGTCGTCCTTTCTGGCTGCAGCGTTTGTATTCATTCGACCGACATGACCCAGCCAGCGCCATCGCTGTATTTTGATGCGCTTAACTACGTTCTTGTCGGGATATAGCTCATACAGTTTAAGGTTCGTTCGACGTCGATACTCCTCGTTAACACAGATCGGGCCATAGATTTTTCGAAGGATTTTTCTCTCAAAAACAACCAGCACCGCTTCATCTGCTTTCGCAAGTACCCACGTTTCGGCGCCATAAAGAAGCACAGGCAGAATAAGAGTGTTGTACAGTGTTATTTTAGTTCGACGAGAGAGGGCTCGGTTCCTGAATTGTTTGTTGAGCCCTTATTCGCTTTATTTTTGTGTACATCTTGTGTATCGCTTTATTTTTGTGTACAGAAAATCATTTTAGAATAAATCTAGCTGATTTCCTATGTTTATATTATTATATTATATTATTTTTACGGGCACAAGAGGAAGCTATCGCTAGTCTTATCACAAGCTATTGACCATAAAGTTATATTTTGTATATTTTTTCGTAATTTCTACTTTCTTTAAAAATTATAACGTTGTTTTCTAACAGTAGCAGTAGTACACTACAGGGAGAAAAAAATGTTTGCCTACACCCATAAATATGTTTGTTTTTACATTGTATGTTTGGACGCAAACATATGTATATTTGGACACAAAAATAAGTATGTTTGGGACACTATTTATAGCATGTTGAAAAATATCATTTATATGTAAACACTTTTTTTTTTGGTTTTGGTAAACTAATGTTACAACATATTTATTTTGATCTTTTAAACCCAAACATTTATATGTTAGCAGCTGATCCAAGCATATATATGTTTCATGCAAAATATTTTTGGTACAATATGTCGTAGAGGGTATTTTTTCCCCTGCGTGTTACAAAAAATAGATTTTTTTCTGTCCTATGAACCAAATGCACATATTCGGAAAGAGGGGGAAAAATAAAAATACACGTGTATCGGCGATTTTCATGTACACGTCAGAATTTTTTTTTTTTAAGTTTGAAGTATGAAGCTCGTAGTGGCCTGTGTGAAAGCTTTTGGACCGATTGTTAACCCTTTTTCAGTGATCCAATCGAGTTGATTTTTTCCAGGCAGACTCGTGGAAATGTCTGTATCACGTCAAATTTTTTAAAAACTAGATTTTTATCAATTCTCATATTTTCCTAATTTTTTTTTAAATGGTTATCGTTTTTTTTAAGGTTTCAGTCAAAAAACATTTTTTTTTCGTAACGCTTAAGTAGTTTAAAAATTTGGAGTCTCTTCAAGTTCTGCTAAGAAAAGTGAAAAAAACATTTTTTTTTTTTCAAAAATAATAAAAATTGGGGAAAATCCGAGAATTGATAAAAATTGTTTTTAAAAAATTTGACGTGATACAGACATTTCCACGAGTCTGCCTGCCAAAAATCAGCTCGATTGGATCACTGAAAATCGCCGATACACGTGTATTTTTATTTTTTATCCCCTTTCCGAATAAGTAAATTTTGTTCATAGGACAGAATGTGTGTAACACGGTGTTAGTAATGGATTAAGAAGACCATTGAAATTCGCTTTAGAGAGTTTCCTCGCATGATTTTTGTCTGATTTGCTAGTAATTTTCTGACGCCCTATACTAGACTTCCGATTTAATGTCCGCTACTTTCTGACTCACTGCTGTCATTATAGACGCGACAACGTAATTTATAAAGGCTGTCATTTAATTTAGTCTAATATTTTTTTTTTTTAATTAAAATCACAAACTGATTTTTTTTTTTGTTAAAAAATGATTTCATGATTTCCATTTAATAAATCTCATTTTCCCCGAAAATACATCCCACTTCTGATGGGGTTTGCTTAACTAAAGGGCGGTTTAGAATCAGACACAACCGGTAGCTACCGACAGCAAAATGCAAATCCTGTAAACGGCTTTGGGGCCAAAAAACAAATGGGGGGTGGAGTGAGGACAAAGAAAAAGAAAATTTTAATGCTTTTAAAATACATACATTTACAATAATTTACATTTCTAAGCCAACTCAACCGCGCTAACAACAATCAAATAAATTTACTTCGTCCAACCAAAAAAAAAAAATAAATACAAAACAGAAGAACCGCGCAAAACGCCACAAATGACGCCAAAGCGGCACAAGGAGCAGAAAAGGAAAATGGCTTTCAAAATGGCGACACGGCAAGGAAACAGCAGCGGCAGCGAACAAACAACCGCAACACCATTATTTGTTTGTCAGCGCAAATCCTCTTTTGGGTCCGAAATTTTTGCAGGCCACAGCCACTCGACAGCAGCACAGCTACTGTAGATGGCTACGAGGCCACCGAGAGAGGGGGAGAGCACAATGAGTGAGCTTAAAATTAAAGAAGAAGAAGAAAAAGAGTCGAGCGTTAAGCCACTTTCCACGAAAAATAAAATATTCATTATCTCTCTGTCTCTGTGTTCTGCTCTATGCTGCACCGTCAAGTTGTCCCGTTTTCCTTTTACGCTTCGTACAATTTCATTATTTTATATTTTTCAGTCATTTACATACAGCTTTATCCACCGCTGCCTCCTTTCGCGGTCTTTACATGGCGACTCCTTTGAATTATGCAAATACAAATGGTGGCAAAGTGAAATAAAAGTAAGGAATTGTCACTGGTTTATCTACAGCTCGAATGATGTTCCCCCCGCACTTTCCTTTGGCTTTCTGGCATTCTCTTATTCATGGCTTTCCTTTTTCGCTTAAGCTTTGTGGTAACAACAAAAGGACTTCTTAATTTGAAATCACCAAATCCTTCGTGCGATGCATTAATACAGAGCCACAGCAACAGCAACAAGAACAATAGCAACATCAATAAGAGCGACAAGCGAAGTAACCGAAAGGAAATTGCCACCAACCAACCGGTTGCCAAAGTTAACATTTGTTGGAGTTGTCTGTATTAAAATTGAAATTGTTGGATTTGTTTTTATCTCAGGCGTCGACGGATGCATTGTCTCACTTCCAAAGAATATCCTTCGATAAAAGTTTCTTCTTCTTCGCCACTCAACTACTTAAGACCAACCAACTTTGCTCAATTTCGACAAGTATGTCGGCCGGCAAATCCACTCCATTTTGATGTTGTTGCCAACTGTAGAACAAAGTTGCGCCATTCAATGAAACGGTCACTTTGTCAAGTGGTCGAATGAGAACAAGGAAAAATTCCTTTGGAAATAATTCTGACACGGAACACCTGAAAGGTCTGCGTCCAAAAGCTTCAGCTATCATGACAGTGCTGGGGACACATGTGTCGGGGTCATCTGGGAATTTAGAAAACAGCGAAGAATGCTGTCGAATTTAATATCACAATGAGAGAAATATTTTCCAAAAAATTATTTTTTTTAGAAAATTCTTTATATGCTGAATGATTTACTAATAAGCGGTCCGATAGGTGACTTTGTCTACAATTCGTTTGTGCTATTGTGAGCGATTTAGAGTTCACAGGCCATGGCATCAAACGATCTTGTAAGAATAACTTTAAATAAGAAGACCCTGGGAAGGGGCAGAATGCAAAGAACAAACCTAGCAAATTTGGTCATGTACCTGGCAATAGAAGTTCAAATTTAGGAGTTGTAACTCATATGAGTCGGGCATATTCCACATGATGAGTGGAATGAGATACGATTTCAATGAAATTGGGTTCATTGGTCAGATGTGTGCGTTCGCGATGGTTCCTTGAAAATAATTTCTGTTTTGAGGACTACAAAGTCTTGAGTTGCGATTTTTTTTTAAAAAAAAAAAATAGTAAAGCAAATGATCTTTATAATCGCCCCGGTTGGCGAGTTTGTAGCATCAGCTTGAGGGGTTGTGGGTTTAATTCCCAGCAGATGTCTGTGGTCTGTGTCAGCCGGTTTTCCCTGGGACCCAAACTTACAATATAAATTTACTTTGTGTTGTAATTAATAATAAATATTTGCAAAAACAAATAACTGTCAAGACACCAACACGATTTTCATTGACAATTACATGCTTGGGCCATAAAAGCGAATGCGACCCGAAATCGCTTGGATCTCAGAGAAGACTATGAGTTAGGGTGGAGTGAAAACATGCTTTTTTTTTAATTTGAAAAAGTTAACCTCGGAAAGAGATGTAGTCTGGGGTCCTAATGAGAGGAAAAATAAAGAAAAAAATTTTAAAACAATTTTAGGGGTCGCGCCACTCCCTCGAAATTTGGAAATTATCGCTATTTTGGCGTTGATTTTAGAAAAATCCTAAAAATTAACGACTTAACTTATTCGAAATTTAAAAGTTTGAGCTTGTTCAGTGCCCAAACAAAAGTATTTGAGGCAAATATGAGGATAATCGACTAATATTTGTAGCTTTGGTGGCGATTTCATTGTTCAGTCAATTTTCTGAAGAAGGGACGATTTGACTTATTTTACTTTTTGAAATTTTTGAACAATGAGAAAATTTTTTTTACATTTTTTCATGCCCTTATTTCATTGTTTACGCTATTGCAAACATTTATTGACATACAACTTTTTAGGATTTTTCTAAAATCAACGCCAAAATAGCGATAATTTCCAAATTTCGAGAGAGTGTCGCGACCCCTAAACATTTTTTTAAATTTTTTTCTTTCTTTTTCCCCTCATTAGGACCCCCAGACTACATCTCTTTCCGAGGTTAACTTTTTTTTTTTTTGAATTTCACTCCACCCTACTATGAGTATCTTACCCAACTGACTGGATTTGCACATCCATATGCTCTCCACTCCCCTACTTCATTGGACATTGTTGCCCGTCTGCCCAACTCCAAAAACGGCTTCCGTTTTTCCCTGTCAACATAATTAACAAGAAAAACATAACATTAGCGAAAAACAAAACATTGTGGTGCTCTAAGCCAAATATATGTTCACTCATGTTCCGGATTTTAACCAACATTGGGATAATATTTCAAACCCCACGCCGATAACAATGAACATCAATGATCCATAAATGATGAACAACACGAACAGCAGCGGCAGCGGCAGCCTCCACAGCAACAACAACAACACCATCACTCCGCATGCGATTTGTGTGTGTGTGACGCAGGGGAACTGAACGAGTGCGCTGATGCTGTGAAAGGACGTACGTACTTAAAGTATGTTTTTAGCATCGAATAGATTTCGTGATACTATGACTGACTGTCGGATAAGCACAAATTATAAACATTTTTTGACTGATTGTTTCCCGGCAAACACAAACAGCATAATTCATCTCTAATGACATTTACCACAAGATATCGCTCGTATCCTGCCGGCGCGTCCCACAAATACATGCAGACTCGTATCTGAAAATCATCAAAAGAGCGTAGAGACTTTTCTTTTTCGATGTACATCGAATACAACTCACAATGTCGTCGCCGTAAATGAATGACATCCATCATAAATTATAGTCAGGCTGATGATGCTCTGTTTGCCGATTATTTCGATGTTTCTCCGAAGAGAAAGTAGGAAATGTGAAAATGTTGTTGTTGTGGTTTTGTAGGAAACTAAGGGGCATTGTAAGGGTTATTAAAACGTGTAGTTCGTAAAAAGGGGGATTGGACGTGGACAGAGTTTTAATCTTTGCTATTATGATCTACTGGCTTCTGTGTTGAGGGGGTTCAGACAGTTTTGAATAGTTCACAGTACCAGTAGGTATATGACACGTTCTGGGAAATTGTGGGAGACCAGTCACCGAGGAGAGCATTTCATTTTCTTCCCAGGATATCTTGGGATCAGCACTGGCAATTATAAGGAGCGACAGATGAATTAGAAATTGATATTTTAATATTTTATATAATATTTTAATAAAGCTTGCTAAGTGGTCCATGCCACCCGGTTTACACTTGAACCCAAAATTAAAATAGAAATTTACATTTGTACTGTAATTAAAAAAAAAAATTTTAGAAAAAAAATAAAAAAATATTTTAATAATGAAAAACATCGAATTGGTCAATACTTTATTTTCTACATCCTCAAATTGTCATAACCGTGGTGTGGTACGTAGTGTGTGCCACTATCTCACTGAACAACCCGATTCCGAAACCCGGTAAAACCATCAAACATTTTTCAGCGGCTGTTTTTCATCTCGTAAATGTTGGCAACTTTACGAGTAAGAGAGTAATTTCTAAGTGATGTAAAACTTTCCTAGAAAAGCATTAGCCGTCCCGGTCAGTATATCGGATTTATTGTCCCTCCGCAACTCCTTTTAACATTCAGCTCACTTTCTTATTAGACATGTCCTCGTCATCGTCCACGTCTGTACTTGACCTTTCAAACAATTTCCCCCCACGCAAGTATCACATTTCGTTCGATAAAATAAATTGCAAACGAAACTTCATTTATTTAAGGTCATCTGAGTAATGAAACAAAAAAGCAATTTCCTTAAATGAAATTTTTACAATTTAAATTTACTTACTCAATATGGAATTACTTTTTTTTTTTCGTTGCGTGTTAAATCCGTAACAATTTATGTGTATTAGTTATACCCTACATCAGATTGTGCTGAACAGAGGAGAGTTATGGGTGGGTCATAACACTTGTAGACACAAGAAAGAAAGAGCACGGGCTGAAATTGAGAAGATTCAAAATAAGAAATCCAATTTATCCTTGGTTGTGGTAAAAGTAACCAAAGGAAAACAGTCTTATTCAAAATAGACAATTCATGGGAGGTGGCGGTATGTGACAGTACGGTTGTAACGATCATCGCCTCATTTTGAACATTCTTTTGCCAAAGAAAACAAATATCTCAGTATTTGATTTTACAATCGAAACAAATAATATTTTAATTATTTCATCATTTTGGAATATTCGCACAGGCTTTTGCAAAATTATGTTATGTATTATTATATTATATTTATTATACAATATCAGTATTCGCTTCCGCCCACATTCGCTAGATCCCTATCAACCAGCAAATCTGGGTTCTAATCCCTTTAAAAATATACAAAATTTTTGCCGCCGACGACTTTACTTACTTATTTATTTCTCTTAACATTCCATGAAGGAACAGACGGGGAAGTTCTTTCGAATCAGTGAGCTGTGCGAGATATAATCATTTTTTTTGAACAGAAAATCATTTGTGATCGAAAAATTTTATTTACAAATAATGGTCGGCAAAAAAATTTAAAAAAAAATTATTTTGAAGAAAACATTTTTTTTTACATAAAAAATCATTTTTTGTGAGCTAAAAATTTTATTTAAAAATAATGGTTAAATAACATTTTTTTTTTTTATTTTTTTTTTATTTTGAAGAAAACAATTATTTTTACATAAAAAATCATTTTTTGTGAGCTTAAAATTTATATAAAAATAATGGTTAAATAACAGTCGGCAAAAAATTAATTTTTTTTATTTTATTTTAGAGAAAATATATATTTTTTTTGCATAAAAATCATTTTTTGATTTT
This sequence comes from Hydrotaea cyrtoneurina, assembly GCA_958296145.1. Lineage (NCBI taxonomy): Eukaryota > Metazoa > Arthropoda > Insecta > Diptera > Muscidae > Hydrotaea > Hydrotaea cyrtoneurina. The sequence goes on from OY282515.1 coordinate 18,202,908, forward strand.
AATTCAAAAATTAAAAAAAAATATTTTTTTTTGTTTGGAAAAAATGTTTTTTTTTTGCATAAAAAATTATTTTTTGTCAGCTAAAAATGTTGCAAATATAATTGTTATTTCAAAATAATGGCCGCCAAAAAAGAACATATTTTTTTATTATGATTTTTATTTAAAAATATATTTTTTTTATGAAAATCCTGTTTTTTTTTGCCCAAAAAAATCACTATTTCGACAATACAATACAATACAAGATCGAGCAATACAATACCAATTATGCAAAATAAAGATAATTATATAAGTTAAAATGTTTGTGAATCTGATTTTTCTCTAAAAATAAATAAAAACATTTTTTTTTTGTTAAGAAAATCATTATTTTTTTTGGGGGGGGGCACAAAGTAATCCTTTTTTATGAGCTAAAAATTTTGTAAATGTAATTTTTATATACAAATAATAGTCGTCAGAAAAATGTTAAAAAAGGACATTTATTTTTTTAAAAATTATTTTTTTTTTTGTAAAAAGTATTTTTTTTTGCTAAAAAATTCGAAATAAAAAAAAACATTTTTTATGAGCTAAACATTTTGTAAATGTAATTTTTATATAAAAGAAATAGTCGGCAGAAAATTTAAAAAAAATGATATTTATTTTTTTATCATTTTTTTTTTGGTAAAAAAAAATATTATTCAATTTTAACATTTTTTTTGATAAAAAAAACAATTTTTTTTTTGTTCCATAAACTATTATTTTTTACAAAAAAAAAAACTTTTTTTATGAGCTAAACATTTTGTAAATGTAATTTTTATATAAAAATAATAGTCGGCAGAAAATTTTAATAAAAAGGATATTTATTTTTTTATCATTTTTTTTTTGAAAAAAAAAACATTTTTTTTTGTGAAAAATCATTTTTTTTCCGTGAAAAATCATTTTTCTGGCTTAAAAAATAATCAATAAAAGTTAAAAAAATCGAATCTTCTTTTTTTTACAGGGTCTACCAAATAACATTTTTTTTGAAAATTCTATAAAAAAAAATACTACTAGATATTTTCTCAAATTTATTTTTTTATTTGAAAGTACATCCTTCTGGTTAATAATGGAAAATAATTTCATTCGAATGGCTGCCTCGGCTGGCCGATGCAGTAGCCTACACGATCGGTCCAATTTTTTTCAACCAGCCATTTGACATTGAACGGATGAGACTCTCTGGATAGCCGTGTATTCCGGCTAAATTTTGTAAAGTTAATGAATCCAGTAAAATATTTTAAATTGAAATGCTAATTAGACACAATTAAATGACGTTTGTAGATGAGAAGATCTCGCCCCTTAAGTAGTTCGCATTGCATAGCATTTTTTTAATTTCACTTACATTTATCGGTGAGGATTGTGAGGATTGCCACTAATGATGGACAGGTTCCCAATGTACGGCGCCTGAGAAACGACGAGAAAAACAAGTGTTATCGTCGATAAGTAAAGTTGCCGGAATCAGTAAGAGCCACTCCTAAGCATCTTATCAGCACACATAGGGTATCGGAGTGATCGCACACAGCCATTGTCGCCGCCATCGCTTCACCAGATACACAGTACTCCATTTGAAGTACTTTTCAATTATACGCGACCATTTTTAGTAGTTTATGTAAACAATGAAGTAAAATAAAAACGTCACATTAAAATGTCAAATTGACATTAGCATATAAACTATAAAATAAAGCAGTGGCGCATGAAATGAAATGGAAAAATAAAGATTCCATTTCCCCCCACCCCATGCCAACAAAAACAAATAGAGATGGCGACAAGATACAAGACTCGACTCCGCTTCCACTCCACTCACAGCAAATGACTCTTTCAGAAAGAACAATAACAATGGCCCATTTGTGGGTTGAGGATGATGGCGATGATGGCCAGGCCAATGTCGGTGCTGATGATAATGATGATGATGGGAACCGGTGACAATGCCGGTTCCTCGCTTGCTGTTTGCACTTCGCTGGAAGATGCTGGCAGTGCGCGTTTTAATAAAACATTAAGCAAAAGCGCTAAAACAAATACGGTGACGTTCGGCTCAAAAGCAATTTGGAGGTGATGAAATGTACCAAAGAGACAAAGACATTGTTAAAGCGACAGTAATGCTGGATTCCATTGGCACTTCTTCTCCTCCCCTCTATCTCTCTCTCTCTCTCTCCCCTTTGGTTTATGTGAAAACATATTGATATGTAGTCAAAATATTTGTTTTCTATCTATTGGCCGTCTTCTATCAAATCGTTTTTTGACACTTTAAGATAATTGCCTTAAAAATGTGCCGCAGATTTCGTTATGTCCAACATTTTATGGTTTTCATTTATTTTGTTGTTGCTGTGCTTCGTTGAAAGATAAAAAAAAAACAAAAAAAACCAACGACGACCAGGACAAATAAGGCAAGCGCGCTTAAAAGTATTTAATGGGTTATTAAAATATTTGACTTAAGACAGTTTAAGTATTCGGTTTTTAATGATGTGTAAACTAGAAGTAAATAGCAATGTTATTGGTTTAGTGTTGCGCGATACTCCATTAAAGTTTTTGTCTTCTTTTCTTTTGGATTATGACTTAAGTGTAGACAAGCGCGGGGAGCTAGTGTAAACACAACTCTTAAGAGGCCACAAACAGATCGAATGTTGTCAGTTTGTCAATGTTACACTTGGCGGTAAAGTGATTGTGATTTTGGATAACTCATATATACGTATATTTTTATGGCTCCAAAGTCAATGCAAATGGTGTCGGTTGGTCGTTCATCGGAGACCCAGAAATAAGTTTGGCATTTTGACATTCCGTACCTAAAAAAAAAAAAATACAATCTCATGTACTCGTCATATATGTGGCATTCAAAGAAAAATTAAATTTTTGGAGATAAATGATCGGATGTTTATTTCACAATAAAGAGGAAGGTAGGCAGTTAATAATGAAAAACAACATCAGCCAAATGGCCACCACGACCCCGCTTACAGGACCATATCCTTTTCATGAAATGTTCCATAACCAAATCGCAAAGTAGCTGCCCTATGTCCTCGATAGCCCCACGAATTCTATCTTTGAGGTCTTGATTGGAAGCTGGGCTGTTGGCATAGACCTTATCTTTCATGTGGCCCCAAAGGAAGAAGTCGCCAGTTGATAAATCACAAGATTTCGGTGGCCAATTGTGTTCACCTCTTCGAGAGATAACACGGTCCGGAAACTTTCCCCCTAAAAGAGAAATGTTTTCGTTGCTTGTGTGGCACGTAGCGTCGTCTTGTTGAAAGCAAACGTTGTCCAGAACAATATCATCCAATCATCTGACCATAAAAACTCATTAATCATCTCTCGATAGCACAATCCATTCACCGCAACTGTTGATCCAACCTCATTTTCGAAAAAGTAAGGTCCAATGATCACGTCGGACTCCAAACCGCACCAAAAAGTCACGTGTTGAGGATGGAGAGGCTTCTCAACAATAACTCTTGGGTTTTCCGACCCCCAGATGCGACAATTTTGCTTGTTGACGTAGCCACCGAGGTGGAAATGGGACTCATCATCAGTCGCGATGATCTTTCTATGGAATTCCCGATTATTTTCATGCATTTCAAGGACCCAAACAACAAAGACACGACGTTGTTGATGATCGTCCGGCTTGAGTTATTGTGTTAAGTGAACTTTATAAGCCTTAAGAGCCAAGTCTTTATGCAAAATACGGTGTAATGGAGTTTGCGGAATGCCCAATTCAAAAGAACGACGAGGAATGGACAAACCTGGGTTTTCTTCAACACTTTGGGCTAGAGCAGCAATATTCTCAGTTGTTCTTGAGCGACTTGCACGGGTTTTATTCTTCACATCACACTAACTTGTCCCAACAGCTCGAATTTTTCCATCAATTTCTGTATTGCGGTCCGACAAGGTGCTTCACGGCGACCCAAAAATGCTTTAGTTTTGCGAACTGTGATTGCAAGATTTTCACCATTTTTTATAGTGAATTTTAATAATTTCAATGCTTTGTTGAGGCGTGTATCGTTCCATCGTTTTAGTAATGTCGAAGTATCTACTTGTCAAATGTCAAAGAATAAAAGCAACAAAAGTGACAGCTACCGAAATACAGGGCGATTCAAAATAACACCCCTTATTGGAGAACCCTGTTTGACTCGGAATTGAAAGTAAACGCTAAAATAGAACCAACAGATAAATTCAAGTTCAAACATGTTAGGGCTTTTTCCTTTGAAACAAATGGTACTTTGACTGAAGTCCTTTTTTAAAAATTGCAATGAATCCGTAATTTCCAATCATAGAATTCAGAAATGTTGTAGAGAGGTGTATTTCAGAACGGCGGTCAACCAGAACATGTAAAAAGGATATTTTGAAAAAAAAAAATTCGAACTACGTCCATTCTACATTTGACAAGTGCCAAAAAAAAAGGTTTTATAATTTTTTTTTTTAAAAAAAAAAGTTAACTTTATTGGAAACCTGTTGAAAATGTCGCACTTTCCAACAGTAAATTAAAAATTCCCTAAATAGTACTTAAGCGATTATTCGAAGAAACCACAAACTCACGCCCTTTTCCGATATTCAATTTCCCGGGAAATTTTAAACTGCAAAAAAAAATTTTTTTTTATAATTTTATAAATACAGTCGAGTCCGGTTATAACGTACACCGGTTATAACGAACACTTTTTTAAGTCCCAAGAGTTTTTCTTCTACCCTATTTTACCCTGGATATAACGAACGTCGCTTATAACTAACCTATTTGTCGAGTCCCTAGGAGTTCGTTATAACCGGACTCGACTGTATAAATTTAATTTAAAAATTTTTATAATTTTTTTTTTATTAAAAACAATTTGACTTTAACTGTAACGTTTTTGACACCAATAAATCAAAATGCCCTAAAATGTTCGATTATTCGTGAAAAGCACAAATTTTGTGTAATACAATTTCATTCCTGGGGCCGGCTCGGCAGACTTCGCGGTAGCTCATCATGTCAACCCAATTTTCCCAGACCTTGGTGACCTGGGTTTCTGGTCATTTCTCAGGAATGGTTTGCTCGATATTCGTCTTAAGGCCTGAAGCGCTTATCCTGACGTTCACGGTACCGAAAAGAAATGTAACAGCAACAAATCTCAGTTTCCAAGTATTCATTTGTCATTGCCGAGTCTCAGAACACGATTATCGAACTTGCTGTGCAAATGATCGATTATGGCGTGGGGAGTGAGCCATCCCACCAAAGCCAAAGATCATGCAAGTCCATGTCTTTAATTTACAGCTTCCAAAAATGGTTTATCCTGTCACCTCTGAGCATGCACCTGTTTCTTGACGATCACTTGCGGGGTTTTTACTTCCCAGATGCGACAGTTTCCTAGCTTATATAGACGGCGATGTTACCAAATGATCATGTTAACATTAAACCACATCGGTTCATATTTTTATATCAAATACATGTATCAATGATATCAAAATCCCCCAACATCACAACTTGTGTTTTACTTTCCGTTTCCGGCTGCTTGTCGTCGATACTCTCCAATAACTTTAATAACAGGGAGCTGCATCCTTGAGTCGAGTCGTCTTGTTTGACGCTCGACTATTCTATGGAGGCAGCAGAATCTCGTTTTGATTCTGTTGAAGTTAACATTTAGATCCGGCCAATCAGTTTATGTTGTTTTCGGTGTATTGCCAGAAGATCATGCTACTCAAATCTTCAATTGTAGAATATGACAGCTCGAAATCTTCATACATTAAAAGTAACATTGGATGTTCCCACTCGTGCTTTGGCTAATAAATCAGCCATTCTAAATTATCAAAGTCCCTCATTAGTCAGTTTAACTATGTATCCGGTATTTAAACGAATTACTTGTATTTTTTTTGTTTACCAAATACATAAACTCTGTGTTATCCCTGTTACCAAGTCCTCAGATTTAGTTTATCCCCCTACTAATCCTCCGTCGTACATCATCATTTCCTTTCTCTCCCTACATCCTGATTAACTTGCCGGAATTAACTCGAAGATTTTCAAAAAAAAAATTAACTTTATAATTTTGATCCGTTTGCGCGAGCCGGTGGGAATTTACGGAATCTTGCACAACCAACACATGTGACCACCCACCCAACAATCACAACTCAGACAGACAGAGTCGTGTGTGAGGGCATTAGGTATTTACCTACCTCTTTCGTCCGTCCCGACTCACACACATGGACTGATTGAAAAACCGTTGTTATTTCAACAAAATGGTTGAGTTGTTTTCATAGGCTGAACGGATGGATGGAGAACACGATAAGCTTTCGACAAACTAATTATGAAAATCTATTTACACAAAAGTGATTACAGACGGTTTTGTGTGATTGTGTGTGTTGTGATGATGCGTGGCAGCATTTGTTGCACAAACAAACTATCGGGCGAGCGAATGGCGGCTCAGTGCGTGCCCAGCTCGGGGATTTACACAAACTGTCTGCGGTGGATCAAGAAAACCGCAATGCAACAGCAACAATAACAGGAGCCATCCGCACGCGTTCGGTTTTATGACATGTTGTAATTGCAGGCCATTGCCGGAAAATGTGCATAATGATGAGGTGGTCGGATGTTGAACGGTGTTGCGCTTGCATGGGTTTTCGGAGGTTGTTCACAAGTTTCCCACCTGGAACTCCCACCTTTCCGCGTGTGTATCTGCTCGCTGTCATCCGTTTGTAAGCTAAAACACATGTACATTTCAATTGGGAAAATATCGATGGAAATTGGGAATATTCCCCTACACACACACACACACACACATATGGTGTACTCTTTGATTTTTCGTGTTTCACTTGTTTCTGTTTTTTTTTTCCTTTTTATTCAAATGGAATTTTTGCCATGTGTTGCAATGATTTTTCGGAAATTTCCCATATTTTGCTTTTGGTGCAAGTATTTTAAGAGACATTCAGCAAGGAATTATGAAAGTGAGAGTAGACAAAGCAGGAGTTTTCAAAACATCCCTAAAGGGAATTGTCAAGGTATTAGAGAGTGTTTATTTTTATTTAATACTCATTTTGAAAAGAATTTTATATAATTTGCGGTTCTATGAAAAAAAAACCCAAAAAAAAAATGAAGAAAATTTCCCAAAATAAATGAAAAATCTCCCCAAAAACCCAATATGAAAAATTCTGAAAAATCCCCAAACAATTTATGAAAATTCCCCCAAATATTATGAAAAATACCCCAAAAATTCAACAAATAGATTTTCGTAATTTGAAAAAAAGTATATTTTCTAACAAAAAAAAGTCAAAAGTATGAAGAAACCTAAAATGTGAACATACAACAACTACAAACAAAAGTGAAAAATCTTTCTGATATAATTGAAATAATTTGATTTTTATAATTTATAATTGATATAATTTGAAAATTTTTGAAAATGTGCCCAAAAAAAACAAAAAATTCCCCAAAAATAAAAAATTGGGGGAATTTTTCATTGTCCATTTTTTTTAGGTATTTTTCATATGAAAACAAAAAATTATGAAAAACTCAATTTTTTTTGGGGGAATTTTTCATTATGAATTTTGTATGAGATTTTTTTGTGGGATTTCTTCATTGGCTTAAATTGTAGTCCGACTTGAGTTCGCTAAAAGTATTCCATAAAAAAAAAACCAAATGAAAATAAATTAAAATTTTTCGAAATTGCATTTGTATGAAAGTCAACGCAAATGGTGTCGGTTTGTCGTTCATCGGAGACCCTGAAATAATTTTGACATTCCGTATCTAAAAAAAAAATACAATCTCATGTACTCGTCTATATGTGGCACTCTGAAATTACACTCTGTACAGCGCCACACAGTGCTGCAACTGGTTGACTTTTGGATAAAGTCACTTTCTAGACACTCAGTGCCAACTCTGGCTGGGAAACAGGGTTTTCCTTGGTTTGTCGAAGATGCGAAAGGCTTTTAGTCACTTTCATCCGGTCTAAACTCTGGGTGAGATACTTTAGTATTTATATACATTTAAAATAGCTGATAATCAAAAGCGGTCATGTCCAAAAAATTAGAAATTTGAGGTATTTCGCCAACAAAAAATATTTTTTTAGGTTGAAAAACAAGTTCTTTGTTTTTTCATTGATCATCATTTTTAAAAGTAATGAAAATCAAAACTGGTCGGTCGACCTCCCGGTATTTCGGTGGCTGTCACTCTTGAAGCTTTTACTCGCTGACATTTGGCAAGTAGAAACTTGGTCATTACTAAAAATGGAACGATAAACGCTTCAACAATGCATTGAAATTATTAAAATTCACTACAAAAATGGTGAAAATCTTTGCAAACCTAAAGCGTTTTTGGGTCGTCGAGAAGCACCTTGTCGGACCGCAATACAGAAATTGGTGGACAAATTCGCGCTGTTGAGACAAGTTAGTGTGATGTGAAGAATAAAATCCGTGCACGTCGCTCAAGAACAACTGAGAATATTGCTGCTGTAGCCTAAAGTCTTGAAGAAAACCCAGGTTTGTCCAATATATCGTCGTTCTTTGGAATTGGGCATTCCACAGACGTCATTACATTGTATTTTGCATAAAGACTTGGGTCTGGGACGTGTCTGTATCACGTCAAATTTTTTAAAAAAATAGATTTTTATCAATTCTCAGATTTTCCTAAATTTTTTTTTTTTTAAATGTTTATCGTTTTTTTTTTAAGGTTTCAGTTCAAAAATCATTTTTTTTTTCGTAACGCTTAAGTAGTTTAAAAATTTGGAGTCCCTTCATGTTATGCTAAGAAAAGTAAAAAAAAATATTTTTTTTTCAAAAATAATAAAAATTGGGGAAAATCTGAGAATTGATAAAAATTGTTTTTAAAAAATTTGACGTGATACAGACATTTCCACTAGTCTACCTGCAAAAAATCAGCTCGATTGAATCACTGAAAAAGGGCTAAAAAATCGGTCCAAAGGCTTTCACACGGGCCACTACGAGCTTTATACTTCAAACTTAAAAAAAAAAAATTCTGACGTTTACATGAAAATCGCCGATACACGTGTATTTTTATTTATTATCCCCTTTCCAAAAAAGTAAATTTGGTTCATAGGACAGAATGTGTGTAACACGGTGTTACTTATTATATCTGTCATTTATATAAAATTTCCACAATATGTTCGACCGTTTTTTGTTTATTCATTAGTGCAATAGTCGGGACTGGTATCCCAGTAGCCTTCACGAAACACCGTCTTCAGTTGTCACCATACACAAAACAGGGATCCCCATCCTACCGCAACTTTACCATACTGCTCAAACTACCCACCTACGTATGACCGCATTAGCATCAGTGTCCTGCTCCCCCCTCACCCCACATTTGCAACAAATTTCTGGTGTCTGGTTGTGGCTTTTTCGGGTTGTTTGCCTGGTTAAATTACAATAGTTTGTTTAAACTAAAACAACAACAGCAACAGCAGCAACGACAATGGCGCCGATTTAATTTCCAGCCTCACCTACAATATAATTGCAACAACTACGAGCAGCTATTGTTGTTGTTGTCCATGTTGTTGCGGGTGTTGTTGTTTGTCGCCGTCGTCATCGGTTTATAAAGCGTTCTTTTTTTTCTCCCCCCCCCCCCCCAAACATGTTTATAGTTCAGCGATTACTGCTGTGCTGCGTATGTAAATGTGTGAGTGGCTGTCGGTTGTGAGCGTGTGTGAGTGTTTGGCGATTTTTATGCGGTTTGCCACATTTTTATACTCATTTATATGTTGTTGGTGTTGCTGTTGCAGATGCTTCTGCTGCTGTGGCATAGTTCGACAACAACAAGCCAGGCAGTGCAATGCATTTCATTCACACACGCTTACATGCGAATACATCCTTTCAAATGTTGCATCGTTATATGACTCTGTGTGTGTGTGTGCGTAAGCTCTTGCATGTGTGAAAATCATTGTCCTTGTTCACTTTTAATGAACATATGTTTGTTTTGTCCGTGTCCATGTTCATGTCCGTCCGTCGCATGTTTGTCGTAACAACGGGCCGGACAGCCGGCCGGTCACACATACGGCGACACTGAACGCGTAACGTATGTCCGAACAATGTTATTATTGCATACAATTACCGTAATAATCACAGGGTTTTGTTAACATTTTGTTGCTGTTGTTGTTGTTGGTTGTTCATCTCAAAATGGAACTGACCATAAATGACTACTCGTACACACACACACACACACATGCACATGATTGGCAAACATGCCGCGGGAATTGTGGTCTGTGCAACTTAAAGCTTTGATCATCAAATCCCCTGAATATTTTCCTGAGATGGAACTTTAATGTTTAAGGGAAAGAAAGTGGGAATTATTAAAATAAAGGGTTATCCATTTTGCGTTTTCAAAAGTAAACGTAAATAAAGCACATATAAAATATTTTTTTTTTTCATTATATCACTTTTTATTATAAAGTTTGAACGTTGACATTATGTGTGAAACACTACATCATTTAAATGACCACCACGCGAAGTGATGCAAGCATTGATTCTTTTGAGGTAATTTTGGACCACTTTGTGGCACATATTGGGCGGTATCTCAGCCATAACTTGACGAATGTCAAGAGTTAAAGGTTTATCGTCTTTCGCGTAGCCCCACAAAAAAAGTCTAATGCCGTCAAATCACATGATCTTGGTGGCCAGTTGATGTCACCACGACGAGAAATTACGCGGCCAGGAAATGTTTCTAGCAATAAATCCATATTCGCTTGAGTTGTGTGGCATGTGGCACCGTCTTGTTGAAACCACATATTCTCCAAGTCGTATTCTTCAATAGCAGGCAAAAAAAAAGTCGGTTATCCTACGACCATAACGCTCCGAATTGACGGTGACAGTCTTTCCCTCGTCGTTTTCGAAGAAGTAAGGTCCAATCAGACTTTCGGACCAAAGAGCGCACCAAACAGTGACTTTTTGTGGATGTCTTCAATTACTTGAGAATTCTCAGAACCCCAAACACGACAATTTTGTTTATCAACATATCCACCGAGTGAGAAATGTGCTTCATAACCATAAACCATGATCTCTTCTTAAAGCACGATATGTGGCTGTATCAGATTCACCATTATTTTTAGTAGGTTTTAATAATTTTTACTTATTGTGTGATAGTTAAGCCATCCATTTTCGTCAATGTCAGACTTCCAACCGAAAAGAAGAAGAAAATTGGTTTAAAAACTTAGTTTGACAGTCGAATGTCGAATTCCAGTCCTATACTTTTGAAAGCACGAAATGGATAACCCTATACAGCAGCTTTCTAAACTAACATCAAAATCACCAAATTGTCACACGTTAAGGATGGTGAGACTTCTCAACAGTAACTCTTGGGTTTTCCGAGCCCCAGTTGTGACAATTTAGCTTGTTGACGTAGCCACCGAGTTGGAAATGGGACTCATCAGTCAAGATGAGTTTTTTGATGGAATTCCGGATTATTTTCATGCATTTCAAGGACCCAAACAACAAAGACACGTCGTTGTTGATGATCGTCCGACTACAGTTCTTGTCTTAACTGAACTTTAAAAGCCTGAAGACCCAAGTCTTGATGCAAAATACGGTGTAATGACATTTGTGGAATGTCCAATTCCAAAGAACGACGAGGAATGGACAATCCTGGGTTTTCTTTAACACTTTGGGCTACAGCAGCAATATTCTCAGTTGTTATTGAGCAACGTGCACGGTTTTTATTCATCACATCACTAACTTGTCTCAACAGCTCGAATTTGTCCACAAATTTCTGTATTGCGGTGCTTCACGACGACCCAAAAATTCTGTAGTTTTGCGAAGTGTGACTGCAAGATTTTCACACATTTTTGTAGTGAATTTTAATAATTTCAATGCCCTGTTGAAGCGTGTACCGTTCCATTTTTAGTTTCTAAAGGGTGTTTTTTATTGGGGTATAGAAATTTAAGTTGGCATCACTTTTTTAACTGGCGGCCATTTTGTCAGCTGTCAAGTGATTAATATTTAGTTTGGTTTGCCATTTCATCATGAACAGGTTGACAAAAGAACAACGCTTGCAAATCGTGCAAATTTATTTCGAAAGTAATGGTTCAGTTCGCGAAGTTCACCGCAAGCTCCGTCCATTTTATGCCATTACATCCACAAAAACTGACTGTTTGGTGTGCTCTATGGGCTGGTGGAGTCATTGGGCCATACTTCTTCCGAAATAATGCTGGAGAGTCAGTTACCGTTAATGGAGACCGGTATAGAGCCATGATAACCGACTATTTTGTCCCCGAATTGGATGGCATGAATGTGGATGAGTTGTGGTTCCAACAAGTGGTTGAAAATTGGACCTGTAGAATTGGCTTTATTCGAGCCAGCCGCTGCGGCCACATGCCCGAAATCATATTTAAACATTAATGGCATAAAATTATCCTTCCAATGAAGCCAAATTGATGGACATTAAAACGATTTTCTTGTGTTTTATTTCAATTCGAAGTTCTATACCTCAATAAAAAACACCCTTTACTTGTCAACGAATAAACAGCCACCGAAATACAGGCCGATTCAAAATAACACCTCTTGTTGGAGAATATTGTATAAATTTACTTTGTATTGTAATTAATTAATAAATAGAATAAGTTGGAATAATATTGTAATGGTTAATGGCGTTTTTTGATATTTCTAATTCTAGTCTGGCAAAAAACCATAAATAAATTCACGCTTGAAGAACGCTACCGAATTGTAGACAACTTTCTGATTTTTATGGTGCACAAAATTGTGTTCAGCTATGAGACTCATTTTTAGCTTACGGGGTTTGTTAATCAGCAAAACTGGCGCATATGAAAAGAGACCAACCCACAACACATCCTACAGACCCGAAATCATTTTCACATGGTCTTTGAAAAAAAAAAATCTAGATCTCCTGCGCATCCCTAACATTTACAGCAATGCTAATCAAATAATTCGAAATTGTTGCCTTATTCAATTCTCGACCACACGCTCTCCATACAAAACATTCGCTACACATTTCATTTCTAATGAACTCTTTTGAGTTACCCTCTAAGTGTGTGATCTGCTTTCAAAGAGGACAGACACCAACCGAAACCATTGAATCCCCTACAGATGGACATTTCACAGCCGTCAAAATATTACAAACATTTATTGTAAACAGAGACATACAGTCGAAAATAAATGATCGTGAAATGGGGTTACCGAAAGAAAAGAAAAAAACACAAACCGATTCAATTCAAAACCTCTAACAATCAAATTGTATTGAAATGTTTTTCCTGTTGTCCTTCGGTGGTGTCCTGCTGGTTTTCTGAACTGCCCACTGTATCGGTTGTCCTATGCGATGTTTTGTCGTGGGGGTAATTTCGAATCAAAGGTGTTACACTTTTGGGCAAGGGCAAGGACAGAATGCGAGTGAACACAATCCATGAAAACTCCAATAGAATGTGGTTTCGCAATTAAGAAACTAATGAAAATGTTGACCATCCAATGACTTCATTAAGCCGCTTAGACGACGAGAACGGCAAATGTATCGGAACACAATGAAAACATTCATGGTCGTTTTGGATACAGAAGTGTTTTGGGAAAACCAACACCGGTCATTATCCTGCTGTGTTGGGTATCCGCTTGTGTCTTTTCAAGGATCAAATAATTTGATGGAATTGAGAACATTTTATTGTTTCCATATTCTTTGTGGATTTAATACATAAGTTCGTTCATTAGCAAAGGAAAGGTGTTGCAAACAGGCGTAGCGTAGTTTAATAAAAACATATGTGAAACGTTGCGGTTGATGGTCAGTTGATTGTGGCAATTGATGAGAAACTAGGCCTGTCTGGGGGGGGGGGGGGGGGGGGTCCAGAAATCAGCTCTGCCGGTTGCGAAAGAAGTACCAGATGAACCCGCCAGTAAAATTGTCCAGTTACGCTTAGGAGCGTAGAATGCCATGGCTTTGGATTACAAATTGTGGCTACTTTTTTTAATTTAACTTCAAGGAATGGTCCATGCGAAAGGAAACATTTCTATAGACAAGGTTCATCACAGTTACCATTTCCCTAGATAATGTTACAGCTTTAAATTGTTCTACAGCAAAGATCCACATTCAAATTGTTTAAACTGTTTTTTTCTTCAAGTCTCAATTCGGGAAAGGGGTTCATAAATATTTGATAGAAAGTTTAAAATGTATGATTTACAAGTCGCTCTCAGTTTCCACAAAAAAAAAAACTCTCACACACACACAAAAAAAATGTGAAATGTCTTTCACAGAAAAAGGAAATTGTGGAAACCATAAAATTTTGAAATATGGTCAGCCCTAACGGAAACAGCCCGTTAAATGTTAATATTCAAACTGTTTCGATATTTTTTTTCTAAAATGTCCTTTCCATTAATTTCTCCATAACTCGTGGACGTCTGTGCGTCTTAAAAAATATGTTAATACAAGAAAAGGACAAAAAAAACGTGTGCTAAAACAAACTGTTTTTGAATCGATGGAAAATAAATACATTTATCATTTGTCTAAGGATGCGACGACGACCAGGACCTCCCGTTGTTACATTTATATAAAAAAAAAAACAACAACAAAATAACCAACATCCTGACGACTGGTTTGGCAAAGCGTGTGTCGTCCCACTGATGGTGGTCTGTCCCTTTTTCTGTCCGTCCCAGTTCCAATCATTATTTGCTGGTGTTTCTACACAAAAAGAAGATAGAAAGAAAGGAAAATGAAATGAGCAAAACAAAGTTATTTATATTTCTCAATTACAATACTCCAATTCTTGAAAATGAGACAACACAAAGAACAATGTTTGGATATCCTTTCTCGTTCGTTCGTTTGTATGTGTGCATGTCTGTATGAGTTTTAAATGGCTATTGTCCTTTTTTCTGTTCGATGGCCTTGCTCTTCGGCTAAGTGTGTTTTGGGTGTCCCTGTCCCAAGAAAAGGGAAAACACTAAGTCGAAGCATCGATGGATGTTTTGTTGTTGGCCGGAGGTTGGGGTAAGACCATCATCATCATCATTTATCATTTGCCATATTGTAGCGAGCGAGTTTCAATCGGGGCGATTGCCATCGCATTGAACGTATTGCTCGCTTCATTCACAATTGAATTGTTCAGGCAGAGTGTTATTTATTTGTTTGCAAACTATCTTTAAAATGAATTTATTTACGATTTGTTGTCGAACGCGCCGTAGCCAGAATGAGGGTTCGGCCTTCTGCCCCCCCCCGGGCTTTGTTGTTGGTGTCGATGTGTATTTGGATTCATTTAATTTCGTTCATTGATATCATTTATGGAACGGAAACCTCTAATCTGACCATGCTATTTAACGCATTCTCTCCTCTGTCATTGGTAGTCGCTGTTGGCTTTTGTTTCAGTTGGCACTTTCAGTCCTTTTGTTTGCTTTTGCAAGTGGCAATTTTGAGGGATGAAAATTTAATTGGTTTTTTTGTTTTGGACGATTTAACTTATCTATTGTAGCCATTGATCGGAAACTTGATTTTGAATAACAATTTACGTTTGTAAGAGGTTCACAGGCCACCAATGTTGTGATTCGGATGGGGGGAACAAATGTACGAATGTCTTGCTTGTAGTATAAGTACTAAGGAGAGTATTTAAAGAAGCAGTGACAAAATTGACATGTCCGGGAATAATGATTATTTTCGAAATGTCGGTGTCAGTTAGAAAGAGATGTTTATCAAATAATTGGAGCATATTTCAGTCAACATTCCTGAATTATTTACAGAGCATAGTATAGAAGTTCTTTCGAGAAACTTCATTGGGCGGAATGTTTTCTAGAGAAAACTTCACTGGGGTGAATGTTTTCTAGAAAAAACTTCACTGGGGTGAATGTTTTCTAGAAAAAACTTCACTGGGGTGAATGTTTTCTAGAGAAAACTTCACTGGGGTGAATGTTTTCTAGAGAAAACTTCACTGGGGTGAATGTTTTCTAGAGAAAACTTCACTGGGGTGAATGTTTTCTAGAGAAAACTTCACTGGGGTGAATGTTTTCCATAGAAAACTTTACTGGGGTATATGTTTTATATAGAAAACTTCTCTTGAGTAAAATTTTCCATAGAAAACTTCACTTGAGTGAACATTTTCTATAGAAAACTTCACTTGAGTGAACATTTTCTATAGAAAACTTCACTTGAGTGAACATTTTCTATAGAAAACTTCACTTGAGTGAACATTTTCTATAGAAAATTTCACTTGAGTGAACATTTTCTATAGAAAACTTCACTTGAGTGAACATTTTCTAGAGAAAACTTCACTTGAGTAACAATTTTCTAGAGAAAACTTCACTTTAGTGAACATTTTCTATAGAAAAGTTCCCCAGAATGAACATATTCTATAAAAAAAACTTCACTGAGATGAATATGTTTGACTGCGGTGAACATTTTCTATGTTCACCACAGTTCACTGTGGATCTTCTCATTAGTTTATCCCTAAAACACCAGGAGTTCACAATATGGAGCTCTGGTCAAGTCTTCTGTTTCGTAAAAAAATACCATAAGGCGTATTTCCAAATAAAATATTGACATGGCGTGAAAATATGTTTATACGTTCTTCTCGTTTATCTCTCTTTTCGATTGCGTAGTCCCTCACAAAAAGCTGTTGATGGAGGGTTTTTTTTTTGTCGCAATTATTGATTCTGTATAAAATTTAATAACTCCATGGTGATAAATATTCTCCAGCAGTCTTAGTCAACCCTTTGCTCTTTTCACACATTAAATTTATTGCGAAATATTATTTTAAAATATAAAAATTGTCCATGGATCGAAGTTTTTATGGACTTTCAACAGCAGGTTTGAAAGGAGGGGGGTGGAAAAGCAACCCTTCTGCTGTTGCTTTTGTTGTTCCTTTGCGGTAGAAATTTGATGACAAATATTTTGAGGACAACATTCGATTAAAAAACATAAAAAAATATAGAACTGTCTCGTAATGACACTTTTTTAGACACGACAGCATTCTTTTGTATTCTCGGTGGCATTTATAAATGGAAGCCAGTGAAATAAAGTGAAATATCGACACATTTTCGGTGTAACGTAAACTAATTGCAGTACATATTCAAATTTTTCCATTTTCTAATATCACATCTATCGTTTTGTTGGCATTGCAACATTTTCCAAGAGTGCCTTCGGCCTAATTGACTGACATAGTTTGGAAATCTCCCACATTAACTGACCATGCCACAGCAAGCTCCTCTGAAAAGATCCATCCATGCTATGCAATGAAAAGCTAAAAGTGTTCACAGTTATGCTATGAAAATATAAAACAAGTGTCACTCCATGTTTTCACATTTTCCTCCCCCCCTCCAAAAAAAAAAAAGAAAGAAAACTAAACGTCCAACAAAAAACCAAAATTGAAAGGAGAAAATGTCGGTTCTTATGGCCTTCTACTACACAGTTTTCCTCTGACTATGTTGCAAAAAGTATTTGTAGATTTTTATTATTTTTGGCATTTAATGCGCAACAAAATGTATTGTTTTAATAGTTGACACTGTTACCAACTACGGCTGCTGGTGCACAGTGGGGATCTATGAGAAATGCCCCAAAATGAATTTAGAGAATTTCCAAAAATAGAATTGAAAAATTAAAAAAAATGGCCAACATGAGGCTTTCTAAAAAAAAATTCTGAAAAATATCCCAATGAATTTGTGAAAAATTCCCCAATGAAAAATTGGCTTTACGATGGCGGCTACGCTAAAAAATCCTGAACAAATTTAGAAATAAAGAATTTTCAAAAATAACAAAATTGGCCAAAACAGAGACCACAGGGAATTTATGAAAAATTTCGCAAAAAAAAAATTAAAATTTTTTTTTATAATTTTTCCCATAAAAATCTCATACAAATTCGTTATGGAAAACACCCAAACAAAATTGACCATAATTTTTGAGTATTTTTTTATTTCGCAAAAAAAAATTAATTTTTTTTTATAATTTTTCCCATAAAAATCTCATACAAATTCGTTATGGAAAACACCCAAACAAAATTGACCATAATTTTTGAGTATTTTTTTATTTCGCAAAAAAAAATTAAATTTTTTTTTATATTTTTTCCCATAAAAATCTCATACAAATTCGTTATGGAAAACACCCAAACAAAATTGACCAAAATTTTTGAGTATTTTTTTATTTCGCAAAAAAAAATTACATTTTTTTTTATAATTTTTCCCACAAAAATCTCATACAAATTCATTATGAAAAATACTCAAACAAAATTTACCATCATTTTTGAGTATTTTTTTATAATGAATGGAATTTTTTCGAAAAATTTATGAAAATCAAAAATCCTTCGAAATAATTTGTGAAATATTCCCCAATGAAAAATTGGGGTATTTTATTTCTAATGAATGGGTTTTTTGGGTCATATTTCGTTTTCTTTGGGCATTTCTATTTTAAGGCGCATCACCCTGTATTTCTCAATTTATAAATTAATTATCCTGAACGAATGACTTCATCTTTTGTGGAAAAACAATTAAGGACAATTAAGCTTTTTTAGAATATTTGGCTCTATGAAAAAAAGGATCCAAATGAAAATTGTCAAAAAAAAATTAATTCCCCGAATTTTTCATTATAAAGTTTTTTATAATTTTTAGGTTACATTTCAATGTCAATGAAAAATTTTCCATTTTTTTTTATTTTTTGTTAATATATTTTCATAACAGAAGTCAATAAAAAAATAATTTTGGGGGGATTTTCCATTGGGTAATTTTTCATAAATTGTTTGGGGGGATTTTTTTTTTTTGGGTAATTTTTCATAAATTGTTTGGGGGGATTTTTCTGAATTTTGGGGAAATATTGGTTTTTCGGGGAGATTTTTCATTTAATTTTGGGGACGTCTTCTTCTTTTTGGGCATTTTTCGCAAATGTTAAACGATGTTCAACATTTGGAAATTGTTGATACAGAAGATGTTTTTTTTTGTTGAAAATTTATGGAAGAAAATTTCCAATTGACCGGTAACTCTTTAATCTACACTTTGTTGATAAGCAAAGACAATTGCGATTTTTAATAATTTCTGTCAGTCATAAGTTGGGCGTTTGAAAATAAATGTTGTCAGTTTAGTAGATTTAAGGGTTCCCTTTATTAAACTACTCTCCAATTGAAAATATTATAACAAGTTTTTAAGGCGTATTCCGTACACTGTGCCGTTGTCGTTGCCGTTGTACATACTCATGCTCTGGCATGGCGTTACACCAAAGTGTTAAAATTTCCATTTTCTAACCTTCTGCAGTTAAACAAGAGTGAACAGCAACGCCAACACGAAAACTGAATGAACTGAACATTAGAAAGTTTAAAATACAATTTATGACTTTTCAACAACACGTGTAGAAAATTGCCGAAAACAAAATATCAACACTCGTTATTGAATTTTCAGCTCGAAGGCATTTTTTGTTTTCGCAAACAGGATACATAAAACACCGACCGAGCGAGGGGTAAAACGGCAATGAAATCTATAAAAATTAAACCGACTGAAAAAAGGATACAAATAATAACCATAAAAAAAGAAAGGAATTTAAGGGAAATCATAAAAAATAACAGTTATAAAGACCGAAGCAGGCACACGAGTAAATGTACTGAAAATACAAACGGCGTCTCTTATGAATATTAATAAGGACTTTGGAAAATCCTGGAGGAAAGGCAAAGCACTTTCACATTGAGGACAAACACTCGTGTACAGGTTTTTCGATCCAGACTCATTACTTGCAGTACAATTGTTTTGCCGATGTCGTCGACATTGTCTACGTCTTTGTTTCCTTGTCTCGCCACATGTATGACGATACATTCGGTTGCCTGTCTGCCCTTTAGGTCTTCGATGTTGCAACAACACCTGAATTATGTTGTCCGCCAGCGATCGAACGACACCTTCAACACCTTTATCTCTTTCACTCGTCGTGTTCTTCTCATACAGGTCATTGTCGTGTTTTGACTTGTTTAGTAGGATTATTTACTTCCGGACATCAGGAAGCATTTGTGCGTTGTTGTTGTTTTATTTCCCAGAGTATTGTGTTGTCCATAATCTGACATTTACATTTGTTGTGATTGACGATCGTGGCCGTAACGTGGGTGGCATATCATGTCCCGGACGGAGTGTGTGAGATCGTGTGAGATCTCTATTTGTAATCTTTAATTTCCGTATTTGTGTTGATTTTCTGTTTATTTCATTTGTTTGGTTACGTCCGTTTGTAACGGGCAGCCCTCGTTAAAGAAGTCATAATATTTGTGTCATTGTCGAAGAATTACAATGATCTCTCTAATTTGTTGAAAGGAAAGGAAACTAAGAAGTCGTCTTTATGGTCATATTGGAGCTATAAAAATAATACAAAAAGAGTATTGGGTTTCCCAAATTCCAGTCAGTCACACAAAAGGGATCATGTGTGTGAGAGGAATTAGAAATAAAACAACATAGGAATGAGAAATATTACGCCAGTGAATGGAAAAAATGAAAGTTTTGGACGAAATTGTAATACAATTATAAAGAGATTTTTTTTTTTTTGTTATCAGCTGAATTTAATTATATGTCAAAACAGGCAAAACAAATTCGAAAAGTGCTAAAAAACAAAACATACCTTTAACTAGACGTAGGCTTAGATGGAGAGAGAATTAATTAAAATTCAAGGATAGCACGAAGCGATTGAGGAGAGAGGAGACTAGTGAGAAATCAGTTCGAACTATAAAAAAAATATTGTAATAACAGGTGTCGTCGGACAACACAGCAACAAAAATAATAAAAAAAAAATTATTTGGAAATTAGAAACTTTTTTTTCGTTTATATTGAGTCATAGAGTTTTCTACAATCACCAAAAAATAATTTAGGAAATAATAATTACACTATGCAACAAAAAAAATAAAAAAAAATTGTACGAAAACTAAGAAAAAAATTTTCGTGTGCATTGAAAACAATTTCCAAAAAACAGCAAAAAAAAAATCGTATTTTTTTTTTAAATTTTAATTTTTGTCGGAGTAAATGTCTTATTATTGTGACTACAATTTTGGAAGGAGCCGTCCCATCGAACAATACGATATATCAAATCAAAGAAAATGATCTAAGCTAAAAATGTTGGGAATATGATCTTCATATTAAAACAATGATTTAAGACCAGTGGGCAATATTATTTGTTGGCATAAAAAAATCCTAAAAAATTTAAAAAAAATAAGACTTTTTTGTTTCATTTTCAAATAGCATACCCATTTACCTTAATATTTTTTTTCGAGTTTTAAACTCCAAAATATAGCAGAAAATATCATAAAAATCTTTAGGACAAAATGACTGATGCCTGGCATAATCAAATATCATATGTTGAAATAGTGAGTTAGGACTTTAAAAAATTCATTGAAATAGCTGAATTGTTAGTCTGGCATTCAAATATCTTATGGTGAAATATGTTGACCGGGATACTAACAGAATATTCTTAGTTGAATGGCATTTATCCACAATGGTAGTAGATGCAACTGAAAAAACTACTACGGGCTCAATTACTGGCACAGGGTTTTCCCAACAAGAGGTGTTATTTTGGTATTCAAAGAAAAATTGCATTACACAACAGATTGGTTGTCTAGTCCGTGCTTGTATCGCTAACGCTGGTATACAACAGCTTGGACCTTCAAATCTTGCCAAAGGTTGAGTATTTATCAATTTGTCAACCAAGAATATTTCAAAAATGTTTAGCATCAGTGTCCGACTATTTAGACTCGAACTGCAATTTTGGTTTAGTGTCCCTACAACCATTTTGTGTTATACATTAGGGTGGAGTGAAATTCAAAAAAAAAAAGTTAACCTCGGAAAGAGATGTAGTCTGGGGTCCTAATAAGGGGAAAAATAAAGAAAAAAAATTAAAAAAATGTTTAGGGGTCGCGCCACTCCCTCGAAATTTGGAAATTATCGCTATTTTGGCGTTGATTTTAGAAAAATCCTATAAAGTTTTATGTCAAAAAATGTTTGCAATAGCGTAAACAATGAAACAAGGGCATGAAAAAATTTAAAAAAAATTTTCTCATTGTTCAAAAATTTCAAAAAGTAAAATAAGTCAAATCGTCCCGTCTTCAGAAAATTGACTGAACAATGAAATCGCCACCAAAGCTACAAATATTAATCGATTATCCTCATATTTGCCTCAAATACTTTTGTTTGTGCACTGAACAAGCTCAAACATTTAAATTTCGAATAAGTTAAGTCGTTAATTTTTAGGATTTTTCTAAAATCAACGCCAAAATAGCGATAATTTCCAAATTTCGAGAGAGTGGCGCGACCCCTAAAATGTTTTTAAAATTTTTTTCTTTATTTTTCCCCTCATTAGGACCCCAGACTACATCTCTTTCCGAAGTTAACTTTTTCAAATTAAAAAAAAAAGCATGTTTTCACTCCACCCTATTATACATAGTAAGGATGGATCTATGGAAGAACGTTTGTGGTTACCAGAAAAGTAAATAACGTTTTCATCTGAACCGCTTCACACTTCAAACATTCCCAAAGTGCTCCCAGAGACAAATATGACTCTATTTAATTTTAGAACAGAGAATAATTTATTTCGCTATTAAATTTCATAACTCAATTATTAATAAGCACTAACTCAAAAGAACGACTAGGAATGTACAATCCTGGGTTTTCTTCAACACTTTGGACTGCAGCAGCAATATTCTCAGTTGTTATTGAGCGACGTTCACAGGTTTTATTCTTCACATCATACTAACTTGTCCCAACAGTTCGAATCTTTCCACCAATTTCTGTATTGCGACGACCCAAAAAATGCTTTAGCTTTGCCAACTGTGACTGCAAGATTTTCACCATTTTTGTAGTGAATTTTAATAATCGCGTGTATCGTTCCATTTTTAGTAATGGCGTAGTTTCTACTTGTCAAATGTCAAAGAATAAAAATTTTAAACGCTACCCTTAATTGGATACACAATTTTTTGTAACATCACCCATATTACACTATGCAACAAAAAGAAAATAAAAACATCAGAAGGTGGCTTCGCTAAACTGTGAATAAAATCAAAAGTACTCCATCGATTTTAATGATCATATTCGTTTAATATGTTGGCTTTTATGATTAATTCCGAAAATGAACACTTTGTCATTTTGAATTTTTGTAGAAGAAAATAAATTTAAAAAATATTAAAAAAAACGAAGAAGAATAAAATTCCAACATTTTTGTACAGAATTCTATAGTTATTTATTCTTTAAATTTTTGAACAGTCAATTCCATCCACATTCTTTGGCTTCAACTTTTTTAATAACTCTGAAACTGTCATTTAAACTAAGATATATTTTTTGATGATTTTTTTTTAAATTCATTTCAAGGAAATTGGACAATTCGTTTTCAAAAAAATAGCATTTAAACCAAAAAATCTAACTAATATTTTATTTATTTAATTTTACCTTTCGTTTCTATGGTCATATTTCGGCAACCGGCCAAGCTATCAAAATACTATTCGCATTAAATGAAAGCTAGAGTTCAGTACTGCAATTGATATAATGGACCGAATGAGTCACGCCAACTTCCCTGGGTTTTACTAGCAAAATCATGTGTGCCATCACAATGGAGTTTATTGTTGACATTTCTTTTTTCCTCCTAAACCAATTTTTTCTTTTGATATTTTTAAAGCTTCTTCTTTAAATGATTTTACATCGGCACATATTTTCAGTAAAAAGAAAGCTAAAAGTTTCCTCTATACGACATTGTAAAATTACTCCAATATTAAGCCGAATTCTTGCCGTTTGGCGGTGAGAAATCACAAACCCTCAACCGCAACGTCAATGTTGGTGGTGCATCATGTTATGTTATTATAATAAACCGAATCAGTAAAAAATCACAAATTAATTGAAATGACAACGATAAAAAATCGTGTGAATAAAACTCCCAACGACAGTGGAACTCAACACCCGCTACATTTAGCACAGATAAACAAGAAGTCATTCTGCATTCGATCGCCGATAAACGGCCATTCAAAGCCCAAAGATGCAGCTTTGAGTGTTAATTTCATTGGCGAGCACAAAGAAACGAACAACAATTGAAATGAAATGAAAACATTTTATTAATGTCAACGCAAATGTTATTAATTTTAATGACACGAATACTCGTAACGAGAGACGGGAACAAAATATTCATAGGATAACGTATTTTTCGGACCACACTCGGACAATACGACACGTATGTATTTGTGAGCGGTGGCCGGGGGTGTGTCGAATCGAAAGCATCGACTGCAGAATATTCTTGTGATGCCTTGAGCAATAATGTCAGTAGTATGGCGAAATTTAAATAAACGCAGGCGTTCTGAAATGAAATGCCTTCAATTTATGAGTTTCCCATGAAATGGAAAAAAACGAAAAGCAGGAAAGTTGTTTGTGTTTAACCCTTTGCGGATCGGACAGACGGTGCGCAATCTGACTTGGTCTTATAAAACAGATTCCGAACTTCATTGTTCACTGCATCACAGCAGAGATAGGAACCAAAAAAAAAAAAACTTAAAAGAAATAAAGTTTGCTTAGCAGAGGCCGTTTATGAGTGGTGTCCGTAAGGAGACATTTTTAATTTTTGGGTCATTTTTCATATGAAAAACGGACAAGTTTCCCAATTTTTTTATTTTTGGGAATTTTTTTTGGGTTATTTTCAAAACATAATGTTTTTTTTTGGGGTATTTTCATAATATTTGGGCATTTGCATTGGGTAGTTTTTCATAAATTGTGTGGGAGATTTTTCAGAATTTTTGGGGACATTTTCATATTGGGCCTTTGGGGGGATTTTTCATTTATTTTTGGGGAATTCTTGATTTGGGACATTCTTTTTGGGGTATTTTTTAAAATATGTGGGGGATTTTGCATTGCGTAATTTTTCATAAATTATTTGGAGGGATTTTTCAGAATTGTTGGGTAAATTTTCATATTGGGCTTTTGGGGGATTTTTCATTAATTTTGGGGAATTCTTTATTTGAAACATTCTTTTTGGTGTATTTTTAAAAATATGTGGAGGATTTTGCATTGGGTAATTTTTCATAAATTATTTGGGGGGATTTTGCATTTATCTTGATTTGGGACATTCTTTTTGGGTTTTTTTTTAAATATGTGGGGGATTTTACATTGCGTTATTTTTCATAAATTATTTGGGGGGATTTTTCAGAATTGTTGGGTAAATTTTTATATTGGGTTCTTCATTTATTTTGGGGAATTCTTGATTTGGGGTATTTTTTAAAATATGTGGGGGATTTGGCATTGCGTAATTTTTCATAAATTATTCGGGGGGATTTTTCAGAATTTTTGGGTACATTTTCATATTGGACTTTTGGGGGGGATTTTTCATTTATTTTGGGGAATTCTTTATTTGGGACATTCTTTTTGATGTATTTTTCACACTATTAGGAATATTTTGCATTGCGTAATTTTTCATAAATTATTTGGGGGGATTTTTCAGAATGTTTGGGTAAATTTTCATATTGGGCTTTTGGGGGGGATTTTTCATTTATTTCGGGGAATTCTTGATTTGGGACATTCTTTTTGAAGTATTTTTCACACTACTTGGGATATTTTGCATTGCGTAATTTTTCATAAATTATTTGGGGGGATTTTTCAGAATGTTTGGGTAAATTTTCATATTGGGTTCTTCATTTATTTTGGGGAATTCCTGATTTGGGACATTCTTTTTGGGGTATTTTTTAAAATATGTGGGGAATTTTGTATTGCGTAGTTTTTCATAAACTATTTCGGGGGATTTTTCAGAATTTTTTGGGTAATTTTGGGGGGATTTTGCATTTATTTTGGGGAATTCTTCATTTTTGTTCGGGGGCATTTTTCATAGAGCCTCCCAACGTCGCTATATCGACTACTTACTGTCCAAATACTGCACATTTACTTTAAATTATACGATTTCTGCTCTAAATGAGAATTCTTTCAGGTCCGCCCTCCCCCCAACTGCCAAAGGGTTAATCGAAATGCATTCACACAAAATTAACATTTATGTTCTTTTCCAACCAAACAAAATGTCAAATCCACAGCAAATAAACATCAACAACTTGCAAACCTTCATCCCGAAATAAATATTCAACTTTGTCCATAAGTCAAGAAGTTTTTTTTTTTTTTTTTTGTTGAAACTCTACAGAAATCACTGGGCCGAACACTTATTGCATGAGTCTCTGCATTCTCTGGCAACAGAAGAGAACAACACCAAGGCAAATGTTTACATACGAATGTATCCTGCAGAATATGACTCCAACTGCAATACTGGGCGGTGGCGAGGGGGGGGGGGGGAAGATTGACACAACTCCTTCACATGACTACACGATGATGGTGATGACAACATTCTCATCAGAGCTGGTATGGCATCAAATGTATGTTGATGTGCCGTCAGTATTTGGATATCGATTTGTGTTGTTGCTATTCCCAACCATTGTTGTTATTGTTGTTGCTGGGTAGTCATTGTCACTACAAGTATATGTGTGTGATTTCATTGGCCTGCGTTTCCAAATCCAAATAAAAAAAAGAGAAAAAAAAACAAACAAAAATCTGCAACAGCTACAGCGACAACGACACGTAAGCGCCTGGAATACTAAACAGCTCTTAATTAGGATACGAGTGATTAATGTCGGATTCGGTTACGATTTCTTAAGAATTAACCACATCAGCACCACCACCATCACCTCACATCATCACTGCCAGGCACCGGTCGCACAGCACAGATTACGTTTTAAGGTGACAAATCTTGATCTTCTGAACGATTGTCTGTCTGTCGGTTTGGTTTGGTTCTTCAGCTGTTTGTTTGAAGGTTTGCACTATACGACGACAGTCAACAACTGAAATGCTGAAAAGAGTTGTAAATTTCTGACGATGTTGGCGGCGGCGCTGAATTTTTATTGTAAATTTCCATTTAAATGTACAGGAAACACAGCGATGTTTATCAATATGAAACCGCCACCACCACCCATCATGATTCGCGGTAATTCTATAAAACGAAAATGCATTTTATGATACATCAAAAAGCCCAGAAGAAACGCAAGAACAAAAAAAATCGGCAGAAAGATCGCCTTAAGATAATTACGACGTTTATTGATAAAATGTAAGTTTAATTTAACGGCCATTTTCGATCATTAAAAGCTGATGTATATTCTTTATTTTTGTTCGCTGTTTGCCTGAAGCCTAAAATGTGCAACGGTATTTTGATCAGGATGATGCATCAAATATTAAGATCTCGAATTGTGGCTTAACCCATTCAGAGCCAGCGAGGATTTCGTAAAGTTATTAATGTCAAAGAATTCGTGTTCAGGACTCCTTTTTTGTAAAATATAAAACCTTTTTTTTTTTTATAAAAATGATGGTGGTCATGAATGGGTCATAGAAGTTGTCGTTTTTAAAAAGAGAAAAACGAACATTTTACTTATGGAACTAGTTTAATGTCCGCAACTCTATAATCAGTAATTGCAAAAACAACAGAAAACATAGCTTGAAATCCGTGATTGTAGATTTGTATACACATATTTGTTATAAATATGTTTGCATGCAATCACATATATGTTTGGGGACGGCCGAAATCATATACACATATTTTTTTGTGTGTAAACATTTTATGTTTGCACAATACACATATATTTGTGTGTAATTTCCGAAATTCTGAGTCGATGGTCGCAACATTAAGTGCGTTTACTGCAATTTTCGGCCGTAATAATCGTCCCACACGATGGGCTCTACGTGCTACAGTGGATACATTTGAATCCACTCCATCACTTTTGCCTGTTCCGGCGCAAAAGAGACGCTCGCAGCGATGAAAACATCTCTCAAACCACAATGTGGCGTATTTTGAGAAATGTCCATGGCCTTCATCCTTAAACGAATAAACTGACTCAAGAACTAATGCCACTTGATCAGTTGAAACGGCGAAACTTGTCCGATTGGACTTTGGCAAAATTTCACGAAAATCCACGAAAAATTTCATCGAAAAATCATCCTCAACGATAAAGTTCATTTCTGGCTGAGTGGCAGACGGGCTCAACGGAAATCGAATTTCATGCTTAAAATGTCTTGCATACACCTGAAATAAATTTGAACTTCATATCCTAAATAGTCTGTGTTTTATTAATATATAAAACTAGTAAGTTGTAATGCGCCTATGGCGCCCGATAATTTGCTTGAGAAAGTATTTGTTACTTAATTTTAAAAATTTTGTAAAAAATATTTTGAGAAAACTATTTTGTAAAAAAAAATTTCGAAAAAAAAATAAAATTAGCTGAAAAAAAAAGTTTTCGTTGAAAAACAAAATTTTTGTTAAAAAAAAAAATTTTGTGGAAAAAAAAAATTTTTGTGGAAAAAAAAATTTGGTGACAAAAAAAAATTTGGAAAAAAAAATTTTGTAAAAAAAAAAAATTTTTGGAAAAAATAAATTTTGATAAAAAAAAATTTTTGTCGAGGGTAAATATATATTAAGATTCTATAAATAATAATAATAAAAAAAATAATATTTTTTTTGTACAGAAATTGTGTTTTCCCCAAATTTTTTTTTTACCAAAAATTTTTTTTTTCCAAAATTTTTTTTCTTACAAATTTTTTTTTTGACAAAATTTTTTTTTTTCAAGACAATTTTTTTTTCCAAATTTTTTTTTTCAAGAATTTTTTTTTTAAAAAAAAAAATTTTTTTTCCACAAAATTGTTTTTTCAAGAAAATTTTTTTTTCCACAAAATTGTTTTTTCAAGAAAATTTTTTTTTCCACAAAAATTTTTTTTCCACAAATTTTATTTTTTTTCGAAATTTTTTTTTACAAAATAGTTTTCTCAAAATATTTTTTACAAAATTTTTTTTTTTCAGCAAAAATTTTTTTTTCAACAAAAATTTTTTTTCCACAAAAATTTTTTTTTTCTACAAAATTTTTTTTTTTTTCAACAAAAATTTTTTTTTTCAACAAAAATTTTTTTTCAGCAAAAATTTTTTTTCCACAAATTTTATTTTTTTTCGAAATTTTTTTTTACAAAATAGTTTTCTCAAAATATTTTTTACAAAATTTTTAAAATTAAGTAACAAATACTTTCTCAAACAAATTAACGGGCGCCATAGGCGCATTACAACTTACTAGTTATTATAGAATGCCTATTTAAATTCCTACGTACTGCGTGACAGAGTCAGTGAATCAGGGAATCAGTGTATCAGTGTCGAGGGTAAATATATATTATAAGATTGTTCTCTTCGACAAGAATCAAGACAAGAATTATTTATTTACCGACCGTTTTGAGACGACAGAAAACTTCGGTTTGAAAAGAAATTGGGATTTCGATACAATACAAACAAAATGTCAATTCGTTTTGTGACCGGGACTTTCGTGTGACAAAAATCGAAATGAATTTTCGTTCACTGTTTAAGGGAAACGAATGCGAGCCATTTGTGTTATAAAAACAGGGGGCTAAAGGCTGAATTAAATTTAGAGAGAAAATATTGCTGATTTGTCTTATTTTGGTTTCGTCACATAACTCACAATTCTCCTTTTGTATGATTTCAGGGAAGGATCTTTAAAAATGGGAGGTCACAATGAGATTACATAAACTGAGCAGACCATGGCCCCAAGACAATGGGCAAGCAAATTGTAGCCACAGTAAAATTTGGTGCTACTAACAGCTACAGCGATTTAGACGGTAAGAGTTAAATTTTAAGAGTAAAACGCATTGAAACTATTAAAATCATCCCTACAAAAATGGTGAAAATCTTGCAGTCACAGTTCGCAAAACTAAAAGGTTTCCGGACCGTGTTTTCTCTCGAAGAGGTGTTCACAATTGGACAGCGAGATCTTCTGATTTAACACCTTGCGACTTCTTCGATTCAACACCTCAAAGATACAGGGTCCGCCAATATTTTTTTTTTTTGAAAGTTCTATGAAAAAAATTAATAGATATCTAAATTTTCTTTTTCTAAAATTTTTTTTTTTATTTGAAAGTACAATCCTTCCGATTAATAATGGACAATCATTTCATTCAAATGGCTGCCTCGGCTGGCCCATGCAGTAGCTTAACTACATCAGCTCTGCGGCTGATAATGCGATCTTCAAACACAGGGCGCAAAGCATCGAGTGTAGCTTCGGCTGTGTGGCATGTAGCGCCGTCCTGTTGAAACCAAATGTTGCCAATAGTCTCCTCTTCAATTTTTGTAAACAAAAATTCGTTCAACATGGCGCGACAACGAAATGAACGAAAACGAAATAAGCACGAAAACGAAATAGTTGAAGAAAAAAACGTTAGATGGCGGACCCTTTAGAATTCGTGAGGCTATTGAGGACATCCACTTGCGATTTGGTTATGGAAAATTTCGAAATTCACAATTTCATGAAACGGATATGGTCCTGTAAGCGTGATCATGGTGGCCATTTGGCTGATGTTGTTTTTCATTATTAACGGCACACCTTCCTCTTTATTTTGAAATAAAAATCCGATAATTTATCTCAAAAAATACAATTTTTCTTTGAATACCAAAATAACACCTCTTGTTGGAAAACTCTGTATAATTTAAAATTATCATTTCAATTAACTATGCTTTTCTAATTATTATCTAAAGCTTCACCTGTGTACATTTTTGTGTTGCTAATCCAACCTTAACAATATTTTTCATTCCCATCAACCGCTGGCCCCACAATGAATCAAAAATATTTCCAAGAACTAAATTTTCTCATTGTATCGGATTCACAACGCAACGGCAACTAGACATTTGGCGACGAGATATGATCCTCGGCCATAGTCTTATTTCGTAGGCCAAAATCATCAGAAACCCCTAAAAGAATAGAATGTGATCTGGGCAACAACAGCAACAACAAATGAAACACCTGAATTGAAGAAACATTAAAATAATTTTTGCTGAATTATGCAAAAAAAAATCAAGCCTAAAATTGTTTTCGCCTCAAAAGAGAAACAAACACAAAAAAAAAAAAAAGAATACCAAACAGCAGAGAGAGACATTCAACGAAATTTTGCTGACTTTCAATAATTTCTTCCAGAATTTTGTCCAAAAAGCTGTCGTCGTCGTTGTTGGTTGGTTGGTTGGTCTTTGGCGAGGAGGCCGGTGTCGGATTCCAGACCACGTTTGTATGTTCGTTCGTTCGTTACGTTACGTTACGTTCATACAATATCGGTTTGTGTCTTCTTGTGACAGACATGGTCTCGTACACGACAACACGAGTTTTCATCAGAATTCCGGTACATTTTCTTGGAACTAATTTTTCCCAAGAGTATTTCTGTTGTTTTGTGAGTGTCAGTCAGCGCTGTCTGCTGACTTGGTAACCGTCGGAGTTGGGGGGCCACCAAACTATCAACACAAACACTCATACACCGAGCGACATGCTTACGGTTTGGAATGGTAATTTGACAGTTGGAGTATTTTGAGTACACGATTGTTGTCTATACCGCCGCCGCCGCCGTCACCTCTCTTTCTTTCCGCTCTCCTTGCCAGTGGACGGGAGTATGTCATTTAAAACTTCGTTTGGATTTTTTTTTTATTTTTTTTAGTTTAGAGTTTTCTGTTTATCTAATTTAAGTCAGTGGACATAATAAACGTGTAAGCATTAACAAGCCTGCTGTGGTGATACACCACGAGGCTGGTGTAATGAGGGAAAGTTAAAGAGATTTAGGGAAAGGATTTGTCTGGGGGTTATGTTTGATTAGTCGCGGTCCAAAACCGAGTGTTTTGTGGAGTTTTTGCATGGGATTCGTTACCGAGCTGGGCTCGGTTTTCCTTTGTAACCGTTCAGGGTAGATAAATTGTAGACATTTTTTTCTGTTACGACAAAATGAAAGAGAAAAAAATATTAAAAAATATTCACCCGTTCGAAATTAATCCCTTACTTCTTGCCTACTCATAAATGTTTACAAAAAGGGTTTCCAATACGAGCCTTAAAAGAGTTTAATTCTATGATTTAGATTTTTCATTGTCTTTTAATAAGTTTAATGAAATTTTAGATTCCCAACTTATTTTCCTCCCCTCCTATAACCCATACGAATATGTATTGCATGTCTTAACATTTTGTCCCCCCCTTTTTACCATTGCAATACTTTGTTTTATGATTTCTTCTTTTCAACTTTGCTTTTGGAAAGATTTATTTTCGTAAATCTGGAATAAGAAAAAAAAAATTAAAATACAATTTGTTATCTAATCAAAAATATTTTTGAAAAAACAAAAAAAAAACGAAAACTAACAACAGAAAAACTATAAAAAAAAATAAAAACAAGAAACAAAACTGAAAGAGAGTGGACAACGTTGTGGAGAAACGGTCAGGCAACGCCAGTCAAGATTTAAAATATGTATTCATTCATTTTTATGATCTTGGCCGTCCGTCGTCCATACGTTGCGTTGTGCTGCGCTGCGCTGGACTGGTCTGAGTTGCTTTGCGCCGGTGAGTTATAAAAGTCAATTTTTATAGAATTTAGTATCAAAATATGTATGTTTTATGACTTATCAAACCTTTTGAATACCAATGATTTGAACAAACGACAACACCATCATCAAAATGTCGCTTTAATTGTTCGGATTGTCTTGTGTTGTTGCACGCGGCGGTGTTTAGGTTTTCATTTGCGGTTGTTGTTTTCGAAGAGGCAAACGACAGAGGGTACACCACAGCGAAACGTAAAACGAATCATAGTCTTTTTGCGTTATGACAACATATCCGAACATGACGTTTTAAGCCAATAAAACTGACAATTTAAAAATTTTATAGTTATGAATTTATGAGTTGATCATAAAGCAAAAACCATGGCGCCAGTCCACTGTAGAGTTTCGTTTGTATCTCATGTTGTTCTGGCTGCTGTTCTCTCTATCTCTCTCGCCGCCTTGTTGTTGTGGTTTGGCCCAGCGCGTATCATTCTAAAAGTTGAACTTAAATCGAAGAGCCCAGGCCTAAACCGTCCAAAGAACTTGCGAATGTAAGCAACACTACTGAAGGCGCTGTGTGTTGTTGCAGTTACGCTTAAGCGCATGCGTAACTGCCATTGCGCGCATTCGTGCTGTACTTGCCTCCGTGTTGTTGTCATTTGTTGTTTGGCCTGTTGTATGTGTAGTGTGGTGTGGTTTGATGTGGCTGTGACTGTGACTGTCTGTCGGTCGTCGACGGTCTTGCTTAAGTGATTGTTGTTTTGCTCATATAAAGATCATAAAGAAGTTGTTTTGCGTTTGATTTCAAAATGCGTAATGTGTGGACAGGGGCGTCGGCGTGTTGCCCACCGTAACATAAGGGGCATTAAATTGGCAAAAAAAAAAAAAAAAACTGCATGAATTTGAAATCGCATAAAAATAATTCGCATCAGACGAGGTTTGAGTGTGAAAAAAACACAAGTTTATATGTGCGAAAAGTTTGAGCAAAATAACAGCGTATCTCCACTTAAGATGTCTTTTGTGAAAATAAATATTTTCCAGCGGTTTTTAAAAAGTTAAATTAATCGAATCATAATATATATTTTTTTTCGCAAGTAGCAGCTTATGTGCATATAGGCTTTTTTGGCGAAAGGAATTGAACGGTGACCTGAACTTTGTCTACTGAAAACAATTTTTAGACAAATTTCATATAAGCTGTTTTTTGCAAAAAAAAAAAAATAAAATAAAATAAAAAAATTACTAACTGTAAATTTTTTTCAAAAAAAAGATTAGGCAAAACGCATCAGCATTAAAAATGTAGCAGTTTGTCATCAAAACCTCAAAATCGATTAATATCACCGTGTTACACACATTCTGTCCTATAAACCAAATTTACTTTTTCGGAAAGGGGATAAAAAATAAAAATACACGTGTATCGGCGATTTTCATGTAATCTGAGAATTGATAATCTATTTTTTAAAAAAATTTTACGTGATAAAGACATTTCCACGAGTCAACCTGCCAAAAAATCAGCTCGATTGGATCACTGAAAAGGGTTAAAAATCGGTCGAAAGGCTTTCACACAGGCCACTACGAGCTTCATACTTCAAACTTAAAAAAAAAAAAAATCTGACGTGTACATGAAAATCGCCGATACACGTGTATTTTTATTTGTTCCCCTCTTTCCGAATATGTGCATTTGGTTCATAGTTTTTTTAACTACTTAACCGTTACGAAAAAAAAATGTTTTTTGAACTGAAACCTTAAAAAAAACGATAACCATTTTAAAAAAAAAAAAATTTAGGAAAATCTGATAATTGATAAAAATCTATTTTTTAAAAAATTTGACGTGATACAGACATTTCCTTAAAAAAAACGATAACCATTTAAAAAAAAAATTTAGGAAAATCTGAGAATTGATAAAAATCTATTTTTTAAGAAATTTGACGTCATACAGACATTTCCACGAGTCAACCTGCCAAAAAATCAGCTCGATTGGATCACTGAAAAGGGTTAAAAATCGGTCGAAAGGCTTTCACACAGGCCACTACGAGCTTCATACTTCAAATTTAAAAAAAAAAAAATTCTGACGTGTACATGAAAATCGCCGATACACGTGTATTTTTATTTTTTCCCTCTTTCCGAATATGTGCATTTGGTTCATAGGACAGAAAAAAATCTATTTTTTGTAACACGGTGTAATTTATATTTTTTTTCGCAAGTAACAGCTTATGTGCATATAGGCATTTTTGGCGAAAGGAATTGAACTGTGACATGAACTTTGTCTACTGAAAACAATTTTTAGAAAAATAGCTGTTTTTTGAAAAAAAAAATACTAACGGTACATTTTTTTCAAAAAAAAAAAAGGTTAGGCAAAACGCATCAGCATTAAAAATGTAGCAATTTGTCATCAATACCTCAAAATCGATAAATACAGCAGTTGCTTGTGAATACCACAGAAATACACTACTTCTGGCTTAAAGTCAACGAAATCGTCTTAAATAGAACACATAGGACGACGGATATCTGACTGTTGAACTACGTTCAGCAACTTTATAGCTTTAAAATAATTTAAAGTTTACTGAATTGAATTCCAAAACTACCCCAGATTTGCAGATTCGAGAGAAGTTCCCCGTCTGTTCCCTCATGGAATGTTAAGGGAAATAAGTAAGTAATAGTTGACAACTGTCTGAATTTACAATTTTGAGCATTCTCCATTCTACAGGGTAAAGCTACTCGGAAGCCAAAACCATCAACCCAAGATTGTACTGATACCATGAAAATATCTATAGAACAGCGATATATTGTCCAAGTTCGGGCATACCCTACTCCCCCCCTGTTATCAGCACCGTCTCCTCACTACACGTCCTCGGAGCTCCTGTCCATATGAAATTTGAGTGTAATGAGTGAAATCTTTCGAACTAGATTATTTGCCTAGTCCGTGCTTGTACCGCTAACGATAGTATACGACAGCTTGGAACTTTAATTCCCCCAATAGCGGTGATCCGATGTTATTATAAAACTTGTAATTTCCACGCCTCTGCCGATGTCAAGCAATGTTTTTTTTTTTTGGCGATTTTTTCGCTGTTTCAAGAGATGCATCGGTTTTTTTTTCGGACACTTACTTATAAATTCATAATTTTTCCTTAATAAAACATGTTGTATACCATCACTAATGTTGTCGCGACTCCAAAGTCATGCGAACAACAGCAACGAGACGCGAGTGCTGCGGGGGTACTCCCGCTCATCATCTGTGGAACATCCAGCCGAAACAGCAGGAAAAAAAAACTGCTGCTTCTTTGTGAACAATACAGAAAAATCTCACAAATGCCATTTGCTCGTACATATGTACGAATGTACGAACATACATGCGCTGGCAGTGCGTCGAGCGTTTTTTTCTTCTGTTCTGTTGTCTTCTGTGTGCATCATCATCATCATCGGTACTGTCAGCGTCATCGTCATCGGATTCTCGTAAATGATGACTTAATAATGTGTTTATGGACTCTGATGCTGTCTACATAAATTCAATTT
This sequence comes from Hydrotaea cyrtoneurina, assembly GCA_958296145.1. Taxonomy (NCBI): domain Eukaryota; kingdom Metazoa; phylum Arthropoda; class Insecta; order Diptera; family Muscidae; genus Hydrotaea; species Hydrotaea cyrtoneurina. The sequence goes on from OY282515.1 coordinate 18,238,615, forward strand.
ATGAATTCATATTTTGTCAAACATTTTGTAAGTCGCGCATTTATGACTGTTATGAGAAGGAATGCGTGGACATAAATGTCTGTGTTCTTCTTCTGTCCTCCATTGGCGGCAGATGCTGGCTGGGCACGTTGGCTTTCTAGCGCCCACTGAACTCTCTCTCCAACTCTTGGCTGTGGTTTTTTGGGAGAACAGCAAAAACAATGTCAGGACACACACGTTGTACGTGCTTTGCATTTTAAGTACTCCCCGGGCCGCATCTATGGTATCGGCCGGTCGGCCGGTTCATGCTGCCACTAATTGATCATATCCCTGTTTTTTCAACTGGGTGTACACCAAAAACAGACTCCATGGAGTCGTTGAGGAACTGTTAAATGCATGAGAAGCCTCGGAGTACGAGTACCAGTGTGTATGATGATGTTTGGTTTGTGGACAGTTTGGAATTCGTGTAGTTCGAGTTGTTGGCTGAGAAATTCACAAAGGACACACGCAGAACAAAAAAAAAACTCGTTGCCAATCATAAAATTATTGAATGACATTTTAAGCATTGTTTTATTATGTTTTTCTTGATTTGACACAAATGAAAAAAGAAACAGAACAACTGATTTTTGGGTAGGTTTCTTTTCTTTCTTTTGTTGTTGTTGTTATTGTCGGTTGAAGTTGGGTTCCATTGCAAGAGAAGAGTTGAGTTGTTGCTCGTTCAGCTTCATTTTTCCTTAATTAGTTGAAATATTAAGTTAAGATCATCATGTGATGTTATAAATCCCAATAGGAGGGAATGTTGTCTTTACTCATGGCATGTGCAGAGTTTTCGGCAAATATTTGCTGGTGCAGCTCAGAACTCAAACGGTCGGTTCAGAAATTAATTTGGGGCAACAAGCATTTCCGTAATGCTTTATGGGTTATGGTATATGAAACATTGAAAAATAGGGTTATCCTGTGGATCATTTCTTTGAGAAAAAAAAAATCTATAGTGGAACTTTCATAAATCGAATTTTCCAAAAGTTTAATTTTCTTTAAGTCAAAACACTTCTAGTGGCAGTTAAGTTAACACGAATTCCATTAAACAATATAATAAGTATAGTAAAAGCATCTCCCGTGGACGTCGAAAACCACTGCGACCGTCGTTGTCCGCCCATCGGAGCTTTCACTGTAATTTCATAACTCAAAGTCTCCGTTGGTCGAAGTTTTCTATGGGTTCGAGTTATGGAAGTTTGACTATATTTATATAATTTTCTTATTAATTTGTCTTTGGGTACAGAAATTTTTTGTTAATTTAGTCACTACTCTCCGAACAACAATTATCCGTTCGAAATGAACTCCATTAGCAAGAATTTCCAAGCAAATTCATTTGATTTTTATATTTTCATAAAATGTGAGAAATCGTTAAATATTTTCCCGAATCTTTTGCCCAGGTCGTATCGTGCTGTTACTTACCCTTCACATTGTAAGCTGGCCAATGTTCTGCCGATCCCCAAGTAAGGTGAGGCTACAAAACCTGCAATATATTGAAAGTGTCGGAAGAAGCATTCAAGTGTTTAGGCTTTTTGAATTGGTGCCAAAAATACTTCTTTCCCTCTGATCTCGTACATATCTATATCTACCAAACTTGGAATGTAACTCCCCGATATGCGCCCAGGGTTCAACGGAGCCATTGCAGTTCCTAGATCCTGTACAGAGGAGAGCGGTGGCGATGATGGGGGTAGTAGAGTATTCAACTCTATTGTCTCCCTTTAGCATCCCCGGAATGTGTTCTATAGGGATTTTGGTATCTGTTCACAAGATATCAGTCGTCTGGTCCCAGCAGCATTCGCAGCGGTCGAGGAACTCTCCACGCTCGGACGCCATATTAAATAGAAAAATCGTTCTTCAACCGAACTGTTCGTATGTAAAATATTCTTCCAGTAAAAGTCTTCTCCGCTAGCTGTGACAGTCTTAAATCAAGGCAAACATCAACAAACACTACTCTCTAGTTTCCCCTTCCGATATCTTTTTTTCCTATCGCTTCCACAATACATGACATTAACAGCGAGCATCGCCTGAGTGTTGGCATAAAAAAATTGTACACATTATATTATAAAATACTTACTACAGAAGAGTTGGATTACATAGCCTCTACACGCTGAAAAATACGTCTTTGTTTTTTGTTTACACACAAGTAAAACGCGTGTTTGGTGTTTGTAGCAAGTAAAGCTTATTTCCTTCTACACAAAGCTTATTTGGATGTAAATATAACTCGTTTGCTATTAGTATTACATATTTGTGTATACGCAATAACGTGTTTGGGAAAAACAGACAACGAACATATTAATTTCAAGAAAGTACAACATTTGGGTGCGAATAAGTGTGTATTTGCAATTGTTTTCGTAATTTTTTTTCTGCATTTACGCTCTTTAAAATAAAAACAATACCGAGAGAATGAGTTGGATTGTTAGATAGAAATTCACAAATTGAAAAAAAATAAAAAGTAAGTCAAAAATGCATACATATAAATTTGATATTTATCACCTACAAACAAGTTAATGTTTGTGGTATGGAAAAATATATATATGTTTGATGCGAACTTGTTTGCTGAAATTGGTTAACATGGCCATTTTTTTCAGAGTGTATAGAAAGTCCCACCGCGAGTTAAGATACTGTCGATCTAGAAGACAAATATACCACCCTCGTATTTAAGGAAGGCCTAGTAATTAGCTGTGGAAGTTGGATCATATCGGACGATGTTATCATATAGCACACATGTCTGTGTATAATGGGAAATTATCAAAAACAAATTGAAGCATCGGTAAACCAATAGAGGAAATCCAATCAATTTCATTGTGTTGAAGAATGAAAAAAAAACTCCTATTTCATGCTTTTGGAGGAAACTCAGTTGGCAGAACGATGTCAGAGTAAAGGGTTATCCATTTTGCTTTTTAAAAGTAAACGTAAATAAAGCACATTGTACAAAATATTTTTTTTTCATGATATTTCTTGTTTATTATAAATTTTGATTGTTGACATTATGTGTGAAACACTACATCATATAAATGACCACCACGCGAAGTGTTGCAAGCATTGATTCTTTTGAGGTAATTTTGGACCACTTTTTGGCACATATTGGGCGGTATCTCAGCCATAACTTGACGAATGTTGGTTCTTAAGTGCTCAAGAGTTCAAGGTTTATCAGGATAAACACTGTTGTTCGCGTAGACCCACAAACAAAAGTCTAATAGTGTCAAATCGCATGATCTTGGTGGCCAGTTGATGTCGCCACGACGAGAAATTACGCGGCCAGGAAATGTCTCTTGCAATATTGGCTCGAGTTGTGTGACATGTGTCTTGTTGAAACCACATATTCTTCAAGTCGTATTCTTCAATAGCAGGCAAAAAAAGTCGGTTATCATACGACCATACCGCTCCGAATTGACGGTGACAGTCGTTCCCTCGTCGTTTTCGAACCCCAAATACGATAATTGTGTTTATTAACATACCCACCGAGTGAGAAATGTGCACGATATGTGGCTGTGCCAGAATCAAAATTTTCGTAGTAGGTTTTAATAATTTTTACGCGCTGTGTGATAGTTAAGCGATCCATTTTCGTCAATGTCAGACTTCCAACTGAAAATAATAAATGAAAATCTTAGTTTGACAGATGTCGAATTTCAGCCCTAGTCTTTTGTAACCACGAAATGGATAACCCAATCGCAATAATTACTAATTAAATTACGATTATATTCACACATTTACATTTGCAAATAATCTAAAAGTAATTACTTGCGAGTTCGATAAATAATCAAAAAGAATCAAAAGTAATTAGAAAATAATCTCACTATAAAATATAGAAAATATATACTTCCGATTAATATAAATAATCAAAAAGAATCAAAAGTAATCTCTGAAAGTAGTGGGATTATTTTCTGATTATTTTCTGATTACTTTTGATTCTTTCTGATTATTTATAGTAAAAGGAAGTATTTCTCATTAATGTCTTTAAAAAAATATGTCTTTAAAAAAAATATTTGGTTTGAGCCATATTTTTTCTTTACCGGTAATCTAAAAGTAATCAGGATTACTTGCGATTTCTATAAATAATCAAAAAGAATCAAAAGTAATTAGAAAATAATCTCACTACTTATAGAGATTACTTTTGATTCTTTTTGATTATTTATAGCAAAGGGAAGTATTTCTGATTAATTCTTTAAAAAAAAATATATATTTTTTCTTCACCGGTAATCTAAAAGTAATCAGAATTACTTGCGATTACTAAATGATCACTCATCACAATTACTTCCAATTACTATAAATAATGTTTACGATTTTTATTTGTCGTTTCTTCTTAAAAAAAAACTGCTTGTGGAATTCGATGATTTTATTATTTTTATTCGACGTACGATGCCTTTTGCTCACGTTCATACACGTCCCCGTGACTAGAGCGGAAAATGACTAACGATCATGTCTCGTAACGTGTGATCATGCATGATTCGTGCAACTCGCGTGTGCTGTGATTCTTTTTGATTATTTTATAGTAATTTGAAGTAATCTTGATTACTTGTAGATTATTTGCAATTGTAATCAATTATTTATAGCCATGCATTATTTGGATTATATACTCAATACAATTCTTTTTAAAATTAAACTAATTGATTTCTAATCGTAAACGAAATTTCACATCTATACTTTATACCCATACAGAAAGTAAGACTTAAGACTAAATTTAGTCTTAAAGTCTCACCAGGGGTGCTGGAACGACAAACTAGGCAGTCGTGTCGCTTTATTTGGATTTTAGGATTTGCAAAACAGTTCCGTCTGACACCAAGTTATTAACTATTAAAATTTAAGACATTTCTGCAAACCTTTGTGAAAATTATTTTTGTATTTTCATAAATTTTTCTTAAAAAAGATTTATAAAGCCGTATTAAATTTGTATAAATACAGGAGTGGGATGATAGTTTTAATTATCTCTATTCTCATACTACTTTACGCATATTCTCAGCATATTTCCCCAGAATTCCCAGCAATCAAATGTAAGTGATGTTATTAGCAACACATAAAAGCGGAGATCGAATATCACCCACAAGCATATCCTTAACCTCCCTCCACACCAACTAAAACAAATCCGATACTCTGAAAATGCCTTTCGAAATTTCAAAGCGACAGCAATTTAATGCACCTTAATTATGACACGACCCAAACATAATTCACCATTCAATTATCAGAGATTCGAAAGCCCCCCCCCCCCCCCCCCCTTTTGTCCTCGACGCGTGTATGTGTGTTTGGGAATGGCGTTCTTCTTCTTTTTCATAGTTGTAGTCAAGACGATTCTAATGGGATTTTCTTTTGTTTCAATGCTCATAGTCTTCCAGTTTTTGTTTTTGTGTTTTTTCTTTTAATTTTTTAAATAGCATTGAAGAAGCTGTCATGTGAGGTGTCAAATCACAGCTACTCATGCTGTGCGAAACGCACTCGCCCGCCGCCAGCCATCTCACAGCGACTCCCTCCGGCCACCAAGCGTTCACTAATTTAAATGAAGCACTGAAACGAACGGAGGCGACTTTTTTTACTTGTGGTTGTTGTTCTCCGTTTAAATAGTGATCTTCATCTTGGTCTTCATTAAGAGGTGGTGTTGAGTATGCTAGGGGCTCCTTTATGTTCGGGAAAAAAATGACTAACAATCTCAATGAGTGAGTGGAACAGAGCGGAGTGATGCTGAAGTACCCCTCGGATGATGTGGGTTCTGTTTGTTCGTTCGTTCGTTCGTTACGCTGCTCCATTGCCATCAGTCGTTGCATATTTGATGAGGCATCAAATTGGGTGTGTGTGTGTCTGGGTTTCCCCTAGCCAAGCTGAACAAGAGGAACAGCAACAACAACAACATCATCACTTCTCTCACGTGTGTATGGATGGGGCAGTCGTACATCATGCCGTGTCTCATTGATTATACATATGCCTGCTGCTGATCAATTTAATATCCCCAGGCGGCCCATTCGTTCTATCTCGTCATCCCCATCTCATACGGACGGGCCAGCTATCCGCTGTTGTCTTGGGTGTAAAAAACTTAATTTAAATGTTGCGTATCGATGTTTTGACTTTTTCAATGGAGTTCCAACAGACACCACAACTACTAGAGAGAACTGTGTGGTGTAGTCGAGTTGATCTCAGTTTTGTTTGGATTTGAGATCATAACTTCCAATCAAAATATTTAACAAAAATTCCCCCGAAACGATGATCTTTTCTAAAGTGTTTGGGGTTTTCTTTGTTGTTGTTGTTGTGGTGGGTGATATAAATTTCAAAGTAATTTCGGAAAGTGAAATGGCTTCGTTTATTTCAGTGTAATCCGATCTTTAGTTAAATGTTTGGCTAATATCATAATTTTGTATGGTAATGTGAACGAATAATGATTTTGGTTATTTTATTATTCGAAGAAGACCATGTTTGACTTTGGAAGAGGGCATTGGATAATTTCTTATCACCGGATGCTGATATTTTAGCCTGGTGGGTGGCGTGACAGCGATTTTAGTGGATTCGATTGGGATTACAGAGAGCCATTCTTTGGAGGAAATGAACACTGGCAAATTGTTTTAAAGCCAGGTCTAGGATGTTTTAGCCGGAATAAGGAACAACTGCTTAGAAAATGGTGTATTGGTAAACTTTGGCGGATATTTTGACTCCCGTTTGTGCAGAAATGCAAGTCGGATAGAAGGTAGAGGCCACAAGCCATCACCAAGGTCTTGAATTGACAGGATGGGCCGAGTAAGCCAGCCGAACCACATACATGAAATCGTCTTCCATAAATAAGACTGTTCTGCAGAATTTAACTTTTGAGCCCTCCTTTAGACAAAACCAACTGATCTGTATGTAAAACGATCTCCTGAATCCGAATTTAGTGTCCCACCAACCCGTAGAGTTTTCAAAATGTCGTGAAAATGAAAAAACTTTTATAACTCAGACAATTTTCGTCGGATTATCAACAAATATAACACGTTCAAAACGTAGCAATACGTTTTTTATGATTTTGTGCAAAAATTGAACAATGGAAAATTCACAATTTTTTTTAATTTTTTGGATTTTTTTTTTTGGTAGATATTTTCAGACCTTTTGAGAAATTTATATCGATTTTTTTAATGTGTTGGAGTTACAGTCCTAATTATTACGTTTGAAACATGGACCCAATTCAAAAATTAAACAAAATCACCCCAAAATGTTCCATTGACCACAACAACACGTAAATTGGGGGTGATTTCTCATATTTTGCAGTGGGGGGGTGTTCGTTCATTTTGAAATTGGGGTAATTTACAAATGTCATAATTCGGATCGTAACCCACATTATAAAACACACATTATAAAAACAAATTTTATATGAGTTTTTCATTTTGCGTTTTTTTTTTTCACATTTTAGTTTTCGCTGATATAAGATAAGGAAAAATCACCTCATATTTGGGGCTATTCTTCATAAATTTGTTGTTGTTTTTTTTTGTTAAAAAATACACTTTTTTACGAATTACAAAAATCTATTGTTGCTTTTTAAGGCATTTCTCGTAATATTTGGGGTATTTGCATTGCGAAATTTTGTCATAAATTCTTTGGGGTTATTTTTCATTTATTTCGGGGAATTCTTTATTTGGTGTATTTTTCACACTATTTGGGGAATTTTGCATTGCGTAATTTTTCATAAATTGTTTGGGGCATTTTTCAGAATTTTTGGGGAAATTTCCATATTGGGTTTTTGGTGGATTTTTCATTTGTTTTTGGGGAATTCTTCATTTGGGACAGTCATTTTGGGCTATTTTTCGTAATATTTGGGATATTTTGCATTGCGCAATTTTTCATAAATTGTTTGGGAGATTTTTTAGAATTTTTTGGAAAATTTTCATTCGTTTTGGGGAAGTCTTCATTTGGGGTATTTTTCGTAATATTTGGGATATTTTGCATTGCGTAATTTTTCATAAATTGTTTGGGGAATTTTTCAGAATTTTTGATGAAATTTACATATGGGGTTTTTTTTTTTTTTTTTTTTTTTTTTTTTAGATGAAAAATTCCCCAAAATGGCCAACATCAAAATTGTCCATGAAATTCCTAAAAGCCCACCAAATAATTTTGGAAAATTTCTCCAATGAAAAATCGGCTTGACGATGATTTACTATAAGTTCCAGAAATACAAATGCCAGAAAATGATAGAGATAGGATTGCAAGTTCAGTAGATTCAAAGAAAGTAGTAAAGTGTTTATTTGTAAACCTGTATTATTTGCTTAGAATTTATGATAAATGTGCCATCTGTCGTTGCGGCTCTAAGAAACAAGAAAAAAATGAAAAATGTCCCAAATGAAGATTTCCAAAAATAAATGAAAAATTCCCCAAAAAGATTAACATGAACATTTTCCAATAAATTCTTAAAAATTAACCAAATAATTTTGAAAAAATTCTCCAATGAAAAATAGCCTTTAATAGAAACATTTCTCCAAAAATTCTGAAAATGTCCAATATTTTATGAACAATTTCCCAATAAATAAATGTGCCATTTGAAATTGGCTTTTAGGATTGTATTTCAAACCGAAGTGGCTTAAATGTATTCGGGCTTAGATCCGAAAGATGGACCCTGTGGGTCTACTCGAAGTTGAGCTACAAGCTGGGGATGTAACTAACTTCGCTTTCACATATGCGAAGGGGAAATACTTTTGTTGGAATATTCGCTTTCGCAACAAATATTTTTTTTATTATTTTATTTATTTGTATTTGTATATAAAATATCATTCATGACTATTGTACCTCAGCGCCAAAGAAAGGCATTACAGATTTCATTATTTCAATATTCATTTTGTCCTTCGACAACAATTACGACTGCACATGTTACGAATTTTTGCTTTCGCAAATGCGAATCATTTTGAAATACTCAGATTCGCTTTCTCAAAATTGTAAATTTCAGTACGCTTCATCCCAACTACAAGGGTCTAAAGTTGTAAACCACAGTTCTAAAAAAATTAAACCTTTCCTCAAATTTTGTTTGATCGAATATGCCGAATATTTTTAATGAATAATGTGGTGGTTAATACTTATCAAAATATGTAATTTCTAAAATAATGCGCATTTTAAACAAAAAAAAAATGTTTTCGATCCCGCTTCGGTTTATGGGTTATAACTCAACTATTTGAGGTCCGATATTAGTCAGATAAAGATAATTAGTTTGGAAACAGATTTATTTAACAACCCTTTGTTAAAGACATTTGAACAATATCTGTAATTTAAATAAAGTTATAGTCGATAGAACTTGAAAATTTAAAAAAAAATATTTTTTGCAAAAAAAAAAAAAATAAAAACAAACAAACAAATCTAAATTTAGTTGAATTGAAAAAAAAATAAAAAAATAGGGTTACCCCTATACTTCTTTCACTTTTGAAGTTGACCTTTTTTTTTTTAACCAAATTGGACCACAATTTTTCGGCGTTCCCACGACAATCGGATCTACGCACCGGGACGACCTGAGTTCATCTCGGCCAAGGATTGTCGACTCAGCGACAGCTGTATCTACTGAAAGTATTTTCCCCAGACAAGAACTTTCGTCAACCTGGTCGCTTCACAACTACAGAAAGAAGTCATGCTGTTTGAATGGACATTATGTGGGATACATTTGCCATCCTCTATGAAGGATTCTCCCATGTGGAAACACAGGCAAACCTTCATTATTTCTTGCAGATCCCCTACAAATAATATTCATTTATAAAACTAACATTTTGATGAAACCGACTTGAGGTGGTATTCATTTTCCCCTCTAAGGGTCTCTTGTACCCACATAATCTAAACTATAATATCGTTCACACTTCTCATGTCTCAGTGTTTTTAGCCCTCACAACTCAGGGACAATCGTATGAAATGCAGCGACAATAAAAGCGTGAGGTGTGTTACAGCATCAAATCACTTTACAATGTTAACAATCACTTTGGAAATGATTGGGCTGCCCTGTCTGACTGTCTGGCCCCCATATTGTGGACAATAAAATGCTGCGTTTTGTTTCTTGCTGTTGTTGCTATTTGACTTTAACCACTCAGTGATTTAATTGCAAATTTTCTTGATTTGTTTGGCCATAAAACAAGCAAACACAGGCCCGCTTGAGAGCAGGCAGCCCGGGCTGGCTCAAACGGAAACAGATCACGCATAACCTATAACAAATCTTTTGCACGTTTTACACACGCGGACTCTGATTTCATTTTTGCTGGAGACTTTGTTTCTGTGTATAAACACACACACACACACACCTGATTTCCACTGTGGCAGCCGCCTGGAAAACGCTGGGTATGAATGAGCCGAGTGAGATCTGTTGGAAGAGGTCCAATATAAGGATCTCCACATGCTGATGAATAAAAAGTTGTTGTTTGTTTTTTTTTTGTTTGTTTGTGGAAAACAGTTTCTGTTTAAAAATGTAACATGTACTCAGACACACACACACGTTTCAGACGATGTACATATGAATGTGAGTGAGTGTGTGTGTGTGTGTGGATGATGTACGGTTGTACGGTTGGAAAAGGATTCCGTGTAAGTTGTAAGCGCATGCGCATGTTTAAGTTAACAACTTGTAGCAGTTCGTGTTTCTTGTGTTTCTGTGTACAACACACAACGAACGAATGTGGGTGGATGGATATGAATGGGATGCCTGCCTACTTCTTGTTCGCTCCACCGATGTATGATGTTCAAGACGCGATGGCCATGATGCGGCCGATGATGATGGTGATGGTGATGGCATGGATCGCATGGTATTGTTAGTGCTGCTGCTGCTGCTGGGGAGGTTGTTGTTGCTGTTGTTGTTGACTTTTCCTACAATGGCAATTGAATTATTGAATGATGATGGTGTTGTTCCATGTCGACATGTATGAGAGAACCTGGAAGTCTTTCGGTTTCTTCAGCCGGCCCGGTCTGTTCGTCTTTTGGCCTGTCTGCGCGCAGATTCTTACGTTCAGATATGAATGTGTATGATCGGTTGTTGTTACTGTTGCTGGCGGTGGCGGCGATGGCGATGGCACTGGTGTTGGTGGTGACTGTCACGGCGATGGTGGTTGTTGTATGTACTCTGGCAAGGCGCTTCGCATTTATTTGGCGTTGTTTTTTTAATTCACACTTGTGTAACAATCCATGTTGTGTTGTTCAATGTCTAAGGCGACTCCAACAACCGGGATGATGATGACGGTGGTGGTGGCGGCAGTGGCGGTTGCGGTGACGCTGATGATGCTATTGCTGATATTGATTCACACTACAGGCTGGGTTCCAACAAAGCACCAACTACAACAACAAATATTATGTGTTTTCTTAAATTAAGAAGCCAACCAATCAACACTTTTAACAACACAACACCATTTGACTGCAGTGATATTGTCTGTATGTCTGTCTGTAAGCTGCCTGCAATGTTCTTTTGGTGGCTCTTGCCATTGTTGACTGTTGGTCTCGTTATTGCCAGACAAACAGTTTAAATGAGTTTTGAAATTTTTAAGGACTGTTGTTTGTTCTCTCTTTCTGTTTAAGCTTTTCTTTTTTTTGTTTGTTAGTGTGTGTGTTTGCTTTGTTTGTACTTTGGCACATCATCATTTACGGCAACAGCACGACATCATATCTCTTTCCAATTAAATTTGAATTTATTTCACTATTGATTTTGATTCGGAACATACGGCAACCGTATAATGTACTTCTGGCCTAGGCATCAGCATAAAATTAAGATGGCAATTATTGATGGCATAGCATTGAAATGTAACTAACTAAAAAAAAACCCAACCTATGACAGATCATATAGAATTTTCATCAAAATTTCCTTTCATCCTCTAAAATGCCAAAACCTGAATACATGTGGACTATCTAGCGGATATCCAGTCTGAAAAACTGTAAATCGTGAAATTTTAGATTTTAGAAAAACTTGGGCTTTTTTTTATGTATAAACACAAAAAGCACATGCCTTACAATGTGATGATTAATTCCAGCTAAGCTAGTGGGCCTTATAAATCTGTCTGGGAGACGATGGCTCGATGGTACTCTATGGATCATAGCACTCTCACAAAATCGAAACTTTACCTGAGGCTGTATATTGGGGTGGGTCAAAATTAAAATTTTTTACCTAATATGCTATAGTTTCCACAATTCTGGATGGACGTTGCGCTGATAAGTGAAAAGTGTAGACACAGAAAAAATTTCGGGTTACACCTTGGAAAGTTTTGCTTCGTGATTCAAGAAATTTAGACCACAAAGTGTGTTTTGGTTAAAAAAAAAATAGAAGTGGAAAAAGTAGTAAGTAAAACTTTTTTTAATTTATCTACTTTTTTATATTCAGAAACATTTTTCTTTTACTTTGATTTTTTAAATTGATTTTTTCAAAATTCCAAGTTCCAACGATTAAAGATATTGTTCTCCTTAAAGATATTGTTGCAATGTCTTTCGAAGAGTTTCTTTTTAACTAGAAAACATGGATCTAAAATAAATCTCTACACTGAAAAAAAAGGTTCTTCAATTTGATGAATGCCACTACGAGCTTCATACTTCAAACTTAAAAAAAAAAATTCTGACGTGTACATGAAACTCGCCGATACGTGTATTTTTATTTTTTATCCCCTTTCCGAAAAAGTAAATTTGGTTCATAGGACATAATGTGTGTAACACGGTGTTATTTGTCGATAAATTTTTTATAATTTTTTTTTACAAAAATTTGATAAAATTATTTATTTTCATCATAAATAATTACTTATTTCATTTTAAAATTGTTTTCATAATTTTTCAGATTTTTACATGATATTTCAACTGACAGTTGCAATGTCAAGATAGTGTAAGAGTTTATATACCGTGACTCCGCCATTAATCAAAAGAATGATGTCAGCATCGAAATAAAGCGAAGGATCGTGCTGGACGGTAGATGTTATATCGAGCTTAACAAACAATTCAAGAAGAAAACCCTCTCGCGACCAAACTAAAATAACACACTTATTCTATCCGTACTTCTTTATGGCACCGAAACATGGGTACTTGCAAAAGCAGATGAAGCTGAGAAAGAGAAAAATCATTCGAAAAATCAATAAGTTGTATGTGCTGTATCCCGACATGAACGTAGTTAAGCCCATCCAAATACAGCGATTGCACTGGCCGGGCCATGTCGGCCGAATGAATCCAAACGCTGCAGCCAGAAAGGCGTTGGACGACAGCTACCAGACAAGGAAGACGGCGACACCGGTGGAGGCACCAAGTGGAAGAAGACATGAAGATGCTTGGTATGACGAACTGGAGAAGCCAAGCAGAAGACCGAAGTGCTTGGAAATCACTTATTAATCAGGCCAAGACCACCAACAGATTGTAGAGCCAACCAAAGTAAGTAAGTAATTTAAAAAAAATTAATTTGATTTCACCACTTTGTCGAACTGTATCTTATATATTATATTTTATATATATATAGAGTGTTTTTTATTGAGGTATAGAACTTCGAATTGAAATAAAACACAAGAAAATTGTTTTAATGTCCATCAATTTGGCTTTATTGGAAGGATAATTTTATGCCATTAATGTTTAAATATGATTTCGGGCATGTGGCTGCCGCGGCTGGCTCGAATAAAGCCAATTCAACAGGTCCAATTTTCAACCACTTGTTGGAACCACAACTCATCCACATTCATGCCATCCAATTCGGGAACAAAATAGTCGGTTATCATGGCTCTATACCGGTCTCCATTAACGGCAACTGACTCTCCAGCATTATTTCGGAGGAAGTATGGCCCAATGACTCCACCAGCCCATAGAGCACACCAAACAGTCAGTTTTTGTGGATGTAATGGCATAAAATGGACGGAGCTTGCGGTGAACTTCGCGAACTGAACCATTACTTTCGAAATAAATTTGCACGATTGGCAAGCGTTGTTCTTTTGTCAACCTGTTCATGATGAAATGGCAAACCAAACTAAATATTAATCACTTGACAGCTGACAAAATGGCCGCCAGTTAAAAAAGTGATGCCAACTTAAAGTTCTATACCCCAATAAAAAAACACCCTTTATTATATTTTAAGAGCTATCGTACTTAATTTGATGTTTATTACAAAGTATGTTTTCTTATCTTTATTTTGAGGGCAACAATTTATGTGTACCAAATGCAGTTTGGTTGTAGCACATATTTTAAAAAATATCGAAAAGAAAATACAAAATCGATTTGCGGAAGTTAGGGGGTTTCTTGGCAAAATATTCTTGAAAATTCCCATAGTTTTCGTTTTTGTTGATTTTTTTCCTGCCATACAAATGAATCCACCCTACTGTACATAGTCCTATGACTATGTGGCCCTGGCCCTGGGCAAATCGGACCAGCATTGAAATTACTAGTAATTGATTCCTTTGCTGTAGTACTCGCCACTTCTTGGACTGTACTTCCAATTACTCACGACTTAAAGATTACAAGGAATATTACTCAAAGCTGTCGTTGCTTCTATGTTTTTGCTCTCATGACAATCGTTATATATACAGGGTCCGCCAAATAAATGTTTTTTTTTTTTTTTTGGAAATTCTATAAAAAAAACTACTAGATATTTTCTCAAATTTCTTTTTTTATTTGAAAATACAATCCTTCCAATTAATAATGGAAAATAATTTCATTCAAATGGCTGCCTCGGCTGGCCCATGCAGTAGCCTAACGACATCAGCTCTGCGCCTGATAATGCGATCTTCAAAAACAGGGCGCAAAAGCATCGAGTGTAGCTTTGGCTGTCTGGCACGTAGCGCCGTCCTGTTGCAACCAAATGTTGCCAATATTCTCCTCTTCCATTTTTGTAAACAAAAATTCGTTCAACATGGCCCGATAACGAAATGAACGAAAACGAAATAAGCACTAGTTGAAAATAAAAACGTTAGATGGCGGACCCTTTACATATATTAATATATATCTGATGTACTTACCCTTCGCGGGACGACGATCTCCCCAGCATTTCGAACAACTGTTGTATGCTCACAATAATCCCCCAACTGTCCTCCCCCACGAAAATAAAGCAGGAAGTGATTTTCAACGCTCACTCCCTGACACTTAACGATGTTTATGCAAGAAGTCCGTCCGTTCCCGCGAAAAACGTCCCCTACCCTGGCCACCCCTTCTCTGGGCGGCTCAATAAAATGGCATTTCTGTTCCACAGAAATGATTGCAACGTAGTATGTGCGACATCAAATGATACCACCGACTTTGCTGGCAAATGCACGTAAAAGAGATTCCTTCGCTTTGATCTCTTAATTAGATACTTAAATACAATTAAATTCACACGAAATCTTTAAACGCGAGAAGAAAAAACACACACACACACAATCAAAAAGACCAAGAAAAACAAAATAATCAAATAATGATGACAATTCCTAAAAACGCGAAATGAGCAAACAGCCAGAAGACGACGATGAAGTGTGCAAGTGTGTGAAGAAAGAACGCCAACGGCAGCAGCGAAGCACGTGCTCATTTATTATGTAAATACGCCCTCGTACGATCAGCATAAACATGAAATGCATTATGATCATCAGCAAAGAAAAAAAAGAAAAAAAGCGTAACTACGCGCGAATGAATCAAAAGCCAAATGATTAAATTAATGATGCACATCATCAGCATGCATTGAGGTTTTTCAACACTTTTTTTTTCGGTTCTTTTTTGGCGTTAAAGAAATCCAAACCCCTCCCAGAACAGAAAAAGAAACGAATTGTTTAACTAACAAGAAGGAACTCCATGCAGTGTTCCCTTCCGCGTTTTGTTTGATCGTCATGTTGTCTGCCCGGCCATCCGCCTGTCCCGTGGCTCTGCCAGGGACTCTCAGTAGTCGTTCGCAGGGGGTGATGCGAAGAATGGCAAATGGTTGCCATATGGAGGGCCTGCAACCACCTTGAACGAGTGCAGTTTGGTTTTTAATTGTGTTGCTTTAAGTGAATTTTAATTACTCTCGTCATCATGAATACTTTTTATGTAAATTTCCCAGTTACCCGTAATTGGTCATATCGAGGTTATAGCGCAAAACAAAAAAATTCGGTAGAAAAACAGCGTTGGACCTCTTAATACGAAAATATTAAAAAAATATCTATGAATGTGATCCTTTAGGAGGGCCTGTAGGAAATGTGCGATTTCGATTTTGTCATAACTTGGATACCATTGACATGAAGTAAAACACCGTGGTCTGATAGATAGTGTGTTCGACAATCACATACCAAATCCAGCCTTGCATCCTGGGAAGATTATTAGACATTTTTCAGCGGCTGTTTCTACGACATAAGTGCTGGCCACTGTGCGAGTAAGCGATAGAGATCTCTGGACCATGTCAAAACTTGTGTGGCCGTTCGGATCGGACTTTAAATAGGAGGTCTCGGTCCGGAGCTCGCTGATTCGTGAGAAGTTCCCCGTCTGCTCCTTCATGGAATGTTAAGGAAAGCGGTATTTATCATCGGTGGGAAAACGATCATAACTTCGATACCAAGGACAGGGAATGTAAGGGTGTGCAAAAACAAAATCCATAGATGCCCATTCGTGTTTTTTATGTGATGGCCGTGGTGTGGTGGGTAGTGTGTGCGACAAGTAAACCCAGGTTCAATAACTTTTTTCAGCGACTTTACGAGTAAGCGATCAATCTCTAAGCCATGTAAAACTTCCGTAGAAACGCATTAGCTGTTCGGAGTCGTAGGTTTTAAACTGTAGGTCCCGTTCAGTGAGTATACAAATTATATCGTACACAACTCACTGATTCGAGAGAATTTCCCCGCCTATCTCATCATGGAATGCTAAGGGAAATAAGTCAAACGGTTTTTGAAGTATTTTTGAGAATTTTTCCAGATTTCTTAGAAAAGGTTTTAGGGTTTTTCGAGTTCAACACAAAAGGAAATCGTAAAACTGTAAAATCTTTTTTAAAATCTAAAAAAAATTCTCAAAAATACTTTCAAAATCCGATAGAGCAACATGATTATTTTATTTTTTGATAAGTCTTTTGGTCATTATTTCAGTTAGGATGAGACATGACTACCACAGTACACATCCAATGCGGAGTATTTTGGCGTCATTACACAGTGTTACAAAAAATAGATTTTTTTCTGTGCTATGAACCAAATGCACATATTCGGAAAGAGGGGAAAAAATAAAAATACACGTGTATCGGCGATTTTCATGTACACGTCACACTTTTTTTTTTAAGTTTGAAGTATGAAGCTCATTGTGGCCTGTGTGAAAGCCTTTGGACTGATTTTTAACCCTTTTTCAGTGATCCAATCGAGCTGATTTTTGGCAGGCAGACTCGTGGAAATGTCTGTATCACGTCCCCAATTTTTATTATTTTTGAAAAAAAAAATATTTTTTTCACTTTTCTTAGCATAACTTGAAGAGACTCCAAATGTTTTTTGACTGAAAACTTAAAAAAAAAACGGTAACCATTAAAAAAAAAAAAAAAAAAAAATTAGGAAAATCCGAGAATTGATAAAAATCTATTTTTTAAAAAATTTGACATGATACACACATTTCCACGAGTCTGCCTGCCAAAAATCAGCTCGATTGGATCACTATAAAAGGATTAAAAATCGATCCAAAGCTTTCACACAGGCCACTACGAGCTTCATACTTCAAACTTAAACAAAAAAATTGTGACGTGTACATGAAAATCGCCGATACACGTGTATTTTTATTTTTTATCCCCTTTCCGAAAAAGTAAATTTGGTTCATAGGACAGAATGTGTGTAACACGGTGTTATTCTTTTGCATTTCTTTCGATTCCGCACAGACTTTTGGCGTCTGAATTACTCCTCATTTCTCTCGAAGATCCCACCTTGCCACTTGGTCCATTACAAGTTGTCTCTCGGCCAGTTTTGGATTTCGGTCATAAGTTGTCTTCCTGAACTGAATAAGCTCTTTTTCTACTGAATGTCAGGACAGTCTAGGTTAGTAGGAAAAAGCTGTCCACGATGGACAGTTGACATAAACTGCATAATGCACTGTCAATCCTGCAACGGGCCATGTTTTTTCGAGTAGCAAGAGCAAGGTCTGGTAGTAGACCTTATTAAAACTATTTTCGGTTCAGTGAATTTTTGGAGATTCTAAAATATCACCAAGCATTTTAAGATGATCGTGTTCCAAGTGCTCAGATTCATAACCGAGAGATGGAGTTACACTCTAACCGAGAAGATATCCTACCGATTTTGTTTATCTTTTTCTTATCCGCTGCAAATGTTTGCCAGTAGTTGCAGCTCTCTGCCTACACCAATGCGGATATTTCGTTTAGGCCTTCCAGTACTTATGGCCAGAATGATGAATGCATTCGTGTGCTAGTAACACTCTGACCATGTTCCCAACGATGATGATGTGGACTATGAATGCCAATGATGAGCATGCGTAGGTTTGTGGCATGTAGCAATGGAGAGAACGTCGATGCCGACCACTATACTGGGCACTACTCTCGTCGTGTAGATCATTTGCATTTTCACAACAGTCAAATAGGTGTTGTTAAAGGTGATTTATGCGAATTTTGTATGACTGCCGACCGCTGGAGGAGCGGGCGGTGTGAGATCTCTATAAAATATGAGTGTTTTATTGATTAATTGTGCAGCTTTGAAAGTCCAACATAAGCAAGGATACAATAACAGCAACAGACAGACAGACAGACAGACAAACCAGAAATGCATTGGGCGGCAGCCGGAAAGAAGAATCATGAAGTGTGGTCTTAGATAAATAAAATTCTCACATATTTCAGGCACGATTCCACAGCCATGCTACACTTTCGATGGCTCTAATTTGGGGTCTCGGCAGCACATGCGTCGTCTGACATGTGGACCCTCGTGCAAAGTGATGTGACACACAGGTATTTTGTGCGTAGTATTTCCAAAAACGATTGTTGTATTGTTTGTTGAATGAATTCGTGGGGGAAGAAACAAAATAAATCAATGAACGTTTTCGATTTAGTTTGCCCCGTTTTTTTTTTTGTGTGATTATTTCTAAAGTGTCTGGAACACACACACATACTCGTAGCAAGAGGTGTATATCCGTTTTAAAGCCTTGACACTTTGTTTCTGTTGCAACACTTTCCGTGTCTTAGCACGTATCTTCTTTTGATCCTCATTGTGTGATCTTTTGCGTTCACGCAAAAAGAAAGACAATTCAAAAAGAAAAAAAAAAACAGGCACACACAGGAAAACAAAACAAAAACAACAGCGCGAAATACAACAATTGGTGACAGAAGTTGTCGCGACTTTGATTAATTGGATTTCGAGTGTCGATATATTTTACGCCACCAAGTCACCGGCAACCCAAACGCAATGTAGTCGCTCCTCCGGTCGGGCACCCAAAAAAACACAATGACATTGTGTTGCGCTGTCTGCCTTTGCAGCCGAGAGGCATGAGACCAGAATCTGCAAGTGTAAATCTCAACATTATAACAGAATTTAACAAGCTCAACATTTTCTTAATCCATCTAAGTAGTGCAGACGTACTGTGGGACGAAAAGGAAACTAACCTTTAAGAATGATCTCATGCTAGGAACACACAGTGGTGCAAGACAATAAAATTGTCACAAAGTAGAGGTTAGTTCATTTTTAACTTTTGAAGAAGGCTGATTTAGCGTAAAGTAGCTTTAAAAATGTCATGACAATAATCTTCAATTGTTCTGCCATGAAGAAGGGCCAGGTGGTTTGTGAAATCATCTCAGTTGGTCGAAGTCGAAGATCATCTACACCAAATGTCAATAGACCACTTTCGACTCTTCGATTGATAGGGAAAAGCTAAACTCGGTCAGGGAGATTTTAATTTTTTTGTATTAAAATCCAAGCGAAAGGATGTAATGGAAAGATGGGGAGAGAGAAAGAGAGTAGTATGGACAGGAAATGTTCGGCTGAGGAACACATTTTAATTACAGTAGGCCAAACGACGATGTTTGGATAGGAGTGCCTGGGGACAATCGGATTAGAGTTCGTGGAACAATCTCTCCCAGGGACTTTCGGATGAGAGTTCCTGGGACAATTGGATGTTATTCCTCGGAACAATTGGATGTTAGTCTCTGGAACAATTGGATGAGAGTCCCTGGGACAATAGGATGAGAGTCCCTGGGACAATTGGATGAGATTTCCTGGCACTATCGGATGAGTGTTCCTGGGACTATCGGATGAGAGTTCCTGGGACTTTCGGTTGAGAGTTCCTGAGACTTTCGGATGAGAGTTCCTGGGACTTTCGGATGAGAGTTCCTGGGACTATCGGATCAGAGTCCCTGGGACTATTGGATGAGTGTCCCAGGGACAATTGGATGACAGTTCTTAGGACAATTGGATGATGTTCCATGGGACTATCGGATCAGAGTCCCTGGGACTATTGGATGACAGTTCTTGGGACAATTGGATGAGTGTTCTGGGACTATTGGATGAGAGTTCCTGGGACTATCAGATGAGAGTCCCAAGGACAATTGGATGAGTGTCCCTGGGACAATTGGATGACAGTTCTTAAGACAAATGGATGAGGTTCCATGGGACTATCGGATCAGAGTCCCTGGAACAATTGGATGAGATTCCCTGGGACAATTGGATGAGTGTTCCTGGGACTATTGGGTGAGTGTTCCTGGGACTATTGGATGAGAGTTCCTGGGACTTTCGGATGAGAGTTCCTGGGACTATCGGATCAGAGTCCCTGGGACTATTGGATGAGAGTTCCTGTGATGAAACGAATGGGAGTTTCTGTGATGATCGGAAAGAGGTTCCTGTGAAGATGGGATGAAAATCTCTGGCGCGATCGGATGCGTATCCCTAGGACAATTGGATGAGAGTCCCCGGAACAATTAGATGAGTGTTCCAGGGACAATTGAATGCGAGTTCCTGGGACTATCGGATGAGTGAAAGGTGTTCCTGGGATGATCGGAAAGGGATTCCTTGGACGATTAGAGAGTCCCTGGAAAAATTGGATGGGAGTCCCTGGCACAATCGGATGACAGTTCCTGGAAAGATCGGATGAGATCTAAATCTTGATTTGAAGACAACTTAATGGGGTAAATGGGTGAAAAATGGCCAAAAAACAAAATGCAAAATTCCCAAAAAAAAAAAATCACATGCAACATTTTGGGGTTCTTTTTCATTTTCATTTTGTTATTCATTTCCAATTTTAGGTTGGGGTGATGTTGTATAATTTAGATTTTTGTTTTTTTGTTAAAAAATACAAAATGCAAAATTCCCAAAAAAAAAAATTACATGCAACATTTTGGGGTTCTTTCTCATTTTCATTTTGGTTTTTTTCACATTTTAGGTTGGGGTGATGTTGTATAATTTAGATTTTTTTTGTTGTTGTTAAAAAATACACTTTTTCCAAATTACGAAAATCTATTCGGGTATTTTTCACAATATTTGTGGGATTTTTGAATTGGGTAATTTTTCAAAAATTGTTTGGAGGATTTTACAGAATTTTTTGGGGAAATTGTCATACTGGACTTTTGGGGGTATTTTTCATTAATTTTGGGGAATTCTTCATTTTTTTTTGTGGACATTTTTCATTTTTTTTTTTTGTTGACATTCTTTATTTGGTGTATTTTTCATAAAGCCGTCCAAATTTGTAAAAAAAAAGACCTTTTGATTTTCGTTCGAGGGAATTTTCTGTTATATTTTTCTTTTCGTGCACGATATTAATTGACCTGACCTTTGCCTGGTTTACTTTTAGCATTGCTTGAATTCCATTTCACCGACATGTGATTAAAGACTGCACGTTATATTATCCACACCAATGACTTCTACGTTTCACATTTGATTACAGTGAACATTTCGGTTTTGTTTTGAATGTCTCCTGTGGCCCCACCTAAATGATACATCAAAATAGCAGCCACTGCAAGTAGAGGCGGACTGCAGACAGATAGTGTACAACTTGAGAGAGAAAAAAAGAAGGTTTAAGAAAAACAGAAAAACCTCAACAACAAAAAAAGAAGAAAAATCGACACCGTCATCACAAATCGACACATAAGAAAAATCAACACCGGAAACGACAACACAAAGTGTGTGTTGTAACTATTATTATGTTAATTTCTTTAACAAAATGATATGTATACGAGTCCAGGCGAGTACGTATGGCAACACAAACAACAACAACAACAGCAACAGCAGACCCAGAAGTGGAAAAGTATCTCCCAAGTGCACTCGACACTGACTTGACTGCAAACATTGAGCGGACGAACCACTGCAGCATTGCAGTGTGAACAGCACAAGAGGAGCGAGCGAACATGTGTTTCAGTGGCTTAACAATGCCAACCAACAAAACGCACCATAGCGTCGTAGCGCTGAAGAACCTCTGGCACTGTGACCCTCGGTGTCTGCATCAGCGTCTCCCCCCACCCTTCCTACCAACGAACACTTCATATGCAAAATAGTTTAAGACCTTAGTCGTACAACGCCGTACCATTCCATTCTTCGGCTGTCCGAACAATTGCCGCTTACGATAGTTTTTGGTTACTGTTCTGTTTCAGTGTCTTCTTGCTGGGTATGGTTTGATTTGCAGGGTCGGATCTAGCCAACGGGGCAACATTGGACTATTGTTGAGGGCCGCAAATCAAAGTAAGTTTCCTTAAGATCTCCTTCACTGAAATTTCTTTGTACAAATTTCTTTTTTTTACAAAATTTTTTTTTCAACAACAATTTTTTTTTTACAAAATTTTTTTTACAAAATTTTTTTTTCGACATTTTTTTTTTTACAAAATTTTTTTTTCAACAACAATTTTTTTTTAAAAAATTTTTTTTTCGACATTTTTTTTTTTACAAAATTTTTTTTTTCAACAAAATTTTTTTTTTTCAACAATCATTTTTTTTTCAACAAATTTTTTTTTTTACAAAATTTTTTTTCCAAATTTTTTTTTTTTCAACAAAATATTTTTTTTCCACAAAATTTTTTTTTCAACAAAAAATTTTTTTTTCTACAAAAATTTTTTTTTTCAACAAAATTTTTTTCCCACAAATATTTTTTTTTCAACAAAAATTTTTTTTTCCGCAAATATTTTTTTTCAAAATTTCTTTTTTTTCGAAATTTTTTTTTACAAAAAAGTTTTCTCAAAATATTTTTTACAAAATTTTTAAAATTAAGTAACAAATACTTTCTCAAGCAAATTAACGGGCGCCATAGGCGCATTACAACTTACTAGTTGTTAATAGCGACCATATCGAGCCCTTACAGCGAAAAAGACGCAATCGCCATTTTTTCTCGAAACTGTCTTATTTATGAAATTCGGTAGAGAATTGTCCTCCGCTCTTAATCCCGAATATTAAAAGTAAAAATTTTATATTTACAAAGGTATAGCAAATTTAAATTTAAATGTAGTAGAAGATTTACCAAAAGCCGCCCCAGAAAGTCCGAGGGTCTCTCAATCCGCCTCTGATCAGTTCAGTTTCAGGAGTGCATGTCATCATGTATGGCCAATGTTTGGTGCTGTTGTTGTTTTGTTTTATTTTTGTTGGCATTGTTGTTTTAGGTTATGATGTGATTTAAATTCATTCATAAGTTGTTCAACTGTCCTCCAGGCTGGGCCAGGCCAGGCCGGGGGTTCAATGCAATGACAACGGTTGGATCTCTGGCTGGGTGGACAAATACAAGAACAAACAATGATGACACGTTATAATTTTAAAGACGAAAATACACACTGCTCACCAGCAACGGGGGAGATACGCCTTCTTGTGTTGGCGCTGTTGCTGCTACGGCTGTCCGTCCGTCGGTCGAGAGGAACACTACGGTGCTGTCATTTGAGAAGTCACCTTTTCTTCCCTTAAGAAGCTTTTGTCGTTATGTTGCTGCATATGTTTTGCCATAAGAGCGCACTGTCAATAAGTTAAGCTTTTTCCTCAGTTTTGTGCATGTTGATGTTGTTGGCGCTGTCGTTGTCGTTGTCGTGGCCGTTGCCGTTATTGTCATCGCTCTGGCGTGTGCAAGTCAGACGGGGCGATGATGGCAACGCAACTCAGTCAGACGTGTCCGTATGTCGATTACAACGATAATGATGAGGTGGCATTATGTTTCCGTCTTAAGCGATCTGGAACTTGAATTAATGAATTACACTTTTATATGTGGAACACAGCTAACAAACACACACTCACACACACACACACACGCTCACTCATGACCAGTCCGTCCGTCATTCTACCCAGGCCCCAACGTTCAGTGGTCTGTCATTCACTGAAAGTGATGTTTGCCACAAAATTATGCTAAATCAGTGTTTCTACAGTGTTAATTAATTGTAATATTCACAGTATTCCATCGAAATGCCTCCGTCCCTCCCTCCATTCCTATCGCTGTCCGTCCCTTTCGTTTGGTTGTTTAGCATATTCATTATAATCATATGAATTTCGGATTGTTGATGATGATGGCTATTGTTTGTTTTCATTTTGGTGGACTCCGAGAAGCGTTGTTTATCTTGTAGATATTATAATTTTTTTCTCTCTCTTTCTCTCTCCCTTTCTTGTCTGTTTATTTAATAAAATGTTTTGGGATTTTAATGAGTTTTTTTTTGGTGGTCTTTGTTCTGTAACTGAATATATTTTGAAAATTCTGAGGGAGATATAAAAACAAACTGACTGATCAGTCAGTGTTGACTTTGGACAAGCCAAGAATTTCAAAAATAATACAAAAAAATCAAAGTCGAGTTATGAGTGTTACGACGCAAAGTATCTGTAGCAGTAGTTACTGTGAATATTTGGAATGTTTCGGAAATTCATTATTTTTTTTCGAACAAACAATAAGACTTAGGCGGTAGAGGATGTACAGTGTACTCTCTCATAAGCGGACACCTAAGGGGGAGAGAATTTTGTCCTCTCATGAGAGAAGTAAAGAAGACGACTGAAGCGGATTGGTACTGAAAGAAGTGCCCGCTTAAGAGAGGTGTCCGCAAGGAGAGTGTACACTGTAGATGCCTACTCTTCGCACAGAAAGGTTCATACGTTTCGCACAGTGGTTTATAGGGACAATTATAGAACAATTGTATGCACCATTAAAAGGGTTCGTCCTCGAAGTAAAAAAAAGGCAACACCTACATTTTTTCAGAAATGTGTACAGAATAAGGTACATTTGTATAAAGACTATCGAAATATGGACAATGATTCCTTTTGTACATAAAAAAAAACAATGTTCAAATTTTTCCTGATATTTAATTACATAAGAATACATCGATAAATAATTACAATCCAGCACAGCTAAAATATTTATTGGATCTATCAAATTTCCATTTGGATGTTTAAAACAGAAAACCGTTTCCAGGTCACCAATAACGAAAAAGGACTGCATTTTTGAACTCATGAGAAAATGTTCTTTCATTTAAGTGCAATATTTTAGGAATAAGTAGGCGGGTGCGGTTTTTCGATGCTACGCACCCACGGTCCCCAACTTTCATTATCATTTTCGTCATTTCGAAGGAAACTGCATATTTTTTTTTTCGTTTTTGTATTGTCCCCCATAAACTGAAGTTTTGCCAAATCGGGCTACAATTTGGGAAGTTTTGCTTTGCGATGCGAGAAATTGTGCTCCACAAAGTCGGTGGATTTGGTTAATAAAGAAATAGTCAACTTCTAAGGGGACTGTGAGAAAAAGAATTGGGTAAACCAACTAAATTCAACTACGCATTGATTTGTTTAGGAAACTGCAATGTTTTTTATGTTCAGAAAAGAAAAATACATATATCGCGACGTGAGAACCAGAGGGTTCTATCTGGCTTTTTCAAAAATGTTCAGGAGAGCATTTTTAAAGTTCGGAGTTATTTCTATACTATTTAAATAATAAATATGAAAAAGAGAACACAAGAAATCACAAACTAGTGCAGTTATTTATTGGAATATAAAATTTGTTTCATCAAAAGTTAAAATAAAACACAAGAAAAATTAACTTTTTTAATTACAGATTTCAGATAGAACCTTTCGGAACTCAAACTAAAAACTTTGGCAATAATTTTACATATATATATTTTTTGTTTATGCGATTAAAAAATTTTAAAATAAATATAAGTTACATAAGAATTATTCAGTTCCTTAATGCAACATAAAAGAACATGTTTAAAAAAGTTTAAAAAAAAACCAAAAATTAATATTTTTTAATGTGACCCTGCACATAGAACCTTCTGGTTCTTAAAAATTCAAATTTTTTTTTTCAAATGAGTTTATCTAATTAAAAAGTGTGTTATAAAAATCTACGTCTATGGAAGGCATCCACTTAAACATACTCTTTAAATCATTTTCTTTGTCTTCAGTAAGTTTTGGCACACATTTTGATTTGTTTACAGCTGGAAATGTAGTATTCGAAGTGTGGCGTTTTTTTGTATTGAAACATTTTCCCATTCTTTGGAACCATGGCTGAGCTTATAACCTACATCGAATATATCAGATCTCTTTAAATTAAGCTGAGAAACTTTGGTAAATGGTACATTACTGTAGCTTAATGTTTTTGCTGGCGATTGAAAATCAAAAAAGTCACTGGAGCTCATCTGTATAATACGGTAAGGTTGTTTTCTGTTGGCTACCAGTAAAACTCGTAACAAAGACACAGGTGACCAAACTTCTGTCAATTTAAGTTTTTTTTCAATGTTTGAATGAATATTGTCGACTTCCTGAATGCATGAATGGCCAGGGGTAGAATATTTTAAAGTTATAGTCTGAACAAATGAGTTGTTTTCAAGAAAGGATGAAATGGCAAAGGAAATTACAGAATTTCTATTTTGCGGCACGCAGCTGTCACTCCATAAAATTAAATCATTCGCATTTGAGTAGTCCAAACATATTTTAGAGAGAATCTTTACTAAAGCACTGGCTATATCGTTTCCTGTTCGACCACTCAATCCCTCATGCCAAACTGCACAGTAACCATTTTTAACATTTCCGTCTGAAGCATGGGCAGTTAGGTTGTAAACGTTTAATTTACGTTTATAGTAAAAACAACTTACATTTCCTCTTGGTAATGATATTATGTTTTGGAGATCAAAGCATATAGTCAAAGTCTTGCTTTCTCTATCTGATTTTCTTTCTGTTCTCATAAACGATTTTTCAACCACATGGCGTTCATATTTTTCATTCAATTTCTCTGATAATATGCTTTCCTTCACAGCCATATTATATTCCTCGCACAAGTCGCATCTATCAGATTTAGGAGCCAAAAAGTCAATATTATATTCTGTATTAAAAATCCATCTGTACATTGATTGCTTAAGAGGAGCAATACTTTGCTCTTCACATTTCTCAACATATAGATCGTACATCATTGCTAAGTTAAGACTACTGCATAGATACTCTTTATTTGTCTTAGCTCGACAATAGTGGGACTCAGCTTTAGGAAATGATTCTATATGTTTTCTAACGATGTCCTTTTCATTTTTGTCAATGCGTTCTCTGGTTTTTTTACCTCGTTCATCGCTTTTAGGTACGCCTGTCGTTGTATCTTTTTTTAAGTGTATATTATATAACGTTTTTTGACTTATTAAAAGAGTTTTAAGGAAATATTTGTATTGTAGTAATCATTTAGTTTTATAGTTATTTTAGTTATTTTATAGTTATTTAGTTGTTATTTAACATTTTTCAATTTTTAGAAAAACTAACTCAATCAATTTATTATATTTTTGGAACACCATTGAAATTTATTGCACATAGAACCTTTTGGAACTAAGTGCGTCCACTTTTTTTGCATATAGAACTAAATGGCTCTGTTATTATTACTACAATTATAAGTGAAAATACAAGAGGGTTTCATTAAAAGATAAAAACCATTACAAAAAATAAAATCCAATCAAAAAACGCAAAAGTGAAAAAATGCCAGATAGAACCCTCTGGTTCTCACGTCGCGATATGTTTAATTTAGCAAAAAATCGATTTTTTTTTTTAAAAAAATTAAACAAAATTCTATATTTTTAAAATAAAAAAATTAAGCAAAAATTGTATTGTTTTTAAAAAAAATTATAGCAAAAAATTGATATTTTGAAAAAAAAATTAAGCAATATCAATTTTTTTAAAATAAAAAATTAAGCAAAAAGTTTTTTTTTTAAATTATAGCAAAAAATTAATTTCTGAACAAAATTTTCTTTTTAAAAAAAATTCCTAGCAATAAATTGATATTTAAAAAAAAAAAATTTACCAAAAAAATTATTTTTTACAATTTTTTTATGGTAAATCGATTTTTTTAAACAAAAAATGTTTGGCAAAAAATTGTTTTTTTAAAACAAATTTAAGCAAAAATCGATTTTTTTAAAATAAAAAATTAAGTGAATATTCTATTGTTTTTAAAAAAAAATTATAGCAAAAATTGATATTTTTAAAAAAAAATCGATTTTAATTTGTTGTTTTTTTTTTTTTAAATTATGGCAAAAAAATTATTTTCTGAACAAAATTTTCTTTAAAAAAAATTCTTAGCAAAAAAATTATGTTTTTAAACAAAAATTTTACCAAAAAATTGATTTTTTAATTTTTTTCTGTTAAATCGATTTTTTAAAAAAAAAATTTTTGGCAAAAACGATTTTTTTTTAATTGTTCAGAAAAGAAATATTTAATTTCTAATATAGCAAAAACTCGATTTTTTAAAAAAATTTAAGCCAAAATCGATTTTTTAAAATAAAAAATTAAAAAAAAATATTATATTGTTTTAAAACAAATGATAGCAAAAATATTTTTTTTAAATTCCTGCTACACCAATATTTTTCATTAAAATACTTTGCATTGATGTCTATTTTATTAAAAAAAAATTTAACAAATTAATTTTCTGAAAAAAATGATTTTTTAAAAAAAATTTTTAGCAAAAATTTTTTTTTTTTTTTGCAAAAATCGATTTTTTTTATTGTTGAACAAAAATTTTTAGATTTTTTTTTAAATTCCTACTACAACCATTTTTAAGCAAATTTTTTTTAAAAAAATTGTTGCAAAAAATTACTTTTCATAACAAAATTTTCTTTTTAAAAAAAAATCTTAGCTAAAAATTGATTTTTAAAAACAATATTCCTGCAATAAACTATAGGAATATTAAAAATTATTATTATGCAACTAAATATTTGTTAAGAAAAAACTAGTTTTATATATTATATTTACATATATAAGTATTTATATTTTTATTTTATGAAAATCGTTAAATTATATAGTAAAAGTAGCAATATAAATTAACTAAATATATTATATAATGTAGCAGAAGTAGCTATATAATTTTACTAAATATATTACATAATGTAAGCATTTAATAAATTAATAGCTTCGAAATTTTTAGGTTAGAAATTTTTCACAAAATACTTACATTTTCAAGAGATTCTATGGTATAGTTTTGAAGTGCTGGTTCACTATTCCCAGTTTCGCAATTTGTTGAATTATCCGCCTGTTGAATATTTAACATTTGTTTTTATTTTAAAAACATCGGGTCCAATAACTTTTGTTGTAGACTTACTTGATCAATATATTCAGCTCTGAAACGTTTCCAAAACAAAGCTCGATCTGATTGGTTTTTTCCAATATCAGCAATTCCGTAGTAGTCCAAACTTTGAAAAGCCTCTAAAGTAATTTCAGAATCTTTAACAAAACACACAATATAAAAATGATTTTATAATTAATTTTTTACAAAAATGCTTCTCTTCTGCAACGCAATCTTCGTCAAACTATGAGAAAATTTAAAGACATAGTGATGTGCTACCGATTATTTTAGCACATTATTATACAAACATGCATATACAGTAAGAGCTCGATTTGCGCAACCGATAGGAAATCAAGCCTGTTGCATTAACTGAGATTGTTGCACTTACCGAGCCCCAAATATACTTATAAGTTTAAATATTGAAATCGAAGAATATGGGATGAAAAATAACTGGAAGGCAACGGTAAAATAACAGTTATAGTACGCTCGTTCACAGTGGACAGAGTCGAACAGAGAATAATGTTGAATAGGGAGCATTTGGTTTAACCGTGACCTCCAAACAAAGTTCCAGATTTCAGTGCATCAGAAAAAAGTTGCACTTATCACGACCTTTTTCTTCGAAAGTTGCACTTATAAAGACCGTAATATAAAAAAATGACGGTTGCGCTAATCGGGGAGTTGCAATAATCGGGGGTTGCAAAAATCGAGCTTTTACTGTATATATATTTAAAATAAAAACAGCCGATATCAATTTTTTATACATTATGTAATTAACTTTACTGGAAATTTATAGCAAAATTTGCTATTTGATTAATTTCACAACTTCCCAATATTTTTTTTATTTTAATTTTTTTGGTTTAACTTACCCTTAAATATTTTTATCAATTGGGGATATCCCCATTCATTCAAAATTTCTTCCACATCCATAATTAATACTTATTTTCTTTTGTTTAATATTATTTTTAAATGCGCTATTACTTTTTCACTTTTTCACTTACTTTCAATTTGCAGCAAAAGACATGTTTTTGACCACGTGACATTCAGACTGAAATAGAAAACAAAACAAAACAACACTAAACAATAAGTAATGTTTATGCATACAAAGTACACTAATAAGGCTATGTCAGATGCTAAAACAGCAATGTTTTGTTGCAATTTTTGCTACAAAATGTATTAAGATATGATTATATTTAAGGGGTTGACAGTTAACCCTTGCACTATATTTGGATACATTTTTCAGCAAAATATGTTTTTGCGTATGCATCGACTGCAACAAAATATTCGTCTCGTATAAATATATTATTGTGCACAAATATAGTGTATTCAGCTATCCAACTATACAATTGGTCACGAAAAATCTTAGCCATAACAGATATATATTCATTGTTATACTGTGCAGGAAGTACAACGATAAATACTTCTGATTTAGTAATAATTATGTTAAATTTAACCATAAATAATGACAAATTTTGATATAATTTGGCAGTTATATTTTATAGCAAAAACTCAGTGGGACTTTTTTTTCCGTGTGTATTTCGACGTCCAGAATTTGTTTCACCTGCTCTTTGACCGTTATTGGTATATAATTATCAGATGTTTAGCTTACATAATTACCTTCAATTTGATATATTGCATTGTTCGATACGATTTTTTCCAAATTTATTGACAAAATAATAAATATAAAAAAATATATTTTTTCTTGCTGTTTTTAGGAAAAATTATAAAAAAATATTTCTTAGCTTTCGTAATTTTTAATTTTTTAATTTTTTTGTTTCATAATGTAATTAGTATTTCCTAAATAAATAGTTAATTGTTAAACTAAATTACTTCATTTAAAATCTCATGATTGAATGTAAAAGTCCACCTATTCTTGAGCAATTGAAATTAGGTTATCCTATCCATGACGAGGGTGATTAAAGACATTAATTGAAATCAATTAATCTGCTAATTGTAATTGTTACATGCGTGCTCAATTGAGTCTCTAATGGGATAATATTAAAAAGTTATTTTCATTTGTGTTTATGGGATTCGAAACAAAAATAACTCATTCATTTTAAAGGGCATTTTTTAAAGTTACATGTGTTATTTGGAAAACTTCAAGTATTGCTGTACACTTTAAGTTCTTACATTTACAATTTGGTTAATTGTAAAAAATCAATTAAAAGTGTAGTTGATATCATTACTTCAGTTGGCTAAACAAGCTGTTCGATTAATTGGAATTATTCGAGTTTACCTGTTCGAAACATACGTCACACCGAATGTATTCCTTGCGGCCGACTATAACTAACTGATCAATGCGATATTTTGTGGTTTACATCAGGTAGGACAGTCTTAGGTTGAAATCATCTGATGGTGTGTATCCTACAAAATCTCTTGTCAACTTCAGCAAATGAAGCCACAAATACTCTGAGTGCTTTTTCGAATCGATTTATTCTCAGAATCGGCCCCGAACACAAATTCCACTGGCATTAGGTGTTGTCATTGCTTTTGTACAGAATCCTAAGCCTTTTGTTATCTCTAAAATGTTATTGAGTAATACAATAGCTATTAGACAATCCCATCGAATGCGTTCACATGAAAATGACTTGATTTCCAGTGTCTGATGATTAATCTCTCTCACTCGTTTTTCTTTTTTAAATTGTAGCATTGCAACCTTATCGGACACATTCAATTGAAGATTATTCCTGTGCCGTCTTTCGGAAAAGGTTCCCATAATTTCTTTCAAATGGATCGTCGAAGGATTAAACATTAGAGCCACTCTAGCAGGGAGTTCTTGCGAGGGAGGCCATCACCAAAATCTCGGAGATTTAACGCATCAATGGTTGCCCAAAAACAAAACCGCCAACAACAATCTCAGGTGAGCCGACTACTTTTAATTTGCTCCTCTGTTTGTCGGGTGTGGATGTGAAATTCGAAAATTATTGAATTTTGGTTTTTTTTAGTGAATTTCAAAACCAGTAGCGGCTGCGGCTTTGGCTGCTGTTGTATCTTAATGGATATTTGGCTCTGGGGCTGATTATTTTTTATTTTCATACTCTGGGATTATTACAATTTTTCTGGTGCTGTTGTTACACAAAAAACATTCCGTCCGCTCGATCGATCGATCGGCTTGTGTTTGCTGTTGGAGTCTGAGGTGTATCTGTGCGACAATAAGATTTTGTAGCTCAATTTTTTTTTTTTTTTGTTTAAAACCCCTTAAAGACAATAGTGTGTGTGGTGGTATGGTTTGCATGCCGCTGGCTAGATGTGTGTGCCCGAGTGCCTTTTGTCCACGGGATTTAAACAGGTATTGGAACGGTGTTGGGTTTGTTGTTGTCCCCGCATTGAATCTTTTAAATGAGCTTAAGCATTATGGTTTGGACGACGTGTTGTCGTCGGTGTTGTCAACTCATTGGAAATTGGATCAAATGGAGACAAAAAAAAAGCCCCAGCATAAAAAAACACTACAACTACAACAAATAACACTAAGCAGCGTTTTATTGCTTTTTGTAAATTTTAAACTAATCGCATTGTTATTATTTCAAATACACGTTCCACATTATCATGTCCCCAGTGCGTTGTGGCGTTGCTGTGACGTTGATTTCTTTATACCATCCGATGCTCGTAACGATGAATCAATAATCGATATCATATTGCCACCAATGATGGCGATGGCGATGGCGATGACGCAGCTGCTTGTGTTGGTGTTTGCCATCACCGCTTCGTCTAATGTTGCTACCATGGCTGCGGCTGCTGCTTCTGTATTATCAGTATTTGAAATCGGTTTTTGAAAAAAAAAACAACAACAAACTTTTATATAAAGCAGTTAAATGAGTTCAATCTTAATAGAGACTGATGTTATTCGATCAAAATTCCAACATGTTTTCATTTCAATTCGTTGACAAAAGACGGAGACATTAGCATTTGTGTCATTAAGCGGACCGCCAGACACACCAGGTCTTCCATCAAGGCGTCTGGTCCGCCTGTACACCGAGTCTGACCTTTTGTTGTTGCCCATATGTATTTTAAAGTTATTTAAGTTTTAATCGGTTTATATCGACAAATGTTAATGTTTTCATTCTGCCCGAAATGTTTCTTTTCTTTCCGCAAGCACTTCAATAGTTTCATTATCAATTTGAAAACTTATCGCCAGTGTTGTGTTTAGTTTATCAAGTGGTTTGTAACAAAAATGGAAATCCTTTAGTATGGAAAGTGCGTACGGAGCACAGTGGTGTCATACGACTTAAAAGTTCATTATAAAGAGGGTATTTTAATTTTGGTTCTTAATAAACAATTCCAAATATCTTGTTCTCTCAGATTTCATAAATAACCATACAGGTGGAATTCACTATAGAAACAGAGAGCTGGGCCCACTACTTACTTACATATTTCCCTTAACATGCCATCAAGGAACAGACGGGGAACTTCTCTCGAATCAGTGAGTATAATTTGTATACTCACTGATCCTGACCTACTACTTTAAATCCGCCTCCGCACGGCTAATGCTTTTCTAGAGAAGTTTTACATGGCTTAGAGATTGCTCTCCTATTCGTAAAGTCTTTAGCATTTACGAGGTGAAAACAGCCGCTGAAAAATGTTTGAAGGTCTTAGTCTGTTTCGAACTCGGGTTCTTCTGTGTGACAGTCGCACACGCTGCCTACCACACCACGGCTGGGCCCAATATATGTGTATATTTACTGAACGAGGCCCAACCAGACAATACGAAACATATTCTAAAAACGATTTAAATGTATCCGATGGAAATGATGTTCTTACCGGGACTGGGAAGTCGCACTCTTGGAATCGGAGTCGAAAAATTCGCTGGACTCGACACTTTATTTACTTACATTTTCCATAAAATAAATAAATTGTATTGAAAACAAGGTAATCTTAATATATATTTACCCTCGACACTGATTCACTGATACACTGATTCCCTGATTCACTGTTTCACTGACTCTGTCACGCAGTACGTAGGAATTTAAATAGGCATTCTATAATAATTCTATAAATAATAATAATAATAAAAAAAAAATATTTTTTTTTGTACAGAAATTGTGTTTTCCCCAAATTTTTTTTTTACCAAATTTTTTTTTTTTTCTAAAATTTTTTTTTTTACAAAATTTTTTTTTTTTTACAAAAATTTTTTTTTTTCCACAAAATTTTTTTTTCCCACAAATTTTTTTTTTTCAAAAAAATTTTTTTTTTCCACAAAAATTTTTTTTTTCAACAAAATTTTTTTTTTCAACAAAAATTTTTTTTTTCAGCAAACTTTTTTTTTCAACAAAGTTTTTTTTTTTCAACAAACGTTTGTTTTTCAACAAAATTTTTTTTTTTTCCACAAAAATTTTTTTTTCCAACAAAATTTTTTTTTTCAGCAAAAATTTTTTTTTCGGCAAAAATTTTTTTTCCACAAATGTTTTTTTTCCCAATTTTATTTTTTTTCGAAATTTTTTTTTACAAAATAGTTCTCTCAAAATATTTTTTACAAAATTTTTAAAATTACGTAACAAATACTTTCTCAAGCAAATTAACGGGCGCCATAGGCGCATTACAACTTACTAGTCTGTTAATATTTTTAAAACTTTAAATATTTTCGATTATATGAACTTTTTTAAAATCTTTTTTTATCAAACGCACCTCATTGTACCGGGTGTTTTTTTTAGATGTGTGGTTTTCAATCTGGCCACAATTTTTTTCGGATTTGGTCTTATGCTCAGTTTGGTTTGCCATTTGATAATGAATAGACTTAGACTGCGCCACCGATCTCGATTTAACCGAATTTAGTCTTTCGCTCAATAATATCCTGCCAAGAGACGTATCAAATACCCTCGGCAATTTCCGAGCCCCAGTAAATGATGAAATCATGTAAAATGCTGAATTTTCAATATCACTTCATTAAGAGATCCAAAACTCATCTGGCCGGTTTTCGTTGAGGCTGCAGTTCCAAACAATAGCTCAGTTTAAGTCACCATTCCCATTCAGCTTCCTGAATAAAGACATTATATTAAAGCAAATCTCTGTCTGTCCGTCCATCAATACCCGTGAAATCTAATAATACAAATTTGATGATGATCACTGGTTTTTATTCACTTTTCTTTGTTATCTATTGTTGGTTAGAGAGCAAGTGTGTCTGTGTGGGGTTGTGTTGTTCAGTTCAATTCGGTGGAGTTTAGTTCATTTCGATACGATACGAGTTGAATGGATGGGGTCTTATACGTTTCCGTTTCCATTGTTTAGCCGATTGGCCGATTGTTGTTGTTGTTGCTACTGCTGCTGCCGCCGTTGTTAGTTTTTTTTCTCTTTTTCTTTTTTGTGTGGCCAAAACAATTTGTATATGGTTAATGTTATGAATACTTTATACAATGAATTATGATCTTTACGACATAATATTCCATTCGTAGCTGACCAACAATAGCAACAACACACCGGCACACACAACAAATATGTTTGAATCTGTTTGTCTGTCTGCTGTTGTTGCTGCTGGCTGGGGCAGCCAGCGACTGCGCCAAACTAAAGGTTTTGGGTTAACAGTCGACAATGACGCCTTTGCTATGTAGGTGGCCAACGTTTAGTGGTATCTTAGTGATGATGGAATGGAGGGACGGACGGACAGGGCTGGCTGTTGCTGGCGATCGTCTTTAGTAACATTTTACTCGTTTCATTTGTAAATCAAAGTCGACAGTTTGTTTTTTTCTTTTCTTTTTGTTTTGTTTTATTAAAAATTCTGTTATGTTGGCGTACAAACAGAAATCCATTCACCATTTTATTGACATAAACTGCTACTGTTTGATTATGGCATTATTATGGAAATTTAATATGTTTACTGTGATCATGATCATGATCGGCTCCCTTCCCCCCCCCCCACCTTAACCGTGGGTCTTTGACCATAGGGAACCACTGTGTGACTAGTAGGGGAACAATAGATAAACCCTGATCGGTAGCTGTGTGTTGTCAATTGTTTAAAGGTGAGGGAAATTGTTAAAGAATTTAAAAAAAAAAACACACACACACACGAATAACTAAACGAATACTTGGTGTGGATAATGACCCCCTGAAGCAAATCTCTCTTAAGCATCTGTTTTAAGAGTGTTCTGGAAATTTGTCAATACAAATCTTTCAGGCAAAGTTTGCCAGACCAACACTCATCAACCCCTCACCCTCCCCCATATTACTGTGTCTCCATTTGAAGAATTAAAAACAATCAGAAGAACAGTCACATTATTCCCCTTAGTCGGGGTGACTCGTTGATAATAACCATTTAATCCAAGCTAATGCGCCATTCTGGTAGGCTTTTCTGAATATTAAGCTGTATTTTATGCGTCTATTTCATCTACAGCCTATCAGACGTTGCTTTGTACAGGGTGTTTTTTATTGGGGTATAGAACTTTAAGTTGGCATCACTTTTTTAACTGGCGGCCATTTTGTCAGCTGTCAAGTGATTAATATTTAGTTTGGTTTGCCATTTCATAATGAACAGGTTGACAAAAGAACAACGCTTGCAAATCGTGCAAATTTATTTCGAAAGTAATGGTTCAGTTCGCGAAGTTCACCGCAAGCTCCGTCCATTTTATGCCATTACATCCACAAAAACTGACTGTTTGGTGTGCTCTATGGGCTGGTGGAGTCATTGGGCCATACTTCTTCCGAAATAATGCTGGAGCGTCAGTTACCGTTAATGGAGACCGGTATAGAGCCATGATAACCGACTATTTTGTTCCCGAATTGGATGGCATGAATGTGGATGAGTTGTGGTTCCAACAAGTGGTTGAAAATTGGACCTGTAGAATTGGCTTTATTCGAGCCAGTCGCGGCGGCCACATGCCCGAAATCATATTTAAACATTAATGGCATAAAATTATCCTTCCAATAAAGCCAAATTGATGGACATTAAAACGATTTTCTTGTGTTTTATTTCAATTCGAAGTTCTATCTTAATATATATTTACCCTCGACACTGATTCACTGATTCACTGATACACTGATTCCCTGATTCACTGATTCACTGACTCTGTCACGCAGTACGTAGGAATTTAAATAGGCATTCTATAATAATTCTATAAATAATAATAATAAAAAAAATAATATTTTTTTTTTTGTACAGAAATTGTGTTTTCCCCAATTTTTTTTTTACCAAAATTTTTTTTTCCAAAATTTTTTTTTCCCCAAATTTTTTTTTTCAACAAAATTTTTTTTTTTCAACAAAAATTTTTTTTTTTAACAAAATTTTTTTTTT
Organism: Hydrotaea cyrtoneurina; assembly: GCA_958296145.1. Classification (NCBI taxonomy): domain Eukaryota; kingdom Metazoa; phylum Arthropoda; class Insecta; order Diptera; family Muscidae; genus Hydrotaea; species Hydrotaea cyrtoneurina. The sequence goes on from OY282515.1 coordinate 18,276,107, forward strand.
TCAACAATCATTTTTTTTTTCAACAAAATATTTTTTTTTTTCACAAAAATTATTTTTTTCAACAAAATTTTCTTTTTCAACAAATTTTTTTTTTCAACAAAAATTTTTTTTTCAGCAAAAATTTTTTTCCACAAATTTTTTTTTTCCAAATTTATTTTTCTCCGAAATTTTTTTTTACAAAATAGTTTTCTCAAAATATTTTTTACAAAATTTTTAAAATTAAGTAACAAATACTTTCTCAAGCAAATTAACGGGCACCATAGGCGCATTACAACTTACTAGTACTTCAATAAAAAACACCCTTTACAATGGAAGTAAACATTTTCATTCCGTCAAGAAATGTTTAATAAGAAAAAAAATGTTTGATCTTGACCTACTTCTAATTCGTCCATTACACTTGTCATATTGGATGTTGTTCGGATGTTTATTTCATAGTAATAATGACAAACAACATCAGCGAAATGGCCAACACGACCGCGCATACGGGATCATATCCTTTTCAGGAAATTTTCCACAACCAAATCGCAAAGTGGCTGCCCTAAGGCCTCGATAGCCTCTCGAATTCTCTCTTTAAGGAGTGTTGGCAACATTGATATGATTTGATTTATTTATGAGTAAACTGCACAACAAGACCTTCTTCGGTCTTATAATTATAGTAGAGGTCTTCAATCGACGCTGGGCTGTTGTCGTAGACGTTATCTTTCACGAGGCTCCAAAGGAACATTCGCAAGGTGTTAAATCACATGATCTCGGTGGCCAATTGTGATCACCTCTTCGAGAGATAACACGGTCCGGAAACTTTTCCCGTAAAGCAGCAATGGTTTCGTTGCTTGTGTGGCACGTAGCGCCGTCTTATTGAAAGAAAACGTTGTCCAGATCAATATCATCCGAGTCCGACCATAAAAAATCATTAAATATCTCTCGATAGCGCAATCCATTCACCGTAACTGTTGATCCAACCGCATTTTCAAAAAAGTGAGGTCCAATCACCCCGCCGGGCCATAAACCGCACCAGGCAGTCACACGTTGAAGATGGAGAGGCTTCTCAACAATAACTCTTGGGTTTTCCCAGCCCCAGATGCTACAATTTTGCTTGTTGACTTAGTCACCGAGCTGGAAATCGATGGGCCTTATCAGTCAAGATGATTTTTCAATGGAATTCCGGATCATTTTCATGCATTTCAAGGACCCAATCAGGAAAGACACGACGTTGTTGATTACACCGTGTTACAAAAAATAGATTTTTTTCTGTCCTATGAACCAAATTTACTTTTTCGGAAAGAGGGGAAAAAATAAAAATACACGTGTATCGGCGATTTTCATGTACACGACAGAATTTTTTTTTTTTTAAGTTTGAAGTATGAAGCTCGTAGTGGCCTGTGTGAAAGTGGCCTTTCGACCGATTTTTAACCCTTTTTCAGTGATCCAATCGAGCAGATTTTTGGCAGGCAGACTCGTGGAAATGTCTGTATCATGTCAAATTTTTTAAAAAATAGATTTTTATCAATTCTCAGATTTTCCTAATTTCTTTTTTTTTTGAATGGTTTCTGTTCAAAACACATTTTTTAAAAAATAGATTTTTATCAATTCTCAGATTTTCTTAATTTTTTTTTTTTTTTTTTTTAAATGGTTTCAGTTCAAAAAACATTTTTTTTTCGTAACGCTTAAGTAGTTCTTTCTTTTCTGGAGCGACGTGCACGGGTTTCATTCTTCACATCACACAAACTTGTCCCAACAACACGAATTTTCCCACAAATTCCTGTCTTGAGGTGCTTCACGGCGACCCAAATATGCTTTAGTTTTGCGAACTGTGACTGCAAGGTTTTCAATTTTGTTTTTTCCATTTCCATTCCCCTTACCTCTCGTGTCTACAAACTGAGAATTGCGGCAATTACAATTTTCTAGTGTGAATTTAGACTGATGCCCAAGTGGCGCCTGAGGCATTTTTATTATAATTGTATTATTTATATACTAGTAAGTTGTAATGCGCCTAAGGCGCCCGTTGAAATATGGAAAAAAAATTTTGTTGAAAAAAAAAAAAAAAAAAATTTTTTTTCAAAATTTTCAATTTCAAAATTTTTTTTTTCAACAAAATTTTGCTTTTTTCAACAAAAAATTTTTTTTTTCTACAAACATTTTTTTTTTCAACAAATTTTTTTTCCACAAATTTTTTTTTACAAAATAGTTTTCTCAAAATATTTTTTACAAAATAGTTTTCTCAAAATATTTTTTACAAAATAGTTTTCTCAAAATATTTTTTACAAAATTTTTCAAATTAAGTAACAAATACTTTCTCAAGCAAATTAACGGGCACCATAGGCGCATTACAACTTACTAGTATGTATATATTTACCCTCGACACTGATTCACTGATACACTGATTCACTGACTCTGTCACGCAGTACGTAGGAATTTAAATAGGCATTCTATAATTCTATAAATAATAATAATAAAAAAAATAATATTTTTTTTTTGTACAGAAATTGTGTTTTCCCCAAATTTTTACAACATTTTTTTTTCAACAAAAATTTTTTTCAACAAAAATTTTTTTTTACAAAAATTTTTTTTTCAACAAAAATTTTTTTTTTCAACAAAATTTTTTTTCCATATTTTTACGGGCGCCATAGGCGCATTTATAACTTACTAGTAGAATTATAGAATGCCTATTTAAATTCCTATGTACTGCGTGACAGAGTCAGTGAATCAGTGTCGAGGGTAAATATATATTAAGATATTAAGATTTTTATTGAAACAAAAATAAATTAATTTTTTCTTTACTTTAAAAAAATTCACAAGATTGCACAACTAAGATCGGACTTTCAGATAGACATATTTAGAAATGGTTCTCAGGCAGTAGCTACGTGAACTGTTATTTGTAGATAGTAAAACATATGACTGAAACAGTAGATCTCAAGATCTCAATTAGAAATTAACCCACCGCCCATCACTTCCACCACAAAACACATTTATGACTTCTTAAAACATTTGACACAGCACATATGAGAGCGGCATGTGATTCTTTTATTTTTTTTTTTAGTTGTTGCATTCTTTGTTTTGCATATTTCATCTTCATATTTCAACATAATCAAAGACTATAAAATTAAATGGATTTATCATGTTATTTTGTGCGATAATAACGCACCGACGTTGAAATTTGTGCCCCCCCCTCCCCATATAACGACGTGTATAACTGAAATGTGAATATGAATATGAAGGCTTACACTTACCGACCGTTGGTTGGGCATGGATGGAGGAGTTGCACTATTCGTAGTCTCCCGCCACATAATTCCATGGACACAGCAACCAGCAGCGGCTGCTGATAAAGGATGAAATAAAGTGGTGTAACATAAGCAACGTCGTCATCAGCGGAAGAAAAAAGTAAAATCATCAGCATCTTTGTCATCGTCGTCGTTGTCATCGTATAAAGATGAGACTTCAAACGCAACAGTAAAGACACTTAAATGTGTGTCCAATTCCATCATGCAGCACAACCGAAAACTCCAAAATCTGTTGCGAGGGTGGCGTGTACAGGCATTTGATTGGTTGGGAATGGGAAAATGGAAATCTTAAAAAGAAGGGAAACTCTTTTTGTGTTGTTGTCGACGATGGAGTTTTTAGGAAATGTGGAGTTCCCATATCCGATTTGATTAAAAGTTCACACAGATCTGGTTGAAGTGCCCAGAAGATGCAACCAGTGGGTCAAACTCGATTTAGTTTATTGCTCACTATTTTATGTCCGATTTCAGTCGGGTAAAAATCGATGTCAAGAATTTAAAAATCCCTAAAATTCCCATATACATAAAACGTAGATTAGGGAGTATTTGGACGTACTCTAGGCCCTTTTTAAAGAAGACAGTGCCTTGGGGCGTATACTTAATGTGGACGATAATACTCAATTTTGCTTAACTACCTCATCACACCTACCTCCTAGCGGCTTAATGAACTTATAATATTACGGGCGGTACTTTTTTTTTGTGTGGCTTTTGCTTGACTTTTTCTACGTGTGTGTGTCGATGGTTGGTGCCTACTTTTATAGCTGACAACATTGCGAAGCAATTGGACAGGAACATGAGTCCATCATAAACTGATAAAAACCGATAAAGAAAGTCAGTCAGAACACAGACCTTCCTTCACCAAAGTCCCAACGAAACAATTCACCGCCGATGACAATACCGTGGTGGGAGCAAGGGGACAGACAGACAGACAACACAACACAGCCAAAACCCAAAAAGATGAAGAGAACATCATATGAACCACATAATATGATTTATGAAGATCACCCTTTCGTTTTGTGTGCCAAGAAGACCACAGACTGACTGCGAACTCTCTGGTGACTGCTCACTTTTGAAGCCAACAGAAAGAAGGACAAAGCAGCGGCCCAAAGGTTCATACATTTTCGCATTCAATGGACTGTCTTTGAGTGATTCGCCAACACAGAGCCAGTCATTGAAATCTGTGCTTGAATTATGATTGTTCTGTTAATTCGGTCGATTGAATGATGCAGACGTACGTACATACTTACGAACGTGTTCACAGGAATAGATTGTTCTGTTTTTTCTTCTTTTTGTTTGTTTGGTCGTTGCTGGTCCAGGATGTATTGTCAACATTTCACAATTAATAATGTTCAGTTAGCGGGTGTTTTTCGTCGTTAGTCCATTTGATTGTGTCATATTTGTACGTTACAGACGTCCATCGTTGCGATAAGTCACTTATTTAGTTATAAACTCTCCCCCACCGCCCTCCGCTTGCAAAACTTCAGGCCACGGGGTCCACCCCCTTGCTGGAATTGTGTCGCGACTGGGTCTACCCTGCATTCATCAGGCCTCAAAGCGGCAGGCAGTTCTGGTGGAGCTGGTTTATTTGCGGCACGATTGCCGCCGCCTAGTGGTCATCATCATCTTCGGTGTTGTGGCTAAAGATTCTGTCATAATACTTGTGTTTTTATCTTGTTTTCTTTGGACATGCGCGTTTTTTTCTCTCTCCGAGTCTTGTTCCCGCTTTTTTTTTCTCCAGCATCGTCTTCTTTAAGTCATGTAATTCGTATTTGCTTGTAGATCGTTTGTTCTGCTGGCCAGAGTGTTGTTTCGCATGTTACGTTTTGTGAATCCTTTTTTGGAACAAAAAAAAAAAAACACAGAAAAGAAAAGAACTTTGGGCGACATCAATTGATCGGCGCTACAAAGAATGGTTGGGTATTTTGAATTGTGTTTTTTCCTTCCTTTTTCGATGAATATATGTAATGTGAGCTAAATAAGGGGATAATAAATTAATTGAATTATCGATTTTTTTTAAAAAATTTTCTCCATCTGAAAGAGGCGTGATGTGATTTGAATGGATCGGAGTTATTCGATGTTATGCGAACAATTCATTAACGATTCACGAAGGGCCTACTGCGAAGCTAGCAAAGGCCGATACATAAATGAATTGGTGTTCCATAAACTTTCGAACTTGGCCAACTGCGGCTTTTGGATTATGAAATGGAAAAAAAAATATTTGGTCGTCCCTTTATCTATTTATATAAAACTCTTGCCTGACTGACTGATTCCTCACTCTCCTGACCAAACGGCTGAATCGAGAATCATGAAATTTGAAGAGCATGTACAAGATTTTTGAAAAATCGTATTGGATGGGGGTGAAAATGGAAAAAAAAACGGGGAAAATGTTTCCCCAAAAACCATCGAAATACATTTTTTGTTGGGAAATTGGTCCACAACTACGCTTGGCAACAATAGGTGGAAATATGTTTCAAAACATACCAAAACCGGGTAAAAAAAGCTAAACATAAAAAAATGGTGAAACGCGTTTTTGGCAACAACAGGTGAAAATAAGATAGAGATGGGACGAAACAAGTGGATAATTGTTAACGTACCAAAACGGGATAAAAAAGAGTCGAAAAGGAACAAAAATTAAATAAAAAAAAAATAGATAAAAAAAAGGGGAGAAATAAAATGGTTGAAACCAAGTGGGATAATAGTACCAAAACTTTAATAAAAATTGGAAAAATTTAAAAAAAAAATGTACGAAAATGGGATAAAAAAGGGTGAAACTAATTTTAGACAACAACAAGTGGATAGTAATTCGAGTAGGGATGGTATACTAGAAGAAGATGATAAAGGGACAAATAAGGAGCCGAGACAGGTGAAATATAACAATTTACGGAAATGGCCAAAAAAAAGGTCCAAAGCGAAGGGGATAAAGGGACAAAGAAGCAGCCACGACACGTAAAATTTAAAAAGTTATAGCAAAGACCAAAAAGGTCCAGGGCGCACCAAAAAGGGATAGAAATAAGGGACAAATTTAAAAAAAAAAGATAAAACAAGTTCTTGCCAACAACAATTGGATAATAGTACCAAAACGAGATAAAATAGGGGAAAAACATAATGTACGGAAATGGGGTAAAAAAGGTTGAAACCAATTTTCGACAACAATAAGTGGATAATAGTTCAAGTAGGGATGGAAAAGGGGCCAACACGCGTACCAAACATTAGCGGCGAAAAACTGGAAGAAGGGGACAAAGAAGGAGCCACGACACGTAAAATATAAAAAGTAACAGCAGTAGCCAAAAAGTCCGAAGGGCACCAAAAAGGGGTGAAAAGGGGAATAAATAAAAAAATATAAAACAAATTCTTCCCAACAACAAGTAGTGGATAATTGTACCAATACGGGATAAAATAGGGATAAATAGAAGAAAAACAAAATGTACGAAAATGGGATAAAAAAAGGGACAAAGGTGAAACCAATTTTCGACAACAAGTGGATAATTGTTAACGTACCAAAAAGGGATAACAAAGGGGAAAAATAAAAAAAGATAAAACAAATTCTTGCCAACAACAATTGGATAATAGTACCAAAACGGTATAAAATAGGGATAAGAAGGGGAAAAACAAAATTGACGAAAATGGGATAAAAAAGGGACAAAGGGTGAAACCAATTTTCGACAACAACATACTAGTTATAGTAGGGATGGAAGAGGTGTCAACACGTCCCAAACATAAGGGGCGAAAAACTGTAAAGAAGGGGATAAAGGGACAAAGAAGGAGCCAAGACAAATGAAATTTAAAAAAATACAGAAACGACCAAAATGGTCCGAAGCTTACAAAAACAGGATAAAAAGGGAAAAAGGTGGGGAAACCAAAAACTTAAACAAAAAACTGAGCTAACAATTCGTGGATACTGAAAAGACGACAAAAATGGTCAAGACGGGTAAAATATAGAGGATGTGGGAAAAGTTTTTAAAAATAATCTTAGAGAGCGAAAAGTAGAAAGGCAAATAAATGTTGCCAAAAAGTAGAAAAAGAAGACAATTTAAAAAAGTGTGGACAAATATTTCAGATTACTATCTGCCGCCAAAAATTGGAAAAATGTAATCAAATTGTTGCAGTATTGACAACAGCAGTTGCAAAAAACAGAAAACTGGGGCAAAAATGGGGAAAATGAAAAAAGTGGAAACACACATTTCAGTTTAATATTGAGGTAGCGGGTATTTACTTACTTATTTCCCTTAACATTCCATGAAGGAACAGAGGGGGAACTTCTCTCGAATCGGTGAGCTGTGCGCGATATAATTTGTATACTCACTGACCGGGACCTCCTACTGTTTAAAGCCGTCTCCGAAGGGCTAATGCTTTTCTAGAGAAATTGTACATGGCTGAGAGATTACTCTCTTACTCGTAAAGTCTTTAGCATTTACGAGGTGGAAACAGCCGCTGAACAAATGTTTGATGGTCTTTACCCGGTTTCGAACTCGGGTTCTTCTGTGTGATAGTCGCACACACTACCTACCACACCACGGCCTTCCACAAGGGGGGACCGATATATTCAAAAACGGAAATGCCTTATTTCTATTAATATCCCTAACGGTAACGGCCATTACCCACTGTAGGGCAATCGACCCTCATTGCCATTCCTCAATGCTCATGTCACTGCGTACAATTTTTATTAAATTATGACATAAAAGCCTTCAAAACCGAAAAAAGCACAACAACTACAACAAGACAAACGTTTTTCAGTTTGTGTTTTTTTTTTGTTTTTTGCTCAACTCCACTTCAGTTTACCAAACAAAAACAAAAAACGGATACTTGCGATATACAATTACCCATGGACAGGAAAATCTCTCAGCCGCGATACTGTCTGCACTGGCGGACGTAACGACATTCTCAGACCGATGTGTCCACGTTTTAGATTATGTTTGGGTGCTGTTTGTTGTTGGGGTACTGTACCACCATCACCAGCAGCAGCAGCAACAACAACAACACCGCATTAAGCTCGGACAACATACAAATCGAAAAAAAAACAACAACAAAAAAATGGCAACAACAACAGAAAACATAATCACTCGTCATACAACTCATATTACAACTGATTTAGTAACAACAGCAGAGGCCAACAACAACAGCAGCAGCAACAAAAGAATCGGAATAGTATGACAGTTTTAGAAGTAATACGCCCGTGTGTAGTGACATTAATTGTCAATGCTCCCATGTACACATGAGTACGTACATACACACACACACACACACATATGTGTGTACTTACATAAGTGGACGACATACATGTGAACCTGGACAATATAGCACTAGCGACAACAACAACAGGCACATTCAACTAACTACACAACGTCAACGTCAAAGAGGCAGAGAAACAACTACAACAACAACAACAAGAACAGCATATATTGGCCACTAACTTACAATGTCCAATACCGATTTAAGTGCATTTTGTAATAAGTCGCCTTCTTTAAAAGTCCAGTGATGGTCAACACTCTGGCAAATGTCAGACAATTCGGGACACGAATTTTGAAGGACATTTTGGAAAATGCGTTGAAGGCAAATCATATGTTTGCGGCTGGGCAGAATAGAGAAATACTGGAAAGAATACGAGATCTACTAGGTAGCCGGGCAATTTCAGAACGGACTTGGCATTCGGGCTCTTAACTGACGGAGCAGGACATAACCTATGAGCAAAATGAGACAAAGATCATGAAAATCGATGCACGCGTTTCGCTTTTATTCGCAATTGAGTAAAGGTATGAATTTCAAAAATTTCAAATTTTCATATATTTTTGTCACCCAACAAATTTTAATTTTTTGTGCATATGTCGAGCAAATTTTTGAAATTCATACCTTTACTCAATTGCGAATAAAAGCGAAACGCGTGCATCGATTTTCATGATCTTTGTCTCATTTTGCTCATAGGTTATGTGACTTTACGTAAAAGTAATAAGATTTGACATTTTTTTTCATTTTGGATTTTTTAAAAAAAAAAATTTAAATCTTTAGGCAAAAAATAAGTTTTTTCCTTTATATATTCATTTTTAACTTGGAAACTGTTGCTTGTACAGGAAAACAATATATGAACAGATTAAGGGAATTTTTTAAAATTTAATTCAATTAAATCGGGCTAGTGGTTCCCGAGTTATGCCGGACGAAACAAATTAACCAAAAAATTTTTTTTAAAATTTAAAAAAAAAAAAAATAAAACAAAAACCAAACGAAAAAAAATTTTTATTGCGTTTTTCGAGCTCATGTCAAGGTTATCTACACAGAAAAAATTATCGCATCCGGAGTACATGAAATTTTTTTCATTTTGTTGAGTAGTGTTATTTGTTTATGATGATGATTTTCCGGGCTCCAGTTTTCTTATCCCCATTTTTTCTTTGTCCAAAAATTTAATGCTACTCACAGTTTGTCCAAAAGAACAGCCAATCGAAAGTTCTACGTTTTCATTGTAAAAGGAAAATAACAAAAAAAAGATTAAAAATTAAAATAGTTTTGAAAATTTAATTTTAAAGGGTTTTCCATCAAAAAGTGTTAGTTTGAATCACCCGTCACTGTCACTTTTGAAGCTTTTATTCTTCGACATTTGACAAGTAGAAACTACGCCATTACTAAAACTGGAACGATAAACGCTTCAACAACGCATTGAAATTATTAAAATCATCACTACAAAAATGTGGTGAAAATCACAAGAAAGTATGTCTTCCGTAGAAACCGATCTACTGGAGACCCGATGGCGTTTCGGTCGGAATGATGGAGTCGATCTCGATCCATTCATCGCCTAGGTGAAAGCAGGTGGTTGTGGCTCTAGATATTTCCAAAAAGCTCGATACGGTTTGGTGTTGGCAATAACTGCTCTCGATTCAGTGATCGCTCTATTCGAGTTGTTGTAGATGGGATCTCGTCCAATGAAGTGCAATGAGCGCAGAAATGCCACAAGATTCTCGATAATGCGAATTTAATCATCTGCCGATCGGGGGAGGGGGGGCCTCAGAAGGGACATCGCAGTTGTGCCATGACATATAAATTGTCTGTATGTTTAATGCTCATACTGGTTGACTAAATGTTGAACAACATGTCATGTTGTGATTATTTTGTTTGACACAAATTGACAATCTGTTACTTATAATGTCGTCGTCGTCGTCATCATTGTTGTCATCATCGTCATCGTAGTCGTCGCCGATGTTGTTGCTCATATTGTCGCCGTTGTACTCGGTGCATGTTGTATGCAACAACATTATTATTATTATTATTATTCCTATTATTCCTATTATTGCCGACATTATGATCACATTAAAATTATTTCATTTCATTTCAATTTATGATTTATTAATGAATTTAACGAAACTGGGGAAAAAATACACTTTACATTTCTTTCTTTTTTGTTTTACGGTTGAGTAGTTTTTTTTTTTCGATTTTGATTTTTGCAAAAATGCTTAAATTTATTTATTTCTGTAGCTATCATCGTCACAATGGACGTTAATTGGTGTCACCGGCCGGAAATGTTACAAAAAATATAATAAAAATTTTCAGTGCATTTTTTTCTTTTGTAATTTTATTTTCGTTTTCAATAAAGTTACAGTTTGATTGAAAACAAAAAAAAAATGTGAAAAAGTCCAAAGACTTGGCTGGATGAAAAATCCACCTAAATTGGCAGAAAATTTTAATGAATGAAAGTGAAAGTGTATGTCGAAACATTACGACCAAAAAAAAAGAAATGTTGCTTGTTTAACCAATTTCCAGACAAATTGGCCATTATGCAAAACAACGACGGACGGAGGGACAGCGAGCTAGCAGTAAGCGCAAAAAAAAAACACCTCGGAGACAATCATTCATAATGTCAGCCCCGTGTGTTGGTGTTTTCTTCCTGACCACAACAACAACAGGCAACAAATCAATTTTCTGCTAACCATCAGCTATCAGCTACCGAACTTACTTATCAGCCTTTCTATAATTATCATAATTAAGCAATTAATGTTAATGAGTCTTAAGGCAAAACTAAAATTAAAGAACTAGCATAAGAGCCCCAACGAAAACGAAAACGACCACAGCAACAGCAACATGAACAAAAAAAAACAAAACAAAATATGAAAAACTAGACGAGAAAACAAAAACCACTAAGAAAACTGCAATCAACTAAAGTCAATCGTTTGTCACGCTACGGCGTTTGGAATACGTTAGACATTTTCATTCATGCGTTTATTGACAACTTAAGTAGATTTGAAAAAAAAGGAAAAACATTAGTTCTACAATTCTCTTTTCAAAATGCTTTCTAGAACTTTGAATACACATTTCGTATTCATAAGGTGTTTGTTTTTTTTTCTAGATTTTATCAAACCATTGCGATGGATTTCAAATAGCGGGCCATCAAAAGGATGGATATCTTTAAGTATAATTTGGAAAACAAATGTTTCGAATATTAAAAATTGTAAAGAGGTGAGCACAACGACTATCGCTGAATGTCTGTTCAGCCTCAGGCACATTGGGTTCGATGGCAAATGACCAAGTCATGAACTGCAACTTTCCATGTTTGGTTAGTTTAGGGTGGCAGTCGGAAAAGCAAACTCCCTTAGGCTAAAGTCTATTGTGACTTTTCGACGGAAGCTAGCGAAAAGTCTATCGCTAGTCCTCTCGTTGAATCATCCTGAGCTCTTCAAAAATCTTCTGAGTCGGACATGATCAATATCCCCAAAGTACCCGAAGAAACAGGAGCCCACACAGAAAAAACATATTTTTGAAATCAATTACGAAGTTTGTATGGAATTCGTCAATTCAATTACTTTTTTAATTGATTTTCTTCCAATTACAAAAGTTGTGAATTCAATTACTCAAATTTTAAATAAGTAATTGATTTTTTTACTATTTTTTACATTGATTTCACCAAGAATTTTTAAGTTCAATTACAACATTAATTGATATCCAAGCTTAATTTCAATTACGACAGTAATTGAATATTTTTGGCCCGTATTTTTTTCTGTGCAGTGTTCTATCTCCACCTGTCTGACAGGGCATAACAAGTGCAGAGTGCATGTGTTTTGTAGACTCCTTCATCCTCACGGTCAGTCACAATCTTATTGGCTGCGTTTCAATCAGACATTCTTTGAAGAACATCATCAGCGAGTAGGAGCCCCGGTAGGAGAGTTGGTACCGTGCTTGCCTATCAGCGTGACCAAATGGTCTATGTCATGCCCAAAATTACAAAAAAAAATTACTTTGTATTATAACACCGTGTTACACACATTCTGTCCTATGAACCAAATTTACTTTTTCGGAAAGGAGATAAAAAATAAAAATACCCGTGTATCGGCGATTTTCATGTACACCTCAGAATTTTTTTTTTTAAGTTTGAAGTATAAAAATCGTAGTGGCCTGTGTGAAAGCCTTTGGACCGATTTTTAACCCTTTTTCAGTGATCCAATCGAGCTGATTTTTGGCAGGCAGACTCGTGGAAGTGTCTGTATCACGTCAAATTTTTAAAAACAATTTTTATCAATTCTCAGATTTTCCCCAATTTTTATTATTTTTGAAAAAAAAAACTATTTTTTTTCACCAAATTTTTAAACTACTTAAGCGTTACGAAAAAAAATGTTTTTTGAACTGAAACCTTAAAAAAAAGGTAACCATTTAAAAAAAATAAATAAAATAATAAAATTCTATTTTTTAAAAAAATTAAACGTGATACAGACATTTCCACGAGTCTGCCTGCAAAAATGGTTGAAAATCTTGCAGTCACAGTTCGCAAAACTAAAAAGTTTCCGGACCGTGTTATCTCTCGAAGAGTTGATCACAATTGGCCACCGAGATCTTGTGATTTAACACCTTGCGACTTCTTCCTTTGGGGCCACGTGAAAGATAAGGTCTACGCCAACAGCCCAGCGTCGATTCAAGACCTCAAAGATAGAATTCGTGAGGATTTCGAGGACATAGGGCAGCCACGTTGCGATTTGGTTATGGAAAATTTCATGAAAGGGATATGATCCCGTTTGCGTTGTCGTGTTGGCCATTTGAATGATGTTGTTTTTCATTATTAACAGCATAGCTTTCCCTTTATTATGAAATAAACATCCGATCATTTATCTCAAAAAATTCTATTTTTCTTTGAATACCAAAAAAACACCTCTTGTTGGACCTCTCTTGGAGAGCAATACTCTCTGAAATGCTAAAAAAAAACATGTTCTGACATATTATTTGCCCAAAAATATGTTAGGACACAATCGATTCTAAATATGCTAGACTTGTGTCCCCAACATATAAGTGTTTGTGTGCAAAAGTTATATATGTTTACATCCAATAACATATATTTTTGTATGCAAACATAATATGTTTGGGACTCCAAACATATAAATTCAAAATATGTTACAGCGGCCGTTTCTTTTCCTTCGTGTAGACTAAGTATAAATGGACCTGAATATTTTACCATGCGCCCTACTCGTATAACGCACTCTTCCGGGTGTGGGATATGGAGTCCCAAGTCAGAAGGAAACCATCTCAGGTAATGAATGCTTTTCGAAATGTATGCACCACCCTTACCTAGTGTAGGGGTGTAACCTGGGCGACAGACATGAAAATTCGTTATACATTTGTATCGTAAACATTTTAAGTAGTTCAACGTCAGCATTTACTCACTCATAATTATTATTGTCGATGTTGTTCCTGTTGCTACTGCCACTCGTTGCCGCCGCTGTTGTTATTGCTCTTGTAGAACGATACGTATGTTCAAAAACCCAATGAACAAAATGTAGTTTGGGTGCGTTTGCTTGTTGTGCAAATAATAATGTATTAAATGTATTTAAAAGAAAAAGAAAAAAAACTAAACAAAAAAAAAAAGTATTTAAATGTGAACACACACTCGACACACAGCGAACACACTAAAAACTTTGTTGTTTAACATTGTTTTTGCAAATTTCTAAAACATGCGCGTAATTTGATATCTTGAGGCATTTTTTTTCCATGCCTTGTTTTTAGAGTACGTAGATACGCTCTTTTTGCCATTACGACCAGCATTATTTATTTATTCTTTTTTTTTCTTCTTTGGTTTTATTAATTTAATACATTTTGTTTTTCTCATAATGTTGATCATGATCAGGTCCCCCCCTTCACGGTTCACTCGTGGTGTTTGTGGGTTATGTGTGTGTTGTGTGAGTGACTGTTGTGTTATTGTTGGTTAACATTAAAATTATTGTTGTTGGTTATTAGAGACGGCATTGATTTTCACTTAAAAAATAACAAATTCATTCAAAGTTAACAGAGTTATGCCGAGCTTCTTTTTTCAATTTGAATGTTTTTTTTTGCCATTGTCATTGTTGTTGTTGTTGTTTCAACTCAAACCGCTGCCAAAAGCATCGAATATCATCAGCGGCATGGATGGTGTGGCACACCGTCTTGTGTCTCGTGCATATGTGAATGCGAAATGCGAATTCATGGATATGAAACGCTAATGACGGAGTCACATTCTTGGTTGGGAGCAAATATGTCGTCCTCTCTAAAATGAATGTTGCAATGCAAGTTTGTGACAATTGCGATTCCAGTAAACAAATCGTTGTTCGTGTCTTGTAGGAGATTTGAGTAACGGAATTTTTTTTGGTTAGAGTAGTGGTAAGCTGCTGTGGGTTAACTAAATCGGGATACTACAGGAAAAAACGAATTTTTACGTAAATAACATTTTTCATTAAAACAAGTTATTAGTTTTTTTACCGTAAGGACTATGTTATTTAATGAAACATTTAATAAGACATATGAGACGTTTCATACAATATGTTATTGAAATTATGAAATATTGAATTTTTTTGTTTGGTGGTCAACTAAAGAAATGTGTCATAAAAATTACACTTACAGAGTTTTCAGTGTACTTAGAGAAGAAAAAAAAAGGTATCTTTAAGGGAGTGTCCCAACAAAATTTTAAGGAAACATATATATAACTTTGGGGCAGCTGCAAACATACATGCTAGCAGCAAGGTCCCCAAAAATATATGTGATTGCATGCAAACATTTACTTACTTTCTACGTAGTCCTTTGTTAAAAATTTGCTTTAAGTAAAATGTTTTGCTCATACCACAAAACTTCCCATTAGAAAAATGTGAAATGATCAGTAGGGTGACCTGAATCCCACAGGGGCTCATCCGTTTGTCGGACACATATGTGATAGTTTTTTTGATTTTTTTAACAGGTTTTTTTGAAAATCTTTAGAGTTACCACAAAACGGTTTTGTGCAAAAAAAAATCGATTTTTGTTAAATTTTTTTTAATGAAAAATAATTTATAAAACTTTCGCCCATGTCCTGACGTTGGTGAGATTGTGAAATTACATGCGATTTGCGTATCGCCAATAAATTTTCTTGCTGTCATACACTTCACGCGTGTTAGCCCATTATCAAATTTTAGAAAACAAAGAAGAAGAACTTATGCGCCAGAAACATTAAACATTTTTTAAAATACACGTTTTTAAATAAAAATTGTTTGGGAAAAATATATTTTTTTGTGATCATATTGGGAGAAAAAATATTACACTGCGTAAGTGCATCGTTTTTTGCTGCTTTTAAAATAAATTCAAATCCAAAAAGTATGAGTTTACCAGGTAGAAAGCATGCGATCCGATAATCGCCAAATATTATGCGATTGCCATCTCTATGACACCAATTTTGCGATTTCAAATCACAATCGCAAATTTTAACAAAATGCGATTGTCAGGACATGGGCGTTTGGTTTCCACTAAAAATTCACGTCGCCAAACAGAAGTCCTCATACAGAAATCCATGAAATCCATTGGACAGCATAGGTCAGATATACCTCTTAACCGTACTGCCAAATTTTACATACAAATTTCAACATGATAAAGTCAGCGACGGGTGCCGCAATTGAGCCTTGTAAATAAGAAACAGTCACACGGGTAGACTTCGCAGATTTGCCCCAAAAAAAAAAAAAAAATCCCCTGTCGGTCTGTTCACCCTGATGACATTTACATCCATTACCTTGAACAGGCCACCACAAAGCAAAGCCGCACAGTGATCCACAGTCCAATTCCATCAGCCACAAATCTGTAACTTTTGATGTAGTACACATTTTGAAGTTCTGTAAAAAATTGTTTGTAGACAAGGAGGGATTATTTAAAGGTACTACCACTAAATACCGGACAATTGTGTATATTTTAGAAATATTTCCGAAGTTGACTACTTTATGTATTTTTCGATTTTAGGGGGAAATATATTTTTTTTTTAAATTTTTTATTGTGTTTTTTCACACATATGGATGTAATTGGATTTAAAAAAAATTTAATTTTGTTCATATTACGAATTTCCACCTTTTTTGGTTTTGAAATTTGAAAAAATTTAATTGGATTTTTCGACTGCACTAAACATTTTCATCTTACATTTTAAGATATTTTTCATTAAAAGTATTTTTTTACAAGCCAAGCAGCTTTTGAACTCAAAAATGTGCACTAGTTCAAAGGTAACTTTTGGCTGATGTAATTTTTTTTTTCTAGACCGCTGTGCACCAGGGAATATTATCCAGAGTTTTTACATTGATTCAACATTGTCATGTAGCAAGAACGACCGCATTTGGAGAAGATTCAAAATTCACAAAGATCTCACACCCGTAAAAAAAAAACATGTCATTGTTCTCTCTGAACCCCAGGCAGCTATGGAGTTCTGCGTTCGTCCCCAGACCTTCACCATCCAGAGCAAATTCCTCCCCCCCTGGATTTTCCAATAATCCCCACATGTAATAAAGAAACAAACATTTTGTGAATATTTTTTTTTTTTTTAATAATTTTTCGTTTTGTTTTCTTTATTTAAGGATTAATTGGTTTCTTCTTCATTTCTCTCATATTGCAACTAAGTTTTTTTTTTCTTGTATTTTGTTTTCTGTTTTTTGTTTTCGGTTCCTCTTTTGTGTTTTCATATATTTTTTGTTTTGTTATTAACATATTTCTTGTTGTTGTAATATTATTATATACTTGTTGTTTTTATATATACTATTTTTAATATATTCTGTTATTGTTGTTGCTGTTGTTGTTATATTAACAAACAGATAATATTTGCAATAATTATCTGTTAGATAAATAGACTATATGTGTGTGTGTGGATGAGGTGGGCATGGGGATGGGTAGTTTGAAAATGAATTGGGAAAAGTTGGATTTTTGGAATTGGACTGGGTTTAGTGAAGTATACAATGAGTGTGTGTGTGATTTTGGGGATTTTTTTGTATATAAATTTCCATAAATACTATTTCAGAGTTTTTCACTTTTGTTGTCTGTTTTCTCTGACATAAATGTTTAATGCTGTGTTTGTGTTTTTTCTTGTTGTCACTTTCTTTGCAAATTTTGCTGTTCGTTTTGGTTTGCCTGTTTTTAGAAAATGTTTGTGGGTCTACTTACAAAAGAAACTCATAATAATCGTCATAATATTAATAGATAATAATGATAATAGTTTTACATATATAAGTACTTACATTCATTTCATTGCATTTCATTTCATATTTGTCTATTTTTTGTGAATGGCATTTTCTCATGCATTCTCATTCATTCATTGCCCTTTTCATTCATTGTTCGAATGTTGCATGTGTGTGTGTGTTTTCTTCGTCTTGCGTTTAAATATTATACAAATTTGTTTTATTTTGTTTTTATTTTATTGTTTAATTTATTTATGGTTTTTTTTTTGTCATCGTTTGTTGGTTGTTTAAGCTTACAATGGTTTATACTATTTATGGTTTAATTTATTGTTAGTTTTATTTTTCAAATAATTCTTGTTGGTTTTTGTTGTTATTAATACTACATTTTACAAAATTATGTTTGTTTTTTGTTGTTATGGTTGTTGTTTTTTTTTCGGTAATCATAATATTTAATATAATAATAATTTTCTTAATTGTTTTTCTTAATTGTTTTTGTTTCCTTTTTGTTCTTTACTATGTACACATTTTACAGCCGACTTATGTTTAGATTACACTCTACTATCTATAAGTTTATATATATATATATATATATATGTGTGTATATATATGTGTGTGTAAGTATTACATCCTTGCTGTTTACACTTGGTAACAAATTAGGATGGTGGGTGGGGGTGTTGGTTGGGGGGAAGAGGAAGGGGGTTAGTTGATTTAAATCATTAATATTTTGTGCTTTATTTGAAATAAATATACTATGCTTTTAATGATTACTTCAGAAATTATCATACAGGAACAAATTGGTTTTATTGGAAACGAACAAAAAGAAAAAAGTAACTTAAAAAAACTGAACTGATCTGCTGAACTTAAAACATAAAAAACAACCTATAAATTATGTAAAAATTACATTAAACGCAATTCTATTGTAAAGAATTTGCCATTTCTACTTTTTCCTCTCAATTCGGTTTGATATGTCACCTTTCATATTTAGTGTTTTGGGGAGGAGGGGGGATTTGCTTCGCTATGTCTGCCTTATTTCAACTATTTACAATTTAATACATGTGTGGCCCAGTCCAACATTGTTTCTCTTCTCCCTACCCCCCCACCTTCCCCCTGTTTTTAGGTCGTTTTCCGAACTTCATAATTTCTTCTTCTTCTTCACAAACAGAAAAATATTACATAAAAGTAAAGAATCTTTGAAATCGGTTTCTTTTTGTTTTGTTGTCTGTGTAAATTACTCTATAAGCTCTGTTTGCATAAGTGTTTTCTCTTAATAATTCTCTTGTTTTGTTGTTGTTGTTTTTGACTGTCTTTCTTGGCAATTTCTTTGTCATAGGCCCAGGGTTGCATTTATGCCTTTGTGCTAGTCCCGCATGCAACCCTGCGGTTATTATGGTTTATTTACAAACACCTGTCGATCATTCCTAAAAAAAAAAGTGTTTTCTTTTCCTTATGAATTGTTGTTTTTTTGTTTTTGTTGTCTCACATCACATTTTAAATTATTGTCCAAATATTTATTTATGGGTTTTGCTTTTGCTTTCCCGAGAATCGCCTTAAAGGGGCTGATGCTATTGCCTTTTTGTAAAATTTAGGGTCTTAGAGAAAGTTTGGGTGTTTGCTGTTGTAAATGTTGCTCTCGAAACGCTATCAGTGAGCGAAACGCTGAGAGCGGTGAAGTTGTCGTTAGATTATTTGGTTTGCCATTCGTTGGTCCATTCACCAAGTTGATCATGGAATTGGGAGTGGGTGTGGGTGTGGGCGAGTCGGAACGCGATTGTCATGGTTTGCCTGGTGACAGTTTGCCTGAGTTGGACGAGGAGGAGGATGAGTTGGAATTGTGCGATATGGGGCCCAAATTATGATGTGACTGTGAGCTGGGCTGACTGGAGGGTGGTGTCTGCACCACGTCACAGCCCATGGAAGATGTGGTACTGGAGCCGGAAGGTGAGGCGCCCGACGGTGGCACATGGTGAGCGGGATGGTGAGGCTGGCCGGTCGTTAAGCTCAGAGGGTTGAAATGTGGCCCGCCGGCACCGGTGACGGCCGCTTTCCACAGCAAAGGATTCATGCCCAGGCCATTGTGTGCCGCCAGACTGGCGCCAAATGATCTTTGGTGTTCTAGAAATTCCTGTGAGGGTGCTCCCAGATGGGCCGCCGCAGCAGCAGCCGGTCCATAGAAGCCTCTGTATAGATCGGGCCTCACATAAGGCGAGTAATTTGGTATTCTAGCCGCCAGTGGTGATAGAATCTTACCCGGACTAGGATGTTGGCCAGGATGACCGTAGAAAGCGGGGTGTGTGGGTGGCAAATCGCTGCCCGGTGAACTGTCCTTGTTGCCCTCCTTGCTGGCATCTTTCGAGGCCATATCGGCCAATGACCAAATGCGAGGCTTGGCCGCTAGACTGGCCGTAGTGCTGGCAACACCGCCGACCGCATGCAGCGAGTTCTGCTGGGCCTGTTGGTGTTGTTGTATCAACTGCTGATGGTGGTGATAGGCGGCAATGTCGGGTGGTGAGCCAGCTGGTGGCCGGAAATGATGTAGAGCGGCGGGATGGAAGAGAGGATGACCACCGCCGGGCATCATGCCGGGGCGATCGTACAAATCGGGAGAGCCATTGGGCGAACCGGGCCGAGAACCGGACCATTCACTGTTGTTGCCCTCGCCAGGCATGCGATGGTCTTTGTCTTCGTTCGAACCCAAACCGGAGTCTTTGGCATCTGCAAGCAAAGAAGGAATAGAAATACAGAACATCATTAGTAATGAAGGCTATAATCATAAAAGAAAAGGGCAAATATAGGAAAAATAAACTAATGGTGATTCAAATTTGAACTAAATATTCCCCACCCCCAGGGAACTAAGGTCAATTTCGTCAGTAAGTGTTTCCCAAGTAAATCCCTGGCTCAGTCGATGCATTTTCAATTCAGTACAGTACTTAAGATCAATATTAATTTATGACCATATAAATATGACCAACTAAAAATAATGTCAAATTATATCATTTGTGAAAGTTCCCTCGTACCTAAAAATGTATTACAAAGTCATCTTCATATTTATATTCCTACCATCAATTGTAGTACAGTACTTAAGCTTTCATTTAAGTCTGGTTACCGAAATATGACCGAAAGAAAAACAAGGTCTAATTATTTTTAACTGGCTGTTGCACTATATCTAAGCTGACGGATTATACTAATTGACCAGAATTAGGTTTTTTTTTCACTTTCAGACGATGAAATTCAAATTTTTGGTGAGATTTGTTCAACTTACCTAATACATCATTATCATCGGTACTCTTATGATCATCATCATCCAAATTGCAGTCATCGTCATCGACACGATTGCGCGGTTCCCAGGTCATTTTGTTTTCTTTCTTCAGTCTTCGGCGGGCATTGGCAAACCATGTGGACACTTGCGTGAGAGTCATTTTCGTTATAATCGCCAGCATGATTTTTTCACCTTTTGTGGGATAGGGATTCTTTTTATGTTCATTGAGCCAGGCTTTCAAAGTGGAGGTGGTCTCGCGGGTGGCATTTTTGCGGCGGGCACCATTCAAATCCATGCCATAACTGCAAAAAGACAAACAAATAAGATAATGGGGTTAATATGAAGTATAACTTTGGGTATAGGAAAAAATAAATATAAGTTAAAAACATAGTTTTTTAATTTGAAAAGAAAAATATTTATTTGTACTTTGAAAAAAAAAAAATGTTTTTTGAAAAAAAAAATGTTTTTTGAAAAAAAAATATTTTTATTTATTTTTTTTTTTTGTTCGAAGAAACGATATTTTTTTCAAATAGAAAAATATTTTTTTAATGTGAAAAAAAAAATTTTATTTGAAAAACTATATATTTTTCTTAACGTTACAAAAATAAATATTTTTTGTAATTTAAAAAAAAAAAATTGAAAAAAAATTATTTTTAATTTGAAAAAAAAACAATATTTTTTTAATTTGAAAAACAATATATTTTTCTTAAATTGAAAAAATTAAATATTTTTTGTAATTTGAAATAAAATATTTTTTTTAATTTCGAAAAGAAAAATATTTTTTTTTATTTTTAATTTGAAAAAAAAAACAATATTTTTTTAATTTGAAAAACAATATATTTTTCTTAACTTGAAAAAAAAATATTTTTATTTATTTTTTTTTTTTTGTTCGAAGAAACGATATTTTTTTCAAATAGAAAAATATTTTTTTAATGTGAAAAAAAAAATTTTATTTGAAAAACTATATATTTTTCTTAACGTTACAAAAATAAATATTTTTTGTAATTTAAAAAAAAAAAAATTGAAAAAAAATTATTTTTAATTTGAAAAAAAAACAATATTTTTTTAATTTGAAAAACAATATATTTTTCTTAAATTGAAAAAATTAAATATTTTTTGTAATTTGAAATAAAATATTTTTTTTAATTTCGAAAAGAAAAATATTTTTTTTTATTTTTAATTTGAAAAAAAAAACAATATTTTTTTAATTTGAAAAACAATATATTTTTCTTAACTTGAAAAAATTAAATATTTTTTGTAATTTGAAATAAAATATTTTTTTTAATTTCGAAAAGAAAAATATTTTTTTTTTAATTTCCAAAAGAAAACTATTTTTTTTAATTTGAAAAAAAAAACATTTTTTTAATTTGAAAAAAAAAATATTTTTTTTTAATTTGAAAAAAAAAATATTTTTTTTTAATTTGAAAAAAAAAACATTTTCTTAATTGAAAAAAAAAACATTTTTTCAATTTGAAAAAAAAAATATTTTGTTTTAATTTGAAAAAAAAATATTTTTTTAATTTGAAAAAAAAAATATTTTCTTTTTAATTTGAAAAAAAAATATTTTCTTTTTAGTTTGAAAAAAAAAATATTTTCTTTTTAGAAAAATGAAATATTTTTTTTTAGAAAAATGAAATATTTTTTTTTTAGAAAAATGAAATATTTTTTTTTAATTTAAAAAAAATTTGTAATAATATAATAAAAATATTTTTTTTTCAAAAAAAAAAAAATCCTTTGGAAATTGTTTAATTTATGTTGTTAAGTTTCCCTAGTCTTCGCTGATTATTTGTACAATCTTAGTTAGCTCTTTGGTGTTTTCGTGCTACTTCTTTGTAGTCATTGATCAAGTATTGACTTTTGTCCCATTAACAGCACGTGTGTTGTAATTTTCTGCCTTTTTAACACAATTCTGTTTTGTTCGTTTTTGTTGTTACAATTTTAATTGCCTGCCATTAATAATTGTTATGGCAACTCTTTTTTTTCGGTTAAATATCTGTAAGTGTGTGTGTGTGTAATTGTTGCTATCGTCGTCGTGGTTGGTTGTTCTTATGCTGTTCTCCCATAAAGCTTTAATTTATGTTATAGCTGCTGTTGTTGTTCTCATTTTACTGGGTTTACACATGCTTTTATGTTTTGGTGGTCATTTTTATAGAGCAATTATGTGGCTTTCAACCATTCACAACATCAGCCTACATACATATGCTCGTGCTGTCCGAATGTTTTCCCTTTACCCCCGCCGCCGCTATTGATATGTTTGGTGCGAAAATGGATCAGCAGTTGAACACTCCACAACATATCCACAATTGGCTGTATTGCATGGAAACAATTAACACACACACAAAACAACAAAAAAAACAACAGTAAAACCCTCGAAAAAAAAAGAATATTGACAAAAAAAAATCCATAAAGACATGTATGGACATGTGCAAATAATGGATACAATGACACAGCAGCCAGTGTGCAGGAAGGAAGCAAGGAAGAGGATTGTCGTTTTTTTCTTGTTCCGTACTCAATTGAGTCTAAGACAACCCTTATGTGGTCTTGACTACTTGTTCCATTTTGGCCTTAATGCACATATTTTTACCCAAAAAAAAAGAAGAAACTTTAATAAACACCTGCACCTTGGTTTTTTGGGCAAACATTTCTCTTACGGTTTCCTTCAAGACTGGCTGGGTGCATTCTTAACGCTGTTGGTTAGTCCGGCCGTGTGACTGAACTTAACTCGTTTTGAAAATACCATCAGTCTGGTCTGTCTCTCCACCTATTTCTACGTCTGTGTCTCCCTGGCTGGCCGTACGTGACGGGATGTTTTAAATTGTTTAATTGCCTTCTTAAGCTGGAAATTAATAAGTGTTTCTTGTTTCGTTTTGCTGCTTGTTATTGCCGTGTTGCTTAAACAAATTATTACTGTTATTTAAAATGCAATTGCCCACAAAGGAAGTAACGGTCATTTTTTCCACTCAGGTAAAATGCAAAAAAAAAAACCACTCTCACACACAGACAGACAAATCAAAGCATTCGCTTGGAAACAAGCTGAGAAATTCGTGGACGGACAGCAGGAACGCTGAATGAAAGTGTTGATGTGAGTTTTTGTATGAATGAAATGAGTCATTGCCTGAATGAATGAATATGAGTTTATCTATTACAAAATACGGCTGTCGCCGACAGTAATAATAAGCGGGCTTGAACAATTTATGTAATATAAATTATTGTTTTTTTTTTTAGATAAGATAGATTTCCCATTTACTTGGCCATACAAAGACTTCGCTTTTCAGGGGACTTTCTGTCCTCTAAGATTCATTTTGTGAAGTTTTTGATGTAAGAAATGCTTTTGTGGAATACAAAATTTCAGCTCACGATTATAGTACAGCAAAGACAATATTTGAACGGTTTATTTTGTATATGTTTTTTGAAAAAAGTAATTTTTTTCAAAATTTTTTGATTATTTTGTTTGGAGAATTTTTGAATATCTTTTTTTCGAATATTTAGTGCAAAAAAATGTTTAAATATATTTTTTCGAAATTGAATATTTTTTTTAAAGAAATGTCGTTTATTTTTAAAAAAATTTAAAAACTTTTTCTTAAAATTGTTTTGAATATTTTTTTTAAAAATTTTTTTTTAAATTTTTTTTAATTTTTTTTTTTTTAAATTTTTTTTTTAAAATTGAATATTTTTTAAAAGAAATGTTGTTTATTTTTAAAAAAAATTTTAAAACTTTTTCTTAAATTTTTTTTGAATATTTTTTATTTTTTAAATTTTTTTTAAAAAATTTTTTTTATATATTTTTTGAATATTTTTCTAGAAGTCTCTCTTTTTTAGAAGTCTCTGAATTTTTTTTAGAAAATTTTTGAATATTTTTTTAGACATTTTTTGAATATTTTTTTTAAACAAATAATGGAATATTTTTTTAAAAATATTTTGTATATATTTTTAAAAATATATTGAATATTTTTTTAAAAAATTTTGAAGATATTTTAACAAAAAAAATTTGAATATTTTTTAGAAAACTTTTGAATAATTTTTTTTAGAAAAATTTTGAATATTTTTTTAGAAATTTTTTTGAATATTTTTTTAAATTTTTTTTGAAAATTGAAAATATTTCTTTTTACAAATTAATTTTCTCATTACCGAAAAGACAGCTTTCTTTTGTTTTGCTGTAATATTATCTTGGGCTGTAGTATTTCTATTCCCCGTTAACGTCTCCGAAATCTCCCCTCAATCCCTCAAAACTCTCCGTTTATTCATCTGACACCCCTTTTCCTTATAATTGTTTTTCAATATTTCTGTATTTATTGAATTCCAATACTTGTGTGTGTTCTTTTTATCATATCAATTAACATTTGCCTAGAATATGAAATCAGGTAAACACTTGTCTCCACAGCCAGACATGTTCACTCGCATGTACATAATTTTTAGTGGCCATAAACTAAACTGTCCGCCGGTTAGTGAATGGACAGTTTTGTTGCAACAGGCGCCGCCGCAATGTTGTCATAAATTTATGGAGAAAACATTATGAAAACTTATGAGGAAATAGAAAATTTCAGAAAAAAGGCAACCAAACAATTAACGAAGTAAATGGCAAAGGCGCTGGAGGAAAATAGTTAATTGTTTTTAAAGGGCCATTAAAGGCAGGAAAATATATGGACAATAGAGATGGGAGGGCTAAAATTTTAAATTAGCAAAAAAAAAACCATCAATACAGACTTTTGGGAGGAAATAGTAAGGCCTAACGACTCGTGGAAGACAGATCACATAAATCGTAGCTAGGCAATTTGAACAAGACAGAACACTGTCCCTCATTTCTCTCGTGGAAGACAGATCACATAAATCGCCGCTGAGCAATATGTACAAGACCGAACACTGTCCCTCCTTTCTCTCACATAAATCGCAGCAGGGCAATTTGAAAAATGCACAACACTGTCCCTCCTTTATTTTGGCCACCCAATTCCTCTCGGACTTTATTGTCCATGTTCAAGGCTTCAACAGTCCAAGACCGGTATACTCAGCTCGAGTCCCCCGACTATCGAAATTTTCATATTTATTTGCTTGCTTGGAAATATGAACAGCTTGAATTATTCATCATTTTGTCGTGTAAAACAAATGATTCCTTTTAGTCGCTCTTTTTTTTTGGTGAACAACTTCTTTTCGAGGGTGATTTCAATCATTTATCATTTTGGATTACACTTGTTCATTAACAACAAGTATTTTTTTTATTTTGGCCTTAAAAGCAAACTGATGTTCTTGTTGTCGAAAAACCACCCTCATATAGAAAAGGGCGCTTGAAGTTCACCAAACAGCAAATCCCGCCATAAATTCTAATACAGTGATTTGTCATTTAATTAAAACGCAGAAAGACAATATACAAATTCTATTATTCTTTTCAAAATATAAAAAAAAGTTCAACTCAAACATCACACAGAATAGGGTAAATTTTAAAATAATAAGACCAAGACTTACCTATTGAATGGATAACCAAAGGCAGCATCATATGGATGATACACCGAGGGATAAGGCCAAGGAGCACCGCCGGCCACCAGATTCTCTTTCAAATCCAGACCACCCTGCAATGAAAAATACAAAAACATATTCATCAATACTTTGTTGCGTTTTTAATTACTTATATTATGTTTATAGCTCAGACGAGAAGAAAAGAAACACAAGAATGCAAAGAGCCAAATTGTCGTTTCGATTGTTTTTTTTTCACTCATGTTAAGACCTTGAACTTAAATTATTAAATAATCATGTTAAACAAATAATTAATAAAACATATACATGTGTATATGAGTTTCTTTTGTTTTTTTAACAGTCTGCCGACTGACACACAATTTTTCGGTGATAACTTCATGTGTCTTCTTCAACTGAATCCCCGTTTTTTGTTGTTTCGTTTTTGTTTTTGTCATTGCCCAGCATCGCCAATCGATTGAAAACTTAAAACGTAATTTCATTTAATGTTTTTGCGTAGTGTTTTCTTATTAATAACAATTATTTATTATTATTACTGATACCAGTGATACGTACGATTGTGGACACAGCCAGCAGATCCTCATGTTTGCGTTCTAGCTTGTGTTCAATTTCAAAGAACACAATGAACACTTTTTAAAACAAAAGATTAATTTTGCTAATTTAGTACATGTGTACGTTGATTCTGTATTATGGCAACAGAAGACCTCACGTTCTTTATACTTGTCCACAATGAGATTGTTTTAAATTGCCGATTCATGTGCGTTTCAAAAAGAAAAACAACAAAAAAAAACTGGACAAAAAAAACCTCATCAATAGGGAAGATTGATAAGAACAAAAGAATCAAACTGAAACTCGGTGTTATATTCATGACATTTGAACCTTGCATCGTTTGTTATTATTATTTTTTATTTTTTTTTCGTATTTAAGTTTTATTGAAGTGAATGTAGTGGCATTAGAAATGTATTTGAAAGACATTGGGTGCCAACTAACAAATTGTAATGGAGATTTGTAAAATCTTAGTTAATCTTCTGAATAAACAACTAAATGAGAATTATTGTGGCGTTGTTAAAGAATTTATTTAGAAGAAGCAGCAACCACAACTAAGAAAAGCATTATCAATTCACCTCTCATCTCTTACGCATGGAAAGTTATATTTGGACTATGAAATGACGAATTATGGTCCTTCGATGCAATTTGAAAGCGATATTTTTTTACAAACTTTACCTAACAACTTTGGGCTGGAAGATAAGGGCTGTTACAGAAGCAGCCACAACCACAAAGAGCTCAAATTGTCCTCTCATTACTTCCCGTTAGAAAAAATTATATCTAAAAGTGGAAGTTACGAATTATGGTCCTTCGATGCCGTTTAAAGGGGATATTTCTGAAAAAGTTTAACTAACAACTATGGGAAGGAAGATAAGGGCTTTTGCCGAACAGCCACAACCAAAAAGAGGTGGTAAAAATGTCCTTTCATTTCTTTTGCGTAGGAAAAATTATATCTGGTCTTGTAAGTAACGAATTATGGTCCTTCGATGCGATGTCAAATCGATATTTTTGAAAAAGTTTAACTAACAACTCTGGACACGAATATAAGGGCTGTTACAGAAGCAGCGACAATTAAAAATAGGTGGTAAAAATGTCCTCTTATTTCTTTTGCGTAGGAAAAATTATATCTGAAAGTGGAAGTAACGAATTATGGTCCTTAGATGCGAATTAAAAGTGATATTATTGAAAATGTTAACTAACGTCTTTGGGCAGGAAGATAAGGGCTGTTACAGAAGCAGCCACAACAAAAAAGAGCTGGTGAAATTGTCCTCTCATTTCTTCTACGTACACAAAATATATCTGTACTTTGAAATAATGAATTACGGTCCTTCGATGCGATTTGAAAGTGATATTTCTGAGAAAGTTTAACTTATAACTCTCGGTTTTGAAAGAATCAGTCAGGAGGACAAATTGTAGGATGAGGAGCACAGATATCTGGTACTAAAGCGGTCTGTCTGGACTAGCAAAGAGGATAATTGGCATAGAATTTATGGTGGAATATCACAACTAAGCTATCTTATGGTCCATACGATCCATAATTGTTGGGAAATGGTATTTTCTCCAATAATGAGGAATATTTTTGTGACAGTGGACAAAATCGTGCGAGACTTAGGACATTCGCCCTTTAGATTGTCTTTGCTTTTGGAGGAATGCATAAATATTTCGACTGACAGTTTTTCAGTGTGAGTTTGTATAAAAATACCCGGGAAAAGTTAGAGGGAGGCAAAAAAGCCAACGTCTCCAAAATTCAAATGTAGTTTTAGGAATTCAGTGAGGGAGTCTCGCCCCTTTGTCCGCTGAGTGTTTAATCTGGCCACAGACGGTGTGAACTTAAAATATTATCTAATAACGGAATAAGTTGAAATAACCTTATGAAGGTTAGCTGTGCGACAACTATTCGTGAGATTCGAGAGAAGTTCCCCCTTGTATTGCTTCATGAACTATTAAGGGGCATAAGTTCAGTCGATGAAAAGCCCTAGATCAAATCCCAATGACCACTAAAAAGAGCAGATGTCACTGTTTAACTAATTGTATATTTCAGCTTCTAAAGAAAATTCTTGGGGAAAACTTCTTGTCTTACAACTTAAGCTGTTTCATTTTATATTTTCCATATAATTTCCTTTTCAAGATCATGTTGTAGAAAATTTACTTGTATTTTCGCTTAACTTAGTGTACACAAAACGGAAATCACATTGCTATTGAGAAATGTTCACAGACAATTTTTTCTTTCACTCAAACAGGAAGACAGACGATTAAAATCTCTGCTTTGATTTGTACCACAAATAATCCAACAAGTGTCTGGCAATTATTTTTTTTTTCCCAGGAAAAGGAAACCAAACCAAAAAAAAGGAACATTATGAATTTGAGGAGAAAAAACGAAAAAAATTGCGACATTGGAAGTTATGCATCGCATCACCTTCGACCCCGGGCGCAATTATTGTTATTATTATTATGACCCAGACGGAGACACTTAGAGAGGCTAGAGCGACTAGACCAGACAATGTATTCAGTCGACGACATGGTCGTCGTCATCGTTGTTGTCGTCATCTAGAGCCTGTATCTATTGACAATTTATGGTGGTTTGTTGTGTTTTGGGTAAACATATCTCATTTTATAGATCTTCGTTAACAACATTAGACAATTGTTACACAAATTAAATATACATTTTTGTTGCATTCATTTAGTCTGGTCTGTCGTTCTGTCTGTCTGTCTGTCTGTCCTCCTGCAGTTTGTGCAGACGACTGCATACGGCTAATGTTAATGTTAATATTGTTGTTGTTGCTGGTCTGATGTGCGGATTGCAATGTTTCGAAATTATTGAGAGTCTGCTGGCCGGAGTGTAAAGTGTTCACAGCTTGATGCCCAGACATGAGGGAACGGTCTGAACGGTATTTCTGTGGCTGTGTGTGCGAGTGTTTTGGTTTTCTTCTTTAGCATTTGGCATAGAAACGTTTTTAAATTACTCACTTCAGCCGGAGACGACATGGCTTTCGAACTCCCTCTTATGGGCCGTTTGCAGTTCCAAAAAACCAAAAAACTAAAAACTGTGAATGAAAGAGCAAAACACCTCAAATTGTTATCACCTTCAATCGTTTGGTTTTCAGTTTTGGAAAGATTTCCGAATTTTGCTGTTGTTCTCAGTAAGTTTTTGATTGCGTGTACGCAATTTTTTTTTTGTGATTTTCATTTCCACCATCGACAACGTCGTCGTCGTCATCACCACCACCATTGCCATCGCCGCCATGTATCCCAAAAAGATATGACTTCTGTTTAGCAGTAAATATTGTGTTAAACACTCGTCGTGTTGTTGGTAAGTGTGTTGTTTTGAATGTTGTTCAGATTTAATATCAGACATTTAGTTAAGGTTGCACGTACACGCTTTTGAAATGCTTTTCGCTGTTCGCTTTTTTTCTCTCTCTTCTTCATTTCGCTGTTGTTATGGCTTTTTTGTTGTTCTTTTTTTGCGAAATTTATTTCGAAAAAGGTGTGATAAATTCTGGATACTTCTGGGCAGAGTCTGTTGGGAGGCTTTTTTTTTTGTTGGTGCTTTATGCGTTTTCTTTCCTCTAAAGTGTACAAAGTGGTTGTGTGGCAGCGAGTTATTTTTTTGCTACCGGTTGCCGGGGAAGTGGGGAGCGGGGAAATAGTTGAAAGCAGTTATTGAAGTCAAAGGTCTTGGTGGGCAAGGGCATGCCCTTCTAATGCCAGCTTGTTATAATAACTTTTAAAAAATATCCTCACTTGGTAAATCTTTTGCTTGGTATTCCCATTTCGGAACAGACGAGGATCTTCTTTATTAATATTAACAGAGATGACAAAAATTATTTTTTTTTACCTTTTTACCATTTTTTACTAGGTTTTGTTTTTTCTCTCTAAAATTGTATTTTTGCCCATTTTGATAACTTTGAATTTATTTTTGTACCAAATAAGTAAGTAAACTTTTCATATACTACCGATTAACGATCACAAACAAACAAAAAATCTAATAAAAAGTTTTTTTTTTTTTTTAAAAAAAATAGTGCGGTTGTTTTAAAAATCCAAGAAGAGTGGCCTTTTTGTAAAGGTGAATACGTTAGGTAACTTCCATTCAATGGAATTTTAAAATTTAAAAAATTGTTAAGAAAAATGTGTGGGAATTGTTTTTGTATTTAAAGACAGAATAAGAATAAGCGTTTCTTTTGATGTATTTTTTTCTAAATTTTTGTTTTTGTTTTTTTCTTAGAATCAAACAGAAAACCCCCATGAGGAATTGTAAAAATTTAATTTCCAACAATTCAAAGCTTCCCTCAGAAATGTAGGCCTTAATGTAAAGACTTAATTTTTTAAAATACAAAAAAAAACGGTATTTCCTTCTTCTTCTGCCTCTTCAAATGCCCAGTTAATGTCACGCTTTGCCCCTTCCACAACAACAACAACAAAAAGAAACTACACACCCCCACCCCCGCCGATGTTTATCTGCCCTGTTGACACTAGCACTTCATAACTAATTAATTTGGATAATATTTATTATCCGCTCTAAGCTCACCCTCATATACTTTGGCAGTGCCTATCGCTGCCACACCGATTATAAATCATTCTGTGAGCCGCCACACCATCTAATTAGTCATTTAAAAACGCGGCAATTTTCCAGCGGGCCCAAAATTGAGGGAGGGCCTCATCCAACACACAACTCACATTCAAATGAGGAAGAAAAACGAATGTTTAGCCCCGAATGAAAAAAAAAACACAAGCCAAAGAAAAGTAAACCTCCCATGGAAATGGAACAATTTTTCATTACCAGCAGAATGGAATAAACTCTAATATGTCATGTCGTCGTTGTCGTTGTCGTTGTTGGCCGCCGGCTTACTCAGTCGTTGTCATCATCGTACATCATTATCAAAATGTCAGGCGGACTTAAAGAAGTCATTACTTTGACATCATGTGTCACACAAAACTGACAATGCCCAAGGTACTTTGCCAAAGAAACAAAGAAATAAAAAAAAACGCCAAAATAAATAGACGCATCGTCTTGCTTTCATAAATCCAATCATAGCCGACAGCCTAACTTTGAGTGTAATAATAAATGAAAGCGAATGGGGGGATCGCTGTAACATGACTGATCTTCTTCCATGTGTGACTCTGGAAAATGTACTCGAGATTCACATGTGTTTTTTTTTGTCGTCGTTGTTGTTGTTGTCTTGTTTTGATTTGAATGGTGTGGGGATGAGTTGCCTTTGCATTTTGGCATATTAAAGCCTTATTAATAAATTTGTCAACACAACAAGCGGTGACAGCATGTGTGTCTGTGTGTGCCACAAGCGTGAAGTGCATATGTTTGCTCTGTAAACATTCGCCGCATCTCTGGTAGATCGATTCTCAAGTAGTATCGGCCCTCAGGCGGCATATGGTGGCTGTTCTATTTGAAGGATCGACGTTTTGGTTAAACCAACCAAGCAACAACAACATTAAAATGATGTTATTTTTAACACTTTCTCTTGCAGACCCATTCATGTGGGCGACTGAGTTTTGTATCGCACAAAACACGCACACGAACGCACCACTTATCGCCACATAATGTGGCGCCCTAATTTGTTCAATCATAGCCCGCTGTAGAATGCTTGCCATAATTCCATCAACGCTCCAAGGAGCAAAACACTTGATGGTCGTTTATGGCTGGTCTAAAGCGAAAACACACAGAAATTCAAACTGCTTGGTTGTTTCGGCTGCTAGGCAGAGATACTGAGATCGGCCCAACAAATAAACGTTTACAAACGAAAAACAAAAACACTTGAGACGCTTTTTCCCCCCCTCTTGTTCGACACTGCCAAAACATTAACAGCTATTTCGAAAGGAGACTTCCTAAAAAACAAACTCCAATGTTTTCCTTAACAAAAACAACAACAACCAAGTGATATGAGTACAATAACCACCACCACCATCACCACCACCACATGCATACGTGTACCCTTAGGGGAGCTTTTTTTTTGCTGACAGTAGCCAGGCAGAGACCCCTGCATAAACTCCTCCCTTATTCCCATTTTGTTGTGTTGTTTTTTCTTTTTCTTTATTCATGTTGGCGGTGGTGCAAAATGTTGTTACTAACCACCATTGAAGGAAATTTGTGTAACGTTTTCTCTGGGTTTTTTTTTTTTTTTTGGTATGGTCATAGGGGAGGAACATTCCCGTAGCCCAAAAAAAAAAGGTTTCGTATTTTGTTGTTGTTGTTGTTGTTGTATAAACACCATACAATACAGTGATTTGTCAATATTGTAGAGAAAACTAAGAAAGTGTCCAACTAATATTTGTTTAAAATAAACAAAACAAGAAAGCAAAAAGCTGCCTTAACAAATAACGCCATAAAGTCGTTAACTAAGAGAGAGCCCCCACCCCCCAAGGGAACAGTTTAATGTGGAAAGGTGTGAAAAGTCTTTAAACATTGGGGAAATAAATTCTCCTACTTTGTGAAGTGGAAATACGAAAACTAAATTTAATAGAAATAATGGCAGAACTACGTTTTTCCCTCAACATTTAATAAAGGCCACAGGCAGGGGAGCTTCTCTCAAATCGGTGGACTGTGCTGGAAATAATTGTCTATAGGGACCTACAGGTTTAAACCTGACTCTAAATAGAAAAATCGTAGAGAGACAAGTTGTAAGTGCCATGGAAAGCGGTTCAATTTGTAAAACACAAAATGTACCGACGGCATCTCAAGTCATCTCACCGAGCTCCGCCTGGTAATGCCTGGCCAAAGCCGAGGGTTATGTCTAAGAGTTTGAACTTTTCCTCAGTTAAGCTTATAACATGAAATGAAATCTAATGAAACTGACTCGCCCAATTAATGTTTTCTTCATGGGAACATATTTTCGTTGTTTTTTTATCTTGAGTTGTGTGTTTTTTGTTTTTGGCGGGCTAAAAAAACAAATGTATTTCATATTCCAACTTCTTTTGGAATATTTTTTAAAAAAACAAAACAACAACAACAAAAAAAACGAAAACCCAAAAACATGTGGTGTTTTATTATTGAAGGCAAAACAGAAACCGAGCTCTGACATGTTTGGAGGCAATTTTTAGGCAATGTCTAGCCATTTGTTGTGACAACTCGGCCGTTCTAAAATGGTAACAGCAACCAAATAAAGCCGAATTTTCCAAACCACAGTGACAACATCGAGCTTTTGTTTCTTGTTTTTTTTTCAATAAACTCATAAATCTTAAGATTTTTATTAATCCCGACTTCAAGATCGTTAAATCACGAAAAAAAAGCTTTGGGAGAGACAGTCAGAAAAAAGCGCGTTTATTTCTTCATTTCGTTTGTCTTAAATCGAAATGTCATTAATTTTATGTTTATAGAGTTTGTCATTGTTCGTGTTTTGTGTTTATCTGTTTTTTTTTGTTTTGTTTTGTTATAATTTTGTTAACCACAAATGACAGGCTAACGTTTTCTAATACAGCAACAACAACAAAGAGACGCTAAATACTTTCCTAAACGTTTTTAAGCGGTTTAACCGTAGCAAAGTAAACGTCCAATCATATGCAATACATTTTTTTTCTTTTTTTTTTTTGATTGAAATTATTGATTTTAATTCCATTTATTTATTTTATTTTTTGTCGTTTGTCTGTCTGTCCCTACATTTTTGTGCATATAATTTGTTATGCAAATTTTCTAGTTGCTGTCTTAAACAAATTCAGCGCCAAGCACGACAAACGGGCAATTTTTTTTGTTTTATTGTTTAACAATATGTTGTTTGCTGTTACGGAAAACATTATTGTTGTTGTCATCGGTGAGAAACTGGTTTTCATTGTGGGTTGAAAGTAAATAAGACAAAGCGTTTTTTTTTCTTTTCTTTTTGTCTTTTTTTTGTTATAACGATTTGTGTAACAAGTGAGGAGAGGGATTTTCCCCAAAAGAAACAAATAGAGAAAAAGAAATAGAGCGTTTTGAAATCTCCAACACACACATAACTCTGACATGTTGTTTAAGTTTTAGGGCGGGCATGCTATATAGAATGCAAACAAGCTGAAGGCTGTGGTTTAATTTCAAAATTTTGTTTTTTTGGCGATTTTCTTTTGTAAAGATGGAAACTAATTTTTTTTGTAAAAGATACCATTAGGGCAGTCTTGATGCACACAAGATTAGTTTCAAATTTGGAATTTGGAGATTTATATGATTTTTTAAGTTATAATTTTTATTTTGACGATATTCGAAAACATAATCTCTTAATTTGGAGATTTTTATAACGACGTTTTAATGTTAAATGCATGTGGCAGCAACAGGTTCACTAATTAAGTTTTATGTTGAAAAATTTAAAAAAAATATTTTTGCGATTTTTAGGATTTTTTAAAAAAAAATGCTTATTTCAATTTTGGCGATTTTTTTGAGTTAAAAACCAGTTTTATGAATTTTTTATGATTATTAAGCTTTAGTCGAAAAATTTAAAAAAAGAAAATTATTTTTGCGATTTTTAGGATTTCTTCAAAAAAAAAACAGCTTTGGGCAATTTTTTGGAGTTAAAAATTTTAATGAAAAATTTAAAAAAAAAATTGAGATTTTTACGATTTCTTAAAAAAACAGCTTGGAAATTTGTTGGAGTTAAAAAATCATTTTATAAATTTTAATGAAAAAATTTAGTCGAAAAATTAAAAAAAAGAAAATCATTTTTGCGATTTTTAGGATTTCTTCAAAAAAAAACTGCTTTTGGCAATTTTTTTGGAAAACCGTTTTATATATTTTAATGAAAAAAATGTAGCCGAAAATTAAAAAAAAACATCATTTTTGCGATTTCTTAAAAAAATTGCTTATTTAAATTTTGGAGATTTTTTGGAGTTAAAAAACCGTTTTATGAATTTTAGTGATAATTAAGCTTTAGTCGAAAAATTACAAAAAAAAAAAATAGATTTTTACGATTATGATTATGTTTATTTTTAAATAACTGCTGAATTAATTTTAAATTTTGGCGATTTTCAAGAAGTGGTTGAAATTAATAATTTTTGGCGATTTTGGTAAAAAAAAACCCAAATGAACTTTAAAAAATTTAAAAAAATTCATTTTTGACGATTTCTTTAAATAAAACTGTTTTTTATTAATCTTTACGATTTTTTGAGTTTAGCGGCGAAATTTAAAACTTTTAATTTTGGCAACTTTTACCGATTTCTTGCCAAAAAATGATGATTTAATTTTTTTCTATGGGAGCGTTCTTTGAATTTGGCAAATTATTGGCCTTTTTAACTCTGGAGAGACTCACTAAACGTAGGGTTAAACTGTAATTTTACAGAAATTAATTATTGCAAATATAAGCGTCATAAACTTTTCAAATTTGTAAATGAAGACAACTCTGCTTCGGTAAAATTTACTTTGCAACACTCACTCAGTTCGATTGATTAAACTTTTCCACCACATTGTTGTTGGTTTTTTTTTCTGTTTAAATGAGCGGTCTTAAGTTCCTCCTCAGTCAGTCGTACATAAAATTCTATTTACTTAATACAATTTAATCACTTACCGGATTCGCATAAAATTGCGGCTGTTCAGCACCCATCCCGGACAGATACGCTGACATACCCTCCGGGTATACGCCCATGGGTACACCGCCGGGGCCAGCGACCAAACCGCCGGCGGCTGCCAGCCTCTGATAGCTTAATATGTCGTATTGGCAGGAGCATATTGTTTGACCACTGACGGGATCCGTGTAAATCGTTCGGCCCGTATCACAGCAACGATTGCCCGATCCGGGTGCTGAACCCGGTGCGCCAGGCAGTGGTGGTGGTGGTGGGGCGCCCGTTGAACCCGGTGCCAGCGGACCGGGCAATACTGATGTGGGCGGTAGTGGACCGGCGGCAGCTGAGCCGGGACCGGACGAGGACAGCACCGACGATGAGGTACTGTATGGTGTGGCGGGTGAAATGGAACGCGCGCCCGGCGGTACGGTGGATGTGACGGCCATTGCGTTGGCAACAGAGGGCGTGGTTAACGAGGCAGTTGATGACGGCACGGCGGCAACAACGGCAGCAGCGGCTGCTGCAGCGGCGGCGGCGGCAGCGGCAACTGCTGTGGCGTTGAGGGTCAGAGAAGACGCCGAAGGATTTGTGTGATGGCCGGTGCTTAGGTTAGTGGGCTGGGTTTGCAGGCTCTGATGCAGAGGTGTTTGTGTTGAGGTGGGCGATGCACTTGGTCGAGTTGAAACGGCATTCTGCAAGCAAAAAACAATAAAACGAAAACAAACGTCAGATTAAACAATTTCACTTAATTACCGGTTACACACAACAACAACAAAAAAAATGCTTCTGTGCCCCTAACTTATAAACTGATTTTGGTTTTGGTTTTTTAATTAAACTCTAGTTCTGTTAACTTATCATAATAAAATGCTATCCGAGGGGCCGGTAAACGGGGTGGAAAAAGGGCCACATAAAACATATAGTGGCCAGCCAAGGCAAATACAAAAACAAATACAAATCAATATAAATATCAACGTTTAATCACTGACAGTAACGACTTTTTCTGGTTTCTTTACATTTGTTTTATGTTAACCGACACATCATGTTCATGTGTCACTAATCAGAAAGTCAATCACGGCCCCTCTCCCCACAAGCATTACAATGCCATTGGATGTGGTGACAAACCTGTGTACACACACTTCGAAGAGTCCGCATTCTCAAATCAAATGTAAACTTTAGCGATTGACATCAATGATTTAAAATTACACAACGATTGATATTTTACAGCAATCAGACAGACAGACAGATGGATAGATGGACGCGAGGGGATGTGTATTAACGTCCTCTATAGTTGGTGTTGTTTGGAGAACAGTCAGACAGCCAGCCAGTATTTACACATAAAAACGTAGAACGTTTGGGTTACACCGTCTTCAGCGTAATGTTGTTATTAAACCGGCGGTAAGTGACAACCTCCACCAAGTGGTAGCCATCGAACGATCGTCGTTGCCGTCAACACTTTTAGTTACATTTAATATGATTTTTATCAGTCGTCTTCTTTTTGTTTTTTTTTTTGTGTGTGTTTTTCTTTTTCGGGGAGTTTCGTTACAATTTTATTGGTTTTTCTTACTGCGCTCGTAGTGACTGACCTGAGATAGTTCAGTTCGTTTGTTTTTTTTAACAACCACCGGCGTTTTGTTTATATTTAATCTATCCCAGATTGTCCCGATAAAGTGCCACTACATGGTTGTACAATCACAGTCCACAGTGAAAGAAACCCGTGTTTACGGACAAACACAACAAGACCAAACAAAAGCCGCCGCCTTATTATTAATCAGTTACACATTTTGTGTCACATCAAACCCTTTTCTTTTTTTTTTTTGGTGGATTTCTTGAAGATTGAAAATAGTTGGAAGGGGGGGACTCTTTTTTTTTCATTATCTGTTTTAATACACACGACTTCTGGCCGATTGTATAATGCAAATGAATTAAGTCAATAATTAAGTATTTGAAGTTGATAGACTTGGTGTCTGCCAGGGGGGGGGGGGGGGGGACAACAAAATCAAAGTAAATTTTTGAAATTAATTTTAAAATATAAAATTACAGTTTAACAAATTAGGGGGAACATAATAGAGGAGAGCGATCGTAGGATATTCCTTGGTCATGATAAATGAAGGAATAATTTGATAAACAAAAAAACAGAAAATGTCTAATGTGCCTTGACACAGTTTTAAAGGGAAAATGATCAAAAAGAATGTGTAAGAAAATGATGGCATCAGTTGATATTTAATCTTTGTTCGATCCTACAAATAATATCATCAGATAATATTTTTGTTCCATATTATCTTTGTGTGTTTTTTTTTTTTTGGAAAAACTCTTTAAAATTTAGATTTTTTTGTACTCAACCGATAACATTGAAATTTAAAATATCGATTTAGCTTACGACCTCAGAGGTCAGAGCTTGCAGTATGTTTGTAATTTAATTATAAATATAATTTAATAAATAAAAACATAATATATCGATTGCAATTTTTCCCTAAAATCAGCCAATATATCGGAAAATATTGAAAATATTTTAATTAAATTACAAAAAAAATATTTTTCGGAAAATATAGTTCTATTATTCTTATGCCTCCAGCAAAAAATGTCAATAAATATTTTAAATTTCCAAAAATTTGAATTCTTTTCTCCATCGAGTTTTTCTTAAAGCTTCAATAGATCATTGTTCTGAAAGGAGGTCGAGGAGTGTCTTCTTTTTGTAGGACCGAAATTCATTTGAAACCCGTTTTTTTATTTCCTTTTATTCGGATTTTTTTTCATTTTCATAGAGTTTTTCTTAAAGCTTCAATAGTTCATTGTCCTGAAAGGAGGTCGAGGAGTGTCTTCTTTTTGTAGGACCGAAATTCATTTGAAACCCGTTTTTTTATTTCCTTTTATTCGGATTTTTTTTCATTTTCATCGAGTTTTTCTTAAAGCTTCAATAGATCATTGTCCTGAAAGGAGGTCGAGGAGTGTCTTCTTTTTGTAGGACCGAAATTCATTTGAAACCCGTTTTTTTATTTCCTTTTAT
The DNA here is from genome assembly GCA_958296145.1 of Hydrotaea cyrtoneurina. NCBI lineage: Eukaryota > Metazoa > Arthropoda > Insecta > Diptera > Muscidae > Hydrotaea > Hydrotaea cyrtoneurina. Next base: position 18,315,506 of record OY282515.1, read on the forward strand.
TCGCATTTTTTTTCATTTTCATCGATTTTTTTTTAAAGCTTCAATAGATCATTGTCCTGAAAAGAGGTCGAGGAATGTCTTTTTTTTTTCTAGGACCGAAATTCATTTGAAACCCGTTTTTTTATTTTCTTTTATATTGATTTTTTTTCATTTTCATTTATTTTTCCTATAAATTTCATGTTTCAACTTTAATTGAAAATATTTTCCTTTGAAACTCTACTTGCCTGAGGGCGCATGTTTACAGAAATTCATTTGAAACCCGGTTTAATACATTTTCCTGATTTTTTTTTTTTGTTTTCTTTTTATTTTAATTTTTTTTCCATTTTCATTTATTTTTCCCATAAATTTCATTTTTCAACTTGATTTGAGAATTTTTCGCCATTTGACTGAGGGTGCACGTTTTACTAATTCTCATTCAGTTGGTGTTGCAATTTGCCACAAATGTTCATGTCACCTCTAATGCCTGTCGAGAAATAGACAACAACAAAAACAACACGCTTTTTGTTGGCCTGGCCTTTACGCCATGTATTGGCCATTTTTTTGTCTACTTTTTTTTTTTTTGGCAACACCACCAATTTGAATTTAATTAAATGAAATTTGAACAATAAAAATTTGTACAAAACCAGAGAAGAAGAAGAAGAAGAAAACAACCGAAGGAAACTTTTTGTGATACGAGAATACTACGGGCATTTGTGTGTTGTGTTTTTGGCATTTGAAAGGAAATCAATTATATTGAAAGCATGAGTGAAACACCAAACAATTGTAAACATTTTCGAAAATGCTGTTGTTAGTGTAACAACAAAAATCGCAACAAGAGGTTTTTGTTTCATAAACAACTAAAAAAAACAGAAAAAACTGAAAAAAAAACAATAGTAGTGATATTGTTGCTGCTGCGCCTGAACATGACAATCATGTTCTTGATATTCAGGGGAATTACTTGGCAATTGTCAATTTCTTGTCGAGATCGATACACGCCGGCTGCTGGTGTCGAATCGACGCGAAACGTTGTGTGATTGTCTGTGAGCATGTCTTGTTCCTTGAATGATAACACGGCGACATAGAAATACAGCAACAACAACAAGAAACCGAACGACATCACATCACAATCGTGAAACTAGGCAGCAGTACAGTAGCAGCCAACAAAGTAATTTCTGTGTTCTTCGATTACAAAATAACTTGTGAACGAGTGAAATAATGCCAAAAAAAAAAACACAAAACAACAACATTGTCTCGTCATGAACCCCACTAAGCGAAATGAACCAAAAACAAACTACAGAATTTCACATTCTCGCCCAGAAAACATCGAATAAAAAACAAGTATAATTATTTTTTTTTTCAGTTTTTTTTTCGTGGAATTAGAACAACATCAAATAGTTCACATACCTGGGGAGACAAAAAAAAACAGAAAAAGAACAAGAACAAGAAAACCAAAATAACAATTGCTGTGAATGTTCTAATAAAATGGGGCGTTACTTTTTTTATGGTGAGCGTTGTCTTGCCAAAAAAAAAAAAATAGAAAAAACACAACCACCAACCAACGCAAACGCTACTGTCATCAGTCGCTTGTCCATAGTTTAGTTTTTTTCCCCTTTCGAGTGTTATTTAACTCATGTTTCGGTTGTGGCGATTTGTTGCTGTTTTTGTAAATGTTATGATAAATACATAATTTATAGACAGTTTTCATATACCGCCATTTTGTTGATATTAAATATTTGCCTGCCATTCGAAATCACCCAACGACAAAAGTCATGTGTTGTCTTTGTCATTTGGTCTGGTCTGGCCGGGTCTGATCGCATGCCTTACTTGGCCACTAATTCGTTGTCGTTCTAGACACACTTTAATTTGTTGTTTTATTAAATATTTCAATGATTAGATTGAAATAGTTGACAAGAACATTTGATTTTCCTTTTTTTTTTTTTGCTTATCAAATGTTAAAACGAAAAAATTGGCATTTCGCCTCAAGAGGCGTAAAGAGGGGAACTTTTTATTTGGGTATTTTTGGACAACAGCAAAAAAAAAATATGAGACTTGGTGTTAAATTTAGAACAATGACGAAGCATGCCAGGGCATATGTCTACACAAGGGAAATAACCGTATTACAATCGCTTGTTAAGGGATTTCCTTTAGATGTGTTGCCAGACAACTGAACTTTTATCAGATTTGCTTGCAATCTTTTCAAAGACAGATTTGACAACAACAACGCGAAGAGGAGTACTAGATGTGGTTTCATGTTATTTGAATTTTATATGTGAGTACAAATCGAGCGTGAATAACATTTACTAAAAGAAGTTCACACTAGGCAAATTTTAATTGTCGCAATTCTCGGTTTGTAACAGAGAGAGATTGCTAAGGGGAATGGAAAGGCCAACAAAAACTTGCTCAAAAACTTCCTTTTGTGTTTTTTAATAATGTGAAGTTGGCTGCAGATGATTTTGACAGTTTGAAAGGCATTTGCATTTGGATAGGTAGCAAGTTTTAATTGCCTCAATTTTCCGTTTGTAACTGAGAGAGATTGGTAGAGAGATTGGGGAATGGAGAGACCAACAAAACTTGCTCGTACGTGCAATTCCATTTGCGTTTTTCATAGTGTGAAGTTGGCTGCAGATGATTTTGACAGTTTGAAAAGCATTTGCATTTGAATAGGTAGCAAATTTTAATTGCCGCAATTATCCGTTTGTAACAGAGAGAGATTGGTACAGGGAATGGAGAGGCCAACAAAAACTTGCTCATACGGGCAATTCCTTTTGTGTTTTTTAATAATGTGAAGTTGGCTGCAGATGATGTTGACAGTTTGAAAGGCACTTGCATTTGTATAGGCAACAAGCTGGCAACGAACTGTAAGGGTGGTAAGTTCCAAAAGGAAATGAAAAAATATTGTCTAGTGTGAACCGGGTCTAACTACGCTCATCCAGCTTTAAAGTAAATGTCCATTTGTCTACTAAGCATTCGTATATGCTGTTTGAGACACCCTATACTTTAATTAAAGTCCATCAAAAACAGCCACAGAATAGAGAGCTTAACAAAAGGCCCGTTTGTTTTAAAAAGATTTCCAATAAACTTTTTGGAAATTAACACCAGAACACCAGAAAGTTTTGAAGGCGAATACATGTTTGCCCTTCGATTGCTGTTCAAAATAAAAAAAATTACAAACCTACGAATGATCCACATTAGCTCTTTGATTCTGTTTAGTTTGCTGCACTCTAAGCCTCTGGGTTACAAGAATTTTTTTAAAAAAAATTTCGGAAATAAATCCCTTAAATCTTGTAATGTGTCAAAGAAAAATGTTTCCCGATCAAATTGAACTTTGTTGTATTCTACACCCTTTAACAAAAAAAAAGTTTTGCTAATTTGTAAATGTTTGAGAGCCCCTGAGAAATTCCTATAAAATCGCCTTTTTTTGGATTTTTTTTTTTTCATTGGAAGAACTTATCTGTGAGTCGCAGTTTTTTTGGGTGGTAATTTTAGCAGTTTTAATATTTTTTTTGATAATTTCTTAGCTAACAAAAATGCTTCAAATTAAAGATAATTTTGTAGTGGGCTCTCTGTTAAGCGAACACCTAAGGGACTGCGAATGTCCGAATTTGTCCGCTTATGAGAGGTGTCCGTTAGGAGTACCTGTTAAAAAGCAAAGTTTAAAATTTAAATCTTAACGTGATCGGTTGTTTGGTGTCACTGGCAATTTTACTTGAATTTAAACTGTTCAACGACATTGGTAATGCGAAGGTTTTTTTTGAAAACATGTATCACAGAAGAAGGCCAAGCTAAAAAATTCTAAATAAAAATAAAACTTTAGCTGAAATCTTCGATTGACGAATAAAACCTGCCTGTTAACTCTGGGAAAGTCCCCAAGGGAAGAAAGAAAAGAACAATTTTAAAACTGTTTTCAATGAATATAAAAATAGTCCATTGTATGACAATTTCTTTCCATCTCAATGAGCTGTTAAAGTCCCAACTTTGAAAGTCACAACTTATTTTTATGCCCCCAAGGACTGTGTCAACATGATGAGAAGCTTCCACTGACTTGATAATTTCTTGGTCTTCAGATATGAGAAACCCTTAACATTCCATGAACTTCTCTCGACTCAGCGAGCTGTGCTCTAGAAAATGTGTATGACCACAGACCGGGAGTGACATAACTACAGGGGAGGGGGATATAAACAGTTCCGTTGTTTCAAACGACAGCTCATTACACTTGGAGACAAATTAACTCACTGTTGACCTGTGGGGCAGTGGAACTTTTGTTTCATACTGCAGTTTTTACTTCCACATATTCAAATTCAGTTATACTGTGAAATGTCGTTAGCTTTTTTTTAGTTTACTACACTTATTTGATTCAGTTAACCCATTCATAGCCAGAGGATTTTGTAAAGTTGAAAATATCAACGGATTCGAACACAGGACCTCTTTTTTTTAATAAAATATAAAATTTTTTTTTTAAAAAATTGTCTTGGTCTTGACTGGGTTAACGATGACTCAACCGCAATTTTGAGACGATTCATGAGTGTGGTCAAATGGATAGAGTAGATTTTAATGCCCAGTGCTGTTCGTTGCCACACAAACGTTTCCAGCATCGTCGTCAATCTCTATGATTGTTGTGGATATCGACGAATGTTCTTCGGATTTCGAAACATGTTGCACTCTCCTATTTTAAAATATGGACCATCGTTCTCTTATAACCACACCTATACGTAATCGTAATGTTATGATGAGTTCCTAATTAAAATCATTATTTGTTTGACATTGCGGCAGACTGTTTACTTCTAAAACATAATCTTTTGATTTCTACTTCAGTGCTCAGCTCAAGCACTCTCAGAAATATGACATTTTGTAGTTGTAGCTAACCTTCATTCATATCTCTGATGAAGTGATGCCCTATTGGAAACTCTTGAAAGCGAAATAATCAGGGCTACGACAAGTAAATGGAGCGTATCAGATTCTTTAAGCTCCTTTTGGCTGATTGTGGTTGCACAAAATATTTTCCAAAAATTTGAAAATCACATTCTAGACTTCAGCGTTCAAAATGTTTAGAATTTTCAGTGTGAATGGCATTCGTTAAATCCATAACGAGATTGTGTCATTACCACCTAGTGATATTCAAATTAGTAACAAGGGAGCGGTGAAAGAAAACAAACTAAATTTTAAGCGACTACAAACGAAATCTTTTATGCTGAAGGATTTTTTTTTTGCACTCTTAACAGAAATTCCATTCAACACAACAAACTCATAAATGGTGAGGTCTATCTTTAAATTATTTTGTTTTATTGTTGGAGATTGAACCTTGGTTTGTTTTGACGGAAAAATATTTCCGTGAGAAAGTTTATCTGGACTTGGGAGGTAACATGAAAAACACTGTTTGTCAATTTCCTATTTGAATAACTTCCGAGAAAATTTAAACTAAAAATAATTTTCTATGAAGAAGTTCCACCCGACATTGTCCGAGAAGAGGCTGGTGTTGAAAATTGGAAACTAAACAATAAATAATTTTGTCTTTTAAGAAGCTCCAGTAGCCTCGTCTCGGGTGGAGCTTCTTAAAATATAAAATAATTTTTTTTTTTAATTTTAAATTTTCAGCACCAGCCTCTACTCGGAAGTTATTCAAATAGGAAATTTGTAAACAGTGTTTTTCATGTTACCACTCAAGTCCAAAGTTGAAACTTCTCATTGCTGACACTTATTTACAAACTACCGCCTAATTCCACTTCAATACTATTTTATATTAGAATTAGAAAAGAAATACAAGAAAATTAATTTTGAATACACACCATTACTAAACACACACCACTGTCATTACTGTGCACTGTCATTTAATATGTGGAGTTTATAACACAAAAATATGAATTTTTTTCTTTTTCAGCTAAAAGAACAAATTAACAAACTCCTTTTCTTGCTTTGTGTGATTGGCGCAAACACAATTTTCGTTGCTGCTTTTAACACTTTTTTTGTTTTAATTTTCTTTTTTACTTTTTTTTTGCAAAGAAAGGAAAGTAAATCCTTTTTTTTTTTTGCTTTTGTTGAAATATTTAGAATTTGTTATGAGACATTTTTCTTTATCTTCTTTTTCTCGACGAAAAAAATAGAACACAAGTTAACTTTTTTGTTTAATTTTTCTTTTTTCTTTCTATTTGTGCCACCACCAGAGTAGCAGCAGTACTTGTTGTTAACCGAAAGCCGGCGGTAAATCCACAGAGTAAGTAGCAAATGGTTTTGTTAACAATTTTTTTTTCCGCTAATCTTTGGTTGTAGTTGAGTTTTTTTTTTTTTTTTGTAAATCCCAGCGCGATTTTGTTTAACTTTTTCGGCCGGTGTGTTCTGGAGACGTTTCGAAAGTAGAAAAATCTATTGAAATAATAACGAACTGAGTTTTGTCGGCGGTACGATACGGTATTTTTTTTTTCTTTCTCTCTACTTCTTGGCTGTATGAGTAGTGTGTGTGGTGTTTTTTTTTTTTCTTCTGTATTTTATTTCTTTACTTCTACTTCTTGTGTGTTTCGGCGTGTGGAAAACAAACGGACGACACGAACGAACAATCTGCGTAACAGTCAAAAGTAGACTAACATGGGTTACTTGAGCATGTACAAAGTGGTGGTGTACAACAAATGGGAATTACACGACAAACACGACACACAACACATATACAACAACATCATCAGCAGCAACAACACACAATCCAACAACACAGCAGATACAACCCGATGAATGCATGGTTGTGTGTACGTACATGGATACAAACATGAATACGTACAACCCAATACACTGTCACCACCAACACCACCACCACCACCGTTCACATCCCCACCACTCAGACACACAGATACTACGGGTGCCACCACCATGACAATGATGAGAACAGCCGCAGCAACAACAACAAGCACCAGGCCAGAGCCACAACCTCGCTCTCGATTACGCTCTTTCTCTCTCTCTGGCGGGCTGTCGTCTCTTGTGTACTCACACCCCGTCCACACAAGTTCGCCCAAAAGTAGCAAGAACTTGAATGTATCTAATACTCCTGCCGATGATGATTGTGGAAAAGTGTGTGTTTGTGTGTGTGATGAGAGGATATCACAACAAAAAGGCAAATGATGATTGTGATGGTATGGACATCATTATCATGTTGTTGTCGATATGGGCTCTGGTGGTGAATGAACATTTGTTGTGACGACTTAACAACCGAGTACAACTACAACACGATAATAGCGACATAGATACGCTGTTCTCTCGCACACACACACGCACACAACAACTGAACACAGATACTATTCAAGTTGCGAGAGATTACCAAAGTGTGTGTTTTTATGGAAAGAGAGTCAAATAATCCGAGAACATTCGCCAGAGAGTTAAAGTTATTCTCTTGCTGTGCACACAATGAGAGTGAGAGAGTGCAGTGTTCATGTTGTGTGTGTGTTTGCTTCTTTGTACGCCTCTCAGTCGGCAGTCAGTCAGTTGCTTTTCAATTCAATTTGTATCTTGTAGATAGGTTTTTGTTTTGTATTAAGTGGTGGTTTTAAGTAGTATCTGTTGTTTTCGCTACGTCTTCGATGTGATGTTCCCATTAAGCGCACGTACACAGCCAGACACATACACATGCATACAATCACCTAATATTTGTGAGTTGCTCTTCTTTCTTTCTGGTTGTTGTTGTTCTGTTTGGCTGGTTTAATAATCAGTAGTAGTCGCTGCTGTTGTTGCTGTTGTAGTTACGTTTTGTTTTATTATATGTTCATTCATGCTTAAAACTCAATGGCTGGCTGGCTGGCTGGCCGACTGTTAGGTTGTTGTTGCTGCTGCCATTTGTTTGCCATTTGCACGGACAGCCGGCCAGCCAGCCAGCCGTCCATAGCGGGTCTATCAAACGTACGAACGAACGAACGACCGACGGACTGGGCCCAACTGACTGGTTGTTCGTTCAACTCACAAATCGTCTTCGATATGGCCAATTGTAACTGACATACATACATATGTACAGACATTCGGACATACATACAATGTGTGTATGTATGACTGGCTGTGCGATACTTTATCAAATCATAATCAAATATATCCAAACGATACTCGTTTTAGTCCCCATTGTTATGATTTGCTGCATTCAGAAACAACATTATAACTACATTAGGGTGTTTTAGGCAAAAACAAAAAAAAAATTGGCCACCATCACTTTTAAAAACAATTCTTCTTTAGCAAAAGAAAAAACGGTTTCAAATAACTTTTTAAAAAAATTTTAAAATGTTTTTCCTTAGTTCCATAGATCCGTTTTAAAATCACGATTTTTGCGGTAGAAAAAAAATGACAAGTTTAATGGTTTTTTTTTTATCATTTCTTTAGGACTTCACACTTTTTCCTTTTCCACATTGTTACGAATTAACAAGATATAAGTAGAAACGTGGAGAACTACTTTTAGCAAATATTTTATTAGAATTTGGACTTAAACATTCCATCGATCCGATTTAAAATCATGATTTTGCAGTTTGTAGGCGAAAGGTGTACCGAAGATTGTGGCGTAGAAAAAAAATCAGAAATCACAGCTTTGAGAGGTTTTTTTTGGCTTGAATTAACACGATTCAAGTATAAACGTCAAAAAATAAAATCATACAGAGTCGCAAGCAAAAAGTCAAAATTATAAATTCATATGACTAAATATCGTCATCTGAAATCTAAAATGAGTAAATATCAAAAAATTCCAAAATCGTTTGATTGTGGTGAAATGATCTTAAATACATGTCTCTGCAAAGTTTTACAATTTTATGGGCGAATTCCAGATTGACATTACAAAAACTATGTTGCGATTTTACAAAGTTTTTTGCTTCTCCTGTTAGGTTATGCAAATGTTTGCTCCTCCAGCAATTGTCTTTTCAGCTGTCAGCTGTGACATTCTCAAATTCAAGACAAATGTCAACGAACACTATTAATTTCCTATCGTTGACTCTGAAATAGAAATAAGAAAACGACCTCGAACTCGACTAACAGAAACAAAACTGCAAAATACAAAAGCAATAACAATTTTTTACACATTTTCCCTAACAAAGATATGTAAAGCTGTTTCAAATTTTTATAAATACTGTTATTTGACTTTTTCTAAAGCTCTTCACCGACCTGCTACTGCCTGAACACACCCATTCAAAGACTAGTTTAAGTTATTTCCCATACAGCACAACTTCCAATGGACTTTCTCTAGAAACGTTACATTAAACCTGTACCACTCTAATGTACCATTTAGACCACCTTCTTAACAACTCGAATCGAGCCGAGCAGAAAGTCTGAATTTGTTTTGTCGAAAATGTTTCATAACTTTTAAGACAAATGCTAATTAAATAAACATGTGTCCATACAAAACGAGACGTATTTAATCAATTATTTCTGGATTAGTTTCATTATTTATTGTTATTTGTTCTGATTATGTCTAAAGTTCCATTCATTCATACATGTGCACAAAAAAACCGGATACAAATCAGATTTAAACCACAAGAACATCATAAGAACTTTTTCCAAAGATGCGATTGGCCCCGCTTCATTCAGAAAATTTAAAACTAGATTATGTTAATATTTTTATATGCAAAAAATGTTAATGAACTGTCAGATTTTATTAATCATTGAATTTCATTTCATTGAGAATTTTGATTCTATGAAAATGTTGAGGGATTTGCCTATATCGACGTCTAGACGCCGCCAAATGAATCGCTTTAAGAAACGAAAGAAAAACAAAACACAACTAACAGGAAGTTTAAATCATTTTTACTGTTTGAATAATTCCACAGGGAAGTCTTTTAATAAATTTTTTGGGGGATTTTCTCCAATCTTAAAAAAAGTATTGTGAACAAATGATTATGAGATTTAGAATATGTGAAAATTTGGTCATTGACATATTTTTTGATTTCTACTCATCAATACTGATGATATTTCATATTAAACTAATGAGTCACTACTTAGATAAGCGCAGTATTAATATTTCTACACCTTCGCCTGTTTTTTTTTTTTTTAAATACAATAAATTCTAAGCCAGAAGAGGCAAAACCATGTCTGATTAGTTAAACTCTTGATGATTTTAATTAATTTTACCGATAGTGTGAATAGAATTTTTGTTTTCGGCATTTTCTGTGTGCGATTCCAGGGTGTTGTTCAAAATATGTACACTTGATTGCCAATTAAATTCATTCACTCGTCTGTATAATGATTTTACACATTAGTAAATAAATACGATCTGAACAAGAGTTTTATTGATTTTTAATGGATTTTTAATGGATTGTATGTATATAAAAATTTTCTAAATATTCCAAAAAAATTAATAACAGTCCATGTTTACCCCATGACCTCTATTGACTGTAAAACTATTTTTGTTTATTTGGTGTTTCATAATTTTGAAACTTATGGTTTTTACTTTATCAAGAGGTATAAGAGATTGATCTTGTGAAAAAACTGGCGACCAACCTACAATTTGGGGAAATGTTTGAACATTTCTAGGACAGAACAAGTTTACCCAGATTAGCCTTCTCAGCTCCCCTCATTAGAATCTTTGACTGTTCATTTGAATTTCAGAAGTTCTTAACAGGAAACAAATCTGAGTATGCTCTAACTATTTACAACAGTTCTTCCCACGAACTGGGTTTGCTCTAACTATCTACACCAGATCTTTCGATACTCCAATGAAATGGTTGAACTGTTAATTCGATTCGACAGGGTTTTGGGAACTGTGCTGATATTAAGCCAAACCTTTTCACCCGACTACAATTTACCACAAATTTTCTACTTATTAACGACAAACAAAAAACATGCTGTAAATCTGTTGTCTACTTTTATTCATTGCCGAGAAATTTTATTTTTGTTCAGTTTTCTTTGAATTTGAAAACGTGTGTATTTTATTTACATATTTTCTTGGTATTTCAAATAAAATGTCTTGAAATGAAATTTCTTTATTATTGCACAGACACGCGCATAATTGGGAAAAGCTTTTGATATTCAATAAGAAAATACAAGGATTCTGTAAATAGAATTGAGCTAATTGCAAATTGATCAAATTCAGTAAAAATGTCTTCAATAAACAATAAACTGAAAATATTTTAAATTATTAATTGTTATTTTGTTTTTTTTTTAATCAATTACAATGGAAAGTAAATTTGTATTCTAACTTTGGGTCCAAGTGTAAACCAGGTAACACAGATCATTTGGCTAGATTTTTGCAGCGACAGACCAAAGCCACGCAAGCCCGTTTCCAGCTCGCCTAACGGCGCTTTGAAAATACTAATTTAAAAAAAATGTGTGAAAATTGTTTTTGTATTTTCATAAATTTTTCTTCTTAAAAACAGATTTTTTTAAATTGTTTTTTTGTATTTTCAAACATTTTTCTTAACAAAGCTGTTTTAAATTTTTACGAATTTTTTTTTTCTTTAAAAAAATGATATTCTTTTTTAAATGATTTTTGTTATTGGAAAATTTTTGTATTTTCAAGAGCATTTTGTGTTACTTGAGTGGAAACAATAAAAATGTAATCAGGATTTTGTAGTTGTCTAAGAAAAAATGGGTCCCCGATGGGGCATTTCAAAATACTAGAAATTTTTGGATAATTCCAATGACTAGTTTTAAATTTTCAATTGTTTTTTATTCTTTTTTAATTTATCTGTACACCTATCCCTCGATTTAAGCGACAGACTCGCCCTGAGGAAATCGTGTAAATAGAAAGTATTGAAATTATTGTGTGAAAAATCGTGTAAATCAAAAATACAGGCGAAGTCGCATTAAGCGAATGACCGTGGTGTGTTTGGTAGTATGTGCGACTACTACGCAGCAGAATCCAGGTTCGACACCTGGTAAGACCTTCAAATTTTATTCAGCGTCTGCTTTCACCTCTTAAATGCTGGCAAATTATATCCAGCACGCTCAATGTTTCGATAGAAGTTCCCCCGGCAGTTCCAGCATGAAATGTTAAGGGAAATCGCGTAAAAAATTACATTACTCACTAAAGTAATATGCGGCGGACTCCCCGTATTCATACAAATTTATAACCGCTTTACAAACCTTTCTTAAGAAAAATGTGTGAAATTTTTTTCCGTATTTTTTTACATTTTTCTTAACCCACTTTTAGTTTTTTACGCTTTAACAGAAAAAAACATACAAATTAAACATTTCGATATTAATAAAAATGTAGCAATATGTGTCTCTTATGTTTCGGCCATTCGAGATATATTTGCTGTTCCAAAAGCACGTAACAAAGTGAACCAAGCAAAATGCCTCCGCCGCAATTGAGTTAACATAGCTTTGTAAATCTGTTTTGAATGTTTATGAATACAGGGGGATAGTGTATTTGTATTTTCATTGAATAAACCAACAAGTTGATTAAATGTCTGTTTCCATAAGACGAATTTGTTCGTTCGTTGCCAATTGTCAAAATTGAATGTCCAATAAAATGGATTTTTATCAGTGATGAGAGCTTATTCGTTTGGGATTGTGTTCCATACATATGTCGATATCTAAAATATATCTGAAAATCACGAAACCCATTTTATAACGCTTCCAACATTGACGATTTGTAACGATAGAACAAATTCGTTTTATGGAAACAGGCAGTAAATTCAATTTCATTCAAAAAAAAGTAATTAAAAGAATATTTTAAAAAAATGCTGGAGTTATTTTGTTGTACAGTGTAGGCATGATCGTCTGATATCTGTCGATTTGTATTGGCTATCTCTCTCTCTACAGCCGATGTTAGTATGAAAGTTACATACATACATATGTACATATCGCTCATTTACTTCAATAGTGTCACAATTTAAAATTGACTTTTTAGTTTTCTGCTCAACAAGAAGCTGTAAAACTGTTATTTAAATTGACTTTTGTTCTGCGTGTATTATACACACATATGTCAGGGATCTAGTTTAATTGGGGAAACCTATTCGTTTTTTTCCTATATTTCCTAAGTAAGAGGCAATTAAAAACTTTAAACGGCTCTCCTATTAAATCTACATGAAAATCGAAGTTTTATTTTCCGAAAATCGAATTGTACAAGGTGGCGCAAAAGTAATCCTAAAAGACCAAATAAAAATAATCCACAAGAAGAATCAAAGTTTTTTCATTGTTTTTTTTAATTACAAAAAAAAAACATCGGAAGTTTACTTTTGCGCCACCTTGTAGTTCTTAAAGAATAAACATTGCTTGTTAAAATGATCGGCTCGAGAGCGGAAATGTGAACGAACTCAATACGGCAACGTGGACATTGATTCATGATACATCTCCGAGCATAATCTCATAACTAATTTAACCCATTCATCACCAAGACATTTTTTTTTAAGAAGTTTTATGTTTTTTTAAAAAAGAGGTCCTGAATCGCTGTCGAATCCGTTGACATTTTTAACTTTACTTTTTACAAATACAAAGTGATTTTAAAATTTTTCATAATTAATTAGTTCTTAATTGAAGAGCAGAAAACCCTGCCAACAGATATTTTCATACATAAGAGCAACAAAATGTATTTTTTTTGCAACTTTTACAAATGACACTTCATATGTTCAATTTCCTTACAAAGTTGAAGATCGCACACCGCTGTACCTACACACTGGCAAACGTATCTGAAAAGTTTTCTAACAAATGTTTTCAGATAAACACAAAACAAAAATCCATAAGAACGAAACGAAACGAAAAAAAACAAACGCACTGCAATTGTTTGTTGTTTTTCATTTCCGTCAATCGAATTGCAGTGAAATATTTTCGGTTGAACAAATGTTACGGTTGTTATTTTCAGCTCTAACAACACAGCAACAACAACCACAACCAACAGCATGAAATGAAATGAAATGAAATAAACGCCAAATAGCAACAACACACGGCAGTAACACCTTAAATAACGGCAGCAACAACACCACATCGAACCAACCATCCATCCTCCCATTTACCAACACTCGCACACACAACGGCTTACACTCTTCCACTCGCACTCTCTCTCATACACACGTCGTCGTCGTCGTCGTTGTCATCATCATCGTCATCTGGGGCGTTGTTGTAACACAACGAAAGAGAAGAACTCTACACGGCAGCAACTGTGGCGGTGAGACCGTCCTAAGGTGTGAGCGAGTTAGCGCTATGACACAGGCATGACGGCGACGTAGACGATGATGATGACCGTGTATTTCAAATTGCTGATGTTGTTGTTGGTTTTCTGCCCATGATGATGATGACGGCGGTGCTGGTGGTGGTGGTAGTTGTAGATGTTTTGTAGTAATACAACATAACACAATACAATACAAGAGAACATAACGTCGGACAAACATACATACATACATTCATGATTACAAACACATCTTCGTTTCAGTCGTACAACCAAACAAAAAGCAACAACAGCAACACAACTACGGCTGCTATAGCACGAAAGAAAACATGAAAAAATTAACTTAACAACTCGAAAAATGGCTGTTATTTCTCAGTGTTGTTGTTGTTGCTGCTGTTGTTGTCCATAGTTGTAGTAGTAGTAGATGTGTTCATGTTGTACTGTTTTTTTTTGTTTGCTTTATTTTCGGATTTCTTATATTTTTTTTCTTCTCATAGCTTTCTTCTTCTATTTGGGGGTGGGGAACTGGGTATTGGCATTGTTGTTCTTGTTGCTGTTACTGCCCATTCTTCTCTTGTTGTTGTCTAGCGATTAGTTTGTTTTGTTGCTGTTATTGTTACATTACGTTTGTATTGTAGGTTGTGATTGCTGTTGCTGCTGCTGCTGCTGCTACTTCTGCAGTTGTTTGTTGCTGGTTTATGGACAACAACAAAAACATCTCATCGAGCAACCAACAATTGTTGTTTTTTTTTTGAATGGCTGCCTCTTGCAATACCCTCATCGCTCGTTCGATACCACACTTTACAGCAGCAGCAACAGCAACAGCAACTGCCATCCATATACATAGGTAGCTACATACAGTTCAGTTGTATTTCTTTACGTTTTGTATTGAAACACGAATTGAAAATGTTTCTCAAATTCCAATTAACCCATAACTGGGTGGCTGAAACGGTACGCAGACAATGGAGGGGGTTAGATCGAAGGTAACACGACAACCAGAAGTGGACCCGAATATCTATGGACTGATCTCGACAAATGTTAGTCACTCTGTAATGAAATCGAGAATCGATCAAATTGTAAGAAAATTAAATCATCCGGCTTGTGGGGGGTTCTCCAACACCCGGTTATTTTGAATCACCCCGTATTTCGGTAGCTGTCGCTATTGAAGCTTTTATTCTTTGACATTTGACAAGTAGAAATTACGCCATTACTGAAAATGGAACGATACACGTTCCAACAACGCACTGAAATTATTAAAATTCCAATTAACCCATAACTGGGTGGCTGAAACGGTACGCAGACAATGGAGGGGGTTAGATCAAAGGTAACACGACAACAAGAAGTGGATTTCGGACTGATCTCGACAAATGTCTGTCACTCTGTAATGAAATCGAGAATCGTTCAAATTCTAAGAAAATTAAATCACCCGGCTTGTGGGTGGTTCTCCAACACCCGGTTATTTTGAATCACCCCGTATTTCGGTAGCTGTCGCTATTGAAGCTTTTATTCTTTGACATTTGACAAGTAGAAATTACGCCATTACTGAAAATGGAACGATACACGTTCCAACAACGCACTGAAATTATTAAAATTCACTAGAAAAATGGGTGAAAATCTTGCAGTCACAGTTTGCAAAACTAAAAAGTTTCCGGACCGTGTTATCTCTCGAAGAGGTGATCACAATTGGCCATCGAGATCTTGTGATTCTTTCTGTGACTTCTTCTTGCGACTTCTTCCTTTGGGGCTATGTGACAGATGAGGTCTACGCCGACAACCCAGCGTCGATTCAAGACCTCAATGAGAGAAATCGTAAGGCTATTGAGGACATGGGGCCGCCACTTTGCGATTTAGTTATGGACAATTTCCTTAAAAGGATATGGTCCTGTAAGCGTGTTCGTGGTGGCCATTTGGCTGATGTTGTTTTTCATTATTAACGGCAGAGCTTCCTCTTTATTATGAAATAAACATCCGATCATTTATCTCAAGAAATGTAATTTTTCTTTCAATACCAAAATAACACCTCTTGTTGGAGAACCTTGTACCACTAAATCAACATTCTCGTCAGATTACAACACCTTTTACTATTTAAAAGGACTGCCGGTAGGTAGTGTGTGCGACTATCACACCGAAAACCCCGAGTTCGAAACCGGGTAAGACCATCAAACATATTTCGGCGACTGTTTTCCACCTCGTAAATGTTGACGACTTTACGAGTAAGAGAGCAATCTCTAAGCCATGTAAAATCTCTATGTCTAGAAAAGCATTTGCCCTTCGGAGCCTGCAGTAGACCCATTCAGTGGGCATTGAAAATGGATCCTGCACAGCTCACTGTTTCGAGAGAAGTACCCCTGCAGTTGCTTCATGGAATCTTAAGGGAAAATACGTAAGCAAGGCGATTCATTTAATTTGTTTCAATGATTGAGTGATTTAATTGTTGAGGACCTTCCCATAGATTTCAGTTCATCGGATTGTAGCTGTAATGGGTTAATATCGGAATTGTTCCACAACATCATAGCACATACTATATGGACAATATGAGCAAGACAGCTAAGAACCGATGAAAAAAATCTAGTTAAAACAAACGAGTTACCAGCACAAAATACATAAATAAGTTTACACACAAAAACAAAAAAAAAAGGACAGCAAAAATGTAATGACAATAACAACAACTACAACATCCCCGGATGGTCAGAGCAGCAACACAAAAAAAGGGGTGGACCAAGCAAAATATCCAACACGGTCACATTTTGATAAACAGCATCGGAAAACAGTTTGTGATGCCACAAAACAACAACAATTCCTGCCTGCAGTTGTTGTTGCGATATGTTGTAACTCATGCCCGCCTCCCTCGCAGCCAACATGCACAGTGGCAGTGGTGGCTGGGAGGTGGTAGCCCCGATGACGATGATGAGGATCATTGGAGGTGATGGCGATGATAGTTATTGTTGTTGTACTACTACTGCGACAACAACTACCACAACTCCGGTTGTTACTACATACTGCTGGTATTTAATGATGATGGTTGGCTGTTGTCTCATCATTTATGGCGACGAAAAGCGACAAACAACAAAAAGTAGAAGAAGACGAAAAAAAAAAAAATGCAAAAGAAACAAACACGACAACAGCTCCACGGGCATATAGTGGTGCATACAACATGAAGCGCAGCAAAAATCATCATGAAAGGCAACACAACCCACAACAAGAACACATACACTACATTAAACAACAGCAACAACAGCAACAACAACAACAATACTATGACAGGGAGCAGCAGTGACTGTGAAAGAGTACGACCAACCCAACGTACGCAACACATACAGAGACGGTGGCAGTTGTCATTACATTTACGGCGACATTCAGGCAAATACATTAGTTATTACTTGCTAATATTGCACTGGGTACAGTGGAACCTATCAAGCACACACGAGTATGTATGGGGAGAAGAATTTCCAAAAAAAAAAAAAAATTCATTTCACAACCGAGTGGATTATCTCAAAAATAACAGAACTCATCTTATGGTGACACCACTTGCTTACACAAAGGACTGTAGGGAAACAATGGACGCTATGGTCACTCCCTGACAATGTACAGCAGTAGAATTTATCTTGGGCGTTCTGCCTACCGGTCCATCTGATGAACTAAATGAAATGTCACTTTTGTTGACCATCAGCACACTTTATGCTGGACAACAAATATGACATTTCATTTAGTTCATCAGATGAACTGTCAGGCAGATCGATAAACTATCGTGCTTCATAAATTGTACGGCTGTACTAAAAGATCTGTCACAATGGCTGAGAAATTAGTGGGGCGAGAACAGTTTCACCATTAAAATGACAACGAACATTAACGAAGTTCTTGACTACACTCTAACAGAACCCCTTTTTCGACTGCAAGAACCACCCATTCATATTAGTCAACTTTCCATGGAATTGCCGAACTCCTGATTCATTACGTAAATTGCATAGTTAAGACCTGGCATCCAATCAGAAATGTTGGCAATTATAGAGGTAGGCCAAGTGTTAGCAAGAGTTAGTGTTCGCACCAGAATCAGATGAATGGATAGCCTTCAACAATCATATTGCCATCAAATCTCTCCATTCTCTGTATTCGTGATTTTTTTCATGAATTTCTCTACAAGTTCTTATTCGATTCACATAAAATTGTGCACTTTTGATTGGTAAGAAATCCATCTTTCGTAGTCCCAATTTACACAACGACTTTTTGGCTTGGCTTTTTTTTAATTCTCTTTTGAATATGAATATAAACGTTGACTTTTTGCTTTTGCTTTTTGATTGACTAAAAACAAAATGAGAAAAGAAATTTAAAAAAATTCTGAAAATGTGTGAAGTGAAAAAGATTTATAAAAAAAAACCTCAAATTTATGACTTTTTTCTACCCCGCAATCTTCTCTACCACTTTCGCCTGCAAACTGGAAAATGACGAATTCTATCTTTGAGGTCTTGAATCCACGCTGTGCCTTTGGCGTAGACCTTAGTCAAAAAGAAATTTATAAAAATTTATAATTCTCTTGCTTTTGATTTTTGTTTGACTTAAAACAAAATGAGAAAAGAAATTTGAAAAAAAAAATCTCACAATGTGTGAAGTAAAAAAGAAATTTATAAAAAAATGTTGTGACTTTTTTCTACCCCGCAATCTTCTCTCCCACTTTCGCCTGCAAGCTGGAAAATGACGAATTCTATCTTTGAGGTCTTGAATCGACGTTATGCTATTGGCGTAGACCTTATCTCTCACCTGGCCCCAAAGGAACAAGTGGCAAGGTGTTAAATCACAAGATCACGGTGACCAATTGTGATCACCTCTTCGAGAGATAACACGGTCCGGAAATTTTTCTGTTTTGCGAACGGTGACTTCAAGATTTTTCACCCATTTTTGTAGTGAATTTTTATAATTTCAATGCGTTGTTGAAGCGTGAATTTTTATAATTTCAATGCGTTGTAGAAGTGTGTGTGTCGTTTTATTTTTAGTAATGGCGTAGTTTCTACTTGTCAAATGTCAATGAATAAAAGCTTCAAAAGTCACAGCTACCGAAATACTGGGAGATTCAAAATAACACCTCCTGTTGGAGAACCCTGTATATATTTATTCCCATGTTTCCGATGTGGATCATCGATCATTTAGATCATTTGTTTTTGTCTAAAGAAGCGCTTAAAAGTTAATTTTTGCCCAACTGTGTAATTGACAACTGAATTTGGAGTTTAGATTCTACGAATTCTGGTTACCAACTCCATTCAAAGAAAATGTAAAGGGTGTTTTTATTGGGGTATAGAACTTGAAGTTGGCATCACTTTTTTAACTGGCGGCCATTTTGTCAGCTGTCAAGTGATTAATATTTAGTTTGGTTTGCATTTCAACATGAACAGGTTGACAAAAGAACAACGCTTGCAAATCGTGCAAATTTAATAAAAAACACCCTTTATGACTGCCAACCAAATATCTCTTCAAATCCCGTCAATGTCCTCTTTACAAGAGGATATAGAAGAGCTGACATTGTTTGTCAACCAAGAAAATAATGACAATTATCTCTCTCACAACCGTAATCCACATTGCTTGCAAATTAATAATTTTTGTGAATTCTTTCGCTGATCGATGGGCGGCCTCTTAAAAGGTTTCACTGTCCTAACGATGCGAAAGAGCTTCCACACACACACACATATAGAAATGTACTCACTCGATATTATAAATATAAGAAAGTTGTGTAAATACTCATTAATATTACCAAAGTATTGGTTGATTTTGTTTTTATTTCATTAAAAAGAAAAAAAAAAAAATTCAGAAAGAAATTCAATCTTTAAAAAAAAAGTGCCTCAAACATTTGTTGCATGCTCTGCTGGCTGACAACTGTGTCATGCTGTTGTGTGCGGCTGCCTATAACTAATTAATATTGAAATGTATCTGAAAGATACACTCATCCGTGGCTGGCTTCTTGCATTGGATGAAAGACTTTTCTCTCGTACTCTCGTATAGCACGCGTTAACAGTTGTTGTGTGGGCAAATGGATCGACCGACAGTGGCTGTAGGGGTACCTTGTGGTGGAACGTACAACATCTTGCCGCAATGCCACTGGTGGCAATTCTCTCTGTGTGTGTGTGTGTCTGTTTGTCTCATTACAAGAAACGCCCGCCTTCTTTTTCCGTATTCGAGTGCATGGGTATTGGTGATTCTCGGCTTGTTGTGTATAGTCTTCGACACACGACACGGCTGGTTTTCCACAATATCATCTTTTTATTAATTTTTATTTGGCTCCTGCTCTCTTGCTTGTCGAGAGCATTTCTTTTCATTTCGTAGATTGTTGTTGTGTGCGTGAAATGCGCTTTACTTTCTCTTATTAGTTACAACATTGGTCGTCTACTCATGGTTCATCTTGTTGTTGTAGGTGGTAATGTAGCTGATGTTGTTGTTGTTGTTGTTGCTGGCTTTGCCATTGTGACATGCTTTAATCATGTTTAGTTAAATGCGGATTATGTGTTAGTTGGCATTTGATGTAACCTCCCTCGTAGGTGTTGTTGCTGTTAATCCTTTAAATTAGAAAAAGCAAACACAAGAAACAAAAAAAGACAGCAATGGTTACCGGTTAACAACATTTAAATCGGGTATCTAGTCAGAAATACCATTCATCTAACCGTCCCTCCGGCCGTCCGTCCGTCTGCCCCGTAGTTCGTTTGTGTAACCTGAGTCTGTTTCTTAGGACAACCAACTAGAGTCGGTAAAGATTATGTGTATGTCGTGTTATTTGGGTATTAACATTTGTAAATTACTTGTATTTCCATTACTTGTGTTGTTGTTGTATTTTAGGTTTTCTTCATGGGGTTAAATTTGAATTAAATTGAAGTGAAATCAACAGCGCCCACAAGAAGGAGCAGCCAACTCATCACATGTGTTGGGAAAATTTAAAGTGTGTTAATGGCATAAACAAACACACCTGCGTTTTCTGACTTTAGCGATGCGAGTGAGAGAGAGAGAGAGATGAGAGTGTAGTTGAATTCAGATGTTAAAGGGTTTAAATAAAAACAAATGTAATATTTTTCAAATGAACACAGAAAAAATGAATACCGAGTTTTAATTGAACACAATTACTCACGTTTTGCCCTCGAAATTCCATAGACGGGAAAAATCCCTTAAATCAGTGAACAGATGGGGACCTATTTTTTTAACACTCAGACCGGCAAGGCCCCTTATTTTGCTTGTTGACGTTGCCACCGAGTTGGAAATGGGTGATGATTGTTCAATGGAATTCCGGATCATTTTCATGCATTTCAAGGACCCAATCAGCAAAGACACTACGTTGTTGATGATCGGCCGGCTTGAGTTCTTGTGTTAACTGAAGTTTATAAGCCTTCAGATCCAAGTTTTTATGGAAAATGCGGTGCAATGACGTCTGTGGAATGCCCAATTCAAAAGAACAACGAGGAATTGGACAAACCTGGGTTTTCGTCAACACTTTGCAATATTTTCAGTTGTTCTTGAACGACATGCTCTGGTTTTATTCTTCGCATCACACTAACTTGTCCCAACAGCTCGCATTTTTCGATCAATTTCTGGGAATTTCACTAAAGTGCGTCGTCTTTCAACCGGCCATGGACGGATGAGACTCCCTGTATAACCGAATATCCCGGCTAAATTTCCTTACATCAGGGATCAGTCGATGGATATCTTGCCAACAGTGATAAACATTTAACGTTCCGGCGATGCTACAGGCAGTCAATGTAGTTGGATACCCTACTCTCCTCTGTCATCATCAACGCTGTCCTCTGTACTCGGTCTAGGAGCTGCAAAGACGTCCTTGGAGGTCATGTCCATATATGGGAGTTATATTCCATTTTAAAGGCCGGATGTAAGTGTTGTAAGTATTTACGAGATCACATGGGTTGAATGATTTCTTACAGCGCTTCAAAAAGTATGAACACTAGAATGCTTTCAGAACATGAAGAAATCCACACCATCCTTAGATATGACGACAACGACGCATCAGTGGAACGTTTGTGTGACAACAATCAGCACTGGGTCGGTCTGGCGTGTTTTAAAATGTATTCTCTTCATTTGACCGCACTCATAAATCTAAGAAAATATTTCTGAGAAATGTTAAAAACTCGCCTAAGATCCACGTTTTCCATGCTACAAAGGTCTGCTCTATAAAACTAATTTAGGCAATAATTCAATATTGTTTGTGAAAATACTGTTAAAATGTAGGCGACTTAACGATGGATTCATGATAGTTTCCATTCCAGAATGACGGCATGGAATCACATCGACTCCAGTCACTTTGCGACAACAACTTAACCCTCTAATCCCCAAATTTTAAAAATCTATAAATGAATGTGCCTTTAAAGGAGTGCCTTAAGGCACTCTTGCTGGTTAGAGGGTTTACATAGGGTTCACGCACAGTGGTCCGGAATCCAATTCCATCGCCCTCAAAAGTATGTAACTTTTGATCTAGTAAATATTTTTGAGTTCTGTTAAAAATATGCTGTAGACAATGAGTGAGGGATTCTTTTAAAGTATAGAACTTAAAAATCGGACGATTGGATATATTTTAGAAATATTTCCAAAGTTGAGTACTTTTTGTGTGATTTACGCCGATGACATCTCCGGCATAAATGAATTGAACAATGAATTGACTTTGAGTGGATATTTTGTTGAAATGAAGGACTTGTGTTAATTATAAGTGAGCTTTACTATAACAGAGCTTTTCAAAAAAATATGAAAATGGGCCCATAATAAATTTTCAATGAAAATCATCGGCGATATCAGTGAAATTCGGTGTGGACAGCCTGTGCCATGTAAGGGAAAATGTTAAAGTCTCTCACTACAAAGCATTGCAGGGATGGACCTGTAATGTCAAATTATGCCATACTCTTATCGAGCACGTATTGCTCCTGTTTCTTAGAGGTCTTGTTATAAAGAAGAACCTCTTTATAGAAGGCCGACTACCAATCCGGTGGAGTAAGACAACATGGAATGGTGATGATTTATTCTTGTCCATAAACTTTTAATCGTCAATCCCAAATGTATTTCTGTGAAACGGCAAAAATCCTTAGACAAGCTAGTATCTTGGGTTTAAATTCCAGCAGTGACAGATTAGAGAAAATTTTTTTAAAGTTTTTTTTGGAATTTTTGATTGAATTGTTGAGCTAATTAACTTTTATAGTTTATTTTAATTAATAACTTAGTGTTCTTAATTTTTTTTAATTTTGATATCCTTTCTTTTCTAAATTTCTTTGTCCGCTCAGTTGAAGTGCCAATAAAACATTGCCTAAGAACTTTATAATCCAAAAGGACGAATATTTCATTTAAAAAATTTTAAACCAAATAAGTTTTAACCAGCCCAGCAAACAACTCCCTTTTACCGAAAGAACTTTACCCAAAAAAAAACAAAAAAAAAAACACAACGGAGTACTCCAGGTTTCACCATAAATTGTGGCTCCGCATTCATTATTCAATAAACATGGAATTGATTTAAATGTTAACAATGCCCCGCCCACCCCCCTACTCGACTGCAGGAAAAAGAGCACCGCACAAAAAGGAAATGATTGCGTTTTTATTAATAAAACGTTCTACACTCACATACACACAAAAGCAATTACAATAAACGTAACCCGAACAAACGAAAACAATAAAATCAATCCGTGAAAAACGAACAGAGAAAAACTGTTGCCAAAAACAAAACAAAAAAAAACGAGATATAACAAATGAAAACACCCACCATTATTATCTGATGTATGGAGGGGTGGGGGGGGCATGAGCAGGATGTCCCAGACACCAACAACACCACAACGGGAACACACATACACGGATGGAACTCAAACTGACAGCAATAGGGCGGTAGGGAGCAATAAAAACACAAATATATCTCTTCTCTGTCGGTGTTAGTGTGTGTGTGTGTGTGCGTGTGTGGGTGTGGGTGTGTGCCGAAGCAACATTACAGAACAACAACAAAAAAATATGAAGGAACAAGTTTTACACTTATACAAGATACGACAAATACATGACACATGTAAAAACCATGTTCCCCCCACTGCCGCCATCGCCACCACCACCACCACCACCCAAAAGTCCAGCCACCCACTCACAATACACACGACTGGCGTCTGACGACTGACAACGGGAGGGAGTTTGAATAACCACGAAATGTGGATACGTTCAACATTTTTGTAGAACAGTAGGCGAAAGATCAACGTCCACAGGGGAGCGAGTTGTCGAGTGTGGCGGCTCATTGACGGGCATGGCGCTATGTAGTGGGAGAGGTGAGCAGGATAACATGCAAAAATCTCAGATACATAAACAACCCTTGGAATGAAACTGATAAAAACCACAAAAAAACCGATAGATAAGACAACAACAACAGAATATAACAACGAAAAACTCAGCGTACTCACCGACAAAAAAAGAGCTTTTCCTTGGCGAGAGTAGAGCGAGTGGGTGAATCTGGGGTGATGAAGGAAGACACAACGCAAATCACATACTCAGGTAAGACGACATTTAAGGAACACCTTTTCATTTGTATCTATTAGATTAAAATTCATGTCAGCCACAGCCAGCAGATACTAACAGGGAGAAGGAACTCGCAGAAGGAACTGGCATACGGACGTGCGCGCCGAATATTACACATTAGAAGCTTATAAAGCTTATGATGACTGTGTTCCAAAGCGGTTAAGCAAGCAAGAGACAGAACAACCAGAAGAACAAAAAAAAAAACAGTGACAAAATCAAATCCCTCCTCCCTGGCCTTTTTGGTCTTCTTAACGTTTTTCACCACATACAATGGGAACCTTTGCATCCACTCCAATTGAACAATGGAAATAACAGCAAAGTAAAATGAAAATAAATACACAGAAGTAGTGAAGTGAAGTACTGCAAGTTTTTTTTTTGTGGCTGACGTTCTTTTAAGGAGTGTGTTGGGCCGAGACGTTTATGTTTGCGATTTTCGAGATTTTTGTTGAAGTGTAAAGTCATTTGAGGGGAAAAAAAACTGAATCAGCTGGAATTATGAGAAAGACCTTTTTAGGAGAGTCTGCCCTACAAGATCCAAAAACCTTGACTAAGGATTTCTTTCAAAAAAATTTATTTATTTTTTCATATAAACAATTTTTAAATTTGTTCTGATTTTGAAATTTGGAAAAATGTAATTTGAAGTGTGAAGTCTTTTGAGGGGGTAAATAATAGAGGGGAAACCCGGAACCAGCTGGAATAAATAGAAAGACCTCTTCAGGAAAGTCAGCTTTCACTGATCCAAAACCGAATCTTGAACAATTTCTGCAAATAGGCCCTCCAGAAGGATTTCATTCAACAGGAATTCATTTTTTTCCTATTAAAATTTTATTTTTTTCATACTCAAAATTTTAAATTTTTTCCGATTTTGAAATGTAATAATTCCACGTTGTCGAACATTTTACGAGGTATTCAGATGTACTCCATTTTTTTTTAAATTATATTGTAAAGTTATTTTTTTCCTATTAAAATTTTATTTTTTTCATAATCAAAATTTTTAATTTTTTCCGATTTTTAAATGTGATAATTCCACTTTGTGGAACATTTTACGAGGTATTCAGATGTACTCATTATTTTTTTAAATATATTGTAACTAGTAAGTTGTAATGCGCCTATGGCGCCCGTTAATTTGCTTGAGAAAGTATTTGTTACTTAATTTTAAAAATTTTGTAAAAAATATTTTGAGAAAACTATTTTGTAAAAAAAAATTTCGAAAAAAAATAAAACTGGGAAAAAAAACATTTGTGGAAAAAAAATTGTTGCTAAAAAAAAAAATTTTTGTTGAAAAAAAAAATTTTGTTGGAAAAAAAATTTTTGTGGAAAAAAAAAAATTTTGTTGAAAAAAAATGTTTGTTGAAAAAAAAATTTTTGTTGAAAAAAAAAGTTTGCTGAAAAAAAAAATTTTTTTTGAAAAAAAAAATTTTGTTGAAAAAAACAAATTTGTGGAAAAAAAAAATTTTTTGTAAAAAAAAAAAAATTTGTAAAAAAAAATTTTTTGTAAAAAAAAAAAAATTTGTAAAAAAAAAAAAATTTGTAAAAAAAATTTTGGAAAAAAAAAAATTTGGTAAAAAAATAATTTGGGGAAAACACAATTTCTGTACAAAAAAAAATATTATTTTTTTTATTATTATTATTTATAGAATTATTATAGAATGCCTATTTAAATTCCTACGTACTGCGTGACAGAGTCAGTGAATCAGTGAATCAGTGTCGAGGGTAAATATATATTAAGATGTCAACATTTTTTGTACCAACATTTGGTTAGGCGCCCCGTTGGAGGAGTTGTTAGCGTGCTTGCCTATCAGCTTAGAGGTTGTGAGATCGATTCACACAAGAGCCTTTTGTCTGTCAATTAGAATGAGAATCATTAATTAGTGAAAACTTCTTCACAAAATCTTAGAATTTTTAAAATCTAGAATAATATTTCCAAAAAAGCATACGAATACATTTTATTCACGAATTACATTTTTCACAACTTCTATTGCAACTGCTCCCCTTACAAAAGGCCAACGAAAAAAACAAGGAAAAACAAGAAAAACCAATAAAAGACAGAACTTAACTTGGCGTTAAGTTGGTTAACACACTCATGATACTAAATAAAGCCAGCAACAACAACAACAACAGCAGCAGCCAGCAGCATCATCATTATCGCCATCCACATGCACAAACCAACTACAAAAAAAAAAACAAAACAAACAAAAAAGAACCAGCATCTTCATCATCGTCGTTGCCGTATTTTCATCATCAAGTAGCAACAACAGCTGCAAATGCTTAAGCACCAACAAACAGCATACAAAAGATACAAATGTATCTCATGTATAACGACATCAATGTAAAGCGCTGGAAAAAAAAAAGCAAAAACAGCAACAACACCAACAACAACAACGACAACAGAAGCAATAGCTCAACCCAGTTGAACAAAGCTTTGCCATACTTCAGCCATAACTCCCCATCTCTGTCCCCCCATGGAGCGACAAATAAACGTGGTTGTCTTATTGTTGGTACCCAATGCCGGGCAGAGGGAATGGTTGGGCGGGGGATTTGCTTTTCTTGTTGTTTATTTCAGTTAGGCTGTTGTTGTTGCTGGCGTTTTTTTTTTTTTTTTCAATAATGGTACCTCTTCAAACAACCACAGACTCCCAGCTTGCAGCTCTTGCATCTCTTTCTGGCACTGGGCCCCCAAAGTACATTTGACAGCGATTTCATGCTGTTGCTTGCCTGTTTGCACCAATTGGCGTCGCTGGAAATCTTTTTGTTGTGTATGTGTGTGTGTTTTTTTTTTGTTTTGCAGGGTTCAGACATCTTTTGCCAATTATGCTTATATTAAGTGGCAACTCCGCCACTACTTGTGCTTCCTTTTGTTTGGTTTGTTTTTGCTCTCAAACCAGAGTTGTCCTCTTACTCCCCCCCCCCCCCCCCCACCTGCTTTGATGCGAGAGCGTTTCTTTTTTTTCGGGTATATTTTTTCTTGCTTCTTTGGCCTGATTGCAAATTTGGCGCCCTGTTTTACCGTGTGCCACGGCACCTCTCATACATTGGAGGGTGGTGGGGTGGTTTTGTTTCAGCCTCTGCTGCTGCCCCGAGTAGTAGGTAGTGGCTGTTGTTGTTGCTGGCAATTTTACAACATCACGTAAATCCACAATACATGTGTTTTCTACATGTCGTAGTAGTAGAGTTCATGTATGAGGAGACTATGTCTCGTTTTATTGGAGTCCATGTACTCCTCCTCCTCATCATCAGAGTCCATTCGTAGTCGCCGTTACACTCGTCGTCGTCGTTGTTGTCTATGTTATGGCATTCCTTTTTTGTTGTTGTTGTTGTCACTGTAAATTTGTTCATTATTACTATCCGCTTTTAGTTGTTTTTCGTCTATGTCGCCTGCTTCTTGGCCTATTCCCTACTCTCGTTTTAAGCTGTGTTGGTAATCCTTGCCTCTTGTCTTTTCTTTAACTTCCAACCATGCTATGGTGGAATATGGAATATGAGTTGGAGTTTATGCGCTTTTTTATCGCTGCTGTCTTTAACTACATTTTGACAATTATCGCTGCGAAAGAGAGAGAGAGAGAATTAAACGAAATCCGTTTAATTGGTGAAAATTAGGTTTGTCTGTCTGGTCGGGTCTGGTACGGTCTGGCCGTCTGACTATAAAGTGTCAAGTTAATTTGTGTGTCTGTCTCTGCCTCCATGTGTGTTATGTGCACGAATGCCGTTATTTGTTATATGACTGAGATTATTAATCACCGAAAATATTCGCCGTTTTTAATTATTAATATTTAAAAAAACACACATGAATGAATGAAGCTTATTTAGTGCCATAGGAAATAGGGAGTTAATTGAGAGACTTCATTTATGACAACGTCTAATTAAGTCTGCAGGGGTGTGATTTGTAGCTTAATGTTGCACTAATTTAAAAATTACAGTCGAATTCGGATAAACGCACGCCTTTTAATTGAAAAAAATTGCTCAAACAAAAATCCGCTTTAATGAAAAATCGTTGATGTGAAACACATTTCTACTGCGAAGACACAAACTTATAAGATAGCGAAATATGATAAATGTGACGGCGACCAAAAATAGTGTTGAGCCGTCTCATTTCAATTTTTCTTCAAGCAACTCATCAGAAAGAGACATTAGAATCAATTTGTGTGATGAAAACATTTTTTGTAGACAATTCTGAAGAATTGTCAACAAGTTATGGCTCAATCCGATTTAAGACAACTCATACAAAATGCAAATAAGTGATTATTTTCATACAAGCTCATTAATATTGAATTTAAATTATACATACATGTATTTTAATAGAAAATGTGGGGTAACTGAAAATGTCTCCTTTTAAATATTTTCTGCTTACGTAGTTGGAAAATTACAACATAAATTGGACTCGAAAGAAATCTGCGGAAGTAATTAACGTTTTTCACATTTGGCAGGTATCCATGCGAAAACAAATTATGTGAACTACTCTCATAGGAGTTGTGCGAATAACTAAAGGGTCCGCCATCTAACGTTTTTTTTTTTTCAACTAGTGCTTATTTCGTTTTCGTTATCGGGCCATGTTGAACGAATTTTTGTTTACAAGAATTGAAGAGGAGGATATTGGCAACATTTGGTTGCAACAGGACGGCGCTACGTGCCACACAGTCGAAGCTACACTCGATGTATTGTGCCCTGTTTTTGAAGATCGCATTATCAGGCGCAGAGCTGATGTCGTTAGGCTACTGCATGGGCCAGCCGAGGCAGCCATTTGAATGCAATTATTTTCCATTATTAACGGGAAGGATTGTACTTTCAAATAAAAAAAAAGAAATTTGAGAAAATATCCAGTAGTTTTTCTTTTTTATAGAATTTTGAAAAAAAAAAGTTACTTGGCGGACCCTTTAATATTGGCATCCCTCAAATCCATGGCATGAGATACATTTTAAAGAGTTGCACAGTGTGATCGGCAGTAGGTTTTCGATAAAATTCATCCGGATAAAGAATATGACACAATAAAATGACAGTGATTTGAGGGTCGTCTGCAGAAACTTCCTTAAAAGTAGGAAAAAAATGTGTTAAAATAAATCGTAAAAAATATTAAAAATGTACAAAGAAAAAAGTTTGGAAACATATAATATTTTTGTATCAAATCTGTTCTGTTTTGCTTTTATATAAAATTGGGTACTCATTTTCATTTGAATATTTTTTTTGAGTGTGACGAAAAATTTGCCCCAGTGCTTGCCTATCTGAGGGAGGGTTGTGAGTTCGATTCCCACCAGATATGAAAGAAATGTTGTAAAGACAAATATTTTCACATTAAAAATTTTGTCGCGATTTCCGATAGTTAACATTTTGCGTTTTAATATTTTTCAGAAATCACTTTCTGTTTATTTATTTGTAGTTCATGGAGAACCAAATATTTCTCATATAAATGTAATTCTAATCAAATTTGTCTCGGATATAATTAACTTTTTTTTTTTTTTTTTTTTTGGAAAATTCTGACAGTGGCCCCTTTTAACACCAAGCCACAGATATGTCTGAGATGTTTTCAATTAGGACTTAAGAGCCATATGTAAATCGATGGGTTACTGCCTGTTTCCATAAAACGAATTTGTTCGTTCGTTACAAATTGTCAAAATTGAAGGCGCAATAAAATGGATTTTTATCAGTAATTAATGCTTATTATTTTGGGATTGTGTTCCGTATGCCGAT
Source organism: Hydrotaea cyrtoneurina (assembly GCA_958296145.1). Classification (NCBI taxonomy): domain Eukaryota; kingdom Metazoa; phylum Arthropoda; class Insecta; order Diptera; family Muscidae; genus Hydrotaea; species Hydrotaea cyrtoneurina. The sequence goes on from OY282515.1 coordinate 18,345,726, forward strand.
TTCTAACAGATATCTGAAAACCAGAATAGAATAATGCCTGGAACTCATTTTTATAACGCTTCCCATATGGACGATTTGTAACGAACGAACAAATTCGTTTTTGGAAACATGCAGTTAATTTAGGAAGGGCGTAACTCGCATTTTCGTATCAGGAGAAGGTAACCACTTTATAACATTTGAAAAACTTCCGACATAAACAAATTTTAAAGGCAATTTTAAATAAAATTGCGCAACAAATTTAATTCTGAAATTTTTGTCCATTTTTAAGCCATCGAAATGTTTATTACGCAGATCATTATTTATAGATTCTGTTCCGCTGAAATAAATAAATAATACGCTCACTAATGATTAAACCCCAGAGCACTCTCAGCAACAATCAAATTAAAACTTGTATCCGTAACCAAATAGGGATCAAAGATCAGAAAAAGTTTTATTTGCAAATTTATCGTTCGTATTTCTATTGGAAACATTTCTATAGGAAAATTAAAAAAAGAAAAAAAAAATTGGTGATTTAAAGTTCACTAGAAAACATTTGTCATGAACAATTCGCTCCTTAAATATAAAAGTCACACATTTCAAAAAATACCAGAAATAATTTTTTTGCATAAAATGCTTCTTAAACGATGAAACTTTCATGTTTCGCTAAAACAGCCGTCATTTTATGATCGAAAACACCCGAAACGAAAACACATAGTTTTTACAAAAATCATAAAACAATTAAAATTATTTTTAAAAATGACGCTCCTGTATAATTTGCTTATTTTGACTTGTGGTGCTTTTGTATATAAGGAGCGAATTGTCCAAGTTCAAATATTAATTTGAAGGGAAATTTTTTAACTTTAAACACTTCCAACTTATTTTCTAATATTTTGAAAAGGATATTGGACTCCAAATTGGCCGATATCCCTTCTAAAATATTACAAAATAAGTGGGAGATTTTTTTAATTCAAACCAAATGTTTTCTATTGAATTTTAAAACACAAACACTATTTTAAAAAAATTCGAATAGAAATGCGAATGAAAAATTTTCAAAAAATAAAAACGTTTTTTGATTATTGCTCCCTATTGGGTTACGGATACAAGTTTGAATTTGATGGTTGCTGAGAGTGCTCTATTGAATTTTAAATCACGAAATTATTTTATTTTTTGCTAACAGAAATACTCCAAACACAAAACATCGACCTGGTTGTATTTTGTTTTTTTTTCTGTAAATTTTCTGCTAATCATTCTGAATTTAGTAAAGAATTGTTTCATTACTTAACAAATTGTAATGAGCCAACAAATTTAGATTTTTTTTTTTTATTCGTTTTAAATATTTTTATTGTTTATTTAGAAAGAATTGGGTCGAAGAAAGCGGCTGGCTGGACAAAGTCCTCTTAAGGATGATAATTTATGTTGAAATGCTTAAAAAAATGAAACACGGTCAGTTGGTCTGCTAATCATTTTAAATTCGTTCGACATAAACTAATGAAAAGCCACAATGTTCAAAAAAATGTTATCGATGACCATTGATTTTCATCTGATTTCTATAAACCGAACTAAATATACGCTCTTCTGAATGCTGTTGCTTAGTTGCTTAGAACGTTTACGAAACTCTCTTGTAATCCTTTTTTTTGTTGTTGTTTTTTTGAAATACAAACACCGACGGTATGGCTTGTCTAAGCGATGAAGGGCGCTACGCCTTACACCATGAAGAAATTCGAATAATTTAAGAACAACTACAACTGAAGTAATTCAAATCTCTCTGGCACTAAATAATTTCAGTTTCGAATTTCCAAACAGATCTACAACACTTTACGGTCATTTCGTTTTTTCCGTGACATTCGTAAAAGAGCAGACAGGGGGGGGAGAAGTATCGCTGAAATGTTGCCTTGGCAAGTATCTCAAAGATACTAAATTCTGATTTCACCAGCAAAATGCCGAGAACCCTCTTCACAGTCAACACTCTCTCGCAGTGCAACCAACACCACCGCACTGTAGCTCTCTCTCACTAACACTAAGTTATACGCTTACCTACACATTACCATGTGTCAATTTTTGAGATACAAATACGATAGAAAGAGATGGCTGACATTTGCTGTCTAAGAGCAACAGAGATAGATGGAGAAAGTATCTAAAGACAAATAAACGAAAAAGGGGAAATCAAACAAATGTATCTGCAATTGGGGAGGCAGATGAAACCGACGTATCTGGCAGATACTTTTTGGGCAACACCGAGAGACAGCAAGCTCTGTGTCAACTGCCATCTCTCTTCGTCGGCAAGGCATGTGGCATGCCGTCTCTTTTCCTTGTGTGCCCCTAAGAAAAAGTATAAAATAACATAAAGATTTTAGAGGAACAAACAACAACAACAGCGTTGTTTCTGTGCCATTGTTCCACTTGGTTGCTGACGACTGCATTGCTGCTGCCAACAAACAACAATTTATTATATTACAATTTTGTTGTTACCAACATGAAATGTAACAAATGTCGATGGTTTGCATTATAGTTTTGTTACAAATAGAAAACTATATTGCCGCTCCGTTCCGCTCCCAACTCATGTATTCCTTTCGATTCGAAACGAAATTTTTCCCTCTTCTTCTGCCTCTGTATGTGTATGCACATATATAGCGATTTGAGTGCGGCTGTTTGTGTGCATCCGCACATCCTTTTAAGCCACTCAACAATGTTATGTTCTTGTTAGCTTCTTTTTTTATTTTACTTCTTCTTCATAGTATTTGTATTGTGGCTGGTCTTCCTTATAACCAGTTTTTTTTTGCGGAGGAGGAGTATAGCCTCCACCCCGTCCCCACCCACTTTGCAATGTTGTAAGTTGTTGTGTGTGTGTGTTTTTTTTTTCTTTTGGTCTGTTTGTTTTCGATGTATATATGTATGTACATTTGGAAAAAAGAAAACAGCAACTATTTCCATTGCCTTTACAACTGAACACATACATACATATGTATGTCTGTCCAATTGTACATACATACAAATACCTACTACATATTTTTCTGTTTTATGTGTTTAGTTTTGTATAGATTGTATTTCGTGTTATTTAATTTTTTTCTCGTTTGGGGTAAAAAAAACAAGAAGAAAATATTCGTTTGGCTCTACTTCTGCCATTCCAGCCCCTAAACTAAACACAGTGGTTCCAAGCAATTGCAAATGTCGGCTAAGACGTTGATCGCATTTCTCTTTTAGGGTTTGCTTGGGATTTACAGACTAAACACCAGAATTTCCGAATGTATGTTTTGATCTAAAGCCAAGTACGAGTCGAAAACGACTAAATTCCTACATTGATTTGTTTGGTTTGGCGTGGGTTTCAACCGAGTAATTAGTAACCATTTTTAGTTGAGTAACCCAACTTACTTATATTCTCAACCACAGACTGAACGGAAATATTCCATCACAGTGATAAATTTGTACATTGATTTGTTGAGATTTTCCAATACTTTCATTCCACAAGGAATTTCATTAATAATAACGTTCACGTTCCTCTTATTTACTTACTTATTTCCCTTAACATTCCATGAAGGATCTGACGGAGAACTTTTCTCGTATCAGTGAGCTGAGCGCGATATAATTCGTATACTCACCGAGCGGGATCTACTGGTTTAAAGCCGGCTCGGAATGGCTAATGCGTTGTCTAGAGAAGTTTTTACATGACTTAGAGATTAATCACTTACAGTCGCGTACAGTCGCCAGCATTCACAAGGTGGCAACTGCCGCTGAAAAATGTTTTTATGATCTTACCAGATTTTGAACCTGGCTTCTGCTATGTGGACATCGCACACGGCTTTCCACCCAATTAATTTTCCTCACAATGACAAAATTATTCAATGTATGTTTTTTTATAGAATTCATTGCATTTTATATTACAGATCACCTATACGAATACGGTCGAACAGTGTACCTCAAGTCTACCTCAGCACTACTCAGCACCATTAATGATATGTGTGTGACCCATATCATGTCCGGACTTCGTTTTGTGGTGTAATTTAAAAAGCAAAGTGTTCGTCTGCACAACATAGAACATTAATGGGATGAAGTCTAACATTCGCGCCGAAACTATCGCATGCTCATGAATAGTAAACGTAAGGTAAGTTAGTCCATATGCAAGTAATCTGTAGTAGATTTGAAAAACAATATGATATTATTTTTTTGTTTTTAAAACAAAAATCATTTTCAAATAATTATTATTTTCTATTAAAAAAAATTTGACCATTATCGAATTAGACATTTTTTTGATTTTTCAAAAAAACAAATTTATTTATTTATTTATATTTCATTTTTAAAAAAAAAAAAAAAATTAACCTTTTTTTTATAAAAATCATATTCATAAATTTTGAATTTTATATTTTTTTTTTTGTTCCCGCGCAGAATAATTTTTTATCCTAAAACGATTTTTTAAAAAAAAGTAACTTATTCCATAATTTTTTTTATATAGAATTAGAAATAGAATTTTTTTTAAAAATTAACTTTTATCTCACCATTTTTTTTTATAAAATTTTATTTATAGAATTTTATTTAAATTTTTATATTTTTTTTTTACATTTTTAGATTTTTTTTTATTATTTTTTCTTAAAAAATTATTTTTTTTTAATTTTGTGCTTTTTTTAAAAAAACTCATGTGCACATATTTAGAATTTTATTTTAATTATTTTTTTGACCCAGAATAATAGGTTTTTTTTTTTAAAAAAAATTGACTTTTTCTCTCTGCGCTTTACCCATTATTTTCTTTAAATCATATTCAAATATTTATAATTTTATTTTATATATTTTTTTGTTAAAGAACAAAAAGATTTAAAAAAAAAATATTTTTTTTTTATAAAAATCATATTCAAACACATTTTTAGATTTTTTTATTATTTTTTCTTCAAAGTTTTTTTTGTTTTAATTTTATACTTTAAAAAAAAACATATTTAGAATTTTATTTTATTTTTTGTTCCAGCATAAAATTATTTTATATTATATATAATACGATTTTTAAAAAAAAAATTAAGTGTTTTCTCAAAATTATATTTTTTTTATAAAAATCATATTTAGAATTTTATTTTATGTTTTTTTTGGTAACAGAACCAGATTTTTTTTTAAAAAAATTAACTTTTTTTCGCTGCTCTTTGACCATTTTGTTTTTATAAACATCATATTCAAATATTCAAATATTTAAATTTTTTTTTTAGTTTATTAATATTTTTATTTAAAAAAAAACATTATTTTTTCCAAAAAAAAAATATTTTTTTTTTTAAAAAAAACATTATTTCTTTTTAAATCATATTCAAATATTTAGAATTTTATTTTATTTATTTTTTGTTCCAAAACAAAATTGTTTTTTCAAAAAAAAACCAAAATTTTACTTTTTTCTCACTGCTCTTTCAATTACTCTTTTTATAAAAATCATATTCAAATATTTAAATTTTTTTTTAGTTTATTAAAATTTTTATTTAAAAAAAACAGTTTTTTTTCAAAAAAAAAAAAAAATATTTCAAAAAAAACATTATTTATTTTTCAATCATATTCAAATATTTAGAATTTTATTTTATTTTTTTTGTTCCAAAAAAAATTATGTTTTCAAAAAAAAAAAAAAAAAATTACGTGTTTCAAAATTGACAACTGTCAACATTGTTCTTATTAGGTGTTCCCATTTTGGCGGCCTAGAATGGGTTAATGCACGTGTGCATAACCACATACTCGAATAGTTCATGTATTACCACCACAATCGAAGCTACCAAGAACGTAACTGATCGTTATTGAATTATGTTTAATACAGACTCCCTTTGATTTTCGAATCAAACAATATAGTTTTTTCTGGTCTGAAGATTCTCGTACCATCTGTCTGCTCAGAGATGCAGCCAACAAACTTAAATAAGGCACCTTAAAACATTTACTAAACATCCTAACTGTACGTACATGATCCACATTTATACTTTTCATTCCATTGTCCCCCTTAGATCAGGATATACTCGTGTCTGACTGCTTGCCCCACATGCCTGCGGTTTTCAGACCACTGTGCATCAATTTACATTATGTATTTGTTTGTTGTTGTATGCATGTGTGTGATTTCAGATTTGTTTAGTTGATACATATATATATTTGTTTTCCCACCAAAACATCTACAAATGTATACCAGAGAGTGGGGTTTTCGTTATTATTTTTTCCTTTCTGTTTGGTTGGTGTTCGGTACATAAACATTTTTAATGTCCTTTGAGAACTTTTCTTGCATTGCAGTATTGAGATTGTCAGTGTTGTTGATGTTTTTTTCGTTTTTTTTTTGTATTTGTCCTGCTGTTGTTGGTTTTTTGAATCGGGCTGTGAGCTTTAGCAATGTCAAAATGAAAGAAAAAAAAGTTAATATTAAGTTGTTACTGTTTTGTGTGCTGGAAAAACACCAACAACACACAGTCGTGGCAATCCTTAAGGATTTGTGTTTTTGTTGTTGTTGAGTTTGTTTTCAATGTTTAATAAAATGTTTTTTATGTAGTATAGTGTCGGTTTCTTCTGGTTTTTTTTTAAGGAAAATCTTGTAGAACTTTGGGTGCCATCCAACAATTTTCGGACAAATCATTACTTCTGTGAAAAGGATTGTCTGGGGTGTGGGATGACAAAATTAGGATGTGTGGACTAAAGTGGAAGAATAACTGCCTGTTTTACGGTGTTGATCCCGTTGGTCGGTGCTACAACTAGTTTTAGGAATTTTTCCGGTATCATAACGTCCCCTCAATGTAATAATAGTGTATAATAAACTATAAACTATACAGTATACACTATTGTTTTGTTGAGGGGACGATAAAATATTCTGCATATTTCCTATTCTGTAGCTGATCCAAACTTAAGGCCTTTGTCAAAATGGAAGATCTGTGTACTGGACTCGAATGCCAAATCTTTGCATAGAAATCTCAATAGAAAACTGAATTGCTCACTACTCGAATTTATTCAGGATGGCATTTGCAATCGCCAACCAGAACATTAATGGGATCGCTTTCTATGCCATCAATATGGAGATGGTTGTCTAAATCCAAATGTAAGAAAATATATTGTAACTTTTCTCCAAATGTTGGACTAGGAACTTCTTCAAATCCCATTGAGGTGACTGAAATGTTTTCGAAAGAGAATAAAGAATAGGACCAGTAGTTTTTCTCGGAGGTCTTCATGTTCAGTCCATAGAAATGAATCTAACAGCTCAGTATACTGGCCATTGTCATTGGATGCGAATAACATTGTCTACATGGAATCCACAATATCAAAACTAATTGCAAACATTTTCTTAAAAAATCGTTTTAAATACAATTCTGTTGTATGTTTGAACAAGTTCTTTGCCAGTTATTTCCATGGCTGGAATTTAGGTTCCGGCTCCTCCATGACAGGTTAATTGAATGTATCTCAATTTGGATTCTCATGTGGCAAAACTGAAAATCCATACAAATCATAATCCGATTGTAAAAGATTCACAAATAATAATGAATGAGCACAAACGAAGAAATAAAACAAATACATAAACATTTTTGGCAAAAAAGAAATAAAAACAAATAATTATAATTTCACATTCACACTCACATACACACACTTTCTTCACAACAATAGAAAACTCCAAAAACTCACACATCTCGACTCACAAGTCGAAAGGCTAACCGACTGTCTGGCATTTGCACAAATGTGTGGATAGACAGACATGCCAAAAGACAGACGGACCGACGAATTGATAGACAGATAGACATGAAAACAATTATACAGATTTTAAGGTGAACATTTTATGAAAAACTTCAACAACAGAAATGTGGCATAAAACAAACAAAAAAAAAATATCATAATTAAGCAGACAATGGGCGAACGAATCTATGAATGCGGTGGAAAGATGGATTTTCTATTCAGTTGTCTTTTTTTTCTTTTTTTTGGGAGGTTTCAGCGAGTCAATCTGTTTAAGCGGATAATTAAGAAATACCATAAGGCAGAAAAGGTTGAAGTCATAGAGAGAGAGAGGGAGAGGGAGGAAAAAGCATAAAAATGACCCGTTGACAATGGGCAAAGACAATAACAGAGTTGAGTCTGTGTTTTTTGGAAGGTATTTAGACGTAATGCAAATTGTCCTTCGGCTGTGAACTCGAGGAGAATCACATTATGCGGTTGTCTTTCGGAAGGATAATGTGGCAAATGACAAGGAAGCGGAAGCAAAATGTGTTCTCTCGATAGCACCGAAGACCGTAAATTTAAAAAGATTTACAATAAGACCACGCAAAAAAATAAAAATTTAAAAGATCTTAGGCTAATAAAACCTTCAAGGTCTGTGAATACTCCAATTATGCGGTGCACAGTTCTTAGTGTTCAGAGAAGTTCCCCGTCTAGTTTTTCTAAATCCTTTATATATTTCCTCCTAAACTTCTTCAATTTCCCTATGGATAACCCGAAATATTAAACCGCAAAACTTGACTTGTCCTCACATCCCTTGCCAAGGATGCCTCAATCTTTTTGTGCATCAAACAAATTGTCCTCTTTCTTTTATTAGACATTTTTCTTGTTGTTCAGCTTTCTTCAATGCAAACAGTTGGGCTGTTGTGCCATTTCAGTGTCCTTTTTTATGTTTCGTGAAATTCTTAAAATGTTTACACAAAACACGCTTAGGGCGTGGCTTATGTGGTGTTTGCTGCCTCCGATCAAATATGAAAATGTCGTGGCTTTTTCTTTGTTGCTGTTGTGGCCCGAGAAAAATAAAAATGAACAACAACCGACACGAATATAATCATAAATACCAAAAAAAACACGCTGAAAACAACAATCATAACAACGTTGCAATAAGTTCGCCATAAGATACACAGCCAAAGGACAATGACAATAGGAGCACAACAACAACCGGGTTGACATCCTATGGCAAAATATATACGGGAGGGGTTGTTTAATAAAAATAGAAAGACATTGTCGTTGGTATGAGTTCCAGGCGTTTCAATGGATTCTCATAAAAAAACTGCAATACAAAAACTATGAGTGGGGGGGGGGGGGGGGGAGAGGAAATCAAAAAGACGGAAGAGGAAAATGATGTTGTTGTAAACATAGTAGTGTGCTAAATATTGGACAACATTTTCGTATTCAACTTTTATGTGTGATTTAAGTGATATTTTGCAAGTTCTGTGAGAGAAAGAGTTCCTGGATGGGCATAAAATAAGCCTGGAACTGAAAAATTTAAGCCATATACCAAGAACACAGTCTCTTCCTATTACTTTGTACCATAAAGGTTATCCAAAGCCAATAAATAAAGCCAAGCCAGCTTGCTGGCTCTTTAAACATTAGAGTCTGGGCCACATATTGCGACCAAAGACTCCTTCTCTGTTACTGAATTATCTTACGATTGTCCGAGCCGAGGAATCATCACATTACGGAGTGGATCTCCTTCAAGATCCCAGGGGTATTCCCATATGTTCCAGTCGTCTTCAAGTGTAAAGTGGCCCCGTGGAAATATCCTCTCAATGATGTTGTCCTGATTAATAATATTCAAGTAGGGTGAAAAGAAATGAGATAGATCTATCGTAAAATCTATGACCCGATAGATGTTTAGGCATAATGAGTAGGATTCGCACCTACCGTACTCCATTCAAATTTATTTGAAGTAGATTTTTTTGAACTACAATATGAATCCAGAGGATATGCTCTTTACTACAACTGGGACATAGATCATGCCTATTTTGCCAACCAGACTCGTCACCTCTCTAAAGAGGCGGTACACAAATGGACCCCACGAAAATACGCCCCAAAAGTGAAACGACATAGGCCCCCAAAAATCGGTTCCTATTCCGTCGTGAAAATGAGGCCCAGAATATTGAACCGCAAACGGTCGAAAGTGTTCAATGGAAGTGAAACCAATTTTCATCGCTATCTTAATATATATTTACCCTCGACACTGATTCCCTGATTCACTGACTCTGTCACGCAGTACGTAGGAATTTAAATAGACATTCTATAAATAATAATAATAAAAAAAAATAATATATTTTTTTTGTACAGAAATTGTGTTTTCCCCAAATTTTTTTTTACCAAATTTTTTTTTTTTCCACAAAATTTTTTTTTCAACAAAATTTTTTTTTTCAGCAAAAATTTTTTTTTCCACAAAAATTTTTTTTTTCAACAACATTTTTTTTTTTCAACAAAAATTTTTTTTCTACACATTTTTTTTTTGTCCAATTTTATTTTTTTCCAGTTTTATTTTTTTTCGAAATTTTTTTTTACAAAATAGTTTTCTCAAAATATTTTTTACAAAATTTTTAAAATTAAGTAACAAATACTTTCTTAAGCAAATTAACGGGCGCCATAGGCGCATTACAACTTACTAGTTTTTAATAAAAATAGAAAAATGCACCACCACCTCAAATAAAAAAATGGATAAAGAAAATTGGGACCCATTTTCGTATTTAAACCATATCGAGGAATTTATACACCATGATTACATATACAGAGTATTGTGGACTCTCCCTGGCCTCTGATAGGGCCTCACTAATTTTCAGATGTGTGGCTGGGCAGCCTCCATTGTAGGATAACTTTGCTTAACCCTTGGCTACCAAGCATCCCAGAAGCAAGAATCGCCGAAAGTCCGTGTTTAGTGGATGTACCGGGGTTTCAAATAGGGACACAATAACTTCATATCTATATGTCAACGTTAAACATTTTTAATGATCTTTCAAAGTCAAAAAGTTAGTAGAAATCTGTGCAATAGTGGTGGAAAATAGGGTCCAAATACAGTATCTGATGACCTTGCGATCTTCTTCTGTGGTCTTCCTCCATATCCTGCTGTACTCTGGTGTCGACCTCAGCGGTATTCGTCTATACTGTAGTGCCATCGTCAGTAGTATTCTTAAACTTAAACTTAAGCCCTAGTCTTCAATACTAGAGCCAATCTAAGTGCTCTTACACTAGGTAGTTGACTTCAGGGCATTGCTATGTGCTCTGTGATCTGCGCCCTGCTACGAGATAGATTTAAATAGTAATTCCAATACAAAGATTAATTTTCATTTGAGTTAAAGCCTCACGGCCAATTATTTGTAAATTACAATAAGAACTACTCCAAGTAATAAGTGGATTAGTTGTTTTTAAAACGGATTTGTCATCTTAATCTTCTTAATATATATTTACCCTCGACACTGATTCACTGATACACTGATTCACTGACTCTGTCACGCAGTACGTAGGAATTTAAATAGGCATTCTATAATTCTATAAATAATAATAATCAAAAAAATAATATTTTTTTTTTGTACAGAAATTGTGTTTTCCCAAATTTTTTTTTTCAACAAAATTTTTTTTTCCACAAAATTTTTTTTTCAACAAAATTTTTTTTTTTTCACAAAAATTTTTTTTTTCAACAAAAATTTTTTTTTGATCAAACATTTTTTTTTTTAAGAAAATTTTTTTTTCTACAACTTTTTTTTTTCAACAAAATTTTTTTTTCCAATTTTATTTTTTTTCCAAATTTTTTTTTACAAAATAGTTTTCTCAAAATATTTTTACAAAATTTTTAAAATTAAGTAACAAATACTTTCTCGCAAATTAACGGGCGCCATAGGCGCATTACAACTTACTAGTTACTCAATAATAAACAAAATGTTTGTAGATGATTCAGTCATCTCGACCAGTTATTTTCCTATAACTATTTAAGATCATAATTTTTATTTTTTTTATTTATTGTTTGAATTTATACAGGTTTTGTTTCTGTTGTTCGAGATCATCAAAAAGAAATGTGCAAAAAATGCTTCAAGCATTTTGTTTGCTTTGATTGCTGGCAATCAAATACTCCAGCTACAAAAAGCTTCATTGAATAGTTATCTTCCTGTAACTATTTAAAATCATAATTTTGAAATTTTTTTAAATACTCCCGGAACAAAATTCTTGCTTGGTATTGATCGGATCTATTCTGTTTAGATTGGCTTAATTATCGTTTCATGCTATTCATGTTGGGTAACAAGTGGTCGGCGATGATGTTAACAAATTCCCCAAGCAGATTGCAGTTTCCCCCAAAATACCCAAGGATGCCATCTCGGCGTCATTCTTCCCCATTTTCTGTTATCCCCAGGTGGGGGAATGTAAAGGATACACAATCGTTGGCCACTACTTCCTTTGAGGTTGTGGCTGCTACAGCGACTACTACCACACCAACGACAACTGTTCCAACATGGCCGTGTTGTTGCTGATACTCATTTGTTGTAACATACAACAATAACAGGAACAACAACAGGAGTAACTATAAAAACATAACACGGCGAATTCATCGTAAACTTTTTTTACGGCTCCATTTTCTACTCCCGCCCCACCCCCTATCCACTGATGCTGTTGACATTGTTTGTTTTTTTGTATTTCCTTCTCTTGCTTTTCCTGCAAAGAAAAAAAAAACAAATAGATAGATTGTGGCCCATTCGTGTGTGTATCTCCATGAGATACATTTGGATTTCGGTTTTATCCACGTTCTGTTATTTTCTGCTTATTCTACACTTTTTTTTTCTCCAACTTTTGGCATAAAATTTATGAGTTTCGTGGCAAAAAGTATAACAAAATACCGTCTTTTAACGTTTTCGACGATATCAAGGAAACTAGTGGATTATATTTTTGCGGGATTTTCTTTCGCAAACAACCATGAAACGTTTATGTAACCATATAGTGTGGTTGTCTCTTATGTTTTTGTGGCCAAAATCCATAAAAGATTCGGGGAGTTAATTTGTATGGCATCGATTTGCAATTATAATTGGTGAAATGTTACGGCAATGGTCATGTATAAGTGAAGGGAAGTGGTGGCTTTAGATGGGGCAAAATGTTGCGTTTTATTTAAATAATGGACCATGTGGAGGCGGTGGAATGATGTAGAGTCTTTTTTTAAGCCGCACTTAATTGGATTGTTAGGTGAGTCCCTAGACTTGTCCAGCGGAAACCTGTCGGCCTTGGTGGACAAATTCGAGCTGTTGGGAGAAGTTAGTGTAATGTGAAGAATAAAACCCGTGCATGTCGCTCAAGAACAACTGAGAATATTACTGCTGTAGCCCAAAGTGTTGAAGAAAACCCAGGTTTGTCCATTCCTCGTCGTTCTCTGTATTTTGCATAAAGTTCTGTTAACAAAATAACTCAAGCCGGCCGATCATCAACAACGGCGTGTCTTTGCTGATTGGGTCCTTGAAATGCATGAAAATGATCCGGAATTCCATCGAAAAATCACCTTGACTGATTGGACCCATTTCCACTTCGGTGGCTGCGTCAACAAGCCAACTTGTCGCATCTGGGGCTCGGAAAACCCAAGAGTTGTTGTTGAGAAGCCTCTCCATCCTCATCTTGGGACTGTTTGGTGCGGTTTATGGTCCGGCGGGGTCATTGGACCTTACTTTTTCGAAAATGAGGTTGGATCAACAGTTGCGGTGAATGGATTGCGCTATCGAGAGATGATTAATGATTTTTTATGGTCGGAGTTGGATGATATTGATCTGGACAATGTTTACTTTCAACAAGACGAATTATTTTCTGATTACTTTTGATTCATTTTGATTATTTATAGTAATCGCAAGTAATCCTGATTACTTTTGATTCATTTTGATCATTTATAGTAATCGCAAGTAACCATCAGCGAAACCATTGCTCTTTTACGGGGAAAGTTTTCGGACCGTGTTATCTCTCGGAGAGGTGATCACAATTGACCACCGAGATCTTGTGATTTAACACCCTGCGACTTCTTCCTTTGGGGCCACGTGAAATATAAGGTATACGCATCTCCATATATTTTTTTAATGACAGCAATCAGGATTACTTGCGATTACTATAAATAATCGGAAAGAATCAAAAGTAAGCTCTGAAAGAAGTCGGATTATTTTCTGATTACTTTTGATTCTTTTTTAATTATTTATAGTAATCGCAAGTAATCCTGATTACTTTTAGATTATTTGTAATTGTAATCAAGGAAAAGTCTTGAAAAACTGAATATAATTGTAATAATTGTAATCATTACTGCACCTCTACAATAAATTTAATTTAAGTAGTAGTAATTACTTTACAGCTGTGGTTTTATAGACATATATCAATATTTAAACTTTTCCAAATTCCACTCTTCTCTCAAAGTCAATTAGTAATTTGAAATGTCAAGCATTACTTTTTTTACTGCCACCCTCTCTAAAGGAAAAATGTGACACTCAATCATTACTTTTACGTCGTTCCATTGTTTACATAATGTAAACATTTGAAATCAGCAAGGTAAGAACTTCAAAACTGAGAATTTTACTTTGTAGCGAAATTATGTCATTGAGACGTTCTTTAACTTGGCCTCCTCCTCCAACATCGCCAACACACCGCCACCCTCCTCAAGGAGTGTTTGCCTTTAGAGATTTGTTGACTATGTGATATTACCTTCCGAAAATTAACTTGTTCAAAATCCCCCCCGTCAGCCAGTGGCTTTATATATATTTTTTTTGTTTGTGTCTGCATAAATAAACAGTTATTATACGGTACGGTTTTTTTTGTTCATTTAAGAACGACGTCGACGACGACGACGACGACTTACTTAAATTTAATATTTTATTACATAACATTATATTTACGAGTACGTCAACAATTTCACACCACAAACGTGAGGCTGGTGGTGGCTGCCCCGGAGAGGGGGTGGTGCAAATCCAGCCGAAGCTGAAGCAGAATGAGGGAGATAGAGAGAAGCGACAAATAAAACGTTAGAAAGTCAGCGTCATTGTCGCTGTTGGCGTCCTCATCCTCATCCTGGTCGTCATCGTCATCATTTATATCTTGCAACGATATTCATAATAAACTTTACACTGGCTTAAGTCCTTATGATAAATGATGGTGTGTAGTCAAGTGAAGTCTACTCGACTTCAAGTCAACAACCCCAAAAAAGGAATTTGTCTTCTAGTCCTTGTTATACGAGTATAAATGAGTTTGTGTGTGTTTAAGGATATAGAGCGGCAAAGTCTGAACAGTTCAGTTTAAGAACGCAAAAAGGTCCCAGTAATACGTTATACCGTATTACTCGTAACATAGAACACGGACTCTTTTCCCACAGTTATTCGAGCAATAATTGGTGAAACACACCAAAAACACTGAAATTACATTTAGGCCGACAGCCTTAGTCGCTAGTGATCTATTAAGTAGTTGATTATAATTTTGAATTGAAATAAATAAAGAAACAAATAATACATTTGAGTCTGTATGTCTTGTGTGAGATTTAGCCAAGTGGGCGACTTGCAATTTTGAATCCTGCACAGTTCAGATGTATCTCCCCATTTGAAGTTATAAACTTACACACAAAACTCATACAACACGTAATTTTACGCAAATATGTACAAAGCAAAAAAAAATATGTATGACTGGATGTTTAGTGGGCTCTCCGACTGACAAACTCCTATTAGATGCCAACACTAACACCGTCATCTTCAATTTCGCCCTGCACCGTCCTTGTTCCTCTACCGCATATATTGCCCCCATCAACATATCCCATTAATATGGCTATTGTTGTTGTTATTGTCCTGGCTGGAGTGGGTGGTTCTGGTGTGATGTGCTACGGTGGGGAGGGGGTAGAGCACACTAAACATAATATGCTGATGATGGCATATTTTCTTAGCTTCCTTTGTCGTTTGTGTCGTGTATTAGTTTTTCCTTTTCGCTGGTTGTCTATCGCTTATTTTCGTTGTCTTTTTGGTCTCGTTGTTCTTATTCTTTTTTTTTTATTTTTTTGTGGAAAATCACTCTGGATCAAGTTGACATGACGGAGAAGAGGAAAATATTTATGAAATTATCACGAATAGACGTACATAAACACCCATTCACACAGCACTGACTGTTGGGGGGGATGGGAGAGGTGGTTTGAGTTTGTGTTACCGTGGGGCCATAAGAGAGCACAGTGTGAGATTTTCTTAGGGGTAGGAATTATAGAAATACCGAAACAAAAAACAAAAAGGGTTTATTGAAAAACCCAGAAGACATGATGGCTGCGTTTCAAATTGACCCAGGAAAGAAAGAGAGTCACATCTCCATTTTAATAGTTTTTAAGATATTTAACTCGTACGTTTCATATCGTTCGCACTTTTAAATTAAATATTTTTTGAAAAATTAAATGAAATATTTTTGAATGACAGAGTATATTGCAGGTGGAAATTGATCTTATAAGCTTAACACAAAAATCGGAATCGCAATTTTGAAATTTTGGCGCTTGCCATACTAGAGAGCTAGCTATCGATTCTAATTACACTGGGCAACAAAATACAAATTTAAAACGAATAATCACTGCACAATCCGGATTTTCTTAGGTCCTAAGTTTACAAAATTGGCCGATACGTTGTTTATGGTTCGGGTTTTTTTTTTTTTTAAATTATATTTTTTGAGACATAATTTGTCATAACTCGAAAACTACTAATTCCGACTGTCTTGGTCTTTTTTTGTAAAAAAATGTAAATTATCGTTACTGTTTGCCCTTAGTGTGTTTTACATAATGACAGTTATGGAGTTATAAACTAAAAGAAGAGAAAAGCAGAGATTTAATTAAACAATTAGTTCCCTAAGCTGGAAAAAAAAATATTTAATTTCCAGCCAGTACATATGTGAAAATTACGACAGTAATTAATTTAGTTCGTATGTTAATGCATCCGATTTTTTTTTTTGGTGGCTAGTGTGTGCGACCCGAGTTCGAAACCGGGTAAGACCATCAACAATTTTTCAGCGGCTGGTACCATCTCGTAAATGCTAAAGACTTTACGAGTAAGAGTGAAATTTTTTAGCCATGTAAAACTACTCTAAAAAAAAATTAGCCGTTTGGAGCCGGCTTTAAAGTCCCGGTCAGTGAGTATACAAAATTATATCGTACGCAGCTCACTGATTCGAGAGAAGTTTCCCGCCTGTTCCTTCATGGAATGTTAAGGGAAATCAGTAAGTTTTCTTTAGACGTGTCACACTTTTTTTTGGTCACACTGTATTTGGGAGTTGGTCTTTTTGACAGCTGTCACGTGATTTATGCTCAGTTTAGTTTGCCATTTTACTCCGGAACGGCGTTCGGTGGGTAGGATCAAACCGAAATGGCCAATGATCTCGATTTTCACAAGAAAATTGTGTTATGTGTTCTTTATAATAACGATAAATTCTTGACCATAACTTTACATTCTGTGCGTTTTCTTTCTTCTTGAAAACGCCACAAATAAAATTTGAAATTTTTTTGCGGACCCCTAATATAATTCCCTGGCAAATAGCAATAATCGTTGTAAAGCGCCGTTGAATGAATGTCACCATACAAAAAGAAGTTGGGAAAAAATTAGATTTTTCTATGTTTTACATAAACACAGACATGGCTTTTTTTTGCTGTCTACAACCCTCCCAACACAACCCCTAAGAGGGCTGACTTTGAATTTACATAGAGTGTGGTACAATGGGGAAAAAAGCGCAAACTTTACACACACAGTCAGCGAAAAAAAAATCATATTCAATTTAACAAAGTGACAAAATTGTATCATACACATACACAAATGCCATTAAAGGTGAAATCCCCTAATTTACGATTGCAACGAAAAAATACAACAACAAATTATTGCATATGAACTCGGGGAAGACATGATGCTGTGTGTTCGTCTCAACAAATCTAAGCTTCCTTCGTTAAAAAAAATTGATAAAAATCTTTAAAAAAAAAAATATATCAGAAAAATTAATATTCAAATGTAACCGCAAAGGGGCGTTTCATTTAAGCGGTTCACAAATATTTGGCGGAAACACAAACTTTAAGCCGATTAGCAGTGGTTGGTCGGAGTTAATCAATGCAGACTGACGAAGAGACAGACAGACAGTTCAAGTGCAAGCGAAACGAATGTTTGTCGCATGGAAAGCAAGCGACGTTAACGGTCGACATTGTGGCTCATGTAGTGCGAACATTCACGAATACTCCAATAGCAAAATTATAATTCTATTTAGATTCTAAATTTTAGATATCAAAAATCAATGCCTGTCATCTTTAGCGATTTCTCGGAGAGCAAATCTTACTAACACAACGAGCATTACATTTTGTCCCACCGAAAGAATCGCACAAACACAATAACAACAAACATACCTTCTGCGTATGCAGATATCCCTTCTTATTCCATTCTTTTGCGTATTCTAAAGTATTCTAAACCAACGACTTCAAATCTTTGTATCCGATGTTTACTGAATTACTCTCGACCGCACTCACACTCAACCAAGAGTGATCTATCATCACGGTTGCCACTTTGGTAATTTTCTACCAAAACTGGTAACTTTTTTTTGCTTTGGTAACTTGGTAACTTCATTTTGATTTTGGTAACTTTTTGAATTTAATTTTTTTAATTTCTGTTCTGCTGTTCTTACTTGTTAACGTGCAAATCGCTTAAATTCTGACCAATTTTCTGAGTCACAAACAATTTTAATAAAACGGCACATACGAGATTTTTACATAGAATTTCTCAATCAATTGAAAACCAGGTTTGATTTTAGCCGAAATGATTTAAAAGTGTTGTCAATTATAACACCTAACAAAATTTTAAATGAAACTAAAGATTCTATTTTAAATCTTTTAAATGAATTTTATTACTTGAAAAGTTGTGACAATGACACAATTGTTACTCAATGGAGTCTTCTTACTTTGTTATCAAATGATCTCAATCAAAACGATGATATTACTTTTTTTTGGGAAAATATAACTTTAAAAAAAATGGGCTTAATGAATATATATTTAAGGAATTGACTGATTTTATATTTAATTTAATGCGCCTTCCTCAGCTCAGCAGCCGCTGAAAGAACATTTTTTGATTTAAGTTTAATTAAAATCAAACTTAGAAATAAATTAGAATATGAAACATTAAACAACATAATGTTGGCAAAAGAATTGGCTGGTGCCAAAGACCAACATTATGTTTGGGCAGCTAAAGATTATATTAAATATTTTTTTTTCTTATTTCGTTAAAATGTGAAGTAGAATACCTGAAGTAATGTTATGTTTATGTTTTTGTTATGTTATTTTCTTTTTAATATATGAATAAGTGATTATAATTATATATAATATAAAAATATATATGTACTGAATTTTTTTAAGTTTTTATCAATAAAATTCAAAAATGGTAACTTTTGGTAGCTTTTTGGTCAAATTTTGGTAGAAAAAAAATGTTGCCAGTGGCAACCGTGTCTATCATTCTTGATAAAAACTCTGAACATTTTAGCCCTTTGTTGTTTATGTTGCACTCTTCTCCCACTCTCATTATTCATTTCATTACGCATTGTTCTTCTTGTTTATGTGTTTTCGTTTCCTAATTGCACGAAAAAGCCCGACTGTGTTTCCTCTTCCTTGATGAACGAAAATTTGAGGGAAGTTGGAGTTTAACAGATCATTCAAAGAGCCACAGAGACAGCCTCTTGATAGGAAATGCCAAAGAGTTGAGAAACCGCAAACAGGGATGATAAAGAAGACGGAGACAGATTGGCACAAACATTTTTTCCAATTAGTACTCTTTGGAACGAAAGTGTACCAATTTTTCAATGTCTATTAATGTGAAACCTGATTCGCTTTTGAAAACTGAATAACACTTGTTCCTCAAAAAAGGATTAACTCAAAATTTATGTTGTGTATTTGAATAAGTGCGTTGTACCCTTGTACTTTTTAAGAGACACAAAGTACCAGAGAATCGACTTTACCATTCCTCGTCCTAACTGTTGTTCACATGTTGTTCCGTTTGGAATTTGTTCATTTGTTGCCTACATTAGGTTGGAGTGAAACGGCTCTATGAAAAATGCCGAAAAAAAAATTAAGAATTTTTCAAAAAAAAACTCATACAAATTTTATGTTGTATTATGTTGTTTTTTTGGGTTACTTTTCATAATATTTGGGGGTTTTTGCATTGGGTAATTTTTCATAAATTGTTTGTGGGATTTTTCAGAATTTTTTGCGATATTTTCATATTGGGCTTTTCGGAGTATTTTTCATTTATTTTGGGGAATTATTCATTTGGAGAATACTTGATTTTTATGCTGGTGCATTTTCCTACCATACAAAAGAAGAAAAATCGATCAGACGTTAAGATTTGTCACGACAAATATCGAAGGAGGCTAGTGAATTCTTTTAACTGTTTTCGGTATTCAATCAAGTTTTTTCAACAAAAAAGTAAAGAAAATATTACACAAAATGGCAGATCTATAATTTTAATAAGATTTGTGCTACGTTTTAAATATTTTTTTTTGCTCTACTCCTACTTCAGCATTATTAAATACATCGACTCCGACTTCAGCTAACAGCTATTTAATGGGAAATAAAGCTAGTGATGTCTAAAACAGAATTTCGCGGCAAGTTTGCTTTTTTTTATTTTCCGATGTATCCTTTTGTTAAAAAAAGTTCAATTTATTTTGACTTTTTTTTCGTCATGCCTGGTTGTTTTACTTTCGTCATGCCTGGCTCTCATGTTGTGTTGGAAACCTTGACTATTTTTTTTTTTTAAATATTAAAACGTTCGTTTGTGCCGAGATCATTGATATATTCCTAGTTCTTGACAATCCTTGAAGCATTTTATGAACATTTCTATTTCTGCAAAGAAATGTAAATAAATCAACGATCTCTAACAACAGAAACAACGACTATTTAAAGAATAAAGATCAGAATAAAAACTGTATAAAAACTTAAATATTTAAATATTTTTTGCTATTTTCAAAAAAAAAAAAAAAAATGTTTTAAGTAACACAGTACATATAATTTGAAAACCATAAAAATCGTTTTTATTTCAAAAAATGGTTATTTCATTAATGTTATAAAAAAATCCAACAACTTAAAATATGAAATGTAACCATAATTAGCTTTTATTTTTTCACGGGCATCGAACTACTCATGTCATTATCAGTATTGACATTTTCAAAATTTCAAATTAAAATATGAATTGATTACGATCTATTGGACCGCAAGATTTTATTTAATTTTTTTTCTATGTTTGTTTTCCATGTTATGTTTCCAAAGGATCTTTTTGTCGGCTATATAATTGCAAGTCGTGTCATATTATGCGACATTTCTTCAAACAAATCAATCATTTCCTTGATATTAAACGACAGTGTCAATCGGTCGTCAAATCTTATTAGTTTTCTTCAACTCTATTCATATTTCGCTTATTTCACTCCTCCCTAATATTCAGCCATTATGACACAAATCAAATGTAACCAAACAACACAGGATTAATTGTTAACATCTTCGCGACATGTCAGCTCTTTGACTCTCTCTCTCCCACCCACGCTCTCTTAAAACAAACATCTTCGCCGTCAGTTGAATCATTTATTTTATCTCGTGTTGACGTAAAAGTGCAGCTCATCGTTTGAAAAATAATAATTAATTATTTCCGTGACTTTAATGTAACTAAAAGTAGATAAATGTGATAGTGTAGTGCTTATTGAACATAATTACGGTATTGAATGTGTTAAAGGTATCGGGATATAACATTAACCACAAAACAAAATTATCAATATTTTTCTAAAGCAAAGGGAACCACCAAAAATTCAAAACCAAACCAACAACAACAACATCCACTTGTTAACATTGTTCTTCTTCGTCGAGTGGAGTTTTGTTTCAGTTGCATTGTGTTGCCGTTTCGGTTTCCTGGTGAGGTTGCTCGGGTATCGGGATGTCGGTCGGTCGGTGTGTTTGTCGTCGCGTTGTGATCGCTCAGCAACAGAAGCTCTGCTGGCGTCAAGTTCGTTCGATTTTTCGAGAACAAAATAGTTTCACGTCAAATAACTTTTCGTATGTTACGTATGTGTTGGTTGCGTGTGTGTGTGTTCTGCGGACAGCATAGAAATAGCAAAAGCGCGGGAAAACTATTGAATGTAAGAGAATAGGAAGGTGAGCGAATGACAAATTTTGCATCCCTGGATGGAAGAGTAAAGAAGAGTTGGTTTAGAAATAATAGCAAAGAAATCTCCAAACGTAAGGTGAGTTCATTTTCAATATGTTTTTTATTGCGCGCTCTCCTAGTGTGAGAATTTCTGTCACTTTCGACTTTTTTTTTATTAGGCGATTTAAAAACTTTTTTTTTTGGAAAAAAGTATGATTTGTGTTTGGGGTGGTTTTTGGAAGGTGACAAGACTGACGATTTTTTGACATTTGGACGGTATTATGGGGACCATACGTATTCTTTGTCACAAATATGATGGGGTATTTTTGGTAGTTGTGCGAAATTAGGTTGTGTATTTGTGGTGGAGTAGGTAAAAGCACTTTGGGGATATTTTTTTCACT
Source organism: Hydrotaea cyrtoneurina (assembly GCA_958296145.1). Taxonomy (NCBI): domain Eukaryota; kingdom Metazoa; phylum Arthropoda; class Insecta; order Diptera; family Muscidae; genus Hydrotaea; species Hydrotaea cyrtoneurina. The sequence continues at coordinate 18,367,915 of OY282515.1, forward strand.
TTGAAGATGTTTTTTGAATTTGAAAATTGTTGTCATAAAAGTTATTTTAATTTTTTTTTTAAAAACTATGATCTATTTTGAGAAATTTTTTTTTTGAAAAAAAATATTTTTGGAAAAATTATTATTTTTATTTAAATAAACTGATTTTTTTTTTAAAGAAATTTTGTTTTTGAAAAAGTTTGATTTTTATATGGAAAAATTCTATTTGTTTTTTTGAAACATTTTTTTTTTCATAAACAATTTTTTTTTGGTGGTTTTGTTGTTTTTTTTGGAATTTTTTTATTATAAAAATTTTATGTCTTAATTTTTTTTTTTTAAAACCGGTTTGGTTTGGCGATATTTTTTTCAATTTGACAACTTTTGTCATAAAAGTTATTTTAATTTATTTTTGAAAACCTATGATTTATTTTGAGAAATTATTATTTTTCTTTGAAATTTTTTTATTTTTCTTTGAAAAATTTTAATTTTTCTTTGAAATATTATAATTTTTTTTTATATTATTATATTATAATATTTTTTTAAAAATTATAATTTTTATTTTGAAAAACTGTGATTTCTTTTTTGAAAAGTTATGTTTTTTTTTTTAAAAAATATGTTTTTTTTTGAAAAAGTATGATTTTTATTTTGGAAAAATTCTATTTGTTAATTTTAAGTATTTATTTTTTTATTTTATTATTTTTTTCATACTAAAATAGTTTTTTTGAAGTTTTGTTATAATAATTTCCAAAAAATTTGGATTTTTTTTGAAAATTAAAATTTTTTTTTTGAAAAAGTATGTTTTTTTTTGAAAAATTCCATTGTTATTTGGAAATATTTTTTTTCATAGAAAAAAACATTTTTTTTTTGTGTTTTTGATTTTTTTTTTAAGTTCAGTTATTAAAGAATTTTATATTTTTTTTGAACGACAAAGTTACGTTTTACTATTTTTTTTTCGTACAAAAAATTGTTTTAAGAATTTTGTATTTTTTTTAAACGACAAAGTTACGTTTTTTTTAAATTACGATTTTTATGCGGAATTTGTGGCAGGAAAATGAGCAACGATCTCTTACCATTTTCTTTTGGCATTTTGACAATATATGGAGACTCTTCTGGAAATAGTCAAATTAAGATTTTTCAAATCTGAAGTATGAGAAGTATGTATGGAGATATATTTAAACAGCAGGGTGATCGCATCAAATTTAATGTCGAGACTTATTTTTATTACATTTGATTAGACATGAAAATGCCATCCTCATTTTTTTGGCGGCCGCTTTCGCCTTCTTAAATGATGACGACTTTTCAAGTAAGAGAGTATTGCTTAAGCTAGATACAATTTTTCTAGAACCAGCATTAAGCGTTGGGTGCCGCCACTGAACAGATCATGAGAAAGAGACGTTCCCAGTTTGTTGAGGGAAAAGCACACACATAAAAATAATCGAAGGAAACATTTTCCATTCCATAGGAAATCCAGACCACCACATAGGTATTTAATCTAAATCTAATTTGTATAGTTCTACTCAATACATTGGTTAATTAAGAGAAACCGTTGTAGATGGAAAATATGGACTTCAGCATACCGAATTATTAAACACATACGAGCAGCCTTTTTTTTTTGTAAAATAAAATCGGCGTTTTTTAGGAGTGAATTCACTAGATTTAAACTAAGTAAGTTTTCAAATTTCTCATAAGCCTGATTCTGATGTCCTTCGAGTATTTTCGATCTCACAAATCGACTTCCATGTGTGTTCTGGTTCTGTAAGAATGCGCATACAATTTTACTTCTTTGCACCCATAAAAAAATGATGCCATTAATTGCCATATTCACTCGCCTCGTTCAATGAGCAGACCAAAAAAGGTGTTGACAAATATGGCTGCCAACAATTGTCATGGATTGTTTTCTTTTCCAAAAGTATGCAAATGTTCCATTTCGAATATCGAGGTATATCTAGCCCCTTCTGTGTAGTCATATCTACTGATTTATTCTATGCTGTGTTTTCTTTACCATATTTTTTTAATTCAAATCTTTTGTTATGCTTTTATATTTTTTTTGCCTATTTTGGTGTTAATGTCATTATTACCTGACTTTTTTTTTCTGATGCCATTGTTATTGTTTTGTGTTTTCTTTTGCGGCTGCATTTATTTATACTTTAGTTTTTGGATAATTGCGTATATTGTGTGTGTGTGTGTCCGTGCGTCGGTAATTGTTGGCTAATTTATTTTGTTAGGATCATTTCAAGTGTTTTTGTCTGGCTGCACCGAACCATTGAGATTTACTTTTTTGTGTTTAATTGAATTCTCGAAATGAAAATATCAATTAAGCATATTTATTAGAAATAGGACACACATTTTTAACTAATGTAACAAATTTGTATAACTGGAACTCAGTAGCTACCTAACTAACAAAAACTCGACTAACAGAAACAAAACTGTATGAAGAATATAGATCAACAAAACATAAACAAAATTCCGGAAAATATTAAAATTTGTGGAGGGAAACCGCATTGCTAAACAAACAAAAAAAGTTGCCCCAATAAATTCCAATCGGTGACGATGCTGGAATTTATTTTTGATTTGATTAATACCGTAGATATTTTATGTCATTCAAATCGTTTTAAATGGAATTTAGCATTAAAAATAAAATAAAAATAGTGACTAGCAAAATAATAAAATTAAAACATCTATTAATGTTAATACTATGACAAACAAAAAAAGACAAATAATTTGATTGGCCCTACATTACTGGACAATCTGTGACTGCTGAGAATTACTAAAAATTCAGAGAACAAGAAACTGAATTTACAATTTTTTAAAATATACAGAAGGTTCCAGTTTTTTTTCTTGGTATTTACACTTTTCTGGTTTAATATAGATTTTATTTTCACAAAAAAGTGTTATTTTTTTGGTCACATACTATGTCCAAAAAAAAAAAATACCTCCTCAGTTAAAGGTTAAATAAACTTGACAAACCCATACAGAGGGCAGACTTCCCTAGTTGTTTGATGACGCCTTAGTTTGGCTACAAATTCTCGATGTCAGTAACTAACAGAACACCATTTGAGAGGTTTTCAAAGAAAATACTGCTTTTTTTTTGTAGAAAATAGTGGTTATTTGGTAGAAAAACACACAGAAATTTTCAGCAAACGACTTGGCACATCTACCCTCTGAATGGTCTCCGATCCGAAATTCCTAAAAGCTGCAGGACATTTAACACACTATGAATTGTTATTAATTTTGTTGTACTGGCTCACAGTGGCTCGTCATAATTATTAAGAAAGCAAAATCGTTTAAGAAAATCCGTTTAAAGCTTCTCAAAGTTATGATATAATTTTGAAGAAAATAATTGTAAACTATATTTTTCTTTTTTTCATTTACATAACTTCAACTAATGACAACAGTAAGTTGTACCGATCATAGACCACCGAATTTATTGATTAAAACTGTCTCCACCAGTCTTACTTCCATTTAAACATCTTTTTAATTCTTCCCCATAGCGTCCACGTCAACCATAGCCCGCATTTTAATAACGAGTCTTTTTAAATTAAAATTTAACAAATCCTCAACAAGCAGCACCAACATCAATTGTTATTTATGTCAGTTTTATATAAAAATGAAATTCTCGAAACGCGTGCCATCACGCGTTTTCACAGCTCATACTTATGGATGGCGGTGTTGTGTATCTAGAGAAAAAAAATTAAAACTGAAGAAGACGAAAAAAAACCCACCGGCCAGCCATCCTTTCCATTTTGTTGTTGTTGTTGTTGTTGCTGATATCTTAACATTCAATTATACAATTAAGTTCGATTGCTTTGGCAACCATAGTTTCTTTCGTTTTTGCTTTTTTTAAACGATCAGTCGGCCTGTTTCTCTGTTTCGCCTCCCGCCTGCCGCCCGTCTCCATTCCTCTGTCTGTCTGGGTATTTTCATTGTTAATCAATTTTCAATATGGTTGCACAAACAAAAGGCTTCGGCAGCCGCGATCGACCATCCAATGCGCGCGTCATTAATTTATAAAAAAAAAACAACAACAACAAATATTTGTTGTTTCCCCCGTCATTGCGTAGATGGTGTTGTTGCTGTTGGCTCTGGTAAATTATTATGCTGATAAGGTTGTTAAAATAAAAGAAGAAAAAAACTGATATTTATTTCGTTTGATTGTCGGTTGCACTGAAATGGTTGCCATTTTGTACGATATTGATAAAGAATAGACTCCTCGCTGAGCTCATCACTTCAAGCAGCCGCTGGATGGTGCGTGCATATGCGCACGAGTCAGTACCAGTAGAAGATGATGGACAGTGTGGCGGGAAAATCGTTTAATTAGTGATGAAATGTTATAAATTAAACCAAAAGACACTGTGGCTCGTGTTAGGTTTTTATAAAATGGTGAAATGTATTTATTGCTATCGATTTTTTATTGGCTAATCGTAATTTTGTTATTTATTTGATTTCTGGGAAGGGCTAATTAAGCACATTATGGCTTCCTGTGGGAGTTCCATGAGGTTATTGTAAACGAGGCCGAATCGGAATCCCTTACTGGAGTTGCAGCCCGTTTCTTTTTCGTTATAATGAATTATGAATCATTCGGTGGGGCTTGCTGAACAAAGATTATTTACGAAAATTTATGAAAATTTGTAGTTTAGCAAAAGAGTTGTCTTGAAACCCTTTCCGTGGCATATGAATACATTCGACTAATCCACGGATTGTGTTGACTAGGTTGTTTGGCCTATAAGTTTAGGAAATAATTTAAATAATAAATAAATTACTAGATTTATTATTTATTAATTTATTTTTGTGCTACTTTGTAGATGAACAATTGAATAGTTTTTCCCATTTTTATAAAACTTCGTATTGGGTTGGTGAGTGGAACGTTGAGTCATTGAGATGGATGGCAAGCTCATTCTCGTGAGTGCGTACCGTACGTGTTCCAAAATCCAATTATATTGGCCAAACAAACATCTGTAACTGTTGATTTTGTAAACATTTTTTAGATCTGTAAGAAAACAGAATTTTGCCAAGGACAGAGAGAATTTTTTGAAGATATTAACTCTGAAAATCGGGAATTTCTCACATACTGAGAAATGTTCACAGTATGTGAAATCGAAAATTTTCACAGTAATTGAAATTTTCGTAGTAAGTGAAATTTTCGCCCTAAGTAAAATGTTTACAGTAAGTGAAATTTACACAGAAAGCGAAATTTTCGCAATAATTGAAATTTTCAAGGAATATGAATTTTTCACAATAAGTAAAATTTTCACAGAAAGTGAAACTTTCACAGTAAGTGAAATTGTTTGAGAAATTTTCACAGTAAGTGAAATTTTCACAGTGACACTAACATAATTAAAAAAATTCACAGTAAGTTTTTTGTTATCAATTTTATAATTTTGCACAGTAATTAAAATTTTCACAGTAAGTAAAATTTTCACGATAAGTAAAATTTTCATTAGATATGAAATTTTCATATAAGTGAAATTTTCACAGTAAGTGAAATTTTATAATTTTGCACAGTAATTAAAATTTTCACAGTAAGACCAATTTTCTGTGAAATTTTCACAATAAATGAAATTTTCAATATAAGTGAAATTTTCACAGTAAGTGAAACTTTTACTTTTCACAGAAAGCGAAATTTTTGCAATAACTGAAATTTTCAAAGAATGTGAATTTTTCACAATAAGTAAAATGTTCACAGAAAGTGAAATTTTCACACTAAGTGAAATTTTCTGAAAAATTTTCACAGTAAGTGAAATTTTCACAGAAAGTGAAACTTTCACAGAGAAACTTTTTGAGAAATTTTCACAGTAAGTGAAATTTTCACAGTAAAGATTAAGTTTTTTGTTATCAATTTTATAAATTTGAACAGTAATTAAAATTTTCACAGTAAGGGAAATTTTCACGATAAGTGAAATTTCAACAGAAAGTGTAATTTTCACCGAAAGTGAAATTTTCACAGTAATTTCAAGTGAAATTTTCACAGAAAGAGACATTTTCACAGTAAGTGCAATTTTCTGTGATATTTTCACAGTAAGTAAAATATTCACAGTAAGTGAAATTTTCACAATAAATGAAATTTTCAATATAAGTGAAATTTTCACAGTAAGTGAAATTTTTTGAGAAATTTTCACTGTAAGTGCAAATTTCTGTGCAATTTTCTGTGAAATTTTCTCAGGAAGTGAAATTTTCACAGTAAGTGAAATTTTCACAGTGGCACTAACATAATTCAAAAAATTGCAAAATACTCGTCTTTAATGAAAACTCCATACGTGACCCCTTTCCACAATAGAGAGAACTTCAGCAAGTTTTCAAAGTGTTTGTTTTTCCTTTTTCTTATGAGATTTCATTAATTTCCTCCTTTATGGAGTAGTTTCACTACAGCTTTGTGTTCTTGTGCAATAGTAAAATTGGCTTTATGCCATTTTCATTTATGTCAGCGAATGTATCTATCGCAGTATGTCTGTCGGTAGACGTTGGTGTTGTTTTTGGGAAATGTGTCGTTTTTCATTTTGTGTCATATGCGTTTGTAGCGTGCAAATGCGTAGTTAAACATTGTGACAAAACGTTAAATTAACATCGCACGACATTTGTAACCTAAAAACGAAAAAGCAAACATGGCGTGATTTTAACTGCCAGCGCCACCATCGTGGCCCGGTCCAATGAGCAGTAAGTAGTTCCTCAAGCACCAAAACATTCTCTTGGAGTGGAGGTAGCAATCACCCTGCCCAAACGTACGTACGTACGTATGTACGTATATCGGGGGTCCCGTAATCGTGTAAAATTGGCTGAGGTTGGTAATAAAAACAACTTGTATTGTGGCAACTACCAACTAGACAATAACAAACGGCCGCAAATTTATGCAGCCTTGTACCGGGTTACACATTAAAACGTCAAACAGCGTCACAAACTTCGAAATGGCAATCATTTTTACACGAACTACATTTTTTTTTTTTTGGCCATGTGTTACATGGAACTCTTACTTTTACGCGTAAGGTGCTGCTGCTTTCTTGTCGTCTACCAGTCGGCACAGCAACAGCAACAACAAGATAATGGCTAATACTTTGTTAACCAATTGTCGTGTCCTCGTGCAAAATTCTCAAGAAACCCAGGCAGGCGAGAAAGGGGCCAGAGGTGTATATTTTTATATTTATTTATTTTTTTGGTTCATATGAGACTTTCATACGTTACGTTACATTCGCTCATTGAATTTAGGTTTAGCCCGGGAAGGCGTGACTGAATGTATGTTAATTTTTATTATTACCACGTTTTGTTAGCTGTGCCGGTACCACTTCGCTCGCTACATGCCAAGCCAAGTCAAGCGAACTGTTGTGTTTCGCTGCCACACAAATGTCTGTCCATATTTTTGACATAATATTTTCAGACACAATTTTTGCATGTTGTCCACGGTTGAGGTTAGACAAAAAAAAAAAAAAATTATACGAAATTAATTATGAAACGCAACATTTTGTTGCTGCAACTAACATTGAGTATCTGTCGAACTAAAGTTGTGGTATCGTATGATAAATATTAGGTTTGTATTACTCATATACCCAAGTTGATGCATTTCAATTCAACTCTTGTTTGGGAAATCAGGAAATTAAAGGTTAGGAAAATTTGAAAATCTTACGAATACCACGACCAAAGTTGTTATATTTTTTATTTTAAATGTTCAATGGTCGTCATTTTTAACGTATCTAATTTAAGCGCTTTCAAAGATAATCCGTTGCCTATTAGCTTAGAAATAGAAAGATTTTTGAAAAACTTTTTAAAGTAGAGAAAGTTTAAAATAAAAAAAATAGAGTTTTTATTTTTATTATCCCACTCATGGGATTTCCTATGTGACAAAATTCTTTATAGTCGTTGTAAACAACCGCGACACCCATTCGCATATAAGCTTTTCTTCCAGTGTCCTATGGATATGTACAGGCTATATGGAATGATGATCGTGGTTTTCAGTGGTTTTGTCGAATATATTCGACACTTCATATGATTTTTAGCACGTCAAAACAAATTATTTGCCACGGAAAGGGTTAAAGCTCATATCATATCACTGGAGCTTTAGGAGCAAATTCGATTGAATTTTAACTGGAAATTACTGCTGAATCCTGTCTATATTGGCTTGGCACCGCTCCTTACACCGTAATACTTTGGAAATATCTCAAAAATCCAACCTTGTTTTCCGAACACTGTTCCATGCTGGTTTCACTCGTGTTTACTTCGCTCCCCGTCTGGCCACATTAAGGTGTTCCAATGTTTCATGTTGTTCTCGTTAGAATTGATGTATCTTCCAATAAATTATAGTCTCATTTTGTGTTGCTTTTTTTTCACTACAAACTACAGAGTGTAGAAATTAAAAGCGTGTCTAAAATCTATTAACGCAACATTAGTAATAGTTACACCATTTTGTGCGTGTGTGTGTAATTCACTTACAATATTTTGTATAACAGTATTACCACAAAAAAACATGGCGGAAACTCTGATGATTTAGGGGGTTGTGCGCGGGTTTAATTTTTGATTTAGTTTCTGGGTAAGAAAATATTAAAACAAAGGACAATTGTTTGAGTCCTCACTCTCTCCGAGTTCTGTGAACTTTCTTATAACTGTTTAGTGCTATGAGTTCGCAATACACCACCTTATGTTTATTCTAAATACACCACCTTGTGTTTAATTATTTGATATCCATCTACATGTTCTAGAAATCGCCCGTATAATTCTTTTCAATCGGTTTAGTGATTTAGAAGACTTGAAATATTCAAATAACTGGTTTTGAAAGGTTTTCATATCAAAAATGCAAGATTTCATACTCAATTTAGTCTTGCCACCACAATTTAGTTGATATGTCAGGATCCCAATTGATTCAGGTTAATTCTTATACAGGGTACAATGTTCATCAAAATGATGTACAATGTTCATTAAATTGATGTATAAAAGTTCAAATTGAGGAAAAGTGTAGGTTGGAAAATGTTGTCCATATTCATCAAATTGATGTAAAATTCAATCAAATTGATGAATCCTTTTTTTCAGTGTATGACTCAAAAATGCATTGATGTATTTCTTCTGTTACAATTTCCCCCCGGGTTCATATAACTTATTATATTTCGATCCGATATTCTTTTGGAAAAATTACCCGAGAGAGTATTCGACCTCCCCACAAATCCAACAAACCGTTACGATTTCACACAGGTGTCGCTATTGATGAACAATTTCCCTGCGTGCATTAATCCCAGCCGGCTACTGATGGCATTCAACAAATTGTGCATTTGTTTTTTGGCCATTCTTTTCTTCTTTTCTTCTTTTCGTTTCTTTTTTTTTTTTTGGGGTATTAATCGCATTTGCGCGTGCGATCTGTTCTGTTTCAAATAAGCAGATAAGCCATTTAACCATGAGCAGCCTCATTGTTATCCTTTTGCAAGTCTACACTCGGGCACATGTACACCTAGATCACCAAAAACAAAACAAAAAAAGGCTGTTAACAAATGTTTGGAGGAAATCCTTGTTCAGTACGTTCCCTTCAGTTACGGCAGCAGAGCAGCGCCATGAGCATGAGGAAACGATTTATTTTGTGCAGCCCATTCATACATGCAGGCGTATAGTGTTGATGTTATTTTTAGTGAATTATGTCGTTAATAGGATTAAGGACTCTGTGTTCAGTCGTCGTCTTCTCGCACTCTCAGTGTTGCCGACATAAGGGTATAAATAAATAAACGGGAAAATATTAAAGGATTTTTCGCAAGGGCTTTAAAGCGGGCAAGCAACAGCCAGCAAATGTGTGAAAATTAGTTGTTGTTATGTGTGAATGAAATTGTTGTTGTTGTTGTTAGTGTTGTTTTTTTTCGGTTCTGTTTTGTTTTCAAAATGACAAAATGTCGAAAGCAAAAGTCTCTTGACAATTGCTGTGCGCTCACACAGATCGTCGTCGAGTAGCTGCCTAATCAGATTCAGGCATTTAATGTGTTTAATTGTTTTGGAGAATGAAATGAGCAAAACTCATTATCAAAAATAATACAATATCGTTCACACACACTCACACACACACACACACACACCCATGCTGTGACAGTCGGACAAACGCACAGCCGCCAGCCAGGCCAAGCCGTTCAGACATCTTGCCATATCATCCATGGAGCAGCGAGCACCGAACACCGAGTGGCATGGCCTACCATGCTGCCGTGGTAATCATTGTCGTCATTATTATTAACATCCTTATCCGACAACATTGTTGTTAGCATTTGTAGCAACCAGCATTAGTTTCGTGTTGTACATACAATAAATACAACATGCGTTCGCTATGAACGCATGCAGACACCGGTGGTCATATAAGTAGCACAGCTTTCTAATTTTTGTTTGGATTTCCAATACAAGTGAGGCAACAGTAAACTACAACTTGTACATATTGATATATTTCTCTCGAAACCTTCGAACATTTGTTTTATTTTCCACTACTCTTAGTGCATATTTTCAAAGAGAACAGTTACTGAGCGCTTTCTATCCATGACATCTCCATCATCTGCAATGAGGACAACATTTGTGTGTAAGCTACGATTCAACTTATTGCCCTTAGCCTTAACGGCCAATTATTTTCGGCCTATTATTCTAAACAATTTTAGAATTTTCCTCGATTAGGCATTGTCGTGTATTATTGATACTTTTTGTGGTGAAAATAGATTGACAGACAGTGTTCTTTTTATATAGGGTGTTTTGTTAGGAGTTTGATAACGGTAAATTATAATACAAAACAGAAATATTGTTGGAATGGAATTTTGTTATTACAATCTGGTAGATAATTTCATGGCATTTATTTTTTAAATATGTTTTCCAGCATATGTCAGCCGCGGCTACAAGTTACATGGTCCGTTCGATCCGGTCCAATTTTTGATAAAATTTTCCAATCAAAAAGGGCATTTGTGGCGTCAATAATGGTTTGAACATTAGCTTCCAATGCTTCCAGAATGGCATAAACCAATGACTGAACACAGTCCCATAGAAAGTTATACAGAGGCGTTCAGTCTCACGAACGAGGGCCCATAGAACTGGTCCACTTTTGGATCAAACAAGTTGTCACCAAATTAATTTGGCAATGAATCGCTTTATGGGAACCCAATGTCGTTGATGTTGAGCAGATACATTTTTGGACTCAAAGATAAATTCGATAGCGCTCGCCATTCCCCATAACCGCTGCTCCTTCCTCATTTCAAAGTAAATAAGGACCGATGATTCTATGAACATCGCGGACAAATTTTTTTTTTAAATCCATTTCCAGAATTTTCCTTTGAACGATTCATTTTTTTTTATTTTTTTTATTTATTATTAATTACAATACAAAGTAAATTTATATTCTAATTTTTGGGTCCAAGGGTAAACCGGGTGACACAGACCATTTGGCTTGATTTTTGCAGCGACAGACCATAGCCTCTGGTGGGAATCGAACCCACAACCCCCACGCTGATAGGCAAGCACGCTACCAACTCGCCTACCGGGGCGCTTGAGAACGATTCATGATGACTTGCCAAACCTTAGTGAGCACAAATATCAACACAGTTTGTTATTATCAGCTGGCAAACCATAGTTATCGATATCGATAGTTATCTAGATTTTTCCGGAATCATTTCTTAGGCTCATCGCAATCTCCTCTCACTGTCACAACTCCATCTTTCATTTCTTTTGCTGTAATAGTTGTTATTATTCTTTTCCTGTACTCCCACATCATAGTGCATCATCTGTACCGCGGTGGTTATGCTAGGTGATAGTAGGGTCTATCTAACTCCTTTTTCTCCCTTCAACATATCCGGCACATGGGGTGTATATCGCTATTCTAGCAATAGTTCAATGTACTCTGCCCCGGAAGGACATTCGGCCGGGATACACGATTATCCAGGGACTCTCATTCGTTCATTGGCCGGTTAATCGGAAGACACACTGTAGAAAAAAATGTATTCATCAGCCGAACTGTTCATATGTGACATACTATTTCAACAAGTGCCTGTCCTGCCAGCCGTGACATTCTGAAATTCAAGATAAACCTCAAAAAGCACTACTGCCTCTCTCTAACATTTGTTGGGGGGCACCTCTGAGTGCTAGTCAGTAAAAGAAATGGTGGCGAAATGTGTTCAGGTATTTTGCCTGAATCTTTATTTGCTAGTCGCCTGCTATTTATGCGATCACCACTGTTCTAGCAGTCATAAGTTATAGTGTGAGTGTAGATGTAGAGCACGACTAAACAGGATACGGATGTGCGCGACATTGTCAACACAAATTTCACACATATGCTGTCGCTGCTGTTGCTATTGTTGTTGTTGTTGTAGTTGTCGTTGTTATCATTGCCACTGCTGTTGCTGGCGCTGCTAATGCTAATGCTGTTCACATTATTAGTGTTTCACAGAGATAAAACTGGTTATTGGAATAACAAAAATGCTCTACATACAAACGCACACACACACACACACAGACACATAGATAGAACAACACATATCAGCATTGAAGAAGTTCATTTATGCAGTCACTCGGTTACGGCCATAAATTGCCTGTCTAACTAACAGCGTTTTGTTGTTGTTGGCTGTTACTGTAACTGGTGTTAAGGGTTGTCGGGGCAACATATTTCCGCTGTATATTTAATTATGGCGTTAGGAACAACCAACAACAACAATAGCACACCGTTGAATACGGTGAGAAATTTCCATGAAAACAAAACCCACCCCACTCCCTGGTGTGTGCGAGTGTGTGTGTGTGTGTGTAACGGTGGTGCATTCATATACCGGTAGTTACTTTTTATATAGCGACCTTTTTGCCATCACCACTCATAAACAAATTATTTACTTTAGTTTAAACAAATGATCTCTCACACACACACATACAAACACTCACTCACTCACATCATACCCTGCAATTGTCAGTTTTATTTATGGCCATTTTGGTTGCTTGTGAAGGGGAAGGGGGGATGAAGCGCCTGACGTCGGCAAATAATTGTAATATAAACATTGCATTTGAAAATGCATTCAGATTCAGAGGCATTTATTGGCTTCCCCATTTAACTCCTCTGATGTTGTTCTGGTTGTTGTTGCAACCGTCATTTGTGTTATGCCCTCGTACCTACGCATGTTTATGAGCAGCCCTGCGAATGTATGTGTGGAATGAAAGTGTATTTGAAAAATCGTGATCGTTTAGATCCTAGAGTGTCAATAAAGTAATGGCTGACAATTATTTTATATTTTTATTGTTTTCGTTGGCTGAATGTCATTGAAGCTCCCCCCGATGAGTGTGTCTGTCTTTGTGGAAAGGCACAAATTGGCGAAAAACAGTAACAGCCTGACAGAAAACAAATAAAGAAAGTTCACAGTCTTTGTTCGTGTAGATGTAAAACATCATTTAACCTTTAACTATTGAGGTGAATTTTTTTGGACAAAGTATGTGAGCTAAAAAATTTTACCATTTATCACCACATCCACAGTTTAAGGTTGTAATATGTGTGAATGGTTACAAAATGTGGCAAACGGCCAGCGGTGGCGGATGATTAAAATACAAATACAATTTGTCAAATTTGGAAACGTTATAAAGTGGGATTCAGACATCCATTGTATTGCAGCTTTATTTTTGACAATTTGTAACGGACGATCGAATTCGTTTTATGGAAACCGGCCGTTAGTGACAAATGGTGTCATAATTAACCCAATTTTTAAAAAAATATGCCTCTAAAATAGTACCTCGTAGCATTCATGCGGGTTAGAGTGTTAACCCTAGAACACTCAAGCTCTTTTTTAACACTTAAATACCAAACCTCTCCTCCTGTAAGGCAACTTTTAAAAAAAAAACAAAATTTTAATTTTTTATAAATATTTTTTTTTATTTACTTTATATTGTAATTGATAAATAAATACATTTTTTTTATTAAAAGATAAGTCTTGAAGAATACAATTATTTAATACGAAAATAAAATAAGAACATTTTTGATAAGAAAATGTAAATTCGAGTCGCCTCAAAGGCCGGGTTTAGTGTTCTGAAGGGGTTTCCTTCCAACAAGAGGTGTTATTTTGAATCGCCCGGTAGCTGTCACTTTTATAAGCTTTTATTCTTTGACATTTGACAAGTAGAAGCTACGCCACTACTAAAAGTGGAACGATAAACGCTTCAACAATGCATTGAAATTATTAAAATTCTCTAGAAAAATTGTGAAAATCTTGCAGTCACAGTTTGCAAAACTAAAAGCGGGTTTGGATCGTCGTGAAGCACCTTTGCGGACCGCAATACAGAAATTGGTAGACAAATTCGAGCTGTTGGGACAAGTTAGTGTAATGTAAAGAATAAAACCCGTGCACATCGCTCAAGAACAACTGAGAATATTGCAGCTGTAGCCCAAAGTTTGTCCCAGGGTTGTCCCTTCTTCGTCGTTCTTTGGAATTGTGGATTCCACAAACGTCATTACACCGTATTTTGCAAAAAGACTTGGGTGTTAAGGCTTATAAAGTTCTGTTAACACAAGAACTTAAGCCGGCCGGTCATCAACAACGTCGTGACTTTGCTGATTGGGTCCTTGAAATGCATGAAAATGATCCGGAATTCCATCGAAAAATCACCTTGACAGATTGGATCCATTCCCACATCGGTGGATACAACTACAAAAGAAACGATACATAACTTTTAAAAATGTCATGAAAGTGTAAAATGTAAATTATGCAGTTTTAAAGATGGACAAATTTGAAAATTTGAAGAACAAATTTTTTGATTTTACTGTTGGTTTTTCAAAGGTCTTTGGAGCCACAGATTCGATGTAGTTATGGCAGTTTATAAAAAACATTTCATAACTTTTAGAAATGTCATGAAAGTGTAAGAAACTAATGATGCAGTTTGGAACCAGGAGAGAAAGTAATTTGAAAAAAAAAAAATAGTTAATTTTACTCTTGTCGTTTCCAAGTTATGAGTGTCAAACCATTGCCCTGGAATGGACTCCCATTAAAACAGTTGACAGTGGAGAAATTTGGAATTTTTTGAATTTAATTCTGTTTCTGTGTGATTTTCTTCAAATTTCTCAGAATTGTTGCTGAAGTAATATGAAAGACGGGTTGTTTGGGTGTAACGCAAAAGGTTGAGAATGATTACCCAACCTGAGAAACTTTACAAAAGTTTTATGCTCGCCATATTTGGCTCTCGAGGAATGTCCAGGTTGAAAAATAGTTTTATGATCTTATTGCATAACGCAAAAGTGACCGCAGATAAAGCGAAGCATGAACAAAAAAAAAGATGATTTTATAAATGAATTTTTGTTTATTGCTCAAATAATATTTAAGAGGTTGCATGAGTCCTAACCGCGCCCCAGACGCGCCAAAAAGAACATTTTATAGGAGAATATTTTTTTTTTGTGAGGTCAAGCCTAAAGGCGTGTGATACAATTGAATTTGCTATATAAAATAGTAAATATAAAATTTTAATTTTTAATATTTTGTTAAATAAACATTTTTCTATTTTGGGATTTAAGAGCGTTGGACAATTTCCTTCCGAACTCCATTAAAAAGCGAGCGTCAACAAGAAATGCCTCTTACGTCGTTGTCGCTGTAAGGTACAGACGATATCTGCAGACTAACCTCTTTTTTGGCAACTCAAGTTTTCCCGCATCCCTACGATGGATACCAAAGGGTATCCATTTATTTGAGGAATTACTGGTATGTCCAAAAATATATATTTTTTATTATAAAAAAAAGTACACAGAATTGGAATAAAAACAAACGTGTACCCTCACTGTTAACAGCATTGTGACAATTGTTTATGTTTGCCGGCGAGAAAATCTCACTTAACAATCCGACATCGACCAGATGTGCACGATGGACAAAACAAAAACAACATCCGATGAACCTTTTGCCGAAACCTAAACCGCAATAACCGAAAACCCCGCATTACACAATGGCCGCCTTTTCCAGGTTCGGTTGTGTTTGAAGCCACAAAATTGTTGTTTCTTCAAATATTTATTTTACAACGTCAGAATATGTTTTTTGCATACATTTCCCTCAGCGTTGTTTGGTGTTTAGTTTGGATCCTAAATACACACAGAGACGTAGGAATCCCATGTTTATTTACTCGTTCCTTTTGTTAATGTGGTTTTCACGTTGCGCATGCTCTTTTCGGGGCTTTTGTTCGGTTGCTGTCCCTTCCATATGTGAGTGTGTGTTAAGTTGGCAGAATTTCTAATGCGCGCACAGCTCGATTCCTCTTCCTTCCTGGCTTTGATTGTTTGTGTGAAAAGTTAATGCTAAAACCATTAACAAATATGATCACTTCGATCCCTGTGTCTTTGTTCGTTCGACCACATGCGTGGTGTAGTGTGCGGTGTAGGGTGTTTTGGTTTGCTTGTTATGCAAACATCATAAATATCTTAAATTACTTAGGAAAATACATTAAAAGGATCAACGTGTGTGTGTGTGACTGTGTGCCTGAGAGGAAAATGTGGAAAAGCCATTTTACGTAAATATTTACTAAATGCCTCATTGGAAGAATGGCCGGCCATGCAGAAAATTCCATCCGTCTGACTATTTAAACAGATTTTGTGGATTTGGAAAAAAAGAAGAAACAAAACAAATGGAAGGAACAACCGAGATTTCCGATGATTAATTTAATAAATGCCAGATAATTGTGCATTTATGGCCAAATGATTTGTACCCGTTCCCCATACAATGGCAAAGAGGCTGCTTGTTGGCACAACTCCGAAGCTGAGCATTCATTTGAACAGTATTAGGCTTTAAAGTGAACAAAAGACAGCATAAAGTAACGGTGTTTCCTCACAGGATTATTTGTATCGAATCGAGGTTCTCTATCGTGGTGCGTACCACAAGGAAAAGAAGGAGTTGCTTAGTTAACATTTTCCACATGTAAGGACTGAACGTCCTCAGTGCACATCACTATATGGAGATTTTGCGATTGTTTTGCATATGTTGTGGTTTATGCCACATATCTGGGTAGTCGTGGTACGCACATAATTACCAACGGCGATCATCTCTCACATCAGCTACATACGATATATATTCGCCGATGCGGTGTTATTTTGGCCATCGATTTGGATAAGGAAGTTTTCTCATTTCATCAGCTGGGTACAATTTGTGTTTTGGGACTGAAAAGTTTTTACTAAATCCACCCTATCTTCGAAGTGCGAAATTTCGGGTGTCCAAATCAGCAACATCTCGCCACTATAACAATTAACTCTTTTTTTTCAAAATCAATATTTTTCAACCAAAATATTTTCGCTCGAAACAAAATGTCGACTTCATAAAAAAGATAAGAAAACACACACAATAGATCTTCAGATGTATGAGATACAGTTCGAGCTACAGTAAAAAGCTGAAAATTGTTTAATATAAAAAAAATATAACTTTTTTGTGTGTAAAAAACCTATAAAAATACAATAAAATTGTTCCCCTAAAATGGAAAAACACTAAAATTAAAAATCGGAAATATTTGATATATTTTAGAAATATTTTGAAAGTTGACTACGGAAATATTTCTAAAATATATCCAACTAGTAAGTTGTAATGCTCCTATGGCGCCCGTTAATTTGCTTGAGAAAGTATTTGTTACTTAATTTTAAAAATTTTGTAAAAAATATTTTGAGAAAACAATTTTGGAAAAAAAAATTTCTTGAAAAAAAAAAATTTGGAAAAAAAAAATGTTTGTAAAAAAAAAAATTTGTAAGAAAAAAATTTTGGAAAAAAAAATTTTTGGTAAAAAAAAAATGTGGGGAAAACACAATTTCTGTACAAAAAAAATATTATTTTTTTTATTATTATTATTTATAGAATTATTATAGAATGCCTATTTAAATGCGTGACAGAGTCAGTGAATCAGTGTCGAGGGTAAATATATATTAAGATATTTCCGATTTTTAATTTTTGTATTTTTCCTTTTAGGGGAATAATTTTATTGTTTTTTTTTATAGGTTATTTTTTATATCGTATATTTTAATATCGTAAAATAATCGCTCACTCCTTGCCTACAAACAATTTTTTACCGAACTCAAAAATGTTTACTAGATCAAAAGTTACAGACCGATGAAAATGGATTCGGGAACACTGTGCGTTGTCCTCGAATTAAGCTAATGTGGTTCTATAGAAGTTGTACATGACATAGAGATTACACTTTTACTGGCAAAGTCACTGGCATTTACGTGGTGGGAACTGTAGCTGAGTCTTTGTAGTATTTCATATTTCAAATACTGCATGCCGCCAAGAGTCGCTACCCAAAACTGTAGCATCGTTCCTTGGCAGCCCAATATCGATGGAGGAACACATATAATATTCAGTACTTTCTACATTATCGTCTCCTGAAAATTAGCAACGGCTTAATTAGTAATAATTCCAAGAATACTTTGTCTCTGGGCAAAATCTTTCGAGGGCCAGACTTTTTATACACATCTACAACCTCGAATTTTTGTTAGTTAAAATACAGCGGAATATTTTCAGAATTTTTGGAAATAAATTTGAAACTTTTAAGTGGGTGGTCTGATTTCAATGGAATTATACAGAAGTCTACATGAAATAGCCCACATTTTTTTCCACCATCCGTCTGCAAACGTTAGAATTACCCGAGGCTCATGTGTCACAAAGGCACCTCTGTGTATCCCACAATTTTTTTCAGTCACACTAAGTTTGTTGCAAAAACTTGAAAAACTAGCCCAGAAAATATAAATCTTAATATATATTTACCCTCGACTGATACACTGATTCACTGACTCTGTCACGCAGTACGTAGGTATTTAAATAGGCATAATATTTTTTTTTGTACAGAAATTGTGTTTTCCCCAAATTTATTTTTTACCAAAATTTTTTTTTTACAATTTTTTTTTTACAAAAATTTTTATTTTTACAAAAAAAATTTTTCCAATTTTTTTTTTTTAACAAATTTTTTTTTTCCACAAAATTTTTTTTTCAACAAAAATTTTTTTTTTCAAGAAAAAATTTTTTTTTCAACAATTTTTTTTTTTCATGAAAAATTTTTTTTACTACAAATTTTTTTTTTCAACATATTTTTTTTTCCATATTTCAACGGGCGCCATAGGCGCATTACAACTTACTAGTCATAAATAAATTCCTAACCTTTCCAAATCGACTTTAAAGTTTAATATCGACCAGGATGGAGTCGTGCGCTACATTAGTTTATGATCGGAGTAGGGTGCGTGTGAAGTTGGCATAATACCCACGGAAGTAATCGCCACATTGAACATAGGCGGTATGAGCGATTTAGTTTCGGACATAATCTCCCTTTTTCAATACAGGGATTATGTCGGTTTTCTATCAACTTATTATTAACGAAATGGATGCATTCTTTCATAATTCCCCACTTGGGTTTAGTTTATTTTCTCCAAAACAATCTCCAAATCTGCTGTTTAAGTAAAATTCGGAAATAACAAAAAAATGATTTTTTTTGTCACTATAAAAATACGTTTCTCTACAAATTCGGTTGCGACAATGTGAAAATGTTTTCTGTGTGTAACACAAATTCGGGAGCTCTAACACATTGACATTCTAGCAAAGATTTTACTGTTGACCACTGCTCTGTAGTTTTTCCAACAAACGTTTTATGTTTCCCATAATTTTTAATGTGATTTATTAACTTTTAAAATGTTTTGTTTTTTTTAATGAATTTACATACAGAGAAACGATTTTGTAAAACCGTTCCAACGATTTCTTTTTGTTTTAGTTAATCTGGTATCAAAAGTCGCCACGTAGGAAAACTTCGTTATATCAACAAAACAGTCGATGGACACCCACGATGTTTATAAAATACAATTTATAAAACATCTAGCGGTATTAAAAAACAATTAATTATTTACAGGGACTTATCACATTTTAGATGACAACAAATGTCGTAATGACCGTGTTATTGTTCTCTAATCATTTGTCCTAGGCAGGCCAGATGAATAATTGTTCAAATTCCATCATGCCTTCATTTGAAACCCTCTCCATTACCCTTTACAATTTCATCACTCCAGATGGGCAAACAAAATTATCATACTTTCTTATTTTAATTAATTTTTCATAGAGATACAGATACACGCATGCACACAATACAATAATGCCATTGCGATTCCAGTCAAATGTATCTCTGTGGAATAGGGGCCCCCCGACAGCATAGAATTGATAAACAAGTGTTAAATGTTACCTGTCTACACATACATACATACACATATGTAAGTCCCTGCCCCTCCGTCCGTCCACCTTTGATTAATACTCATAGCCCCCTGTTCCGCATTCAAAAGCCGCTCCAACGGTTAGTGCCGTGTTTCGGCTTTTGTTGTGTTTGTTTGTTTGTTTGGCCTGCGCACTTCAACAATCCGTCCATCCATCCATCCATCCACCCATCCTTCGTTGGCCAACACAATGACCAAATAGTAGCTGTAACTTATACGCGCGTCCACTGTTCGCTTCAGACCGTACGTTACGTACTTTATGATTAATGATGATACATGAAAATCGTTTTATGAACATCATTAACACAACTTTAACACCATCTCGGTAGTACTCACTTTCCCGCTGCCTCTTCCGTAAATTATACCGCCGGAGAAGCGGTCTGTAGCGCTGACTAGAAAATGATGATATTTGTTTAGAGTTAGAGCCAAACAGACATTAGCATATTCTACGTTATGAATTTATAACAAAAAAAAAAATATCATTGTAATACTCTTAACAATACGCATGCGTACAATGAACACTCGTGTGGTAACAGTTTTTTCTTCATCTTCTTCTTCTTCGTCTAGTTTACAGATTCAATGAGACAAAGTCGGGGGGCGCACAACGATCTAAATATAATGACATGCCAAATCAATTGAATATAGAGGTGATTGGCTTTGGGATGGCAGAAAATATAAATATTGAACAAACAAACGAAAATATTAAAATATTAGTTTTGATTTATCATCTCAAAAACAAAGTTGTATCTCAATTTTTAAAACATTACATGTCACATATCTTGAATGTGACAAGTACCGGGTTTTCCAACAAATGGTGTTATTTTGGTATACAAAGAAAAATGGAATGATCGGATGTTAATCTTAATATATATTTACCCTCGACACTGATTCACTGATACACTGATTCCCTGATTCACTGACTCTGTCACGCAGTACGTAAGAATTTAAATAGGCATTCTATAATTTTCTATAAATAATAATAATAAAAAAATAATATTTTTTTTGTACAGAAATTGTGTTTTCCCCAAATTTTTTTTTTACCAAAATTTTTTTTTCCAAAATTTTTTTTTCCAAATTTTTTTTTTTACAAAATTTTTTTTTTTACAAAATTTTTTTTCCAACAAAAATTTTTTTTCCAAATTTTTTTTTCAACAAAATAAAAAAGAGGAAGGTAGGCGGTTAATAATGAAAAACCACATCAGCCAAAAGGCCACAACGACCACGCTTACAGGACCATATCCTTTTCATGGAATTGTCCATAGCCAAATCGCATAGGCTGCCCTATGTCCTAGATAGCCTCACGAAATCTATCATTGAGGTCTTGAATCGACGCTGGGCTGTTGGCGTAGACCTTTTCTTTCACGTGGCCCCAAAGGAAGAAGTCGCTAGGTGTTAAAGCACAAGATCTCGGTTGTCAATTGTGATCACCTCATCGAGTGATAACACGGCCCGGAAATTTTCCACGTAAATAAGCAATGGTTTTGTTGCTTGTACGGCAACTAGCGCCGTCTTGTCGAAAGTCGGCCAGATCAATATCATCCAACTGCGACCATACAAAATCATTAATGATCTCTCTATAGGGCAATCCATTGGATCCATAACTGTTGATCCAACATCATTTTCGAAAAAGTAAAGTCCAATGTCCCCGCCAGACCATAAACCGCACCAAACAGGCACACGTTGAGGATGGAGAGGCTTCTCAACAATAACTCTTGGGTTTTCCGAGCCTCAGATGCGACAATTTTGCTTGTTGACGTAGCCACCGTGGTGGAAATGAATGGGCATCATCAGTCAAGCTGATGTTTCAATGGAATTCCGTATCATTTTCATGCATTTCAAAGAACCAATCAGCAAAGACACGACGTTGTTGATGATCCGCCGGATTGAGTTCTTGTGTTAACTGAACTTTCTGTAAGCCTTAAGGGCCAATTTTATTTCCATGCGTTCCGTTCAAAAGTTACATTGAAGAATTAGTTTCTCATTTATAAGTTTATTAATCTTTACCCAGGACATATGCTCAATTAATTAAATGTCGATTTATTCAATTAAATTTTTAATTGTATTTAAGGAGAAAAATAAATTGGTTTCATTTCTTCTGCAAAGGGCAAAGCTGTAGCAGGCCTCCTAGTAGAGCAGTTAAAAGTTGAGATGTGTGACCGAGGGAAAAGGAAAAACAAACATCTCCAGACTTTAACACAACGAAAAATTCAGATAACCATATTCGATTAATGAGATTTTATTTTAAGTCGCTTGAGCCGTGTCCGTGTCGCACGATAACTTTCGAAAGAGTTAAACAATCTCTTTGATATTTTACGTTGGTTAATATTTTCCCAACGCTACTTATGGGATTGTATATGGGCAATGTGGCCACACCCCCTCGGGTATCTTCCATAGAAATCCTCTATTTCGCCCACTTTAGAAATAGTGTAATAAGATCAATACGTCCAAAGCGATCTTGCTCATATTCTGTATTTAGTAAAGATATAACTGGACAAAGTCTCGGACAAAAACTTGGAAGTCTGGCCACACCCCTTCTTTTACCTCCCACACAAATGTACCATTCCGCCCACTTTAGAAATGGCGTAATAATATCAATACGCCCCACGCGAACATGACCAAATTCTGTATTTAGTCAACCTATAGCTAGACAAAGTTTTACACAAAAACATGGAAGTCTGACCACACCCCTTCGGGTACCACCCAGCCAAATGTACCATTCCGCCCAATTTAGAAATCCTGTAATAATGTCAATACTTCCAACGCGATCTTGCCCAAATTCTATATTTTGTAAAGCTATAACTGGACAAAGTTTCGGACAATATCTGGGCAATCTGGGCACGCCGCTTCAGGTACCTCCCACACAAATGTACCATTCCGCCCACTTTGAAAAGGTATAATAATATTTATACATCCAACGCTGTCTTGCCTAAATTCTGTATTGAGTAACGGTCTAATTAGATACAGTTTTCAAGAAAAAACAATTTGGAACTCTACTCTGTATTCCGCCCACTCTGAAAACGTGTAAAACAATATTTTTCCAAATAGGTTGCTATTATGACATTTCATCAGATGGTACATCCACGCTCAGTTTTGACTTTCCGATACTTTGGAATGTGAGACTTGTATGTTTTTACTGAAAGTATTTAAATCGGTTTAACTGACTGCAAGTTTTTCAATGTTTTTTTTTTTTTTTTGACTTTTTAATGAAACAATTTTTCGAAAGAAATATTTACCCAAAACCAAAACACCCTTTGTCTCCACTTCTTACTCCTGACGGTCACCTCCGCCACACAGCTCATCTCACTTCCAATTATCTGCCCTATCATCATCTTATTCTTCTTCTGCACATATTTATGAATTGTTGTTGATTCTCCTGCTACTCGCCTCATCATTCGAATATTTATACATTGTTGTAAATGTTTTGATTATGAATTGCATTTTTACATGTTGGAAAAAAAAAAAATGAAAACGGGGGAACACAAAAGTTGTTGTGTTCTTGTTCAATTCTTATCGGGGAATATTGTTGCTCCGTAGCATTTTTACTTTACGCATTGTTGTGCTTACATTAGCTTCCATAATGAGTTCATCCCGACAGACAATCGTTGGCATCGTCTTGCTGAATGGCGGGAGTACGAGTATAGTCGGCGAGTATGTCGGCGCGGTATGCGATTAGGAAAATGATGCATTGGCTCATTGTTGCGCGCTTACAATGTTAAGTAGTTTAATTAAAAATTCTTTGTACATGTCTACGGGAAGGAAGGAATGACTGAATGAATGTGTACACATACGACGAAACGATACGAAAAGTATGCCTCGGTTTACATAAAATCTTCCATTTCAAATGTTGTTGTTTTGTTTCTCTGCCGTGTGTCATTTGCCTTCGTTGTGAAATGCGTGCGTGGCTGGAGCTGTAGCTGTTGCCGTTGCTGCTAGTGTTGCTGATAACCTGCTGTTGCTGCTGCTGCTGATTCTTTGAAACCGGTAGCCGACATACGTTAGAAGTACTAAATAGTAGCAGTGATGTTATTTCAACAGCAACAGCAACAATAACAGCGGCACTAGTCCATAAGTTGTAGTGCCACTAGAGTTGTGCTCCGTGTTAAATTGCTCTTAACTGGTTGCCGTGTTGTTGCCGTTTGCTTCTTTTTGTAAAATATATGAACTACGTGCATTCTTATTATTTATGAGTGCATATGACTTGTATGTACCTGTAGCCGGTATGTCGAAATGTTTATTATGCCAATTTTTAACCCATTCAGATGAAGACGACCAAACAAAATCTAGTACAATGACCACTTCCGGCACTTTGAGCTTTCACATACACGATTTCTTAGTTTTAAACTAAAAAACCACAGTGGAATTCTTTCAAGCATTTTATTGGCGATTTTTGACTTGGCGACCTTTTTGTCCGCTTGACGTCAATACAACAGAATTCAGTAAATGCCGTTTTAAACCGTCATAACTTCTCGGTCCCTTGAGAACGAAATTATAGGAAACTTACATTGATGTCGACAAAAATAGATGTTCTTCCTAAATTTCAACCGTCGATATCGAAATCATTTGGTTGAAGAAATACGAATCAGTTTGTAAATTCTGTCCACACATAATATTTATTACTAGTAAGTTGTAATGCGCCTATGGCGCCCGTTAATTTGCTTGAGAAAGTATTTGTTACTTAATTTTAAAAATGTTGTAAAAAATATTTTGAGAAAAATATTTTGTAAAAAAAAATTTCGGAAAAAAATAAAATTGAAAAAAAAAAATTTGTGGAAAAAAAATTCTTGCTGAAAAAAAAATTTTTGTTGAAAAAAAAAAATTTTGTTGAAAAAAAAATGTTTGTTGAAAAAAAAATTTTTGTTGAAAAAAAAAAATGTTTGCTGAAAAAAAAAATTTTTGTTGAAAAAAAAAAATTTTGTTAAAAAAAAAAATTTTTGGGGAAAAAAAAATTTGGTGAAAAAACAAATTTTTGTAAAAAAAAAAAATTGTAAAAAAATATTTTGGAAAAAAAAAATTTTGGTAAAAAAAAAATGTCTGTACAAAAAAAAATATTATTTTTTTTATTATTATTATTTATAGAATTATTATAGAATGCCTATTTAAATTCCTACGTACTGCGTGACAGAGTCAGTGAATCAGTGAATCAGCGAATCAGTGTATCAGTGAATCAGTGTCGAGGGTAAATATATATTAAGATTATTTTTTCTGGAATGTAAACCATTGTTAAAGCTAATTGTCTGATGTCGTATTCCACTTAAATTTCCCTGAAGGAACATGAACGGAGAACTTAATTTGTATACTCACTGTTCGGGTCCTATTGTTTAAATTGGGCTCTGGACTCGTAATGCTTTTCCAGAGAAGTTTTACAAGGCTTAGAGATTACTCTCTTATGCGTGAGAGATGCAAAACAGACATTAAACAATGTTTGATGGTCTTACCAACATCCGAACCTAGGATTTCTGTGTGATATTCGCATACACTAACTACCAAACTCCCACGCTCCCATTTAGTCTGATGTCGGCCTTTAACTGACTGCTGCACCCTGGAACATTGCGTTATGGGCAGCATTTTTCGTTACTGTAGCCTTTTTTAGACTCGTCGTCGGTATACGGGTTCCCCATTTATTCTTTGATTGCCTTCGATATTGAATTCGTAATATGTTTTCAGCGCACACATTTTTTTTTTAAATAAAGTTCTAACTTTTCTAACTGGTTGTGCCTGAGGGGAATGAAAGCTTTAGTACTATGAAAGGGATCCAAAACTAGGAAAGGCCAGTTACCCGAAAAGTTTGAATACCCATCAAAAATGTATGTATGGTCTCCATTTCTATATGAGCTGAGGTCAAGATAGATTACTGTTTTGGCTCCGGGCTGAGGAGTCGGAGGTTGAAAACTTAGTCGGGAGTCGGAGTCTGGAGTCGAAAAATTTGCTCGACTCCGACTCCGAGTTTTAGTTACTTACATTTCCCATACAACAGATTAAATGTATTGAAAACAAGTTAATCTCTTAATGTTTTTTTAAAATTAGAAATATTTTCGATTATATGAACTTTTGTATCTTTAAGATACAAACGCACCTCAGTGCAATGTCGTTGTTGAACAGCTGAAGTTGTCGTCGACTCCCGAGTCGGAGTCGAGCTTTTTAGAAATGCTGGAGTCGCAGCCGATGAGTTTTGGATTCACTCCACACACTTATTCAAAAGTCATAAATTTGTAAACGAGTAATTCAAATAAATTCAGTGCCCCTCCGTTGCAATATGACTAACAGTTCAGCCACGATTGTTCCAGTCTGTGGCCTGAGACTAATCAGTCAACCATTCGGATCAATATTTATTTTATTCGAAAGTATTGATTGTCGTGTCCCCCCCAGCCAACCCATGTCATGGGTTAAACAATGTTCATATTTGTAGTAAGTGCATTTGTAACAAAAAGGCAACAACAACACACATTGTTGTTTTTGGGAGTGCATGATTGGCTTGAACATGTTACCATATGAAATTGATAACCAAGAACATGTACTTGTTCTTTTATTGTTGTTGCCAGTGCTGTTGCCCGTTCTTAACTTGTACAACTAAAACAACAAAGGTAACAGTACAAATATTCGACATGAAAACTGAAGACAAGAACAACAACTGCAGCATCAAGCAGAATGAAACGCCGTGGAACGAGGAACGTACAGCGTTGAGGCCCCCACTGAAACGAATGATAAAATAGCATGTAACGCGCATATCTATTGGCATGTAATGTATGTAAACATAACCCAAAGTTTATCGGTCAGAAACCAAACGTCGACGACGACGACGACGACTACGACGAACAACCAACGAACAATATCGGCCGTGGCAACAAGGAATACTTGCAGCGACCAACATGCTTGGGTAGAGAAAACATGAAACCTGGAAAAAGTAAATAGTTCGTCGAAGAACATGAAATGAACATAAACTGGGTTGAAAGAGGAGCAAGATATTGTGAAGGTCTGCATGTGTCAGTGTGTGTGTGTGTTTGTTTTTTTCTTCTATAATGTGTAAATGGGTTTTTAAAGTTTCTGTAGAATTTTTCTTAATAAAATGATAGTTGAGACAAACGCAATCTAGCGAAATCGTTTTGATACACTGTCTGCAACTTGGAATTGAAAGAACGAAGTGGATTATAGTTCGTTGATTATACAGTAGGGTGGAGTGAAATTCAAAAAAAAAAAGTTAACCTCGGAAAGAGATGTAGTCTGTGGTCCTAATGAGGGGAAAAATAAAGAAAAAAATTTTAAAAAATTTTTAGGGGTCGCGCCACTCCCTTTGAAATTTGGAAATTATCGCTATTTTAGCGTTAATTTTAGAAAAATCCTAAAAAGTTTTATGTCAATAAATGTTTGCAATAGCGTAAACAATGAAATAAGGGCATGAAAAAATTTAAAAAAAAATTTCTCATTGTTCAAAAATTTCAAAAAGTAAAATAAGTCAAATCGTCCCTTCTTCAGAAAATTGACTGAACAATGAAATCGCCACCAAAGCTACAAATATTAGTCGATTATCCTCATATTTGCCTCAAATACTTTTGTTTGGGCACTGAACAAGCTCAAACTTTTAAATTTCGAATAAGTTAAGTCGTTAATTTTTCGGATTTTTCTAAAATCAACGCCAAAATAGCGATAATTTCCAAATTTCGAGGGAGTGGCGCGACCCCTAAAAATTTTTTAAAATTTTTTTCTTTATTTTTCCCCTCATTAGGGCCACAGACTACATCTCTTTCCGAGGTTAACTTTTTCAAATTGAAAAAAAAGCATGTTTTCACTCCACCCTATTATACAGGGTGGGGCATTTTAAATTTGAATTGGCTTTAATAAAAAAAAAATTATATTTTTTTAAAATTTCTGTTTTTATTGGAAAGGTTGAACTTTGTCCACAATATCATATCATACAATATCATACCACAACTGACTCATCCGATCAAGGCAATTTTTCAGTACATTTTCGATTTCATGTTTCATAAATTCAATTTCCACTCATCCAAACGAAAAGAATTTTATAAAACGAAAAGGAGACATTCGTTTTAAATGGCAAAAAGTTCCGAACATTTGCTGCTGAAATTTGTAGCAAAAGTAGAACTGGTTGAATGGTAAAATGCTGTTGGCAGTTGTCATCGCCATGCACGATCGCATGACCTTCAATATTTACCATAGTCAGTTCAGAACTGTTGGATTTACCTCAATACAGCCAACGATGCTTCTAAAATCATTTCAGATTCAGATAGATCGGATAAGATTGTTATGAAATATAGAAAATTGAGTGTTCTATTACGAGTTCTCTGAAGATGCACTGGCTTTTCGGCCAGTATCTGCTGATTTTCTGTCGAGATGAAAGACCGAGGGCCTTCCATTGTCAATTGGACCTTCTCAGCTGAGCGAGTAATGGGTGAAATGTTCAGTTTGTCGGGTTCTTAAAAAATGACCCCGATTTAAAAATAGAATGACACAACATTTTACTATTGCGAACAACAACCGAAAAACTTGGCGCAATTTTAGGGTAATTTTTCCTATTCTAATTTTTCATTAATAAAAATTATACCTTTTTATAAAAATGTTCATATTTTTATGGGCAAGTTTTCACTTTAAATATTATATTTAATGGTGGGGCGATTTTTCAATCAAAATTACCATAAATTTGTCATTTCTTCCGTACGAGTCATTTTGCATTTTGGTAATTTTTCAGGAATCTGTTGAGATCGATGGCTCGATGATATTTATTTTATTAATTTTTTTTTAATTTTTTATTAATTTTATTAATAAAAATTACCCCAAATTGTTCTATTTTGGGGCCTTAATTCCTTTTTATAAAAATGTTTATATTTTTATGGGCAATTTTTCACTTTTAATTGCGGCTAAATATTATTTTTTAATTCAAAATTACCCTAAATGTGTCATTTCTTGTGTAGGGGCCTTTTTGCATTGGTGTAATTTTTCAGGAATCTATTGAGATCGATTACAATGTTCGAGGACATTATATTTATTTTTTATTAATTTTTTTTTGTTTTTAATTTTATCTTTATTTTTATTTTTATTTTCCATTTTTTTTTTTATTTTCTATTTTATTTTTCATTTTTATTTTTTTATTTTCTATTTTATTTTCCATTTTTTATTTTTATTTTTTTATTTTATATTTTATATTTATTTTTTTTTTTATTTTTTTATTTTATATTTTTTAATTTTTATTTATTATTTTTTTTTTTATTTTTTTTTTATATTGTATTTTTTTATTTTTATTTTTATTTGTTATTTTTTATTTTTCTATTTTTTATTTTTTGTTTTTTTATTTTATTTTTATTTAATAACAATGCAAACTAAATTTATATTCTAATTTTTGGTCCAAGGGTACACTGGGTGACACAGAACATATGGCTAGATTTAGTTTGCAGCGACGGACCAAAACCTCTGGAGTTAATCGAAACCACAATCCTCACGCTTACTGGCAAGCATCCCATAATGATATGGATATTTTAGGAAGTTCTCATTGTGAAAAATCGTTGTTAAAAAATGTCTCAAATAATAACTTCATAATTTTTAGGTAACATTTAATTTTTTGTTTTTGGGACCTTTTTCTTTTTTTTTGTAATAGAAGTCAATCATATATTTTTTATAAATATTAAATTGTGGTATTTTGCATTGGGTAAATTTTAATTTTCAGAATTTTTGGAGAAATTTTCATTTTGGGCTTTTTGGGGATTTTTCATTTATTTTGGGAGATTTCTTCATTTTTTGGGGCATTTTTCATAGAGCACGACTCCAAAAATGTTTTCGAATTTTTTTCGAGTAATTTTTCACTATGAAAAATAACCGAACCAATTTGTGGATTTTTTTTTTCGACAGGCCCGAGCCTACGCCGTCGGTGGAGATTTTTTCATAAGTAATTTGGTTAATTTGTGAAGGAAACTTTCATGTTGGTCTTTTTAATTTTTGGGACATTTCTTTTGTCCGTTTTAGGGAGTTTTTCATCAGTTTTTCATTTGGAACGTTCATTGATTTCTTGAGGCATTTTTTTTATTGGCCTTTCTGCAGTATTTTTATTTTTATTTTTTTTTGGGGAATTCTTCATTTGGAGTATTTTTGATTTATCGCTTATCATGATTATCATTTATCTAACACAGGGCGGATTTATCATTCGTATGGCGTTTCGAAAACACAGTGATTTCTGGCGTTTTTTTTTATCTAAAATAAATAATATTGGAGATGAAACGGAAACTCAAAATTGCGGCTACAAATCAGAGTATGTTCAGAATTTGTTGCTATAGATTTTGACATCACAGAAATGGGCGGCTGCCAATGTAGAGAAATTAGACGATTTTAGAAGATCCCAATAACAGAATTGGAACACCCGGCTGCTCTCTATTTCTTTCTAATTCCATCATCGATAGTGCCACGCATGATCATTCCTCTAAAAGGATTAGAAAGGTAACCATAGTTTACGTCACCGTCATCTATTGGCGCCAGACCACCAATGTATGTTTACACAGTGACAACCACAGGACGGATGGGCAGAAGAAGAAGAAAAAAAGGAGAAAAATACAAACGAATGAGCGCAAAACGTTTGTCATCTGCCGTATCGTCGATACAAAAAGGCGACAATATTTGCAAACAAACAACAGTCAGAGTTTTGTTTTACGGAAACGGAAATGTAATATTAACACACGGACAATAGCTGATTTTACTGGAAATATTGAAAAACGGACTGGATACATTTTGTCTTCTTCTTCTGAGCTGGATGTGACATTTCAATGTCACAAATGTGTTGAGCTGCCGGCACCACATACTGGGCGAGGGTGATGAGCAGACGGCAAGAGAGCAAGAAATGATAAGTATGTGTATCCTGTTAAGCAATCTGCCGAACCACCATTACCACACATTTATTGGCAACAGACATACAAACTCTTGGGTGTCCCATTGAGAGAAGCCCCTATTGTTTCCCCCGAAGCAGGGACTTCAGTCGTTGAATGCCCTTTTATTGCATTCGTATCGTTTTTATGGCGTAGAACCGATGTATTTGTGTTGGAATTAAATGCTCACCAAAAGACAAATAGACAAAATGCAATTCATATGGCAGAGAAATGGGAAAAAGTCGAGCAAATATCTGCTGCCCGCAACAACAAAATGCAATGTGAAATTGTCATCATCATTGCCGCCATCAGCATTCATATTGTATACAGGGCTCATTGGACGGAGAGCATCCCGGTGTACTCGATATACCGTGTGGTGGAAGGGGATTCTTGTTTACATTGTGACGACCAGAAAAAGTACAACAACAACAAGTCTCCTTCCTCATCATTCAATCAATGCCCCGCTGGAGTATCGGTAACCACCGGAACGTCAGTTGCTGCTGCTGTTGTTGTTGTCTAGTCCGTCGCACAAATAAACACATAAATATTTGTCGCATCATTATTACGCATTCGTTGCATTGTATCGATGTGTGCCGTATCGTTGCCAGACAATGGCAATCGTATTTGGCTGTGAGGTGATGCGATGTGCAATGCATTGCTAAACAACAATAGAGAGCGCACATTTGAGGATGTGTCGTTTTCTTGTTGGGCCGTTCTGCCCAATCCTGTCACAACAAAATGCGATTATCGATAATTTATGATGTGTTCTTCCTACTCACCCAAACGGCCATTGGCATGTGTTGGTACGAGTCTTCATTATAATCGGGTCTTTAGCACCGCACCGATTGATTAAAGACTTTTTCCAATGGGGTTTTTTTTTTTTTATTTTCGTAAGTCAGGCTACAGCTGCTCAGTTAGTTAAGTGACCATAGCAAAATGCTGAAGACCTTTGGCCTGCCGGGTTATGAGTACTGAAAGGGAAAGTTTCCGAAAAGTGGTTGTGTGCGAATTGAATTCCTGCAAAAATTAGATTTTCATGTAAATCAAGTGTTATGAGAGATTTTTTGGACATGGCACCGTTTGCAAATATGACACAAGCGAGCTTTGTAGGATTTTTTTGCCATTACAATATTTTATATATATACTTTTATATTATTTGAGTCTAGTGAACTAACCCCCCAATTTAGAAAATGAAATAAACCCCCAATGAAATGAAATAAATCCCCAAAATAAAAATGAACTAACTCCCCATTTTCTGGGGATGAATTTATTCCGCATTTTTATGGAAAAGGTGAAGTAAGAATATAATCGGCGCCGATTATATTCTTACTTCACCTTTTTCCTTCTGTACATGGAACCGCTTATGTTCTATTTGTATCTATTTCATTTGCACAAAAAAGGTGGGGTTCGGCGCCGATTTTTTTTTCTAACTTCACCTCTTGCCTTCTGTACGTGGAACCCCACCTTTTTTGTGCAAATGAAATAGATACAAATAGAACATAATCGGTTACTTCTGTTACATGTTTGTTTCTCTTGTTTCTGAAGATTTTTTTCTAATCCTGTTCGATCCTCTTTACTTGTACATTGAACCACTTTAAGTTTTCCATTATGATTTTTCAGATCACACCTTCCGGATTTTCGGTACACCTGCAGAAAGTGCGAACTACTAGCTCTTTGGAAGGATTCAACTCCAAGCTGTCTAGCAAACTAGAGAAGCATGGTCGTTTTATTGAATTTTTGGAAATTATCCGCAATGAAGAGTTCGCGGAATTTTTAATAATTTTGGTATTTAGTGAAAATGAACTAGCTCCCCAAAAATAGTTTTGGGGATTTATTTCGTTCCTTGGAATTGGGGAGTTGGTTCATTATGAACTAACTCCCTAAATTTGAAACTGAAATAAATCCCCAAATAATGAACTAAGTCCCCAAAAATCGTTGTTGTTCCCTCCTGTATAAAATTTTGGGGGGTTAGTTCATTTTCGTTTTAGGGACTTAGTTCATTGGGGACTTAGTTCGTACCGCCCTGCCAGACGTCTGCAACTTTTGATTTATTGACTATTTGAGTTCTGTAGACAATATGTTTGTAAGCACAGATTTCTTTGAAGAATTCACCTTCAAAATCGGGCAGTTGGATATGTTTTAAAAATATTGCCAAAGTCAACTACCATTCATATTTCGATTTTGGGGGGACATTTTTTTTTTTAAATTTTTTTTATTTATTTATTTATTTATTAATTACAATACAAAGTAAATTTATATTATAATTTTGGGTCCAAGGGTAAACCGGATGACAAAGACCATTTGGCTTGATTTTTGAAGCGACAGACCAAAGCCTCTGGTGGGAATCGAACCCACAACCCCCACGCTTTTTATTTTTTTTTATTTTCGGATGTAAGTCCCAATTCACACCAGGCAATTTTAATTGCCGCAATTCTCGGTTTGTAGGAAAGAGAGGTAAGCAGAATGTAAATGGAAAAAACTTGCTCGTACTGGCAATTCCTTTTGTGTTTTTCATATTTTGATATTGTGAAAGCAATTTCCTTTGTGTTTTTCATATTTTGATATTTTGAAAGTCATTTGTAGTTGAAAAGGCAATAATGAAAACAAAAATAGCCGAAAAACATGTCCTTGTGTGAACACAAGAGGCAAGTTCAAAAGGGAATCATACAAATTGCTGCAAGTAAAATTGCCGGGACTAATTGTTCATATGGCTCAAGAAAATATACTATTCAAATTAAAAAACTTTTGCCTTTTCCAGATTTTGAAATTTTGAAAAAAAAATGTATTTTGATTTTTCGACGTTGTCGAACTGTTGCTCATACATTTCGTAATGTGTGGTTCCTTATAGTTGTTATGACATCAACATTTTCTTTGCACCAAATAGATATAGTTTGGTTGTAGCAACTATTTTAACAAATATTTATCTGTAGTTATTGCAAAAGGTGAGTAATAAGATCCACCAATCAACATTTCATTAAGTCTTAAAGGAAATTAACCCCCCTCCCCTAAATTTATTTTATTTAGTATTTCCTTTATTTAGTCCACTTGGGAACATAGGGCCTCTGCAAGAGAATTCCATCTTAATCTATTACACAGTAGCAGTTTTTTCCAACTTCAAAAGCATGAACCGATTGAGACCCCCAAAAATCTGAAAGCTTAGGATGGTAGAAGAAAATCCCTGGCCGGGTTTTGAATTATTAGCCAATGTTGCTTTTTTAAATTAATTTTTGAAGTTTTCGGCAGGGGTTGATTTTTGTACAATTTTCAAAAGACATGTACTGATTCGTAGATGTATATCTCGTGAACTATTCCAAATATTTTTTGCCTCTCTTCGCCAAATTTTTAGATCTTAATTAGATCTACAAATTTTGCCTTCAGATAAAATAAAAAAACCAACAACATCTTACTCAAAACAACAAAATTGTCCAAAAACCGTAAAAAAATAGTTTAGTACAATTTGGAAAAACATATACTGATTCTTATGTCTATATCTCGTGAACTATTCGAAATATTTATTTCCCTTCTTCGCCAAATTTTTAGCTCTTAATTAGATCTACAAATTTTGCCTTCAGATAAAATCCAAAAAACCAACAACATCTTACTCAAAACAACAAAACTGTTCAAAAACCGTAAAAAAATATTTTTTTACAGTTTTTAAGAAAACATGTACTGATTCCTAAGTCTATATCTCGTGAACTATTCGAAATATTTGTTGCCTCTCTTCAACAAATTTGTAGCTCTTAATACGATCTACAAATTTTGCCTTCTGATAAAATCCAAAAACCAACAACATCTTACTCAAAACGACAAAACTGTCAAAACATCGTAAAATGTCGTCATAGACTTTTAATTGTTGATGTTTGTAGATTATTAATTTCAATAAACATACAATTGAAAGTGATTTATTGGGCATTTATTTAATTATTGATGACTTGTGGATTGTTAAGAAAAGTTGTTTGTTTTGCTTTTGTCATATATTGTCTGGTAGATTTCGTAGCAATTACCGAAATAAGTGTGAAAAACCATTGAAAAATATGACGAAATTTTTCGATTTTTTTGACAAATTTTCAGTAAGATTTGTTGTTTTTCGATTTTATCTCGAGGCAAAACTTGTAAATCTAATTAAGAGCTAAAAATTTCCCGAAGACGGACATGCAATATTTCGAATAGTTCACGAGATATAGACTTAGGAATTTGTACTTTTTTTTTTAAAACTGTACTAACATATTTTTTTACGGTTTTTGGACAGTTTTGTTGTTTTGAGTAAGATGTTGTTGGTTTTTTTTATTTTATCTGAAGGCAAAATTTGTGGATCTAATTAAGAGCTAAAACTTTGGCGAAGAGAGGAAAAAAATATTTCGAATAGTTCACGATCTACGACGGTTTTTTTGAAATTTTACTAAAATCCACCCCCATTTAAATTTCATAGTTAAATGAAAATTGCCACTAGAGAAGAGCTTGGCTTAGAAATTACTATCTTACTCGTAAAGTCTCCCGCCTGTATGACGTACCGGACTTATAACTATTATTGATTAAATCAGAGTAACAACCATCAGCTTAAGGTGACATTACCACATACTCTCTAGTAGGGTATACAAATAGTATATTTCGATGCAGTCCTATATTTTTTTGTATCTATTTGCCATAATGGGCTCCTAAGGTACCGACCTCCTGCCAAATTGTCATTTTAAGTTACAAAGACTTCTTTTGTTGTTGCTGTAACTATGAAAAATGTTAAGCCATCATGATTCTAGCCAGGCATCACTCAGTTGTCAACACCTTGATCGTTTACAAATAGGGAACGCTCGCTAGCGCGTTTTTCCATTCGCCCCTTCACGAATTGATGGCGACTACAGCCATAAATGGCCGCAAATCCAATACGCGGACTTGGGGCAATACGTCAAGATCGTTTTCAAAAGATTTCTGTTTTGTTCTCAGGACACTCGGAGAGAAACCTTGATTAACTAGTTTGGCGTATTGTTTTGTCGGTTGATTTTCCATCAATGAGCAATTACTTATATTCGTTGACCAATTTGGTCATTTGTGGAAACTTTCGTACGTATGCACTGCGAACATTGGCCGGCTGGACGGCGTATAGACGAATCTGTACAACACAATGACAGCTGATTTGGAGTCTAAACATGTCGTTGCAATTAAAAATCGCCTTCTGCGATGGTGGTACAAACGACGGACATACATATGTCCGTACGTATGGACATACGTAAGTACATTGTTATTACAAAAAAAAAAATAAAAACAAAAGTGTGGATAGTCGTGTGAAATAAAATAGTAATGATATTCGCAATTTCTACTCTACTCTTCCATATTGGGGAAAAATATTTTCAAAAATGTAAATCATTGAGAATTTATGACCATCCAAAGCCCTCCGATCGGTTGACAGTATCTGCAGGCTTTTCACCTGCGCAGAATTACCTATTTCAATCAGCCTGCTATTTAATTAAACCCAGCTGTTGCATACATACATTACAATGCAAGTATCATTTAGTGTCGATAATAAATGTAGACAAAATGTAGATGCATGAAGCAGAAAGGACAAAAACAGACAACAGCAACAACACAACGCAACTGCATACAGTAACAAAAACAGCAACAACAAGAATCTATAAACTCACATGCTGAGGCTAAGGTGCGCAGGTGCGGCTTTCCATACGCGTTGCATGTGAATCCACAAACAGTGCATGCACGCACTTTTAGCTCGGAACGACGCCTATGACGCACTCGCTAATAAGCGTTTTTGCCTGCATACGTGCGGTTTTTACTTTTTTACTTTTTTGTTTTTTGAATGGCTGTTGGTTTGTGTGCTGGGCTGTATGTAAATGTTGTCGTAGTTGGTTGGTTGGTGGCTTTTGTCGATTTCCAATGAATTAATGATCAAAGATCAACAAATGTAGTTACATGATATTTGACTATGACTGCGACGTCTTCTTCCTCAACGC
This sequence comes from Hydrotaea cyrtoneurina, assembly GCA_958296145.1. Lineage (NCBI taxonomy): Eukaryota > Metazoa > Arthropoda > Insecta > Diptera > Muscidae > Hydrotaea > Hydrotaea cyrtoneurina. The sequence goes on from OY282515.1 coordinate 18,404,856, forward strand.
CCGGCCGTTGCGATCCCTCGCCCCCCCCCCCACCACACAGTGTCTGTGAATAGTTGCAGCTCTGTGATACAAAGTAGGTCTGAGCGTAAGTTCTCCTCCATTGACCATTTAGGGTCAACACATTTTCAGTTTTTTTTTTTGTTTTCATTTCTGTTGCTGCGTCTGCATGAGTATTTAACAATTAGCAATCGAACAAAACATTTTGTCATACAAAATATAATTTATGATCATACGATCGCTAAAAAGTTGTTAAAGACATTAAATGCAAACTATTTAAACAACAAACGATCAACGACAATAACGCGCTATTAATTTGGGTTTTCTAGTGTTTGTCCGTCCGCCTGTTGATTTCTTGCCCCGTTCGAGATTCATCAGTATGCAGCGAATGATCTGTGGTGTTTTTGGCAGTGGTGTTTTGACCGGAAATTGCCATTTGAACGTTGGCTGTGTCGGCCGCTGGTGTTGTCGGAGGTGGTGTTGGGGCATAGAAAGTGTTTTTGTAATATCGTTATAATTTAGGTAACACGTACGAAATTAATAACAATGTGTACGCTATGCGACAGACGACAATATGATATGTGTGTTATGCACGTGTTAATGTCCGGAGACGTTACTCTCTCGCTCAGTCCCCCAGTAGCCGCTTAATTCATTGCCGCACCGTGAGTCATCACTTGCGTTTGTGGGGGTATTTGGCCAATTGTGTTTATATTTGTTAATAACACAACATTAATTTGATTTGAATTTGTTAATAAACAGGTGTTCTATTGTCTTTTTTGGTGATCTACGTGAGTGGCACATTCATTACGTTGGACGTTGGCCAGCAAAGTTCTCAGGTGTGGATTTTTTTAATGGAAGTACATGGATTTCCTTTTGTTCGCTGCTCTGACTGTGAGACTGTGGCACACAAGCCTCGATTGAAGATATTCCTTATCTTACATTGCTGTGTATTGATTTTGCTAACTAGTTTACAATCATCGGCAATGGTTGGCCGTTGCTTTAATTGATTTCGGAAATGCGTTTTATACAGGGTGGCCCCAAAATGTGTCATACTGGTCCCCGGCGTTCGAACATTTAGCCGGAATGCGCTGATATCCAGGATCTCTTATGCGTTCATTGCCAAATGACCGGTAGACCGGACGACGCGCTGTAGTGTAAATTCGTTCTTTAGCCGTACTGTTCGCATGTGGAATAATCATCCAGCATGTGCTTTTCCTCCAAGCTGTGACATTATCAAATTCAAGGCGAACAAAAATAGTACTCCGTCTTTCCTCCATCCAGTAGCCTCATTGATGTAAAAGTGTCAACAATGTTAAGGTGTCAAAAATGTTAATGTGTCAACCATGTTAATGTGTCAACAATGTAAAAGTGTCAACAATGTAAAAGTGTCAACACTGTTATAGTGTCAACAATGTTAAAGTGTCAACAATGTTAAATTGTCAATAATGTTAAAGTGTCAACCATGTAAAAGTGTCAACAATGTTAAAGTGTAATCAATGTTAAGGTGTCAAAAATGTAAAAGTGTCAACAATGTTAAAGTGTCAACACTGTTATAGTGTCAACACTGTTAAAGTGTCAACAATGTTAAAGTGTCAACAATGTTAAAGTGTCAACACTGTGTCAACAATGTAAAAGTGTCAACAATGTTAAAGTGTCAACACTGTTAAAGTGTCAACACTGTTAAAGTGTCAACACTGTTAAAGTGTCAACACTGTTAAAGTGTCAACACTGTTAAAGTGTCAACACTGTTAAAGTGTCAACACTGTTAAAGTGTCAACAATGTTAAAGTGTCAATACTGTGTCAACAATGTTAAAGTGTCAACAATGTTAAAGTGTCAACAATGTTAAAAGTTCAACAATGTAAAACTGTCAACATATTCTTCCTTCATAACCGGCAGTTGTTACATTTTGCTCCTAGCCCAGTTAAAAGCTCTACGACCTCTGATCAAAATATTGTATAACCTGAAAATGTTCTCTGCCTAAAAATTACACTCTGCGACAAATGGTAAGGGTCAGTGATCGGTTTGAAATGAAACCACTGGGGAAAGTTATATCGGTCAAAAAAAAGTCATACGTGTTCCAGCGTTTCGCTGGGTCTCATCTAGGAATCGAGATATATCGATTTGAAGTTAGTAAGTATCGTATAGGGGAATTTGTCACGTTTTAGGCTCTTTTGTTTGACATAACTCGAGAACCACTCGTCCGATTTAGCTGAAACAAATTTAGAAAAATTAAGAATTACAATTCCTCTAATCTGTTCTTAAACCGTTTTCCTACTTAAGCAACAGTTTCGCAATTATAAATAAATGTATGAAAAAAAACAATTATTTTTGCCTAAAAATTAAAATTTTTTTTTTTTTAATTCATAAAAAATCCAAAACGGTAAAATGTGCCAAGTCCTATTAAAATGTAAATAAATGTATTTAAAAAAAAATAAAAAAAAATTTTTTTTCTTCATGCGCTTATTTTTAACTTGGAAACTATTACTTGTAAAGGAAAATAATATATGAACAGATTAAGGGAATTGTAATTCTTGGTTTTTTAAAATTTATTTCAGCTAAATCGGACGAGTGGTTCTCAAGTTATGTCAAACAAAAGAGCCAAAAACGTGACAAATTCCCCTATACGATACTTACTAACTTCAAATCGATATATCTCTATTCCTAGATGAGACCCAGCGAAACGCTGGAACACGTATGACTTTTTTTTGACCGATATAACTTTCCCCGGTGGTTTCATCCCAAACCGATTGTGGCTGTCGCACAGTGTTATTATTAAGGCATGACAGAATTATTTGCAAAAATATTTTCAATCAATTGTACTGCATTATCATGACTGACAGTACTCCCGGCCCATACATGCATTCTGAAAAAAGTATTCAATTTAACTTGGACATTTTGCTGATCAATGATAACGATCGTGTATCATGTGTACGATCATTGATTATTTGACATAAAACATCATCTCCAGCGGATGAACAACAAACTTTTCAACTAAAAATTCAACATCACTACAGTGACACGAAACACTAATTGTCAATTAATGTCAATATACACAAATAAGTGAGGTTTTAGTTAATTTGCTTTTCATGATTATGGAAAATCTGAAAAATGTCTCTGATCATGCCGCCGCATCACTCGTGTGTTTTCAGTTAAAACCGATCAGCACGCGTACTAAACAAACCACTTAAGTTGACTTTAAAGACCATATACACACACACACACACACACGCACCGACATCAGACGCGGTTAGTTAATCTTTGTTAAAACGATACGCAGAGAAAATCATACAAAAAAAAAACAAACAAAAATTATATACACATACTTAAACACAGATGGCTGGTTTTCGAAAATTACGTGTCGAAACAATAATTGAAAATCACAACAACAAAATTGGAAAAAAAATAAACGTAAATGATCTTAAAACATTAACCGCTTTACGGTTGGACGAGCACGCATTCGTGGTGAGGAGTATGTGGCTAAACTGTTGCTAAAGTTGCAATTATTTGAATGTTTATTTAAATGTTTAAACTAAAATGGAAAAGGCGACTTTGGTGTGATACTCAGTGGACAGAGTGGAGTAGTGGACAAACTACGATGTGTTGAGGTTTTAGAAACTCTGCGGCATTTCCGTTGGTATCCATTTTCATTACCTGACTCATATAATGCCCTCCTAAGACAATTTTTTAAATTCCGATTTTTGTGCTAAGACCCATTTTCAACTGTAATAAATTTTAAACTCATTTTTGTCATTTTTCAAAAATATTTAATATTAATCTTTTTTAATATATATTTACCCTCGACACTGATTCACTGACTCTGTCACGCAGTACGTAGGAATTTAAATAGGCATTCTATAATTCTATAATAAATAATAAAAAAAATAATATTTTGTTTTTGTACAGAAATTGTGTTTTCCCCAAATTTTTTTTTTCCAAATTTTTTTTTTTCCAAAATTTTTTTTTTTACAAAATTTTTTTTTCCAAATTTTTTTTTTTCAACGAAATTTTTTTTTTCCACAAAATTTTGTTTTTCAACAAATTTTTTTTTAACAAAATTTTTTTTTTTCAGGAAAAATTTTTTTTTTCAACAAAATTTTTTTTTTTCAACAAAATTTTTTTTTTCCACAAAATTTTTTTTCCATATTTCAACGGGCGCCATAGGCGCATTACAACTTACTAGTTCAAAATATTTAAATATCTCATAACCACCAAATTGGAGATGTCACTTTTTTTCTTAGGAGAGCAGTATAACTGACAAGAGGTTAGTTAGAAAAAAAAAAGAATACCTTAAGATCAAGTTTATTCTCCTATGGCGATCTACTGTTTTAACTTTTACAAAAATGCCATCACTCTTAACCACACCTTTTATCGTAGCTTTAGGATTTCCCACCGAGGTAGTTCTGATCATAGTACATACAGTGAACATCTGTGAAGCTGTCCTCTCTAGCCAACACCGAAACTCTTCGCATGTCGACTAAAACATCCGTATTTATTGACATGTCCTAAAGTTACTTCTACTGTAGCTGTTACCTCCGGTTGCTGCTGATGCAGCGGCAGCGGCATCGGAAAATCCCTCCATTGACTAGAACTCATCATATGTTTCTGTTTTTTCTCAGACTCTCTTGATGTTTGACAAATAGAAATCATCTTCATCGTCATCACAACACGAAGCCGCCGGGTGTTCAGAGACTCTCTTTATGGATGGATGGATTGTGTTTATTTGTCTATCTTCACCAAGCACACATACACTTTACCACATTTTATATAAACAAATAAACACAAATACAGGCAAGCACATCATACATCCATACATATTTATGGACATAAGGAATAGGCAAATAAACGCTATGCCTAAGAAACATTTCAATAATCCGTTTAATGTGTGCAAATATCGGTTGGTGTGTTCATTGATTTGTTTGAATGCGCAAAGAAGTGGTTGCCATTCAAAGGAGTTTCAGAGAAGCAGATGTTTATCGTGCCAACACAGACAAAGTTTAAGTCAGATATTTTAATATATACATGGTATTACAAAAAAAAAAAACCATTAGACTGTTAATCTTTTCTCCACCCAGGAGTACTGCTCCCCTTTTGGACTCTAGAGCAGCTCTAGTTAGCAGGATTTCTTTGTGAAATATTCTTAGAATTTCTCGTAGTTTTCATTCATTACATCTTTATATAAAGGGTGTTTTTTATTGAGGTATAGAACTTCGAATTGAAATAACACGCAAGAAAATCGTTTTAATGTCCATCAATTTGGCTTTATTGGAAAGATAATTTTATGCCGTTAATGTTTAAATATGATTTCGGGCATGTGGCCGCCGCGGCTGGCTCGAATAAAGCCAATTCTACAGGTCCAATTTTCAACCACTTGTTGGAACCACAACTCATCCACATTCATGCCATCCAATTCGGGAACAAAATAGTCGGTTATCATGGCTCTATACCGGTCTCCATTAACGGTAACTGACTCTCCAGCATTATTTCGGAAGAAGTATGGCCCAATGACTCCACCAGCCCATAGAGCACACCAAACAGTCAGTTTTTGTGGATGTAATGGCATAAAATGGACGGAGCTTGCGGTGAACTTCGCGAACTGAACCATTACTTTCGAAATAAATTTGCACGATTTGCAAGCGTTGTTCTTTTGTCAACCTGTTCATGATGAAATGGCAAACCAAACTAAATATTAATCACTTGACAGCTGACAAAATGGCCGCCAGTTAAAAAAGTGATGCCAACTTAAAGTTCTATACCCCAATAAAAAACACCCTTTACATCTTAATCCTCTAATCCCCAATTTGTTTAAAATATATAAAAGAATGTGTCCCTGAAGTGGTGCCTCAAGTGCACTCTTGCGGTTTAGAGGGTTAATAGATCAAATGCATTTCTCAAACTATTTAACATTTAACTAAAACTATTGCTTTCTTCCCCTCCACCTCGCCATGAGGAATACCACCTCTAGCTAGCATTAGCATATATGGGAATTTGTTCAATTTAAAATATTTTCGTTTTTACCAACTTTTTTTTTATCCCCGCCCAGAATTAAAAATATTTCATGCATAAGACGGAAACCAAAGAGATCTTCTCTGTCTTTTATTATTATTTTTTTTTGTGTTAGCCATGGTAATTGTTTTAAGCGTAACACCATCATTACAGCTTGTTAGTTCGAGCGCTGTACATAAGCCTACTACATGTTCCATGTTCTCTGTCCTAACTGGGCTGACTGTTCAGTGTGTTATGCCAAGATTTTATGACTTTCTTCTTGGAACAAAATCGTACAAAATGCCGTAACATTTATGTTAAAATACCAACAACGTCTTAATTTCTTTGGCCATAAAGACAACTTGCGCCAATGTATGCGATCGCAGCCACTTTCCAGCTTGGTGGGGACGGAACAGTCGCAAGGTTGGCTGGAAGGTGTTCAGTCTTCACATGAAGTTTCCGAAGACATGGAAACAAACGAATGCACGTAGACATGTGTATGTACATACTCGCAATTATCACTGAGGCGCAATGAAAACATTTTTGTGTTTTATTTTAACTGTTTCCAGTTAACAGTGGCGTTAAGTGAGTTTATGGTCCAATAATAAAAAATACAAAAAAAAAAAAGTCTGTCTGCTTGTATTTATACATTAATGTGTTGTACTTACATAGACTTAGAAAAGGTGATTGTTTTAAATATTAAGAAGCAGAAGAAGAAGAAAAAATGTGAACTAAATAAAGACTTAGACATTCCATGAGGCGAAGGTGTTGGTATTCGGGCATACACAGCTGCACAGTTCTGGCAGAGCTCGGGTACGGGGAATAGGAATTCCATAAATATTTCGTATTTGGTGATTTCGACGAACAGCTTAGGAAAAAGGTATTAAAAGGCATTGGCAATTTGTGCCAGATTTTGAATAATGGATTTTTTTATGGATTGGTAACGATTTCCGACCAATATAAATCCCCCAATAAGAATTAGCGAACCATAAAGAAATAAATCCTGGAATTAAATGGGTGGCTTTGAAATGGCCTTAGATCTTAAGCGATTATTTTAAAATCATCAATCAGCGGATGATTTAGGTGCGAATGTGGTAAAATAAAAAAATATATATTTAAAAAAAAAAAATTATTTAAAAAAACAGTTTAAAAGAAAATTAAAAAAATTATTTTTGAAAAAAAAAATTAAAAAAGTTATTTTTTTTTAAAATAGCTTTTTTTAACAAAAATATTTTAAAAAAAAATAAAGTTAAAAAATTAAATTTAAAAAAAATATTTTTTTTTTCTAAAAATACAAATATTTTAAAAAAAAAAATTAAAAAAAATATTTTTTTAAAATTTTCGTTATTTATTTCTTTAAAAAAATATTTATTTTTTAAATAAAAAAATTAGGTACGAATATGGTAAAATAAAAAAAAATAAAAAACTTATTTTAAAAAAAAAGATTTGGAAAAAAAATTAATAAATTTATTTTTTTACAAAAAATATAAATTTTTTTTTTAAATAATTTTTTTTATTTATTTAAAAAAAAATTAGATAATTTATTTTTAAAAAAAAAATTAAAAAATTTATTTTAAAAAAAAAAAATTAAAATTTTTATGTGCGAATGTGGTAAAATAAAAAAATATATTTTAAAAAAAAAAAATTATTTAAAAAAACAATTTAAAAGAAAATTAAAAAAAATATTTTTGAAAAAAAAAATAAAAAAGTTATTTTTTTTAAAATAGCTTTTTTTTAACAAAAATATTTAAAAAAAAAAATAAAGTTATAAAATTAAATTTAAAAAAAATATTTTTTTTTCAAAAAATACAAATATTTTTAAAAAAAAAAATTAAAAAAAATATTTTTTTAAAAGTTTTGTTATTAATTCTTTAAAAAAATATTTATTTTTTAAATAAAAAAATTAGGTACGAATATAATTAAAATTTTTTTTTTTTTTGAATAATTTTTTTTTTATTTTTATTTATTTAAAAAATTAAAAAAATGTTTTTTTTTAAAAAAAAATAAAAAAAAGTTTTTTCAATGTTTTTTTAAGAATTAAAATTTTTTTTAAAAAAAAAATAAAAAAATTTATTTAAAAACTAATTTTTTTTAAGAATTAAAATTTTTTTTAAAAAAAAAATTATTTATTTTAAAAAAAAAAATTATTTATTTTTAAAAAAAATATATATTTTTAAAAAAAAATTATTTATTTTTAAAAAAAAAATATTTATTTTTTAAAAAATAATTTAAAAAAAAAAATGATTTTCATCGATTTTGTATATATCGTACAAAGTACGCGTCACGTATGACGTTACCCACCGTCCACCTCGAGACAAGACACTCATTAAGGAGTGCCTTGCTCCACCTACTCTCCCCATTACAAGATCAACAGCGGAAAGTATGGGCCCCTTCCTGACCGTAAAAGCAATACTGCGCCATATTACTTACAGGTCAATAGGTGGAACACCCAGCTAATAACTGCAGTCCTGAATACTGGCATACACGTCAGCAAAGCGACTCTCTGACAGGATAAGATCTTCTTTCTTCCTGCAACAGACATGACTGTTTCGTACCATACCGATGAGCCGTAGGCTGCGCAAGCAAAAAATAACCCACCGTATATGGTACGGACAGCATGCCTGCCAGCAAATCTCTTGATTGTGTCAAAGCCAATCTTGATACTTAGTCCATGGTGGATTTTGATTGCCCCAATCAACGTTTTTATTGTCCATTTCTGTTTTTCTTTATGCTAAGGTATTTCAGAATAAAGTTGGTTTTTTGTTAGTCATATTTGTAGTCTATTATATTACTCCAGTTTTCTGGGCGCCCATTATCAGATTTTTAGGACGTGACTTCCCAGTTCAAAGAACACCACTCCTCCGAATTGTAACATTACGTTTACTTTGCGTTCAAATCGGACTTTGTGCTAGTGCATAAATCATTGCAAACCCTAAATAGTGCACAAAAATGTCAGAAAATCCATTGTTTACAAGTAACAAATCGTTTTTATAGTCAGCACGAGGTAGGTGTGATAAGTTTAGGAGAATTAGATATTTCGTGAAATAAAAAGAGTAAGGTTTTTTTTCTTTATTTAAATTTCAGTGCCAAATATTTGTTGTTCATTATTTTGTATTTAAATAGATCCGAAATAAAGAACTTTCGTAACAAGAAAAATCAGTCGTATTACCGAAATGGGACCGTTTACAGTTATTATGAGTGTCATGGTTTGGAAACCATCTTTGAGGTATATGTCAATAAATGTTTGCAATAGCGTAAACAATGAAATAAGGGTATGAAAAAATTTAAAAAAAATTTTCTCATTGTTTAAAAATTTCAAAAAGTAAAATAAGTCAAATCGTCCCTTCTTCAGAAAATTGACTGAACAATGAAATCGCCACCAAAGCTACAAATATTAGTCGATTATCCTCATATTTGCCTCAAATACTTTTGTTTGGGTACTGAACAAGCTCAAACTTTTAAATTTCGAATAAGTTAAGTCGTTAATTTTTAGGATTTTTCTAAAATCAACGCCAAAATAGCGATAATTTCCAAATTTCGAGGGAGTGACGCGACCCCTAAACATTTTTTAAAATTGTTTTTCTTTATTTTTCCCCTCATTAGGACCCCAGACTACATCTCTTTCCGAGGTTAACTTTTTCAAATTAAAAAAAAAGCATGTTTTCACTCCACCCTACTCGACACGCTGAAAAATCTGCCTTTTTTAACTGTTTACACACTCATTTACTATTATCTTAATATATATTTACCCTCGACACTAATTCACTGATACACTGATTCACTGATACACTGATACACTGATTCTCTGACTCTGTCACGCAGTACGTAGGAATTTAAATAGGCATTCTATAATTTTCTATAAATAATAATAATAAAAAAAATAATATTTTTTTTTGTACAGAAATTGTGTTTACCCCAAATTTTTTTTAAAATTTTTTTTTTTTTTATAATTTTTTTTTTACAAATTTTTTTTTTCAACAAAATTTTTTTTTTCCACAAAATTTTTTTTTTTCCAAAAAAATTTTTTTTCCAACAAAATTTTTTTTTTCAAGAAAATTTTTTTTTTTCAACAAAAATTTTTTTTTTCAAGAACAAATTTTTTTTTCAACACAATTTTTTTTCCATATTTCAACGGGCGCCATAGGCGCATTACAACTTACTAGTTATTAAATATTTGAGCAGAAGCATTGGTATATTTGGGAAAAACACCCAATAAACTTCTTTGAATTCAACAAAGTATATTTTGGACTGCGAATAAGTGTGTATTTGCAGCTGTTTATGTACTTTTTTTCCCCTCTACGCCCTTTAGAATAAGATGAATTGATATATTGAGATCCACTAATTGGTAAAAAAAAAAGTAACACAAATTTCGCAAACTTAGTCCTCCTCTGCTCCCTGCACTTATCACACTGCCTTCGCAAATTTTTTACTCCTCTAAGACGACATGCCTGTAGTCCAACAGAAGCTATTGACAATGACATGCGTCATATCGAACAAAAACCAAAAAGGGGGAGAACAAAAAAAAAAAAACAATTCAATGCCATTCAGGCATTCTTTTCATTTACAAACCGAGCTACAACGACATCAACAACAATTATTTAAATTCTAATTCGCATGCAATACAACACATGGAACTCACCAATTTTTGTTTGTGACGCTAAACTCTTATTGTGTGTGTATGTGTGCATTACGTACGTCGAAAATCGGTGGGTATTAGCAGCTGAGTACATATGTTTTTGGGGCCTAAATCTCGGAATTAGTCATATGATCACGTACGTAGCACCATCACCACCATCAACACCACTGCCAAATAAACAAATAAAGAGGTGCTGCCTGCAATACGTTTTACATGGAAATGGAATGGAATAAAAAGTTCCCCTACCTCCACTTCTTCCTCGGCTTGTTATGCGTTTACTTATTGTAAAAAAAAACACTTTATCCTCATTTTAGAAGGTGTTGTTGTGTCGTTTATGCAAGAAAATGCAGTTGCCTTTAAAAAGTCATATTGCGCACGCGCGTGCACCTTTTGGTGAGTGTACGTTGTTTGTTTTTTTTTTTTAGTTTTTCCCTCAGCAACATCATCGTATGTTGCTGCTGCCTGTCCGCCTGCCAGGCTTTATTGATGGTGTTGTTGTGCGTTCTTGTTGTCGGCTGTTCATTTCGATATGCGTTGTTGGCTCATTAAAATCACGCGATTTTTCGTCGCTTGGCGTTTACTTTTCGAAACGTCAGTCATACAGTCACTTAAAGCATTCAATGTGACAAACACTTTCATGTTTGAACATTTCACTAGAAAAGCAGAAGAATTATTGGGCAACGTGCGAATATTCACAAATTGTTAATTCGATATTACGCGTTTATTGCGACATGTGCAGATATCTGCCGAGTGTCAATACGTTTTTGGCCAACACACAGTGTTTGGAAATCGTTTAATATTGGAAATAATTCGGAAACTTGGGAATAGTGAAATGTGCTAGGACCAAAAGTCGAGTCTGTGAAAGTAGATGTCTGCCTCGGCCTCGCCATCAATAGGAAGAATGATGTTAACATCGAAACAAAACTACAAATTGTGCCGGCAAATTGAAATTATTAAAATTCACTACAGAAATGGTGAAAATCTTGCAGTCACAGTTCGCAAAACTAAAAGGTTTCCGGACCGTGGAAGAGGTGATCACAATTGGCCACCGAGATCTTGTGCCATCTTCCTTTGGAGCCAAAGATACGGTCTACGCCAGGAGCCCAGCGTCGATTCAAGACCTTAAAGAATTCGTGAGACTATCGAGGACTTCAAATTTCATATATTTTTGTCACCCAACAAATTTTAATTTTTTTTGTAATAAAAATTTTTGAAATTCATACCTTTACTCAATTGCGAATAAAAGCGAAACGCGTGCATCGATTTTCATGATCTTTGTCTCATTTTGCTCATAGGTTATGTGACTTTATGTAAAAGTAATAAGATTTGACATTTTTTTTCATTTTGGATTTTTTATGGATTTTTTAAAAAAAAAAAATTTAAATCTTTAGGCAAAAAATAATTTTTTTTTCTTTATATATTCATTTTTAACTTGGAAACTGTTGCTTGTATAGGAAAACAATATATGAACAGATTAAGGGAATTGTAATTTTAAATTTTTTAAAATTTAATTCAATTAAATCGGGCTAGTGGTTCCCGAGTTATGCCGGAAGAAACAAATTAACCAAAAAAATTTTTTTAAAATTTAAAAAAAAAAAAAATAAAACAAAAACCAGACGAAAAAAAAAATTTTTATTGCGTTTTTCGAGCTCATGTCAAGGTTATCTACACAGAAAAAATTATCGCATCCGGAGTACATGAAATTTTTGTTGAGTAGTGTTATTAACGGCAAACCTTCCTCTTTATTATGAAATAAACATCCGATCATTTATCTGAAAAAAATGACTTATCGCTGAAAACCAAAATAACACCTCTTGTTGGTGAACCCTGTAGTATGAACTTTTGCCCACTTTTGGAATTCGGTCACTTTGGAATGTGAAAATCGTAAGTTTTTACTGAGGGTGAAAATCGGTTTACCCAACTGAAACATTCTAAATTGATTCAAAGAATTCTGCTTATTAATTGAATCAATTAATATATTAATAAATTTGTATATCCACTTTTTTTTAATGGATTCTGGGTTCCCGTTTTTTCTCTTTTTTTTGTGTAGTACTCTCGCACTTTCGCTTTTGTTGCATCAGTTGAAATATTGCATTTAAAGTGTGGAGGGAAAGCTGGAATTTTCGCCCAAAATATCTCAATTATCATGACGATCAGAATCTCTGGCATTTGTGGCCATAGATGAACACGCCATGGAAATACATTTTCATTAAGACAATTGCCCAAAAGACTACTCATGCACTGTGCAGTGTGAAATGCTCATGGCTCTCGCTGTCTCTCTCTCTCTCGAATACATGTAGCGCAAGAAAACAAGCTTCCAATTAATGCAAAAGGAAAACTTTAAAGTTTTTCATAATTTTTGTGTTTTTTTTTTTTGTTGTACACATGTTTAAACATGCAAACAACAAATGCAACAACATTCGACCCCAGTTGGGGGTCGTGCAGCGGCCCTCATCACATGATAACTGCATATAAACATAATTACTTGGCGTAGCATTAACTAAACAATGTTTGCACAAACAAATGGTACGTAACGTGTTTGCTGTTTTCGATGTACACATTTTCACAAACGGCGAAAATCGCGTTTTCAGTAGTGCTCTTGTTTTGCCGTTTTTTATTCAAGACATAAAGATGTGTCAGTTTTGCCCTGTTAAATGCAGGCTCAGTTCGGTGTTTGTCCGTCCGTCCGTCCTCCGTCCGGGCAATGAAGCTGAACGCCAACAGCAGAACGAACGAACGAACGGACGGCGAACAAGCCAAAGTAGAAAGCAAACAAACACTTGTTATGTGTGAATTTAATTGAAAAAATTCGTGTCATTAATATATTTTAAAATATAAACAACACACACACACAGACACAACAACAACACAAAAAAATACTACATCTACAAATAAATAAATGTGTATGAATAATACTCGCTAAATTATGGGGAGAAGTTTTCGGTTTGAAGCCACTTAAACACGGAAGTGTAACTTGTAGATAATCCCACTTCGAAAAGAAGTAGCTGCTTCTATATTTTTTTTGAATATTTTTAGTGATTGTGCTTAAATTAAGATTGGCCTCTATCGAATCGTAAGTACACTGTGATGAGTGCAAAAAAAAAAACGGCTTGACATCGCAAGTGCTGCTGGGCTGCTAAGCGATCCTTTAAAATTACAATTTTCTTGCTAGATAGCACTAGACCAGGGCAGCACTGGACTGTCTGCACCGTAGCCAAATATAATTTCCAAATGAATTTGCAATTTTTATGAAATATTGGTTATTTTTTCCTTGTCTAAAACAATGTCTGCATTCCAGATAACCATTTGCTTTTCCTAAAAACGTTATTCTTGCTTACATTTCTTTGCCGCAAAAGGATTGTACTTTCAAATAAAAAAAGAAATTTTGTGAAAATATCCAGTAGTTTTTTTTTCTAGAATTTTCAAAAAAAAAGTTATTTGGCCCACCCTGTAGTATTAATATTATTGACTTAGCTTAGCTTAAGCTTAGTTCTAAGTACATTTTCTGTTTAAAAATCTACTAGTGTCGTAAAGGTTATCGACCATTTTTCTCTCTGTATTCGAAGGGGGGGGGAAGCTTCTTAAGGCTGCCGGTGACGATATTTCCTTGACGCTGTACATGCTCGCCCCGTGTTCCTTTTTTCTTTTTGTGGGGGTTAATTATTCGTCTACAATAAAACATAAATGACTGCTAATTTTTTATTTCACTTGTTTTGTTAAACATTGTGTTTTTTTTGTTGGTTGTTGTTGTTCGTTTGTCTTGTTTTTCAAATGTGCAATGTTTCATTAAGGTCTGCTGGGGAAAACATTCATTCATTCACAGTGAGAGAGAGAGTGAGTTGTTCTTTTTTTTTTTGTAACCACCAGTGGTGCGGCAATGAACGTTTGCATGAGTGTGTTGATGTTATGTTAAAATAATATAAAAAAAAAAAAACTTAATGTACATGTTTTTAAGTTAACAATTGTTGTTGGGTTTTTTTTAGCATTTATTTTGCAATTAATATGAACATTTTCATGATCACCCATCCCGACTGTGCAGAGGAGGGAGATTGCTGTTGCCATTTTTAATGATGCGCTCGCTGCATGTTTTGTTTAAACATTTCATGGGATGTTTCGCTGTGTTTTTTTTTTTAACATTTTCACTGTTCATTTGTAAAGATTGTCCGTTCGTCCGTCCGTCGGTCGGTCTGTGACTGCTGTAACATTTACATTTGCCAAAGTCAATAACACTGTCATTTACTTTGTGTTTGGCCACTCGCTCCCTTTGATCGGTTTGGCAGTAGTTGTTGACATTCAAGGATGCCTTACGAGTCTTTGGTGTTAAGAAGGTTGAGTTTGATTTTAATTAGCATTCACTTTTAATTTACAGGGTTCTCCAACAAGAGTTGTTATTTTGTAACTAGTAAGTTGTAATGCGCCTATGGCGCCCGTTAATTTGCTTGAGAAAGTATTTGTTACTTCATTTTAAAAATTTTGTAAAAAAATATTTTGAAAAAAAATTTTTGTAAAAAAAAATTTCGAAAAAAAATAAAATTTGTGGAAAAAAAATTTTTGCTGAAAAAAAAAATTTTTGTTAAAAAAAAAAATTTTGTTGAAAAAAAAATTTTTGTGGAAAAAAAAAATTTTGTTGAAAAAAAAATTTTTGCTGAAAAAAAAAAATTTGTTGAAAAAAAAAATTTTTGTGGAAAAAAAAAATTTTGTTGAAAAAAAAAAATTTTGTGGAAAAAAAAAAATTTCTTGAAAAAAAAAATTTCTTGAAAAAAAAAAATTGGAAAAAAAAAATTTTTGTAAAAAAAAAATATGTAAGAAAAAAAAATTTTGGTAAAAAAAAAATTTGGGGAAAAAACAAATTGGGGAAAACACAATTTCTGTACAAAAAAATATTATTTTTTTTATTATTATTATTTATAGAATTATTATAGAATGCCTATTTAAATTCCTACGTACTGCGTGACAGAGTCAGTGAATCAGGGAATCAGGGAATCAGGGAATCAGTGTATCAGTGAATCAGTGTCGAGGGTAAATATATATTAAGATTCAATGGAAAATTTAATTTTTTGAGATAAATGATCGGATGTTTATTCCATAATAAAGGGGAAGGTATGCCGTTAATAATGAAAAACAAAATCAGAAAAAAAAAACCACCTAGACCACGCTTACAGGACCATATCCGATTGATATTGACATATGACATGATATTCTCCATAACCAAATCGCAAAGTGGCTGCCCTATGTCCTCGATAGCCTCTCGAATTCTATCTTTGAGGTATTGATTGGACGCTGGTTTGTTGGCGTAGACCTTATCTTTCACTTGGCCCCAAAAGGAAGAAGTCGCAAGGTGTTAAATCACAAGATCTCGGTGGTCAATTGTGATCAGCTCTTGGAGAGATAACACGGTCCGGAAACTTCTCCCATGGTTTCGTTGCTTGTGTGGCAGGTAGCGCCGTCTTGTTGAAAGTAAACGTTGTCCAGATCAATATCATGCAACTCTGATAGCGCAATCCATTCACCGTAACTGTTGATCCAACCTCATTTTCGAAAAGGTCCAATGACCCCGCCGGACCATAAACCGCACCAAACAGTCACACGTTGAGGAGAAGCCTCTCCTTCTCAACAATAACTCTTGTGTTTTTTTGTAATGAGTTTCAAGCTGACGGTTGTCTGCTGACATGCTGAACAATTTTTCTTTTTAGTTGGTGCTATTATTTTGATCGCAGCTGTACATATTGGAACTTTCCTAAAAGTATTAAAATATTTGCTATTTATTAGACATATAACACCACAGTGCCAGTTTCATATACTGGTAAGAACATCACCATCATTTTTCAGCGGCCCTTGTCAGTAAGAGCACAACCCATAAATTTCTTTAGACAAAACATTAGTCTATCGTGGTCGGCTTTAAACAGTAAACAGCGGTCAGTGAGTATACACAATTATATCGTGTACAGCTTACTGATTTGAGAGAAGTCTGTCTGTCTGTTTGCTCCTTTATGAAATGTTAAGGGGAAATACATGCGAGTAGTACGCATTAAGAACAAATGCACCATTCACCACAAAACAACTTTTGCATTTCCATTATTTTGCACTAAATCAAACCAATTGCTGTGTATACTAAGTGCATTCGTTATGTTTAGTTATGTTTTAATACATTTCGCAATTGTTGCTAATTGTTAATACTCATATACATAAATACATATTTATGATAAATCCGATGGGAACAACCTAAACTGTAATAGAGGGGCCTCCACTCAAATTTGGGCAATTTTCTTTTGGTCGGCTGGTGGTGGAAATGTTACGGTGAAAACGAATTGCTATACTTTAAGAATCAAAAAAGCTTTTATCAACCGTGCAAGGTCATTCTTCGATGAATCAACGAGGCATGTTTCTATAGTAGAAATACCCATTCTCTGAAATTAATCAAACTGCAATTCACTAATTTGAGATATCTGAGAAGAATTCATTATTCTGTTTTCGTAAGTTTTACTTTCGATGATTCCACTTTGGTTGCAAAACTGCAGGAGTGGCAAACGGACAAATGTGATGTGACCTCGACAGTTTGCCACCCTGGGTAAACCTTGGCCTGTCATTTGGAGCAGAACGCCTGACCAACTTAGTGCATTGTGTCAAAATGTATTTGTCCAAAATCACAAGTGACACGCCATGAGAACTATCCCGTGGCCTCCTCTGCAAACTAAGACACAACAATTGCCTTATTATTTCTCGTGACACGTGTAATGTTAATCAGTCTGCTATTAAATAAACATTCTCTCTTTGTCGATGGAAAAAAACAAACTCCCATAAAACAAACTCGCTGCAAGACATGATTTCCCCTCCGATTTCTAAGACACGACTCTTTCATAGCTGTACCAAAACAGTTGGCCACCGCGCCACTCTCATCATCATTTACAGTTGAACAGTGGTGGAAGAGTTCACTTTGCAGCGCATAAAATTTGCACCTTTTCTCGGCCAACAGCCAGACTTAGTTGCACTTGTTTTGTTCAACACGCAAAAGGTCACCAACTGCTGTTAAACATGACAGTGGCAGCAACAGCCAACAGACGAAACGAAGTAAACCAACCTTGTTTTGAGTTTTTTTGTTTTTGGGATTATCGTTAGTTTGTCTGTTTGTTGCACTACTCTCGTTGTCGTTTTTATTTTCTGTAATTTGTTGCATGTTGCATTTCGATTGTTCTTGTTGCCTGTTGTCTGTTGCCTGTTATCGGAATGCAATATTTCGTTACGTTGTAATGTAATTAACATTACATTAATTATACGTTTTATGTGAAATTATAACGCTTGTGAAATTCAGTTGTCGGTGTTGAAAGGCGGTTGTTTTTGTTTTTTTTTTGGATCAGGGGGAAATTTGTTTATGGCGACGTTAATAGTGACTGACAGTGTAGGTTGCCATTTTACAAAGTCGTAGCGAAAGGGTTTAAACGAATAGAAATGTTCTGAACGGGGAGTTTTTTTTTTTGGTGTAGAGTGTATGGACCGTAGTAGTACCTATCCTGTTTTTGAAGTAAAGCCTTTTTAAGAAAGACCGGATTTAATGTTTACTTTGTATGGCGTAGTTTATTTAGCTGGCCCTTGGCATTTCTTAAATATTTCTTTACCTACTTACTTATTTCCCTTAACATTGTTTGAAGGAACAGTCGGGGAACTTCTCACGAATCAGTGAGCTGTGTACGATATAATTTCTAAATTTCTTCAGTTTACGATTAGAGTAAAATTGCAATATTACTTTCAACTGTCAGAAGAAGGCAGAAGATGACATTGTTGGCAACAACAAAATACAAAAATGTTTGTGAATGGTCTCCTAAGTAGAAACATCAACAAACAGTTACTGCCTGTTTCCATAAATCGAACTTCCATAAATCACTGATAAAAATCATTTTATTGGGCATTCAATTTTGACAATTTGCAACGAACGAACAAATTCGAATTATGGAAACAGGCAGTTAATTTCTATGGTTTTTTTTTAAATGTAAAAAAAATATATATTTTGATATAAATTGCCATAACTTGAAAATGAATGATTTAAATAAATAAATTTTAAAAAAAATTATAACTAAAATATACGTTTTAAATCGTTGCCTTTGGTGCATTTGAACACGAAGTTCAGTTGAACTGGACAATTTTCTTCTTCAAATGGTTTTTTTTTTGGAACAAAAAAATTATAAAAAATCGAAAATGACAATAAGTGTTCATTTTCAGTAGCTTATCAAATTTTTTCAAACTTTTTTTGTTGAAATTTTTCTAAAAAATCAAAAAATTACAGAAGTTTATCCATTTTCTTTCTAAAAAAAAATTATGACTAAATTAGGCATTTAAAATCATTGCCTTTGAATACGAAGTACAGCTAAACCGGGCCATTTTTTTATTCAAATTTTTTTTAAAGAATTTATAAAAAATCGAAGATGACAATAAGTGTTAATTTGCAGTAGTTTGTCCATTTTTTCAATTTTTTTTTGTTGAAATTTTTTTCTAAAAAATTTTTGTACAAAATTTTCTTTTAAAAAAAAAATTATGACTAAACTATGTATTTTAAATCAATGCCTTTATTTTTTTATTCTTTTTTTTAAAAAAAAAACTAAAAATTCGTGTTAATTTTCCATTTATTATTTTTTTCAAATTTTTTTTGTTGGAAAAAAATTGTCATAACTTGAAAATGAATTGTCCGATTTATTTTAAATAAATTTTAAAAAAATTTATGACTGAACAATTTGTTTTATATATTTGCTTTGTTGCATTTGAGTACGAAGTACAGTTAAACTGTGCAATTTTAACATTAATTTTTTTTTTTTTTAAATATTATGAAAAATCGAAAATGACAATAATTGTTAATTTTCAGTAGCTTATCAAAATTTTCTTTTGTTTAAAAAATTTCCTAAAAAATGAAGTGTTATTTTTTAGTAGTTTTCCTAGTTTATCATGAATCCTCATATCTGACAATATATGGGCATTTCCGCCGATACGTACGTTCGCGACCACATGTTTATTGCTATTATTATGAAAACTAAAACTCAATGAAAGCCATCTTTTGTACTAAATATAGAGCTACCAAAATGTTATCGAATCACAAAAAAAAATCGAGAAAAACGATGTGTTCTATATTTTTTGTACAACAAAAGCGTACGAACGTACGTTCGCTACCCACGGAAATGACCATATGTACATTTAAAAAAATCGTAGTGTTAGTTTTTAGTAGTTTATCAAATTTTTTCAATCTTTTTTTTGGTTGAAAAAATTCCTAAAAAATAAAAATTAAGTGTTATTTTTTTAGTAGTTTATCATGAATCCTCATATCTTACAATTCAAATGCAATTTTTTATTTCATTTTTTTTTTTTTTTAAATTCATAAAAAATCGTTTATATTTAAAAAAAATCGTAGTGTTAATTTTTAGTAAAATTTTGTCAAACTTTTTTTTGGTTGAAAAAATTCCTAAAAAATCAAAAATTTAGTGTTATTTTTTTAGTAGTTTTCGTAGTTTATCATGAATCCTCATATCTTACAATTCAAATGCAATTTTTTTATTTCATTTTTTTTTTTTAAATTCATAAAAAATCGTTTATATTTAAAAAAATCGTAGTGTTAATTTTTAGTAAAATTTTGTCAAACTTTTTTTTGGTTGAAAAAATTCCTAAAATATCAAAAATCGAGTGTTATTTTTCAGTTGTTTATCATGAAACCTCATATCTTACAATTCAATTGAGATATAGATCATTAAAATCCAGGAAGTACTTTCGATTTTATTCACAATTTACTGAGGGGACCCTTTTTTCGCCTTAACTTGGTTAATAACTCTAAAACTGTAGTTTGGTTTCATATAGAATTTAAAATAATTCTGTGATTTTCACAAGCAATATTTTCACACTTACGTAAGTGCATTTTTGTCGACTTTGAGGTATTGACACCAAATTGCAAAATTGTTAATGCTGATTCGATTTGTCTAAACTTTTATTAAAAATACCAAAAAACAACTTAGGTTTCTAAAAATTGTTTTCATCATTAACGACATAAGTATCACAGTTAAATTTCTTTCGCAAAGAAAAACGTACGTGCACATAAGTTGTTACTTGCGAAAAAATTTCAATTATGTTTCGATTTGTTTCTTTTAATAACCGCTTAAAAAGAATTGGGTGCTTATTTCTTGCTGATAAAATCAACATGTTCTAAATGAGACTATTGATTTTCACAAAAAACATCTTAAGTGGAGATACGCTGTTATTTGCATTTTTTTTATATATTATTAACAGTTTATTTTGAAATTTTTTGAATCCTACTATCAGATATATTGTTTGTATAGCCGTGTTCTACATATCCATTAACAATTTTTTTTTAAATGCCGAAAATTATGTATTTTGACTCTTCTAAAAAATTTGATTTTAACAGCTTAAGCGGTTCCTTATGAAAACCACATTAGTTAGTGGTCAACTTGTGAGCAATTATTTCAAAGAAATTTCACAATTCGTTTTCAAGTTATGACAATTTATGAAGCGAATTTTTTTTTTTAAAAAATATTAAAAAAATACCTTTTGATAGAACTACAATTTTCGACCATTTTTGTACTCAGGGGACCACAGTACATCGGAATTATATAATTATATTTTGTCTTCTGAATAGTGTACTCTGCTATTCGTATCTAGCGGATTTCCATTGAATATTGACAAAGGTTACAAACGGAATGACAAAGTCAATACGGACACCCTTAAATAGTGAAGAAATTCCATAATCATTTTAAAGGGTTTGATTTGTGTAAAAACACATTCATTGTTAATTCAATACATTTCCGGTTTTAGTGCGATTTTAAGAGCCCTCCATTACTGATAATGGGATTTTAGATTCCCTAATTACAACCCTCAGTCAATAGGAGAACAATAGTATTAAATAATCGTAATTTACTGTTAAACTATTGAAGATGCATATATAAAGAGCGATTCATCGTACGAATGGAATCAGTGCCTTCGAATGATACCCGGTTCGAACATGCAAGGCCTACCGGTAATTGGAGTTTTATTGCATGGTCTCCTGTACGCCAGCTCTGCCCATGTAAGTTACAAATTGAGTTGCATACTGCCCGATTGATCACTAACAGCATTTCCGACAGTACAATCTCGATATCCTGGAAGTGGAATGGAATACAACCACTCCCGATTTAGTTGATGTCGATCTGAAACCTGTCCAACCCACACGTGGTGTCTTTGGTGTCAGTGGCTATATTGACTTCAAGGAGGACATTAATACGGACATTGCCCTGGGCCAGGTGAAAGTCTTCTACAGCAGCAATGGCATCAGCTATCAACTGTCGCCGTTTCGTATACCACAACAGCCCTTAACAAAGGCTTTCAATTCAGCCTACAAGGAATATTTGATGGAACGAATGGTTGAATGCTGTGAAAATCCGCCGCACGCTAATTTCTTTGTGTCGCCGCTGACTAAACGTTTGATAACATGTGAGAATTGTATATTTCCCAGTGACAATTTCCCATCGACAATGCGTCCCGGCTACTATCGTTTGGTTATAATGATTGAAGTTAAACCGGAAGTGGCCATATCCGTTTTGCTGAAATTGGAATTGGATTAGAGTGTTGTATCCGAATAGAAGAGGAATCGAAAGAAAAAATAAAATTTCCGTTCTGTTTAAATATATTTTTTTGTAAAACATTCAAGCATCCAATCACAATGTCGGGAAACCGACGTCATAATTACTAGCGATAAGCGGAATATACTAAGCCAAATAATCGGATTGACTGGGCGGAGTTAACAATAGGTTGGTGGTCGTCAAAGGGGATTACAGAATAACTCAACGAGATCTTGTCAGCATAAATTGATCAGAGTTGTTTTTTAAAGTGAGTTTTAGTCGCACTGTCACCCTGAGTAACAATGGAACGGATGCAAATGATACCCCTTACCGCCCAGTATGGTCCTAGGGGTTATTCATTAAATCATTCTGTGTCGAATTACGTCAGCATCAGTTTGTACGTGGCAAAGTGTAATTTTGTTCATTAAAGAAGTTATAAGAATTTTATAAAAGTCCTTCTGCACTTGCCCTGTCTGGAAACTGGTCTGGGATCAACACCGGACTCGTATGTCTTTAGGGACCTAGGCGATCTGGCCGACACAGGATCTTTTTTAGGCGTTCTGAATGGTTTAACGGGAGGAACTGGGGATACGATCCACAGACGGTCCACTAACATCATCAAGACGGCGGATTGAGATTACCAGACTCAGACAAGTTCAAACTCCAAATTTCACTAATTTTCATAACCTCACTGGTTCTAATTTAATAACATACATTTTAAGAAATCTTTATTTAAATGCTGGCTATTTTGGCAAAACATTATTAACCTGTTGGTATAAGTACCGCAAAGGCCGCGCAATATTAGCCCAATTCCACTTTTAGTAGAATCGAAACAGCAGCTGTCGCCCCCTCATAGGCCACCTTAACTACCAGTCTATAGTAGCCGGGACGCAAGGCCGATGGAAAATTCTCACTGGGAAACAAACAATTTCCACAGTCCACCAAACGTTTGGTTAACGGCGATTCGAAGACGTCCACATCGGGGGCATCTTTACAGCACTCAATCATTGCATCCATTAGATACTCCTTGTAGGGACGATTCATAGCCTGCGTCACCGATTGCTGAGGTATACGAAACGGAGACAGCTGATAGGAAATGCCATTGGGGCTGTAGAGGATTTTCACTTCAAGTATCGCAGCATCCGTAGCAATGTCCTCTTTGATATCAATCGAACCACTCAGGCCAAAAACGCCACGAGATGGACGGACAACATGCCAGTTGTTCTCAATAATATGCGGCATTGTGGAATTCGAGTCGACTTCTAGCACATCGATATTATACTGATGGGAGAGGGATAAATTGGAGAAATCAAATATTCAATAGTTTGCATTTTACTTACGGCTTTTGTGTTGTATAGGATTCCTATGAGAACTGGTAGAACTCTGAGCAGTTGACTCATAGTTGTGCTTTGAAATTGTAGGCGCCCTCACCACGTTAAATATGTTTTGTAGTGGGGCGATTAACTGTTTTTCAAAAAAAAATAATCTGATAAATTCGTATTTAATAATAGTATTTACACGGTAAATATATGTTGTCGAATATGAACAAGCAAATTTGAGTTCGCGTCGCATGTTTTCAACCGAAGACAAACATTAAATAACTTTTGATTTAATAAACCTTTTTTTGAAGTTCTGTCAGTAAGGGCTATTGATTATAGGCAAACCCCTAATCAACAGAAAGGATTCGCCCACATAGCAATTTCTCGAATTTCTCGCTCTTCATGCGAACCGGGTTTAGTTGGCATGCTTGGGGCGATGGTGCCATCATGGTTCAAGTAAAACTCACAACAAACGGTAGACAAGACTGCATGAATCACTTTGAAATAAAGAAGAAACTCTAAATTCAATATAATTGAAAAAGGTCCATCTTCTTAATATATATTTACCCTCGACACTGATTCACTGATTCACTGATACACTGATTCACTGACTCTGTCACGCAGTACGTAGGAATTTAAATAGGCATTCTATAATTTTCTATAAATAATAATAATAAAAAAAATAATATTTTTTTTTGTACAGAAATTGTTTTCCCCAAATTTTTTTTTTCCAAAATTTTTTTTTCAACAAAATTTTTTTTTTTTCCAACAAAAATTTTTTTTTTTACAAAAATTTTTTTTTTTTACAAAATTTTTTTTTTCAACAAAAATTTTGTTTTCCAAATTTTTTTTTTCAACAAACTTTTTTTTTTCCACAAAAATTTTTTTTTCCAACAAAATTTTTTTTTCCACAAACATTTTTTTTTCAACAACAATTTTTTTTTTTCAACAAAATTTTTTTTTTCCACAACAATTTTTTTTTTCAACATTTTTTTTCCATATTTCAACGGGCGCCATAGGCGCATTACAACTTACTAGTACAAAATATTAAACATTAAATTATTAACATATCTTTAAAATATCTTTTGAGGATTTTTTTCTATTTTGTCGATTTTAAAGTTACAATTGTTCATAATGTGAATCAACAGTTTGTATTTCATATGCATTTAAAATGCTAGTAGACAACATTCATGGTCCCCGTTGTCAGACGGTGCTCACCGGCGACACTGTGCCGGCCGTAGCCGAGAGTTTGCGACTTTGTCCTCGAATACCGACTCGCCATCGATCTCAACCATTCATCAATTCGCGCACCAGCCTGTTGCGAATTGTACACAAAGACCTCGCATTATTCATTTACCAGTTGCAATTGAAGAGACACGTCCCTCCGCGTCGTTATCGATTCTTAGTTTGGTCCTTCGAGCAGCAAACTCGTTGATTGCACGAAAAATTATATTTTATGATGGAGCGCATTTTGATATCGGCAGCTCTGATTATAAGCAAAACTGGCGCATCTGGGGATCGGAGAAACTGCACGTGGTCGTCGACCGGGCAATGCAACTTAAAAGAGAGTGAGTGTTCGGTGTGAATTTGTGAATGGCGCCCATTTTTGTTTGCAATTGTGAAGGACATTGGAAGGACTTGCTTACTTGTTTCCCTTAACATTCCATGAAGGAACAGACGGAGGGAACTTCTCTCAAATCAGTGAGCTGTGTACTATATGTATACTCACTGTCCGGGACCTACTTTTTAAAGACTCCGGTTCCGAAATGCTAACACTTTTTAGAGAATTGTACATGGCTTAGAGATTCCTCTCTTACTCGTAAAGTCGCCAGCAATTACGAGGTGGAAGCAGCCGCCGAGAAATGTTTGATGGTCTTAGCCGGTTTCGAACCTGGGTTCTTCTGTGTGACAGTCGCACACATTACCTACCACACCAAGGCCCTCCACGGATAGCAGTCCTAAATGTTTTAAATAGTACGTCTTCACAAGTGCAAAATTTCGTCAGTCTCTTGTCTGATTTTGTCTGCCCTAACATTTTTCAAGGGGCGAAGACTTCTTTATGATAATACATTTCAAATATGGCGACAATTTGAAATCTTTTTAACAAACTCTTTATTTTCACAAACTCTTTAAAATAACCCCAACAAGCATCACCAATATTTTTAGTCCGATTCCAGTTTCAATAGAATCGATGAAGCCGCTGTCGCCACCTTATACGCCATCTTAAACACCAGCCTATAGTAGCCGGGACGCACGACAGATGGAAAATTTACACTCGGATACAAACAATTCGTACAGTCCACCAAACGTTTCGTTAACGGCGACACAAAGACATCAACATTTGGGGCATTTGTACAGCACTCAAGCATTGAATCCATCAGATATTCCTTGTAGGGATGATTTAAAGCCTGCGTCACTGACTGGATAGGTATACGAAAAGGAGACCGTTGGTAGGAAATGCCATTCGGGCTGTAGAATATTCGCACTTCAAGGGTGGCAAGATCCGAATCGATGTCCTCTTTAATGTCAATGAAACCGCTCATGCCGAAAACGCCACGAGATGGACGTACAACTCTCCATTTGTTCTCAAAAATCTCCGGCATTGTTGAGTTGGTATCGACTTCGACCACATCGATATTGTACTTGGGGAAAAATAAATTTGAGAAATCGAATAGAGGGACAATAGTTGGTATTCTAATTACGGCTTTAGTGTTGTATACGATTCCCATGAGAACCAGTAGAACTCTTAGCAGTTGTCTCATATTTGTCCGTTGCAGCTTAAACCGGTGGACTGAAGCTGTTGGCGTACTTACCGCTCTAAATATGCGTTGAAGTGAATGTTGTTATTGATGAGATGATTCATTTTAATATTTTTATTAATGGAATTAACTTGATAATTCATATTTAATAATAGTATTGAGAAACATGTTTCCAACAGAAAGAAACCATTAATGGGTTAAATTGTATGATACTCTACAACACGCCCTTAAATGTTGTTAGATAACAAAGTTTTTAACGGTGTTGCAACAATGTATCCATCGGATAAGGTTGCTGGTAACTGCACCCAGATTAAAAAAACGGGAAAATAGCGAGAACTTTATCGTGTCAGATTGCTTTACATTGTATTTGTAGGGTATGTACATATATACAGCATAAAATTGTATACCGGGTGGTCCATTTTATGCTTTATTATTGATTAATATATTCTTCTGACAGTAACAAGTCTTTCACCAAATTTTCTGTAAATAAAATTTGAAGGCAAAGTTTGCCGGGGTCAGCTAGTTAAAAATAAAAAAGTTCTTATAATCGAAAATATTCCAAATTTTAAAAAATATTTCCAATTTTAAAAAATATTTCAAGTTTTAAAAAATATTTCAAATTTTAAAAAATATTTCAAATTTTAAAAAATATTTCAAATTTAAAAAAATATTTCAAATTTTAAAAAATATTTCAAATACTAAAAATATTTCATATATAAAAAATATTTCAAATTTTTAAAAAAAAAATCAAATTTTAAAAAATATTTCTATATCACACTGAAATGCGTTTGTATTTCAAAATATAAAAAATATTTGAAATTTAAAAAAATATTCCAAGTTTTAAAAAAACATTTCAAATTTTAAAAATATTTAAAATTTTAAAAAATATTTGAAATTTTAAAAAATATTTGAAATTTTAAAAAATATTTGAAATTTTAAAAAAAATATTTAAAATTTTAAAAATATTTCAAATTTTAAAAAATATTTCCCATTTTAAAAATATTTCCAGTTTTACAAAAAATGTCAAATTTTAAAAAATATTTCAAATTTTAAAAAATATTACAAATTTTAAAATATATTTTAAATTTAAAAAAAAAAATTAAATTTTAAAATATATTTAAAATATTAAAAAATATTTCAAATTTTAATAATATTTCCCATTTTAAAAATATTTCCAGTTTTACAAAATATGTCAAATTTTAAAAAAATATTTGAAATTTTAAAAAATATTTGAAATTTTAGAAAATATTTGAAATTTTAAAAAAATATTTCTAATACTAAAAATATTTCATATATAAAAAATATTTCAAATTTAAAAAAAAAAATTCAAATTTTAAAAAATATTTCTATATCACACTGAAATGCGTTTGTATTTCAAAATATAAAAAATATTTGAAATTTGAAAAATATTCCAAATTTTAAAAAAACATTTCAAATTTTAAAAATATTTGAAATTTTAAAAAATATTTGAAATTTTAAAAAAAAATATTTGAAATTTTAAAAATATTTCAAATTTTAACAAATATTTCAAATTTTAAAAAAATATTTCAAATTATTAAAAATATTTCCAATTTTAAAAAATATTTCCCATTTTAAAAATATTTCCAGTTTTACAAAATATGTCAAATTTTAAAAATTATTTGAAATTTTAAAAATATTTCAAATTTTAAAAAATATTTCAAATTTTAAAAATATTTCCAATTTTAAAAAATATTTAAAATTTTATAATATATTTCAAATTTTAAAAAATATTTCAAAGTTTAAAAAATATTTCAAATTTTAAAAAAATATCCCAAATTTTAAAAAATATTCCAAATTTTAAAAAAATATTTAAAATTTTAAAAATATTTCAAATTTTAAAAAAAAATTCATATTTTAAAAATATTTCCAATTTTAAAAAATATTTCAAATTTTAAAAAATATTTCAAATTTTAAAAAATATTTCAAATTTTAAAAAATATTTCAAATTTTAAAAAATATTCCAAATTTTAAAAATATTTCAAATTTTATAAATATTTCCCATTTTAAAAAATATTTTCGAGGTTGAAGCAGCAGCTTACTCGTAAAGTCGCCAGCATTTACGGGGAAAAAAGCCGCGGGAACATTTTTGATGGGCTTTTCCAGGTTTGGAAATATTTGCTATTTCTAATAAACCAATAATATGTCGGAATTTATAAAAACATGTATTTGGATCATCCTTTATTTAATTCATTACGAAAAAATATCTCTGAAATTAATCGAATAAATTTTATCGCTACCTTAAAATGCAAAAGTGCCACGTCCAGTTTTTACACGTGAGATCAACTACGTTCCAAGTTGTTTGTTTTTTGACAACGCCATGGACTTGAAGCTTTTGGCCATCGCTTCGTAAACAGGAAAAAAATAAAATAACGGTCCTTTTTGTATATTCTATTCGATGCATTAGCATCTTCTCTTTCGTTTTGGACTTTGGCATTTTTGCACTCTGACTTTCTACAACGAACTTTACATTTATTTACAACACATTCGATATATTTTCCCCGACCCATTTTATGCATCTAGTCCATTTCCACTTTCAACAGAACCCATACGGTAAAGTCTGGCTTATGCATCGTGAGCACCAGTCTATAGAAACCGAGACGTAGCACTGTCGGTAAATTATCATTGGGAAATACACAATTTTCACATTTCACAAAACGTTTCGTCAGAGGTGACACAAATTTGTCGACAATATTTAGGGCATTCGTACAGCACTCGACCATGGTATTCATCAAGTAGTTCTTGTAGGCAAGATTCAAGGCTGCCGTCGCCGATTGTTGGGGTATACGAAACGGGGACAACTGATAGGTAATGCCATTGGGGCTATAAAATATGTTCTCTTCAAGAATCGCACTATCCGTATCGATATCCTGTTTAATTTCCATGGTGCCAACGACTTCGTAAACTCCACGAGATGGACTCACAGTTTTTCCCGAACAGTCAATGACATCGGTATCGGTTGAATTGCAACCAAATTCTATAGTATCTATATTAAACTAAGAGAACAAATATTGAGGTCGACAACATCGCCGAGAAGCTATTTGCTACTTACTTTGAATGCTAAGGTGTGATATGGAAGTCCTGTAAGGAGCAAAGATACCTTCAAAAGTATATTCATGTTTATTCAGACTAATTTGCTAGTACTAACTGATGCGATTGTCATACGTCCACCTCTATATATGTATGTTGTTTAGCTGAATTTAATTACAATGTACGAGCAAATAATTATATGTATCAGAATACGAAGCAAGTCAGTGAATATGTGGTTGATACTAATCTGATAATCTGTATTTAATACCAGTGTTTACGGGACAAATACCTGCTGGTTGATTATAGGCGTTATTTTGTTTCCGTGATGTGAATCGTTGGACAGCGTTGGTAACTTCCGAAGTTAATGCAGTGGGCTTTGGTGGAAATGAGACATCACCCACCCAACGCGTCTGTTGTTCGCAAGTTTTGTGCAAAATGTTCGTAAGACTGTCATATAAAGGGTGTTTTTTTTGGAGAGGTATAGTATTTTGAAATGGAATAAAATAAAGTTTTTTGTTTTAAATTGACATGAAATTTACTTTATACGAAAGATATTCTTCTGACATTATAATTTAAATATGATCGCCACAGCTGGCTCGGACTTTGGCCTTAGAATAGGCCGAAATCGACATAATTATATGTCGATAATTCCCCATATACGGAGAACACTACGTGACAAAAAAAACCAAAAAAAAGTTCCGTGTCTCCTAGTTTTGCCCAAAATCATGCACTTTTTTGTATGAGTCCCCAAGATTTTGGGACTCGGTGTAATTTTTCCAAAAAAAAAGTCACTATTTTCTCAGACTCATACCTTGCAAACCGTTTGGAATGAGGCAAAGTTGTAGCTCTTGTCATGAAGAACAAAAAGAGTTAACATATAAAAAAAATCATCTTAATGGTCAACCTTTTGTGTCCTTTTGTTCAAACCGTTCAAAGTTCAAGGAAACAGTGAACTACAAAAATGAACCCAAGATCTCAATAGACAACTTTCAAGAACATATGAACTTCCTAGGAATTATTCCTAAAGGTGTATCGATGCACATTTACTTTCTCGAATAGCATTAGCCAATTTTTGGAGCGTATGAGTAATAATCATTTGAAAGCCAAGGTGGTGATTAATTAAATTGAATTGTCATATTTTTTTATTAAAATAGCTTGAAACGTGTAAAAACGAATTGGAATTATATTTTATTTAATGTTTGGTAGGCGTAAAGGGTGTCCCAAAATTAACTCATGATTTTTTAGCTGTCACCTTATGGCCTAGTGGAGCAATTAATTTCTAGAGTGGACGAAATTACAGAAAAATTTAACTGATATTATAAATAAGTACCCTACGATCGTCGGGGCACGATAAAAGATTTAAGGATATTCTACACGGTTCAGTGCACATTTGAATGTATTCCATCGATGTGCCCTACAACACAAACGAAACACCCATCACTTCGTGGTTTGTGCGATTTCCGGGAATGCACCTAACTATCCTCCTATCCTAACCCCTGTAAGTACTGCTGCGTGTAATAAATAATTTATTAATTTTCATCCAAATAAATGTTTATAAATGCAATAGTTAATATTATTTTTTTCATTGCTAATTACTGAAACATTCATGAAATCCACAAAAGATTGCATAGTTATTAAGCATAACATTAGTTCAGTCGATGTCACTAATCCAATTCGAGTTTTAATAAAGCCGTCATGGCAATAGCTGGTGTACGCGTCTGCAGCATTAGTCTGTAAAAACCGGGACGCAGTGCTGATGGAAAATTGTCACTGGGAAAGATACAATTTTCACACTGTACCAAACGTTTCGTCAATGGCGACACAAACCGGCCGACAACTTCTACGGCATTTGTACAGCACTGCAGCATCGTCTCCATGACATAGTCCTTGTAGGGATGATTCAAAGCACTCGTCAATGATTGTTTCGGCACTCGGAAAGGCGACAGTTGATATGCTATGCCATTGGAACTGTAGTATATTTTCACCTCAAAAACGGTTGCATCCGAGTCGATGTCCTGTTTGACGTGCATGAAACCGCTGAGGCCGAACACACCACGAGATGGACGAACAACGTGTCCTATGCCGTCAATAATATCGGGTTCTGTGGTATTGGTACCGAATTCGATTACATCCACATTATACTAAATGAAAAGAAAAATACGGGTGATTTCCCAATCTCTGAGGAATAGTACGAGAAGGTTTTTGTTACTTACAGCCAGTGAGCCATAGGCAAATCCTGTGAGGATTAACAATAACTTAAAAAAATAATGCATGTTTATGTAGTTTTGTTGTTCCGCACAAACTAAATGAAGCCGAGATCATATCTGGCTCGATATATATACTGCTTAGAAATTATATAATTGCATTTAGCTGTACACGATTAATGTAACTAAAAGCGAACGAAAAAAAATCGTATCTAATAGCAGTATTTACTGGATAAATACATGCTGTTAACTTAAGTAATTTAAAGCATGTTATATTTAATTTTTTTCCACCCACATCGGAAATCGTGTAATAATATTACTACGCCCAACACAATCTTAGCCAAAGTCTGTTTTTAGTAATGCTTTAACTGGATCAGGTTTTCGAGAAAAGTAATGGTAACTCTTGCCAAGCCCCTTCTGTCACCTCCCATACAAGTTTACTACTCCATTCACTTAGGAAAATGGAAAATAACAGTATTTGTATACGGAGAGAAAATATGTTAAAAATGTGATATATGATGTTATGCTAACATTTATAAGATTATATGCAATCATATACATGTTGTATGCAAATATATATATGATTGTATGCAATATGATATATATTTATGCGCAAACATATATTTATGATTATATTCAATTATATATATGATTATATTTAATCATATATATTTTTGTATGCAAACACATATATGTTTGGGAACATTGCTGCCCAAAACATAATATATTTGGAATTTGTTCCAAACATAATATCGAGCCCGCGAAAAAGACTTATGCGCCATTCCTTTTGAAACTCTATGTTTCATGAAATTCGACAGAAAATCGACCAACGCTCGCAATCCGAAAATATTAAAAACTAGTAAGTTGTATGGCGCCCGTTGAAGTATGGAAAAAAAATTTTGTTGAAAAACAAAATTTTTCTGGAAAAAAAAAAATTTTGTGGAAAAAAAAAAATTTTGTTGAAAAAAAAATATTTTAAAAAAAAATTTTTTTGTAAAAAAAAAAAATTTTAAAAAAAAATTTTTTTGTAAAAAAAAAATTTGTAAAAAAAAAATTTGGGGAAAACACAATTTCTGTACAAAAAAAAATATTATTTTTTTTATTATTATTATTTATTTTTTTTTATTATATTTATTTATTTTATTATATTTATATATTTATTATCAATTGTATATTGACCACCACTCGCCTTTATGCTTGACCACACAAAAAATCCTCTCCTGTAAAATTTTCTTTTTGGTTCTAACGCCTTTTTTGCGGCTAGGGCTCGATTGTGACATGTTCCAAACATATATATGTTACCTGCAAAATATGTTTATTAGACATGGAGGTGAAAAATGGTGCCACGTCCCTTTTTCCTTACTTTTATAGTCTAATATAGTCTATATATGACAAATTCCCGGTCGGTGATACTAGAACTTCCATGATGAGCCTTACTTTATAGATATATAGTATTTTATAAAGGGGCGTGGCACCGCCCACCTTTTTAATTTTGGTACTAATAGTCAATTTTTCATTCATACCACTAAATGTTCGTAAATGTTAAGGTGTATGGGCTGTGTCGAATCATGCCCTAGTATTGCCTATGACTCTTTCCAAGATGACAGTAACATCCTGTAAAAGTTTCATGATTTTCTAGAGATTGCGTTATTGTGCGAAAAAGTGCAAGTTCACATTTCGGACAAAATTCAATGACTTTACGTGCAAGACAGATAGCTCTCAGCCAATTGAAAATTCTCAACCAAACCTTTAGTCATTCGCAGAAGGTTATACAGTAGGTTGCGTTCAGATAGTTTATGAAATGTTTAGGGAAATGCGTACAAAGCTCGGTTTTAAGAAACATATTGGAGAGGCAATAATATATCGTGAATTTCGTTTACAGGAAATTATCCAACCATATTCTTATTCTGCAGTGGATGCTTCTCGTGACATGGTTTTATATCTGTGGAATCTTCAAATATTACAATCGTCAGTGATATTGAAATGAAATTTGTGTAGCTTTTATTGCCATTTATAGAAAATCGAGCCCATGAATCAACTGTGATATTTCAGCGCTAAGTATTCCATTGAATCTCCTACTTTTTTGGAATAATGCTCAGAGTAGACAATTCTCCCGTAATATTTTTCTATGTTTAATGCAATCTAAAGTGTATTTGCGATTTCAAATCATTGAATCTTTGTCAAACAGGGCCTTTACTTTTATTTTATTCACATTTGACAAGTTAACACAAAACTATAATTCCAAATTCCAATAGCTTTGTCTCTAGTCCAGTTCCACTTTTAATAGAATCGAAATAGCAATAGTGGGCTTGCGCGTCAGCAGCAATAGTCTATAGTAGCCGGGACGTAACGATGAGGGGAAATTATCACTGGGAAAGATGCAATTTTCACAGTTCACCAAACGTTTCGTCAATGGCGACACAAACGGCTCCTCAATCTCAAGGGCATTCGTGCAGCACTCCAGCATTGCATTCATCATATAGTCCTTGTAGACATGGTTCAATGACTGCGTCACCGGCTGCACCGGTATACGAAAGGGAGACAGGGTATATGTAATGCCAGTGGGACTATAAAATATTTTCACTTCAAACGTGGTTATGTCCGTATCGATGTCCTGTTTAATGTCAATAAAACCGCTCAGACCGAAAACTCCACGAGATGGACGAACGACTCTTCCGGCACCGTCAATAATATCGGGATCTGATGAATTGGTTTGAATTTCAATAGCGTCAACAATATACTGTAAGAAATAACAGTAGTTCAGATCACAGGATAGAATTATTAATGATATCACTTACAGCTGTTGCATTACAGACAAATCCTGTGAGGATTAGTAGCATCTTCCATAGATTATTCATGTTTACTGAGACTCTTTGGCGTGCACGAACTGAACATATTGCATGACATACACCACTAAATATATGAGGTTTTTTGAACGTAATTATTATATAAATAATTCTAACCGTAAACTGTGAAAGTAATCCAATGTTATGTCAAGACTAATCAGATAATTTAACGCTAATACCTGTGTTTAGTGGATAATGTTTTGTTGATTTCGACAGGTTAATATTTGTTTGCTAAAATTAATGTAAACTACTGATGAAATACGCAATGGAATACATTGTACGGAGCTTTTTAATAAGAGCGGAATGACAATCTTGTATTCTCCTCCAAGGATTTCGTTACATGTCATCAGCTAACCTTAATCGCCTGTTGAGCCGATTAAATTTAGTGTTAATAAATTTAAATATGGTTGGGGACACTATGTTACTGAGGCCTTTGTGGTAACAACACATTCACTGAATAATTTCTACACGGAGGAAAAAGCCGAAGTAACACATTGCCACAAACATATTTGCAAGAAACATATATATGTTTGGAGCAGCTGCAAGCATACATATGATTTGATTTGCAGCGATATTCCACTATATTTCATATTGTATGCAAACGCATATGTGTTTTTATGTAAACATTTATATAATTACATGCAAACATTTACGTATGCAAGTCTATAAATGTTTCCACTAAGTATGACAAGAACTAAGTATGGCATTTGTGTCTATTATTTGTATTAAAATATTGCTTCCCTCAAACAGAATAGAAATAGTGTGTAGTCTTCAAAAATATAAATTTAAAAAAAAAATTGGCTTTTTATAAGAAAAAAGGTTTTCGCTTTGAAATTTGTACACTCTTCCAAGACCTATCGGAGTATTTGAAAGACCATCGTATTGCTTTGTACCTAAGATTTCATAATGATATTTTTAAAAAAGCGTTTGCTTATTATTATTAACTAGTAGGTTGTAATGCGCCTATGGCGCCCGTTGAAATATGGAAAAAAAATTTTGTTGGAAAAAAAAAAAATATGTGGAAAAAAAAAATTTTTTTGAAAAAAAAAGTTTTTCTTGAAAAAAAAAAATTTTGTAAAAAAAAAATTTTTGTAACAAAAAAATGTTTGGAAAAAAAATTTTGGAAAAAAAAAATTTGGGAAAACATGATTTCTGTACAAAAAAAAATATTATTTTTTTTATTATTATTTACCCTCGACACTGATTCACTGACTCTGTCACGCAGTACGTAGGACTTTAAATTGGCATTCTATAATAATTCTATAAATAATAATAATAAAAAAAATAATATTTTTTTTTGTACAGAAATTTTTTTTTTACCAAAATTTTTTTTTTCCAAAATTTTTTTTTTACAATTTTTTTTTTACAAAAACTTTTTTTTTAAAATTTTTTTTTTTCAACATTTTTTTTTTCCACAAAAATTTATTTTTTCAACAACATTTTTTTTTTCAACAACATTTTTTTTTTCAGCAAACATTTTTTTTTCAACAAAATATTTTTTTTTCTGCAAAATTTTTTTTTTCAACAAAAATTTTTTTTTCAGCAAACATTTTTTTTCCACAAATTTTTTTTTTCCAATTTTATTTTTTTCCGAAATTTTTTTTTACAAAATAGTTTTCTCAAAATATTTTTTACAAATTTTTAAAAATTAAGTAACAAATACTTTCTCAAGCAAATTAACGGGCGCCATAGGCGCATTACAACTTACTAGTTATTTATAGAAAATTATAGAATGCCTATTTAAATTCATACGTACTGCGTGACAGAGTCAGTGAATCAGTGTCGAGGGTAAATATATATTAAGATATTAATAAACATTTTTCTTTCCTTCTTTCAGTGCATTTTCATACATAACTACAACAAAAAAAAACATATTTAGGTAAGCACCACTTTACATAATTTTACAAATTAATCGAAAAACTAAATTTGTAGAAAATTTAAATCAATTTTCTTAGAATGTAAAAAATTTCAGGCTGTTAATGTTTTTTTTCGGAAATTGGGTTTCAGATAATTGTAGATAATTTTTAATTAAAAAAAAAAAAACGAAAATATTTTACCCACCATATTTCATTCATGTGGCTGCCACATCTGGATTCACATTAGGGCACCTTGTTAACACAAGACCTTGGTGATGGTCTCTAGCTGTAGTTCACCTTTGCCTTGCTCGGCATTCGCCTTAAGACTCTGAATCGTTCATGGGTTTTTTCTGTAACCCACAGAAGAAATCCAACGGAACTAGGAGCTGTGGAATCGACATTGCCAACACGATTACCGAACAAGTTGGTAACATTGATTGTGACATGGGATGTGTGACATGGTTCGCCATCCTATTAAAACCCAAGATTGACCAAACATTATATGCCGTCAAACTTTTGTCACAAAAAATAGTTTATCATTCCTCTCTAGAGCTCAGCGTTTTTCAAAATGGTGTTTCCAACTGAATTGTAGAAGAAAAATGGGTCGGTTATTTGTAATAGAAATGATATCGTGTGCAGCTCGGTGATATGAGATAAGTTGCCTGTGCTGGTCCTTCATAAATCACTGACCGTTTACATTTGTCCTGGATCTGGACACGAATATATTCGAAAATATATTTCAATAGAGAAGTGCGTCAGCGAAAATAGAGTTTTCGGGTTGGAACATACTTTGGCATTGTAGTAACACCCACGCGTATTAAGTGACGTGTTTTTGAAAGAAAAATTAAAAGACTTAACGGAAATAGTCAATGAAACTGTGAAAATGCTGAACCAACTATTTTAGCTTTATTCAAATAAGTTAATTTGCGTCATTGCTAAATGTAGAGGTCTACATATATAGAGGTCTAATATTCGGTGTTTCGATTTAGCTGTTACAAAAACAAAAGACAATGGAGAAAATACGAAATTGAATAAATGGCAAATTTAGCAGAAATTGTAAAAAGCTTAACCCTCTAATCCCAAAATTTTTCAAATCTATAAACGAATGTCCCTTGAGGCACTCTTGCGGATTAGAAGTTAACATTAAAAAGTTATATAAAGTGAACATTAAAAAATATTTTCGATAGTTTTAAAAAGGTAAATATTTAAAAAAAAAAAAAAAATAGGTTTTAGTCGCTAGGTAACAGAAACAAATAATACAAAGCCTATTTACTATATCCGGTTCTGACACTTTCAGTTTTTACATTTATGAAGAGAAAATAGTAAAATCATTTCAAAGTTCCACCTCTCGTTCGTGTTTAACCCTGAGACCTCACCTGGATTTGACCTGTAACACCTTTAGTATGATCACTTTATTATTCAGATCAGTCAAAGTCTACACAAACGTAATTGGAATATGAAACTAATTAAAATCTTCCGACATGCCCACCTCTAAACCAGGCATGGGTGGTCTTCACAACAAAAACTATTTCTTTTATAAATGACTTCTTTAACGGAAGGTGCAGGTCATACATGAGACGTATACTAAAGTCGCACGCACATACACACACAGTCAGACATTTTTACTCACGTCCGCCGATCTATGAACGTTCGCGCTGACTTTAAGTACTTCATAACAACTTATTAGGAGCGGTAAATGGAATTTTAAATGATTTCAAATACACCTTTTTTTTTTGTAGTTTTTCTTCTCGGCCAGTCTTCAGCTTTCTTTTTCCAGCCAATGACTGAAGAGCGAGTGGTAAAGTCATTATTTCACTGTTTCCCTTAACTCCATTCAAATATAAAGTAAGATTAATATCTTTATTAAAAAAAAAAACGAAAGAAAGAAAAAAAAAATACCAACTGAAGGGGTTACCCAAATTTGATTGTTGTTATTATAACGCTCCCAAATTGTTCAACAACAAAAAAACAAAACAACAATTGCGCGCTTCTTGCTCGATGGATGATAACTCAGAAAGGTCTTCGGGAAAGGTGTTTTCTCTTTGTACTGCCTAAGGTGAGTGTGTTAATGTTCAGGCACTGTGTCTAGAAACAGTTTTTGTTGTGTGGAAACAATTCAGATACTTTCGTTAACACGAAGCGTCTCTAATCAGAACAAATTTTAAATACCGAGTGCATAAAAGCTGCAGCGCCGCAGTATTCTGAATAAATCGCAACACTGCGGGATATAGAAAGGTATTTTCTTACCTTACTTAAGAAAACCGAATATTCCGGTAAAAGAACAATGTAATTGAATAATCGCAAGTGTAGTACTTCAATCCCCGCACACGGTACATATCAACGTATTTTTATTGTCTGACCATACAGAGGGCAGACGTCGCAAGTCGTTTTCTGAATATTTCCAAGAGGGAATTTAAACAGTATTTGTTTTAAAAAAAAGTAGGTATTTGTTTTTAAAAAACCATTATTTGCTTTGAAAACCTTTCAAATATTGCAATGCCGATTAGTGACATCTGGATTGTGCATCCGAACTAATACATCATAAAACGACTTGCGACGTCTGTCTTTGGCAACAGGTTTCATAGTGCGGATCTAAAGAAGTCGTAGACTTTCCGCTAATTATGTGATACAATTTGCATTTTCTTCGAACCACTGTGCGGCAAAGACTTCTCTATGAAATAAATAGCGTAACGCCCATTAAAGACTTCAGTTGTTTTTTTTTTCATCTCATTACGGTTTTTGGAAATTGTTTTTGTTTTTGGTCTTAAATGTCCACGGATCAATGGCGCACATACTTGTAGTACTCTCCGCCAGACATGGTGGTGGAGGGGGGCAAAAGGGTTACTTTCATTGTCCGAATCAAGACACATGCTCGCTTGTGGTTGTTGTTGCCGATATTGCCTTGCTGTCTTTTATTGTTAAATATTTGTGCGACGTCGTCGTTCACTATTGTCGGCATTGTTTCTTCTGTTTAACAGACAACAAAATGTTGTTTTATTAAGTGATATACAATTTCCAATTAAGGCACCGCTAAATATCTATTTATGACTGCCTTTTGCGTCCATGCCCCCCACTACCACTGCTCACGTTGTCTAGTGGCGGTGGTGGGGGGTGGCCGTTAAAAAAAAACTCCAACTCAATCAGTCGACAAAAATTAATTAATTTCTGAAAAATTTATGTATGTTTATTCAAAAACAAAAAACCAAGTTGTTGTCTATACGATTTTCAACGATAGCAATCAGCATTTATGGGATACTACTCACTTAAAAAAATATAGAAGAAAAAAAAAACGAACCAAAACTAAAAAGAAGGTAAACGAAAAAAAATCAATTTGGTAATCGATTTTTGTGGTCAGTCCAACAAAAATCCACATCAAAGTGAAATACAGGAAGTTTTTTTTTTTAGTTTGGGGAATAGAACATCTGAAATAGTAATTAAAAGTGTTTGGAAAACTGTTCTGTTTAGAGGATCACCCAATGAAATTTCAGGAATATGTGGGGGGGGGGGGGGGAAGCATCTGAAAGAAGATTCATTTTAATTTATGGGACGACATATAGGAAAATAGTTTATGATTTTTTTTTTGTCACTCAGACATTCGAGAGTGCAATAGTTTTGTAAACTAATACATCGCATGTGTGACTAGTTTTTATTTGTTTTATTGTTTTAAGTTGCGACTACAGAAGAAGCTTTGAGGATGAAGAGGAGAACTCCATAAAACACTATCTCTGCGAGCAGGCGGAGATCATCACCGGGTTTCTTTTTCTTTACAACCTTCAGAAATCTGAGAGATCTTGGTTGACCCTGTATTTTTTTAGGACTTTTAGTATGGAGTCTTGGGACTACGGAGTCTACTTAGAACGACTGACAGTGGAATCCATACTAACCTATTCGTCATCGTCTAATTCCTTCACGGATGCTGTAAAATATCTAGATTTGATAATACCATTGAATATTGACGGCGGTTGGTGGTAAAGGGTTATCCATTTGTGCGTTTTCAAAAGCAAACGTAAATACAACACATAAAATAATTTTTTTTCATTATATTTCTTTTTTAATAATAAAGTTTGAACGTTGACATTGACGTTGACGACCATCACGCGAAGTGTTGCAAGCATTGATTCGTTTGAGAATATTGAACGTCCTTACCAGAATATGAACCGGATGAAAGTCGGTTTCACTACTAATCACAAGAAGATTATCAGTTTGAAATTGTAATTTTTGGTATTGACATTTTTGGAATTTTTGGTTTTGACAAAATTTCTCCGTGCTTATTTTCCAATTGCCACATGATGGTATTATTTTTTGCTCCTGCATTACTTTACTAATTAAATCTATCCTTGGAATTCTTCTGTTCTCCATTCTTTGACCAACAGATGTCCTTTCACTTTCTTTTACCTTTAATAGTTGAAATAATTTCTATCAGCGACAACAAATTTCACTCGGACATTTTGTGACCCTAAAAGGCGAGATAACGGATTTCCGAAAAATAATATAAAAATATTATTTTTATTTGTTTCTTTCTTAAAAAAAAAATATGAAAACGTTATTTTAATAGCTCGCAACTGGAAAACATTACGCTTTTTGTAGTTGCCAAACACCATCAAAGTCCACAGAAATTAAAAAAAAAAAATACAAAGAATGCGGTGGCGTATAAACGGACATGGTGTGGACGGACGGCGCGTTTTATGGTACGCGTTTGTTTTCGTTTTTGTTGGTAACCAAAACAAAACATAAAAATTTCAGGTGCTATCAAAACTATTGTAAGTGTCTTCGTTTTTTTTCTTTGGGTTCGTTTGAATGGACTGACGGAGAGAGGGACGGCTGATATTCAACATCAGCGTTTATTTGAATGTTTTTATGGTGTTTGTTGGCTTGACTGACTGACTGACTGACTGACAGACTGGTGGCTATTTGGCTCTTGATGTTGTGACTTAACCATGGGCCACTTCTTTTGTTTTCTTTCCACCACCTCCAACTTACCGCCACCGTCAGTGGTCGCCGCTGGTTTCATCAACATCATGGCTTTTGTTATTTTTTTTTTCTTTCAAAATTTCTTTCATTCTTCTCCCAGCTCCGAGTTCTTTTTCTTTGTCGTTGGTTAACAATTTGATGATTTATGATGTTCGTGGGATTTGTGTGTGTGTGTGTGTTTATGTTTCATATTGGGCTTTGAGTTTGTACGCATGCGCAGTGTGTCTGGTTTTTTGGCTTCATTGTTCTTTCTATTCATTCATATTTTAATGTTTCAGTTTATTTGTCATAATAAAACCACTAAAATGTCAGCCAGACCATAAAAAAGGTAATTTTCCACACCTGCTTAAGACACACGCAAACACACACACCAATGCATGAAAATAATTTGTGTTGTATCATTCCATTCGTTTAAGGGAGAAATCATGTTTTCAAAACATATGCATATTCAAATAGGTTGAAGGAAGGGGGTTTTACGGCTTGAGCGGAACGCACTGTGAGGTCCTTCCCCTCCTTTGGACAATCATTTGATCATCATTAGCAATGAAATTTTAATTAAATAATTTTCTCATATTTTTTTTTTCTTTTTGATTAGGAAGATGTTAAAGATATCGTTAATTAGGAATTCCTAGTTTTTTTTTGAGTGAAAAATTGTTGACTAGTTTATGATGTGTTGACATGATAATGCCTTTTGTGTTGATGACCTCATGTCGTTCCCGAAAAGACAAATGTTTCAGAAAAAAAACATAGGACTAATTCCCTTACCATTTATATATTTCAGTTGAGTTGGTGGACATAAAACTCCTTGATGAAGTTACATACGATTGTAGGTCTATTTAGTCCAAAATACGTTCCATGACTTTGTAAGACAGGTGAGCACTAAACGTATGTCTGTTTGTCCGACTATCGACAGAAGAAAATTACAAAGCCATACACAAGACGGCAGAAGCTGAAGTCGGGGACCATTTCAGTGAAGGGTCCAGGATAATATTTTGTTTTTGTATAAGTTTTTTTTACAAAGAGCATTTTGACTTAGATATTTTTTTTAATTATAATTTTTTTTTTTTTTTTTTTAAAATATTGAATTGAAAACTTTGTCGAATTTCATAAATTAAAGGTGAGATTTTTTTTTTCTGACTTGTTTTCTTATTTAAATTTGCCGATGTGGTCATTTCTGGCAAACGTAAAGATCATTTTGACTTTAGATATTTTTTTAATTATAATTTTTTATAATTTTTTTTTTTTTTAAAAAATATTTCATTGAAAACTTTGTCAAATTTCATAAATTAAAGGTGAGATTTTTTCCTGATTTGTTTTTTTATTAAAATTTGCCGATGTGGTCATTTCTGACTTATATATTTTTTTTAATTATAATTTTTTTTTTTTTTTTAAAAAATTGAATTGAAAACTTTGTCGAATTTCATAAATTAAAGGTGAGATTTTTTTTTCTGACTTGTTTTTTTATTTAAATTTGCCGATGTGGTCAAACGTAAAGAGCATTTTGACTTTAGATATTTT
Source organism: Hydrotaea cyrtoneurina (assembly GCA_958296145.1). Classification (NCBI taxonomy): domain Eukaryota; kingdom Metazoa; phylum Arthropoda; class Insecta; order Diptera; family Muscidae; genus Hydrotaea; species Hydrotaea cyrtoneurina. The sequence goes on from OY282515.1 coordinate 18,447,576, forward strand.
TTTAATTATAATTTTTTATAATTTTTTTTTTTTTTAAAAAATATTTCATTGAAAACTTTGTCGAATTTCATAAATTAAAGGTGAGATTTTTTCCTGATTTGTTTTTTTATTAAAATTTGCCGATGTGGTCATTTCTGGCAAACGTAGGATTTAATTTTGTATAAAGTCGGAAAATATTGCTAATCGTTTCAGCTGTGCACCTTTTTCCAAAAGTTAATAAAAAAAGTAACAGTATGCAACAAAAAAATATAAAAGTGTTTGTTATGAATAACTAGAGGGTTTAACAATTTATAGGCGAGCCGACTATGGTGCTATGGGATACAATTCCTTATGTGGGGCACTTAAGATTCGGCCCGGTTAAACTTACAAACATTTTTACTTTTGTTAGAAAGTAAATGTGTCATTTGTAAATGGATGGTGTGATTTATATGAGAGTTCACATTGATGTTTTCGAGCTTCAATCCTGAATAGGGTCCCCATTTCTAAATACAGTTGAGCTTTGAATCTAAATTGTATGAACAATATTTCTATTTATAGCCAATTTTTTTTTTTTTTGGTTAATGAAGATGTTGTAAGTACCGAAAACTCCACAAATTCATTGCTCCCTTAGAGCTTCTAGCCAAATATGACAGTATGATATGGGTAAGGTATAGAAACTTTTCAAGTTTTTCTCCTACAACCCCAGTTAAATCACTTTTCGAGAACGGCCAATATTTCTACAAGCCACCGAAATGGATATATCAGTTGCCACATATTCTCTAACATTCCCCAGTTCTATTTCTTCACACACGGTCTTTGTTTACCTTTCTCTAGCCACCTTGTGTTGGGCCCTCCTCATAAAAATGTCACATTTATTAGCCCAGTCTGTGCTGGAAATGGCCCTGAATTTCAACACTAATTACATCGATTTATTTGACATTAATACTTTCAAAATTCAAACCATACCAAAATTTCCACTTGAAGCCGTCGTGTGATTGTGCCACCCGGCTGGCAGCACTACTTTGACCCATCCATCCAGTGGCCGCCATTGTCACGTCCAGTGTAATTTAGACCTGAAACAAAGTTTAAACGATGTTTATTCCGTTAAACGTGACAAAGCTCACAAACTTTAGAGTTTCAACAGAAAACTAAAAAAAAAAAAACGAACTAGCAACTCGTAATCTGTGGCCAAAAAAGAGCGTTGTAGTTGTTGAACTTTGTCTAAGACCACATGTTCCCCAATAATAGTGGATTTTTGAGTGCGTGTGTGTGTGTTCGTTTTGTTGGTCACATAGGGTGTTACTTTGTTACGGTGATTATTATTCCGATCAGACAATTTGAAAATTGTCAATCGTACAACAATGATTGCTAAATAATGTGTCAAAAATTATGTTATTGTTTTTGAATAAATTTTTGACATTGGTGCCGCTGTTGTTCATGTTTTTGTTACACGTTGCTGTGTTTGCGGTTGTTCGTTGTCCGGCACAGTGGGCCAGATGGCTACAATGTGGAATATAATTCAGCAGTTTTGATAGGGGACGGCACCGAATGTCTAAGGAGTTGGAGTCGGAGTCTGACGAATTACAACGAAGTCGGAGTCTACTTACTTATTTCCCTTAATATTCCATGAAGGAACAGACGGGGAACTTCTCTCGAATCAAGAATCGAATTTGTATACTCACTGACCGGGACCTACTGTTTTAAAGCCGGCTTCGATTGGGTAATACCTTTCTAGAGAAGTTTAGATAGATTGCTCTCTTACTCGTAAAGTCTTTAGCATTTTCGTGGTGGAAATAGCCGCTGAAAAATGTTTGATGGTCTTAACCGGTTTCGAACTTGGCTTCTTCTGTGTGATAGTCGCACACATTACTTAATTACTTACATTTCCCATAAATTTAATAAAATGTATTTTAAATAAATAAGCGCCCCGGTAGGCGAGTTGATAGCGTGCTTGCCTATCAACGTGGGAGTTGTGGGTTCGATTCCCACCAGAGGCTTTGGTCTGTCGCTGCAAAAATCTAAACATATGGTCTGTGTCACCCGGTTTACCCTTGGACCCAAAAATTAGAATATAAATTTACTTTGTATTGTAATTAACAAATAAATAAATAAATAAAGTATTTTAAATAAGTTAATCTGTATTTTTTAAAATTAAAAATATGTTCGATTGTATGAATGTATCTTTAAGATATTTGTGATATAGAGTATATGAATAGTGAAGGGAAATGCAGTTTTCGAAATTTTGTTATTGCGCAGCTGAAGTTGGTGTCGAGTCTAGCCAAGAGTTGAAAAACGGCTGCTGAAAAATATTTGCATATTCTTACCAGAAGGCGCATTACAGTTTATTGTGGGGCAGTACCAGTCACATCACCCGACATTGGAATTCTCCCCTTTTGATCCGGCTCGAAGGACCAAGGCAAGTGGGCTTTTGCGAAGCGAAAAACGGCCGCTGGAAAATAGTTTCCTATTCTTACCAGAATATGAAACTGGGGTTGTTGTGTGACATTTGCACACTATACGTATGACATTACCAGATTCTTCCAAACTTTACTATCTTTTTACGTATTTGAGTGCTTAACTCAGAAATATGCAACTAATCCCTGAACTAAAGACTTTACCTTCTTACCTTTCTCCAATGGATAACTCAAGCGTGGAACCCTAGGAACTGTAAATGTTTTGGTTTCCAAGCCTTAACAGTCCTGACCCACTGTATGTTTGCTTGATGGCAGGTTTTGGGTTGCGCGGTAAAAATCGTTTGTTTTTCCATATATTGATTTTTGAATCTGAAACTTTTCCTATTTACATTTTTCGAAACATTTGTTTTCTGCCTGTTTTTTTTTTTGGTGTTTGTTTGTGTGTGTGCGAGTGTGTTTCCAAAATCATTATTTGTTTGTTTTCTACGTGGCTACTTCTGGTGCTGCTTTACCAAGTCCAAAAACCCTTTCGAATGTAGCGTTCGGCATTGTTGTCATCCTCATCATCGTCGTCGTTTCTTTCTTTCTTTGAGTTGTGCTGTTGGGAATTTTAATCACATTTTGAATACCAAAAACAAAAAAAATTGGATTCTTCTGGAGTTTTTTGTTGTTGTTTGTTTTTGGGGTGAGTGTATGTCTGTTACCGTCAGTCAGTTCGTCGACTGCCTTTTCCTGAGGCCCCCCAAACAGTAGTTGTGAATGATTTGGTGAGTGAGTGAATGCCGGTGGTGTTATGTTTTGGTGACTGTATGGCTGACAATGTCAGTTGTCTTCTGTTGTGTTAATATGTCGTGCCAAAAGAAAAAAAATTACATACAACAACAAAAAACCGAAAAATAATAATATTCGACGACAACAACGTATTGGACATGTACGGAATGACACAAAATTTTTAAAACAGCTATACAGCGAAAAGCTGCTGAACGAAATGAACCGGCGAAGACGATGTCGTCGACAACAAGCCAATGAGTTGCCGACATAATGTAAATGTAATGTCGAAAAAACAAAACTGAACATATTCAGTAGAGGACGATGTAGGAAATGGGTGATTCCATGGTAGTGTTTCTATAAATTGTATAGGTTTTCCCTATGAACAAGAAATTAATTTAGGATATTTTCAATCGGATATGACCAGCAAATAAACGTATCTTATGCTACCATGGCACAAATTCCAGAGTATTATGGTCGGCACACTCACTAATCGCTTAACCGATACTTGTTATATCAGGCTTGAGCTGCACTGGCAATAGAAAAGGCAAAGTTCAAGATATCAGCTTATGAGATTCCCGCAAAACTTGTATGCCTTTTGTAAAAAAAACTCTGAGGGACACTAGATCCTTAGTCAAAATAGAAGACTTCTCCGAACCATTCACCACCACCACAAGAGGTCTTCGATGACCGTTTATAGTTTATTCTTCAACCTACTGATAGGGAAACTATTGGAAAAAGTCGAGATTATTAAAACGGACACAGTGAACACCAAATGCCAGAGCCTCCTCGCATATGCTGATGACATTGACATCTCCGGAAAGATAATGAGAAATGTAAGTGCTGTTTTTTCCAGAAACTAGAAGAAATCGGCGAAGGTGGTTGTGATGGTGAACGAGGTGCTGGCCACGACTAGTACAACGTAGTGCAAGGTAGCTGAAGAATTCATTTAACTCGGCAGTGGAAGAATTTACATACCTCGGCTTCGCCATCAATAGAAATAAAATTGTTAGCATCGTCATAAAAAGAAAAATCGTGCTATTTCAGGTTAAGCTAATAATTCAAGAACAGTCTGTCGTCGGACTAAAACAACACAGGCCCGGCTGAAGTCTGTGCGAGTTTTAGTCCTGAAATTGAACCTAGGGCCAAAAGTTAAAAACCTCATTTCTCCAAAAAATGTAAACATCCGTCAAATTTTTATAATTTTGTGCATGAAAAAGGCGGTGGTTAAGACTTTTCAAGACTTAGAACACGAAATACACGTTTTTTTTTACTCCTTTGCAGATTATTGCTCATAACTAAACCATTTGAAGACCGATTTCAGTCAGGTAAAGATGGTTAGTTTGGAAACAGAATTATTTAGAAAACCTTTAAAGACATCAAAATAATATCATTATTGAAAAATATGTTATAGACATTGGAACTTGGGAAATTTAAAAAATCGGGTTTGGCAATTTTTCCTAAATTTTTTTTTTTTATTTCTAACAACTAAACGTAGACGAATTAGGTAAAGAAAAATCGTATATAATTTTTTCCCCAGTCCCCCCGAAGTTCACCATTTTGTTTCTAAACAAATTCCCACTTTGGACTGCAGTTTCTCGAATTGCCAAGCCAAACATTCTAAAGTGTTTTTGACAATATTCACTTAACAGATCAGCGTCCCTCCAGAATTGTGTAACATTTAAATTTTGGGAATTTGTCATACCATTTTAGGAATTGTTGGATTGTTTTGATTGAAACCCTACATATTGTTAGTGGTACGATACATGCTTCAACAATACATTGAAATTATTAAAATTCTCGGCAAAAATGGTGAAAATATTTTGCGAACTGTGACAAATGTCACTAACACAGAAAAAACATATTTTTGAAATCAATTACGAAGTTTGTATGGAATTCGTCAATTCAATTACTTTTTTAATTGATTTTCTTCCAATTACAAAAGTTGTTAATTCAATTACTCAAATTTTAAATAATTGTATTTTTTACTATTTTTTACATGGATTTCACCAAGAATTTCTAAGTTCAATTACAACATTAATTGATTTCCAAGCTTAATTTCAATTACGACAGTAATTGAACATTTTTGGCCCGTATTTTTTTCTGTGTAAGAGCGGTTCCACTGCGTTTCTTGAACTGATCCGTATTCGATATTCGGGGGATATATGATCATATCGCCCATACATGTATTGCTTTGTTTAACACTGTCAGTCCTTTTGACTTTCGACAGACAGACATTCGTACATATGTAGTTATGTATTGTGTGCGGTTTTTTGTTTTTTGATTTTTTTTGGACACTCGTACGAAGTCGCTAATGCGACATTTGTAGTTGGCGAACATGAACATACACATATCTTATTAGTAATTTATTATATTTAGTGATTGTACTGTATACATAATTATCGAAAGCCCCAACATTTGAGTGAATACCTACTCCAAACCGTGTACAATGTCCGTGCGTCTGTCTGCGCGGTCTTACGACTCCAACTGAATGTACGATGTGATAAAACAATCACACATATGAAGTATTGTGTGGTAGTCAGCCAAGAAAGTCGGTGATATTCAAATCAATGCCTGCCTGCCTGTCTGTCTGTCTGGCTGTTCTTTCCGTTGTTCGTTCGTCCGTCCGTCTTGACTGACCGTGTTAATATACGAGTATGAAAATGTTTGGCAAAATTCGACTACAACAAGACAACAACCACAACCAAATTCAGATTTTATTTAATTCTTTAGAAACAATTTGCATATTTTTGGTATGTGTTTGTTAGATGTTCATATTACAGTCGATTCGGTCGGTCGGTCGGTTTGTGGTGTTTGATAATGTTTGGGGTGTTTGCCAACACACACAGAAGTTTGATTTCCCCCCTATGTTATGGTCAAAGAGGACAAAGTGAGGCAAAATGGTGTCCGGACAAGGTGTGAATTAATTTGCTTCGATTCTTTGCACATTTAAGTTTTCGTACCATTCCGTACTGCCATGTGTGTGGTAAATAAAAAGACTTTGGAGATATTGTTTCTACGAAATTCCTTGGTACAGGAAAGATGATGTTTGTATCGTTGTGCGGCAGTGGGATGACCAACTGCGACTGGAGGAGGACGATCTAAACTTGGAGAATGTGTATAATGCAAGCTTGGCTCTACAATTCCATAATCTGTTGTTGGTCTTGGCCTGTTTAATAAATGCTTTCCAAGCTCTGCGTTCCTGTGGGCCCTTGGAAATCGAAGCCGTTTTTTAATGCTTTAAACGCGTAGCTCTGAAGGTTATTTTTCTCTGAGTTCACTATAATAAACTAGTAAGTTGTAATGCACCTATGGCGCCCGTTGAAATATGGAAAAAAAATTTGTTGAAAAAAAAAATGTTTGTGGAAAAAAAAAATTTTGTTGAAAAAAAAAATTTTTGTGGAAAAAAAAATTTGGTTGAAAAAAAAATTTTGTTTAAAAAAAAAAATTTTTCTTGAAAAAAAAAATTTTGTTGAAAAAAAAATTTTTGTGGAAAAAAAATTTTTTTTAAAAAAAAAATGTTTGTAAAAAAAAAAATATATATAAAAAAAAATTTTGGAAAAAAAAAATTTGGTTAAAAAAAATTTGGGGAAAACACAATTTCTGTACAAAAAAAAATATTATTTTTTTTATTATTTATAGAATTATAGAATGCCTATTTAAATTCCTACGTACTGCGTGACAGAGTCAGTGAATCAGTGTATCAGTGAATCAGTGTCGAGGGTAAATATATATTAAGATTTTGTCTCGGTATATTTGTTTTAACCACGAACCTCTGAAGTTTATGTTTCTCCGAGCTTTAATGAATTTCACTATAATAAATTTTGTCTCGGGACATTTTCCCCTCCACATATCATTATGGGAACTTCTATTCTATAGTCTATCACATTTCTATCCTCTCCGCTGCATTCCCTGAAAAATCCACCATAACTGTTGGCTCGCCCTACACCCAGAAACACTTCAAGTATTGTAAAATGTTGCCATTGCCATATGGTCACCCTAATCTTGGGGAATTGAGTATTTGCCACTTGGGTTCTTTTTGTAAATACACTATATATTGGTCATTTTAATCAGGCCAATCTTATTGTCGCTAAATTCAACTGCTCCTTTTCCTCCTTCACGTCGCCGTGTATTGGGTTTTTTTTCTGAACATACTTTGTATGAGACGATGGAGCCGAGAACATTGAGTTTTGTCTGCATGTCTTCTGATTTGGTATGTTGACACATTGTTGTTGCTGGTGTTGTCGAAGGTTTTTTCTTTTTCTTCACCATCACTTTAAATCCTCCTAGGACCACAAGTCCAAAAACTGCTGTGAGTGACAACAAACAACAATGACTAAATGTATTGAATCAATTTCATTCACAAAAATTGATCTTCAACATCAGCAGCAGCAGCGGTGGCGGTGGCGGGTACGGCGACAACGACAACAATTTGATGTAGTTTCATTTTCATTCTTGATTTGAACTTTGTTTTTTTTTTTTTTTTTTTGGCTTGGTGTGAATTCAATTGAATGAATGAATCCTCCATACAGCAAATTGAATGACAAACGGATAGTCGTTGGTTTTTTGCTCGTTTTTTTCGTTTCAGCTTTTTTTGTCGCCACATATTCAGTCTCTTCCAATTTCATTCTCGGTGACATTATCTCTTAACCGAAACTAAGCTCTACATCCAGCAACAATCAGCCGAAAAACAGCACATCCAAAAATGGTTGTTGGCCGGTCGTTTGGGCCACGTACACTTCGGTCGTTTATTAAGTTCCGCACTTCCTTTGGTCGCTTTTGGACTCGATGATTTCATGAGGTCTTTGTTGACATTGTGGGTCATGTCGTCCAGTTGGGTGAAAATTTGTGGCAATGGGGATGCAGCATGGCATGACGTGATGCCCTAAAATCCTATTGTTCGTATTTTTCATGCTGATTGAGGTGGGGATTTCTTCTTTAAGGTGGTGGATGTATTTGTTTTCCCTTTTCTTCAACGCCTTTCACTTGTTGTCTTTGCATCTGTCTTTGGTTGGTCCGGGGATTTTAAGACTTTGGTGAAATTGAATGTTGGGAAAACCAATTGACTTCTGTCTGGTGCGAATTTAGAGATAAGTTTTCGGGAACAGTGCCAACTGACACATGAGAAAGGGAAATTACTGGTGGAACTGGCTTAAAATTCAATATGCTAATTTTTAAAAAAGTTATTTAACAAAGAGCTACAAATTTAAAATGAATCCAGACAAACACCTTAAGCTGAGTTTGACCATAGCAGTTGGATTGAATAATCGAAAATTGGAAAACTCATAAACCGCTTGGTATGTAAAGGGTTATCCATTTCGTGGTTTCAAAAGGTTTCAAAAGTATTGTTGCATATTCTATGTGTTGGCTTCCCGCCCATTGAATGTGTAAACTCATTCTCGTTCTCTCCAAAACCCGGAAAAGATCAGAAATCAGTACAAGACTTCTGTGACGACATAATGATAAAGTGAGTCTCTACCAAAAGCCTGCTGAAGGGGCCTCGTAAAGGTTGTAGGAACCCACTCTGTGTATGGTGAGGTGAAAAAAAAAAAAAAAAATAAATAAATAAATAAATAAATAAATAAATAAATAAATAAATAAATAAATAAATAAATAAATAAATAAATAAATAAATAAATAAATAAATAAATAAATAAATAAATAAATAAATAAATAAATAAATAAATAAATAAATAAATAAATAAATAAATAAATAAATAAATAAATAAATAAATAAATAAATAAATAAATAAATAAATAAATAAATAAATAAATAAATAAATAAATAAATAAATAAATAAATAAATAAATAAATAAATAAATAAGTAAATAAATAAATAAATAAATAAATAAATAAATAAATAAATAAATAAATAAAAAAATAAATAATAAAATATTTCTTTAATTGCATTGGTTTACAAAAACAAAAAGATTACCGACTCATTTAAACCATTTCTCTAATTTTTGTTCCCTGCTTTGGTCCCTTTTTTTACTTTTTGCAACCGCAGTTGTCAATCCCGGATCAATTTTTAAACCTTTATTTCCCATCTACTTCCCACATCCACTATATATATGGTCTATAGTCTTTTCACTATCCTACAACTTTTTCGTTTCCTCAAACAAGTTTTGATCCCATCTTCCATTCATTCGATTCAATTTTTTTCTCACATTTTTGGTTTTCCCCATTTGTACCTATTTTATATCGTTTTGGGTATGCGCTGGCATATTTGTCGTCCCTTCCCTAATTATTCTCAAAATGTTGCCAAACATTTTTTATTTGTTCCCACTTTTTGTTCCTTTTTGTAGTATTTTGTTAGTTTCATCTACTTTTAATTTTTTCCGTTTTTTATCCAATTTTGGTATCCCTTTACTGTTCCTTTCTTTATCCCGTTTTGGTATCCTTTTTTTTTTTGGCAAAAATAGGTTTTCTCTATTTTGTATTTTGTCCCTTTTTATCCCCTCTAGGCTCTTTTTTCGTCCCATTTCCACCTATTGTTTCCAATCGTAGTCGTGGACCAATTTTTAAAAAAAAAAAAAAACTCAATAATAGAATTTTTTGTATTTTTGAAGAATTTTGGGGATTATTCTCCTGTCCAGCATATACTTATATTCTGGCTAGATCTTTTACAAATGATATGATTCCAGGCACCACATTTGGAGCCACATGGGATTTTGTGCTATATCCGCAGCAGACTCTGAGGCAGCTCCCTACGTGATATGGACTTCTTGTTGCCCTAGCTTTTTAGTGCCTTCGCCCAATCTGACGCTTTCTAGTAATTTGAGAGATTACTAGTCTACTACTTTATCGGGTTATTCATCTGATGCTGATCCACATTTAGTCGACTGAGTCTTCAAAATCAACACCACGCAATAACATTTTTTTTCGTAACGCTTAAGTAGTTTAAAAATTTGGAGTCTCTTCAAGTTATGCTAAGAAAAGTAAAAAAAATATTTCTTTTTCAAAAATAATAAAAATTGGGGAAAATCTGAGAATTGATAAAAATTGTTTTTCACAAATTTGACGTGATACAGACATTTACACGAGTCTGCCTGCAAAAAATCAGCTCGACTGGATCACTGAAAAAGGGTTAAAAATCGGTCGAAAGGCTTTCACACAGGCCACTACGAGCTTCATACTTCAAACTTAAAAAAAAAAATTCTGACGTGTACATGAAAATCGCCGATACACGTGTATTTTTATTTTTTCCCCTCTTTCCGAATATGTGCATTTGGTTCATAGGACAGGGAAAAAACTATTTTTTGTAACACGGTGTAATCACTGTATTTTGGCAAGGCAGCTTCTGAGAAAATATCCACATTAGACACCAGGTGTCTTTGAACCAAATTCGATCCATGACTTTCTGAATCGTTTGAGCCATGTCCGTCTGTTCTGCTGGTACGCACGATAACTTTCGAAAGAGTTAAACAATCCCTATTCCCAAAACGGTTTGTGCTAGGTGTGAACTAAAAAAAAAACACAAGAAATGAATTTTTTCATCATTTTTGGACAATATTTATATTTTTTTTTGACATTTCTCCCAAAATTTGAACAATGAAAAATTACCATTTTTTGTTCAAGACGTCTACAGGGGTCTAGATTTGTTCATACATTTCCTTAGTAAGACACAATTGAAAGCTTTAAGCGGTTTTGAGTTGTGACAATATTGAAGTAAATGGGCGATGTTAATCTTAGTGCTGGTATCTACATGAAAATCAGAGTTTTATTTTCCGAAAATCGAATTGTAAGACGGAAAGAATAAACATTGCTTGCAAAAATTCTCGACTATCGTTTGAATGACGAGAGCAGAAATGTGAATTAAATTCTTGTGCTCCTTACCTCCACCCCCTCGTATGGAGACCACAGGCATTGTCCGTATTCATTCATCGTAGCACATTGTGTCACACCAGAAAGCGGTGGCGGCTATGGCGGCGGCGGCGATGATGCCGTTGGAGTAGGGTATGCCAAACATCACCTTCCAACTGCAACTTTAACACTTGATTCAAGAAAAGGCAGCCAGCCAAACAAAAAAAAACTCCACAATCAAATTTAAAATTTCTTGAAATGGAAATAACATGTCACCAAATCCTCAGTGCCATTTATTTTTAACAACAAATCGCAACGACAAAACAACAGCAACAGAGGCAACAAAACGAAATGAAATGAAAACGATTGTAGTGGATGTTATCAAAAACTAAAAATCGCTGAAAAACAACAACAACAAAAATGCTTACCTACCGCGTTTGTTTTTTTTGTGTGTGCAAACACCCAACACTTTGCAATCGAATACGATTGATCTTTTTGCTGTAGTCGTTGTATACAACAACTAAACACAAGCGGCCAAGGGCGTAGCTTTTGCGCTCGATGATACTCGGGCGGGGTGGATTAGTGCAGATCCCTGCGGAAGATAAGGGCCACCTACGTCTCTGTGGGCAGTTGCACAATCCGGCACAGCAGTGCCGCCACACCAGACAACAGTAGTTAATGTTTTTTAGAGTTTTTTCTTTCCTGCTTGGTTCACTGGCGAGCAAACTCGTACGTATGACATTCGGAGAAGCTTATGGACATGTACGCAGGAAGCATTTGTGTCCTCTTTGCCATAAAACAAATGCAACATTTATGTTCTGTTGTTGCTGCTGCTGCTGCTGCAGCATAGCAGCTCAACTCACAAAAAGAGTCACCACCAAACACACAATCAGTGAAAAGGTGACAATGCCTGTGAGTTAAGGTGGCAATGACTGAACAAAACAAAAAAACTAACAATCGCGACCGGATGTACCAAATCAGATTTTATAAAAACTTTTTTGTTTTTTGCAGTATTTTCCTTTTTTTTTTTTGGTTATTTTATTTTCACGTATAAAAATCGTTTTGGTGAAGTATCCGTTGAAAATTGAAGTGGTGGGGAGGCAACTGCAATATGGGATTAAACGTAAGTTCTGCGATAGCAGGGACGAAGGCCAAAGGAGGCCCAATATTTCTAAGGCAAAGTGTCGTCGGAGGTCTTTGGAAGATTTGAATTAATTACAAAAAAAAAGTCTGAGTTCGGCTTATTAAGAGAGCTGGCCAGGCTCAGCTCGGTTCGAACATAGAGCCTAACTTTAAATTCATAATAAATTCAACGCAACTATTTTACTACAATAACTGTGTTCTTTGATTAATAATCTTTAAATTTAATTAATTTTTCATTGAGTCAGTGAAATTGTCTACTATGTCAATGAAGGTCGATTGATGACAACCAGTGTGGCCATATCTTTCCATAACGTACCTGTTTAATTGTGCCTCTTTACTGTCAGTTCAAAATACCACCATTCGCACTATTAAGCAATTACACTACTCAACAAAATGAAAAAAATTTCATGTACTCCGGATGCGATAATTTTTTAGATAACCTTGACATGAGCTCGAAAAACGCAATAAAAATTTTTTTTTTCGTTTGGTTTTTGTTTTTTTTTTTTTAAATTTTAAAAAAAATTTTTTGGTTAATTTGTTTCGTCCGGCATAACTCGGGAACCACTAGCCCGATTTAATTACAAGCAACAGTTTCCAAGTTAAAAATGAATATATAAAGAAAAAAACTTATTTTTTGCCTAAAGATTTAAATTTTTTTTTTTTAAAAATATCCATAAAAAATCCAAAATGAAAAAAAATGTCAAATCTTATTACTTTTACGTAAAGTCACATAACCTATGAGCAAAATGAGACAAAGATCATGAAAATCGATGCACGCGTTTCGCTTTTATTCGCAATTGAGTAAAGGTATGAATTTCAAATTTTCATATATTTTTGTCACCCAACAAATTTTAATTTTTTTTGTAATAAAAAAGAAAAAACCTTACCATAGACAAAGTTGTGCATATGTCGACCAAATTTTTGAAATTCATACCTTTACTCAATTGCGAAACGCGTGCATCGATTTTCGTGATCTTTGTCTCATTTTGCTCATAGGTTATGTGACTTTACGTAAAAGTAATAAGATTTGACATTTTTTTCATTTTGGATTTTTTATGGATATTTTAAAAAAAAAAAATTTAAATCTTTAGGCAAAAAATAAGTTTTTTCCTTTATATATTCATTTTTAACTTGGAAACTGTTGCTTGTATAGGAAAACAATATATGAACAGATTAATTGTAATTTTAAATTTTTTAAAATTTAATTCAATTAAATCGGGCTAGTGGTTCCCGAGTTATGCCGGACGAAACAAATTAACCAAAAATTTTTTTTTAAAATTTAAATTTTTAAAAAAAAAAAAAAAAACAAAAACCAAACGAAAAAAAAATTTTTTATTGCGTTTTTCGAGCTCATGTCAAGGTTATCTACACAGAAAAAATTATCGCATCCCGAGTACATTTTGACTGTTGACTAGTGTTATCTGCAAAGCATTAATTTGTGTTTTTATTTAATTTATAATAACACATGTTATTACCGAGTGATGTACGAGTGCTGTTTGCCTGCCGACTGAATCGACATCAGCCCCGTTCTGTTGACAACAAAAAAATAATTTATAGCTTTAAGTCACATCGACTACATTTTATGCTACATTTACATGTTTGCCTATTCAAATGGCAGAGAAGTACGCTGGACTTTGTTCCATTACACTAGGCAAACAAGTTGTCTGAAAACTTAAAAGTTCTTATTCGAGATCATCACACACCAGAGCATATTACACATCCCTAGGGCAAAATAGCTGTTGCCTAGTGTCATTTTCACTTGACAACGTGCAACATTAGGGTGGAGTGAAATTCAAAAAAAAAAAGTTAACCTCGGAAAGAGATGTAGTCTGGGGTCCTAATGAGGGGAAAAATAAAGAAACAAATTTTAAAAAATTTTTAGGGGTCGCGCCTCTCCCTCGAAATTTGGAAATTATCGCTATTTTGGCGTTAATTTTAGAAAAATCCTAAAAAGTTTTATGTCAATAAATGTTTGCAATAGCGTAAACAATGAAATAAGGGCATGACAAAATTTAAAAAAAATTTTCTCATTGTTCAAAAATTGCAAAAAGTAAAATAAGTCAAATCGCCCCTTCTTCAGAAAATTGACTGAACAATGAAATCGCCACCAAAGCTACAAATATTAGTCGATTATCCTCATATTTGCCTCAAATACTTTTGTTTGGGCACTGAACAAGCTCAAACTTTTAAATTTCGAATAAGTTAAGTCGGTAATTTTTAGGATTTTTCTAAAATCAACGCCAAAATAGCGATAATTTCCAAATTTCGAGGGAGTGGCGCGACCCCTAAAATTTTTTTAAATTTTTTTTCTTTATTTTTCCCCTCATTAGGGCCCCAGACTACATCTCTTTCCGAGGTTAACTTTTTCAAATTAAAAAAAAGCATGTTTTCACTCCACCCTAGTGCAACATGTCATGCAGAACTGTCCGCTGTTGCTGTCAAAACTCATTGCATTCGTATACGCTGTACGGTAGGGCAACGGGCTTGTAAATGTATCGCTTGAAATTGCGAAATGCATTTAAGTAAAACCTGTAATTTTCTAATTGTTCTAACACTCAGCGTGACAGAAGTTAATGGATTACGTTTCGATATAAAAAGTTTCTTATATAAAAATGTTCAGAATGCAATCGTTTTGCATTACATGCATCGACATATGGAAATTGAGATTGTCAATGACACTGAACTAATTAGCCATGGATTGTTAAAGGGATTATTATTTATCACCACCATGATGTCACCTGATGTTGTTGTGCTATATATTTAAAAGAACTTTGATGTAATTCCAAATTTCTTTTAAAATTATAATTAAAAGTGTAAATTATTGGTGACTATTTGGATAATTTTTTTTTAATACGTTTTCAGTTGTTTTGGCGAGTTTTGGCACTCGGGTCATGTAGTTAATTTGAGATCTTACCAGAATCTGTTGCTTTTTCACAAAGACCTTTGACTTGTAGCAGGCCACAATATTTACCGACAATGTACTAGACTACGGACGGTTCTAGCCTGAACATGCTGTGGCAAACGTACATGACTGATTTGCCTGATTTCCAGATACTGTACAACCGGACTTCCAGTAAATTACCTACTACGATTCCATTTTCATGAATTTAAATAAATAAATACTGCAGAATTCCCTGTGATTAGTCTAATTATTCTGTTATCCGACACTTCCCGGGAAATCCCGAGAAATGCTAATATTTATCCCATTTTCCCGGGAAATGGAAATAGTCCGGGAAAAGAGAAACTCTAGCCAGGTCCGAAAAACAGTAAACCTCCAGATAAAATTAACTGTGGTTACGTCAAATAAAATATCGTCACGAAGCCATATTTTTTTTATTGACTAACTCTCAGGTGTTGCCCCCTATAAATGGGAGTCAACATGAAATTGGCTCACGTGTCATAATATTGTCTTTTTGGTATCGCCCACAGAAACTATGAACACCTTCCACAACCTTCTTACAACGTCCTCAACAATTTTACTTTTTTTTTTTTTTTTTTGAAAAAAAATTCATAAAAATAGAAAATGACAAAAATGGTCTATTTTCAGTATTTTTTCATAAATTCACATATTTTACTATTCAACTGAGATATAGATCTTCAAAATCCTGGGATTGCTTTCTGTTTGATTCGCAATTTAGTGAAGGCAACTTCTGGTGGCTCCCATACAAATTGTTGGTTATACAGTGACTTCCAAAACTGTTCATATAAAAATGTAAATAAAAAGTTATGTAAATATTTATTTTTTAAAAAACAACGTGTCCATTTTATTCAGTTGACATTTTATTTAGTGTTAAATTTTGTGAAATTTATTGCAAAGAAATTAAAAATTCGTATGACAAAAACCTGTAATAAAAAAAGTATTAATGACAAAAAGGTCGGTAATTTTTATACCCATGAGACCCAAGTAAATCTCAATCATATATTGGTCATTCATTACCAAGACTTAGTGTATTTTTTTTTGTCACAAAACCCAATTTATCACGCCACCCTCATAACTCATTGCACTGCCCATAGACTCCACTTTAATTAGTCTAAAGTAGTCATGTCAGAATGATTGCTGCTGTTGTTGCCAACTATCTAAAATAAACATTTTGTAATGTTTTTTTTTTTTTTCTTATATGATTTCAAAGCTTATTCTAATCAAGTGCATATATTTAAAGACTGGTCCTTCAACGACGAGGCACTGACTCGCTCCGGTTACCAAGCACCACATGGCTCCACTTTACTCCACCCATTTCCTCTCCTTTGGGCTATAAACAATTTCTTTTGAAATTTAAAAGTTAACGGCTTCCATTAAACATGTTCTGGTTCTGATTGTTGGTCTTAGCTTTGTTGTTGTTGTTGTGGCTGAGTGTTTTCCAGGTAACATGTTGTGTAAAGTGCCACCTACACCATGTCAAGAGTTTAACATTTGTTATCTGTGAAATTGTAACAAATAGTTAAACAGACATTTCAGTTCGATTTGTAATGAAGTCAAACATGCGACAAAATTAATACCCGCCCATTAGAGAATGTCAAAATATGGCATGGCCGTTTGTGCCATTAGTCGACGGTCGGAACACTCCTTTTCGGCGACTGTGACCGCTGTGGCTCAGTCTGTCCTCGGCACCTTGTGGCATGTTCATCAAACAATGGTTAGTGAACATTTTAAGATAATGAAATTTAATGTACACTGAACGAAATTCGGTGGGAAGGTAAGACTGTGAGATTGTTGTGTGTGTGTTTTTTCGTTTTTCCTTAGAGTTTTTTTCTTCTAGTAATCGTATTCGTGATATTAATGAACTGATTAATGCACGATTTAAATGCCATCTATTAGAGAGAAGTAAACTTTGAATTTACGAAACGAGCCTGAATTTGGTCTAAATTTGTATCCAATACCACCAATACGCTCAATCGAGTTTTAGCCCTGCCGGCCAGGTCCATCATTTTCTCATTTTAGACTGTGTCCGTAATTAGCTTCTCAATTAGTTTGTATATACTATAGGGTGTTTTTATAAGAGCTTCACAACTTAAAATGATAATACAAGACAGAAATATTGTTGGAATGACTTTTGTTATATTTCAATCTGGATGTTAGTTTCATATTCATAATATTAACCCTCTAACCGGCAATACCAAATTGAGGATGTCTTGATTAATTGTGTTTTATTTCGTAAAACATATTTGTTAGTGCATAACTAGTAAAAAAAACAGAGGTTGCAAGGATTTTCCAGTATTTCTGTTTGGCCGGTTAGCGCGATAATGTTTTTTTTTTATGAAATTAAACACAATTACTGAAGACCACCTTATGGCAGTCTTTCCGTTTAGAGGGTTAATAATATTCAAAAAAATTAAAATATTCATAATATTCATAATATTCATAATACTCATAATATTCATAATATTCATAATACTCATAATATTCATAATATTCATAATATTCATAAAATTCATAATATTCGTAATATTCATAATATTCATAATATTCATGATATTCATAATATGCATAATATTCATTATATTCATAATATTTATAATATTCATAATATTCATAAAATTCATAACATTCGTAATATTCATAACATTCATAATATTCATATTATTCATAATATGCATAATATTCATAATATTCAAAATATTCATAATATTCATAATATGCATAATATTCATAATATTCATAATATTCAAAATATTCAAAATATTCATAATATTCATAACATTCATAATATTCATAATATTCATAATACTCATAATATTCATAAGATTTATAATATTTATAATATTCATAATATTCATAATATTCATAACATTCGTAATATTCATAATATTCATAATTTTCATAATATTCATAATATTCAAAATATTCATAATATTCATATAATATTCATAACATTCGTTCATAATTTTCATAATATTCATAATATTCATAATATTCATAATATTCATAATATTCATAATATTCATAATATTCATAATATTCATAATATTCATAATATTCATAATATTCATAATATTCATAATATTCATAATATTCATAATAGTCATAATATTCATAATATTCATAATATTCATAACATTCGTAATATTCATAACATTCATAATTTTCATAATATTCATAATATTCATTATATTCATAATATTCATAATATTCACAATATTCATATTTATATTCATAATATTCATATTTATATTCATAATCATAATATTTATATTATATTGGACTGATCAATTTTTGATAAAGTGATTTTGCAATAAATCAATTCTTAAGCGCGCTGTATGGCAAGTTGCGCCGTCTTGTTGGATCCAAACGGCGTTGATATTTAGCTGATTAAGTTTTGGAAAGAATAACAAAAACGCAGTCAGCATGGCTCATTAGCCCTCGTCATTCACCGTAACGGCAGAAAAAAAGGACCGATGATGCTGCCAGCGTGTAAACTTCACCAAACACCTAATTTGGATGTATTGGTTAATTGTTAACGGCGTCTTTACTCCATATAGGAACATTTAGCTTTTTGACGTTGCTTGCGCATTAGGCCGATTATATTGGCGTTAAACGATTCCTGCTGACTTTCCAAACCTTACCGTACAGAAATGTCAACACAGTTTGACATTATCCGCTGTCTAACCATAGTTCTCGATATCGCTAGTTCTCATGCAGTTTGAAAAAACACCCTATACATACTTAAAAGCATTAGTCTCATTTTCCTTTGAGTCAATTGATTAATTTTGCACATTAAGTTAAACTACCCATTCCTATGGCATTTCAATTCTCAACCATGAACTTGTCTCGTTGGCGTAGACATTTCCACTGTTGTAGCTGTTGTTATTTCAATAATTTTTAATTAAATTGTCATTAAACATGTTGTTTTCAATGTGTTAAAGCAATCATTTCACTTTATAATCAGACTTGTGGTTTTAATTGTTTGCAATTTGCTTTATTGCACTGACACAATTGCCGGGGACCCTTTACACCACTCGACTCCGCTAGCTGCCCAGCCCTTGTAACCACCCCAACTACCAGCAAATGGATCTTTGTATTTTGTCGAGTATCGACTACAGTGAAATAATTTCAGCTCATAAATTAAATATGAACCGTATAATTGCACATATTCGGACACATACCACAGCATGTCAATACTCGGCAACGACTTTGCGTACTTTTGAGCAAACACAGACACACTCGTGCATACTTAAATGCTGTTTTTTTTTTTTTTGTATGTGAAACAAAAAAACCCTGGTCTTTGTACGCGTAATTATCGAACGTTCAAAATGCAGATGAGTCTGAGGTCGAAGAATTCTATTTTATTTTGTTTTTTTATTTTCATTTTATTTGCAACATATTAAGTTTTGTCGTACATTGTTTGGGGTTAAGAACTACAGAAACTTATTTGTAATACACGGAAGTCGCATGTGTGCAGTAGTTTGTAGTTAACATTTTAGTGAGGAAAGTCTTTAGCTAGCCCAGGGTACCGAAGTCGTCATTCAAGTTTAATTAAATGGAAAGGTTTCGGAACTGCTTTGAGAACTCTAGTAGACTTATAATGCTGGTGTTTCTGTCTGCGCCAAACGAAATAAAATAAATGTAAATAAATTTTAAAAAATGTATCACTAAATTATTTTAAAAAATTTGCCTTTAGTGTGTTTAATCTAACTCAATGAGATTTTCGGAGTCGGGAAAAAATTGGGTCCAAAAATTTTTTTTTTATTTAAAAAAGTACGAGAGCAATTTCACAACACTGCGACTTTGGCCCTGGTAACGCCATTTCGGTTTACGGCGAGATAAACCTTTTTTTGTGGCCACAGATTGAAAAGATCAAATTGGACTATGATGTCGGTAGTATGGTGCATCATGCCACACAATCCATCCTATACTCGATCGTTTGTGCAGAATGTTCGGTATACGCCTTGAAGATGTAACATGGCCAGCTCAATGCCGTTAAATATTTTTACAATCAATTAACGATGAATATCTAGCAAGACATTCTGGAAATGGAGCCTGAAAGGCTTGGGAAATTGGATTGACATGATTGGCTACTGCGAAGCGGCCACATTAATGAAGTCATGTTCCATAAACAATGAGAATGTTTGTTCTTTTGAATAAATCAGGGCTGTGGAATCGGACTCCGAGTTTTATTTACTTATATTTCCCATAAAATATATCAAATGTATTGAGAACATATTAATTATTTCTTAAAATTTGAAATATTTTCGATTATATAAACATTTTTATCTTTAAGATACAAACGCACCTCAGTGTAATATAGAGAACTAGTAAGTTGTAATGCGCCTATGGCGCCCGTTAATTTGCTTGAGAAAAAATTTCATTTGAAAAAAAAATTTTTTGGAAAAAAAAAAAATTTTTGTTGAAAAAAAAATTCTTTGGAAAAAAAAAAATTTTTGTTGAAAAAAAAAATTTTTGTTGAAAAAAAAATTTTTCTTAAAAAAAAAAAATTTTGGGGAAAAAAATATTTGTAAAAAAAAAAATTTTTGTGGAAAAAAATTTTTGTAAAAAAAAATTTGTAAAAAAAAAATTTTGGTAAAAAAAATTTGGGGAAAACACAATTTCTGTACAAAAAAAAAATATTATTTATTTTATTATTATTATTTATAGAAAATTATAGAATGTCTATTTAAATTCCTACGTACTGCGTGACAGAGTCAGTGAATCAGTGTCGAGGGTAAATATATATTAAGATAAGAATAATGGACGGAAATACAATTGTCGAAATTTTGCTGAAGTCGTAGTCGAGCTATTTAAAGATACTGGAGTGGGAGTCTAGCAATTTTGGCTCTACTTCTGTTCCATAAATATCCTCATTATTATTCGGATACTAATGCTGGGTTACAACCCTTATACATGTGACCTATTAAAAACATGCTCTTCTCCAAAAATCAGGGGGTTTAAAAAAACGGCTTGATTTATGAAATTAATGAAAATATGAATTGAAATACTTAATATTGACATTGAGCATATTTACTGGCTGATCTTAATTTATTTCGGTTTTTCATTTAGCTATCGATTTTTCTAAGTCAAACTTGATTTATGGTATTTCTTTGAGACGAAAGTTTTTAAAATTGAGTTTGTTTTTCAATTAAACTAATGAATTGTCCTATCGTTAATTTTTGTTGCATCCTCTGCCTAAATTCATTCAATTCGAATATTTTGTGTTTCAGCATGACAATTTATTGAAATATCCCTAAATTTCTATGAAGGCTAAGAGAGATATTTTGACACAATCATATGTTTTTTTTTCAAATTTTATTAAATTCGCTAGGGATGACGTGTCGAGAGTTGTAGGAACTATCAAGCGCATTATAGCCAATGACTTTTAATGTTCTCGCTTTAAATATCTTCCTCATAAAAATCACTTTGATAAATTTATTAATTCCTGTTCGAATCACACATATACAAACAGACGCACATGTATATTCTTCAGCTCATTTCCATTATTGTTAAATGTAAAACTCTTGTTAAATTAAAACAATCGCCATAAATGCATAAAAATTTTTACACATAAAACGAAACAACAAATTAAAAGCCATAAAAATATTTTGCATTTAAATAGAATGTTTTATGAAAACCCCAAACAATTTTGGGTATTTTAGTACTGCAAAACAAAAAAAACACACACACACACACAATTCCGAGACATAAAAAAGACTTTGCAAAGAACAGAAGAAACACGATTCGAGCGGAGCTCGTTTGAAAGCGAAATAACACCAATTGAAAAGAATAAAACGCCGGTTTAAGGCACCAAATCACGCAAACCTTATAAATATTATACGATACTCGTATGCCCGACCGCCCGACCGTTCATACTTGTGTCTGTCGGTGTGTGTGTTGCAAATGAAATTAATGAATATTAAGTAAAACTAAGCAAACAGCCACACACCAATAGCTACATTTGGCCAAGAATAATGCACTAAGCCCAAGGAATGGAATCCCCGCCAAAACGGCACAGCCACGTCTGAGGACCAGTGTGGTGGTCTTTAAAAGTGTGGGTACGTGCAACGTTTGTGGTGTTGGGGTATAAATTTTAACATTTAGACTTTTGTCTGGTTGGCTTCAGATTTTTCTTGTTTTTTTTTTCGTAAGCAGGGGTTGGGGGGGAGAGGGTTTTAGTGCTGTTCAACACCAGCGAGCAGCAACTCGAACAAAACCAACAACATGAACACGGCCAAATGCCGCCGACAACAAGTTTAGCGGTCACAGTGTGTTTTGTTGTATGTAACTACAAGTAATTAATTTTACCACTACAACGTTTTAATGACTCCTCTTAAACAAATAAAAATGAATGAAATGGATTTTATGGGGCTACCATTTCTTTCCTCGGTCTCACCTCTTCACCGTGTGATTGATGGTGTCTTCCAAGGATTTAGTTTAACAAAAATGAAAAAAAAACAAAACAAAGCCTAAAGCGGTACGAGTTGGAATTGTCGGATTACCGTTACCAGCATCTTGTTTCGAGGGAAAGCTTAAGTTTAAGATTTTTGTGGATTTAGGGAAATTGAAATTGAAAAACCATAATCAACCTCCACAGTGTCACTAATATCTGTTTATCAAGCTTTAACCTGACTCTTCTCGACTGATAGCCGTATGTGGTTTATTTGACGGCCCCCATTGAGAGACTTAGATAAACTTTCAAGGCTCGGATTTGGGCCAAACATGATCTCCTGGCTACATTTGTGCTAGCTACACTGTTTGGGGGTTTTGCTTCCCAGGATTACTTCTTACGAATAATCCTAATAACTAAGGACAGTCGTCTCTTTTAGCTCATCTCCGCGGAAGTCAATGATTGGACCCTTCTTTTTCAAAAACGACTAGGGAACGACTGTCACCGTCCATTCGGAGCGTTCCCATGATATTATCTCAAAATGGTCTCGAGATCGAAATTTTCCCCTTTAATGCAATTTTTCCTCGAAAAATCCATTGTGAATCGGAGTCAACTGTAGCAGATGTTTCAAATGATTCCATTAAGACTTCAATTATTTCACTATGTACAGAAGCACGGTTTAAGTAGAGCCAGCTCTTGACCCTCAGTATATTTTCGAATCTTGAACTAAACTCCTTTTGATGGTGGTTGATCAACAGGTCTCCTAACTTTCTCCAAGGCAGTGGGAGGACAATCATTTTAATAGACATCATTTTAATAGAGTGGATACGTTAGTTAATAATATTAGAAGTATTTATAACTAGTAAGTTGTAATGCGCCTATGGCGCCTGTTGAAATATGGAAAAAAAATTTTGTTGAAAAAAAAAAAATTTGTGGAAAAAAAAAATTTAGTTGAAAAAACAATTTTTTGTTGAAAAAAAATTTTCTCTTGAAAAAAAAAATTTTTGGTGAAAAAAAAATTTGTTGAAAAAAAAAATTTTTCCTGAAAAAAAAAAAAAATTTGTGAAAAAAAATTTTGTAAAAAAAAAAATTTTTGTAACAAAAAAAAAATTTGTAAAAAAAAAATTTTGGAAAAAAAAAAATTGTGGAAAACACAATTTCTGTATAAAAAAATTTGGGGAAAACACAATTTCTGTACAAAAAAAAATATTATTTTTTTTATTATTATTATTTATAGAATTATAGAATGCCTATTTAAATTCCTACGTACTGCGTGACAGAGTCAGTGAATCAGTGTCGAGGGTAAATATATATTAAGAAGATGGCTCAATTTTCAAATCACCTAATGAGGAATGACCTTATGGCCGTCCGACGATAGCTAGTATTGGAAGGTGTCCTTCCCTTCATCAGCATCGTGTGTAAATTAAGCCTTTCATTTCTCTTAAGGTACTAAATGGGTTCCTTCCTTTAATCAGGAACGTGTGTAAATAAGGACATGGCTTCTCTTAAGCTTCCGGTCTGTACTTGTTGTTTAAGTATCATCATTTCGGTTGGAGTTTCCGGTATTACCTAGACAAAGTTTTTCAGAAATGTTCAGAGCCAGTTCGTAATCAAAATGTAATATGGGGGCTCTAGTTTCCATGAGGTTTGGACCATCGTTAGATATTGTTTTTGTACAATTTGAAACAGCTTCTTTAAATGGTTTGACATATGTGGAGTAATGGATAAGAGTTTTTTCGGCTAATTGAGAATGTTGGCTTCATTTTAGGTTATACTTCCGATTGGGTGCCCGATAGCTGCCTTGGGTGGCCAACAGAAATGTTTGTACAGTCGAATTCGGTTAAGCGGAAATGAAAAAAATCAATAATTTTTTTTTATTTATGCGGGATTTTCAATACAGAGGACTTCGGATAAGTGAACCTTCTTTCATTTAAGCGAACGGAGTATGTATGAAACGAAGATCGAAACTTGTGGCACATCTATTAAAATACATGTCTGTAAAATTTAAATTTAAAATTGAGCTTGGATGAAAATAGTCACTAATTTTCATTTGGTTGAGTTGTCTTAAATGTGGTTGCCACGCAATTTTTTGTGAGATCATTTGTTTTGCCCGTTTTTGACGCCGTTACATTCATCATATTTTTCTTAAGCGGTGTTCGCATCACACAAGTTAGTGCCTTTGCAATAAAAATGTGTTTCACATAAACGATGTTTCAATAAAGCGGATTTTCGCTTAAGCGAATTACCGTATGTGGAAAATCATTCAGAACAATCGTGACTAGTATTTATTTTCAACTAAACGATTTCTTTTCAATTATCCGAATTCGACTGTATATCCTACATCCATGTACTTGAAGCGCCTCAGTATAGAAACTTCAACCACTGGTTTAAATTTGAACAAAATCTAAGCTGTGTTGCTAAGCAGCAGCTGAGCCCTCCAGCGCTGTACCATTGTCTACTCATGATCAAATGACAAGGCCCAGTGGACATTTTTGATTTAAACCCAAATCACGCACGGACTGGAAAACCCTTTTCACTGAAAAACCAAGTAGTATAAAAAAAAATCAGTCTCTGTTACGATGCCAAGAAGTACACAGACGACACAAATTATTTAATGGAAAACTGTGTAAATGATTGTTTATTTCCAAAAGTTTCAAAGCAGAACATCTTCGCCAAATTAACTCTGTGGTATTGGCCCCCATCCTCTTCTGTTTTTCCCAATCACTGTTTGGATTTGGATTTCCAGGTATACACCCCGTGCAAAAACCAAAGTCTATCCCTTTCGATAGATTTGTTGGCCCACCGTAAGCCACGACAGACTCAGGGACAAGGTGTCCATGCATTATGCCCCACAACAACCGATCCAAAGAACATTTAAGAACATGTTCTAAAAAGTGTTTCACATTTATACGGTTTTATAGCATTATTGCCATAATTTCGTTTTCAATTTAAGATTTACTTTTTTTTGTTTTTGCTCTTTTGTTTATAACTTTGTTTCACCCCGTTTTTGGTTAGGACATGGATAAGAGTTTTTTTGCCGTTCGCGTTTTGTAAAGTTGGGGGGGGGGGGGGGGGCAAAAGAAAACACTTAGTTAGTCACTTAAGTGTACAGCCTTTTGTGAAGAGGTCTCCCGTCTCCATCCTCCCTCTCTGTCATTGGGACATATCATGGAGTCATCGTGTTATGGCGGATCCTTGCGGCCGTTTGGCTGTTGCTTTCCATCCAGTTGGGCAGTTCGGTCACTTGCCACTCCGTCATGTGTCCATTTAATTTCGCCACAGACTTACTTACTTAGTTACTTTCGATGGCTGATTCTAGTTAGGAGTGCGTGCGTGTGGTCGGTTGTTGCTTTGGGTTCATGTTGGCCAAATCGTAATACAAACCGCCATAAACCTAATAAACTTAAGACAAAGGAGCTGAACGTGTCCCTCTCGTGTATGAGTGTGTGTTTGACTGTTGTTGTGGATTTGTAGACCATTAATCGTTAAATACATTTATGGCAACAATTACACTGTAAAAGTTAAATTATAACAAACCAGAAGATGTTCATGTCGTTCATTCGTCCGCACTCGTACATTCATATGCCGTGAGTCAAATGTTTCCAATATGGAATGGATCGGTCGGTCGGTTGGTTGCTTGGCCGGCTCGCTGGCTGGTGGGTTGGTTGGCAATGGTATTTTTGCCATGAATGTTGGCGTGGGTTTTGTTGTTGTTTTTTTCTTTCCGATTTTATTTCTTCCTTATGTTACTCTTTCTCTATCAAAGTCAGTCAGTTTAAAATAGTTCTCCACATTTTTGTCGTTCCTTTGTAAGTTTAACATTCTGAGCCGTCATCGGTGATATTTATACCATTTTATGGCGAATGTATTGATAAACATACGCTGGTGCACAGTGAACACGGACGGGTAAGGACCAGAGGGAATTTCCAGCAAACAAAAATATTAAGAAACTAATAAATAGTTTGTCGATTGTAGAGAAGCCAAAAATAATCCCCTACTGAACCAATAAAATTAGTTGAGAAAAAATGTATATTCTCTTCGATTTGCATCAGAAGAAAACGGATGGTGGAGAAGCCTGTATATAAAGTTTTCGAGTGGGAACGAGTTTTAACTGTTAAAAGACAATATGATTCAAAAAGAAACCACTAGAAGGCCCACCCGGTACATGTGAATTATTTACGTGTATTTCCCTTTAATTGGACAATTCTTTAATTAGAAAATATATTTGGGAATTTCCATTCAATGGAACATGGAATCGTCTCTTGATTATGTCGGAAATACTAGAATTTTAAAGATATCTCTAGTGTTTAAATCATCCAGAGCCAATCTCCACACAGCATTTGAATACAAAATAAAAATCAGATAAAAAACTGTGAGTGCAGAGATTCCCAAATATTTTCGTTGCCTCTCCGTCTAATTCAATTAATGGAACAAAAAATAAACATTTAAATTAATTAAAAAAAATCAACACCTCAAGCTTAAATAACCAAAAAAAAAGCAATAATTCATAGTCAGAATTATTATTAAAGTTAACTCTTTTTAATAAATATAAATTAAATTAAATTTTAATAAATATAAATTAATAAATTTGTTAATATGATGATTCCATTTCATCTGTGGAGTTGTCTGTTAAAATCATAATCCAATTTTGTAATCACATCGATCTCAATGTCGTCCCTCTTATCAAATCCCGGCTAAACTTTTTCCTAGTTCATTCTTCTTGTACAAAGAATGATCTTATGGTTATTTTTATTTATTTTTTTTTTTGGGGAAAATATATGTGTAACATAAACTTACCTTGATATTTCGTATATCCTCTAATGACAGAAACATTGACATGATGCTGTTACACTCCGACAGGCACTTGTCATCCAACACCAGTAGCAACTTATAATTGTCCAAGTCTCAGTGCTGATGATTTCATAAGAAATTTTAACACATACTAATGATTGTCATGGTTTCAAAACACTCTACTGTTGTCAATATAATAATGACATTATTATGATATTGTAAGATATGTCAGTGTTATTTGTTTGTGTTACTTTTTTTTTATTATTATTTATTGTTAATAAACATTTACTAAAAGGGTAATTTAAAACCATTTGTTAAATATGATCGCACAAATCATACAAAAAAAAAAACGCCACTTTGGTCGGTTGGCGTTGTTAGGTTCGATGTTTCTGTTGTTGTTCAATGAAAGCCAGCAAAAAAAAAACAACAAAAATAAGCAGTTAAACAACATGTAACAGATATCAAATGATCGTGTAATTATAGCAGAAACAACATCGGCGGCAAACACCAACAAATTATGATAAAAAAAATAAACAATATGACAACAACAACAACACCGACGACTACTCTGACATCAAATTATAATTGAAATTACAATTTTATGAAATTCTCCGTCATTCGTTTTAGTTTGACTTTCATAAGCGACTAATCGCCGTCATTGAACAAAAAAAAATAAAAAAAACTTTACTCGAAGTAATGAAATTTGTTTAGATTGCAAAAAATTGGTTTATGCGATTAATACCTAAAGTCAAAGCAACAAAATATTGTCATGAACAATTTAGGTCTTTGGGTTTGCCAACAACCACACAGCAAAATGTTGTAGAAAAGTTAACGTCAGCTTAGATTTTGTGGTATTAAGGCCGGAAATAGACTTTTTATCTAAACAAGACAGTTTTTTCTTTCTTCTATGTCGTTGTTATTGTTTTCATTCATTGAATTATGATTTTGTTTTTAGCTTAATATTTGTGTAAAGGGTCTTTCAAATACACGTGATGGATTGTTTTTCTTTTTTGTAAATTTTTTTTTTTTGAAAAGTTGCCGTCACAGGCTCCGCAGATACTGCTAAGGCGAGATATTTACTTCCTATGCTTTAAACGAACAATGGAACACATTTAGAACCTCCAGGCTTACGGTCACCGTTTAATGGCAGTACGAAGAGTGTAAAAGCTGTCAGAGAAGCTAAGAACGTGTCAAACAAGGGGACGCTCACACATATGGCGATGCGAGCTTGGTTGTAGCGCCACCACTACAAGGGCAGAAAATCTTCTTCTCCCAAGAGATAATACAGACATGGAAAGACAGATATGTGCGGAGATTGAGCTCTATGGAATAGACATTTTACCTACGATTAGAACTTCTTCTCCCAAGAGATAAAAAAAGACATGGAAAGACGGATATGTGCGGAGATTGAGCTCTATGGAATAGAAATTTTACCTTCGAGTAAAACACCATTCCAAAGCCTCACCTACTGGCATCACTTTATATAAAGATGATAAAGGAAATCGTGTGACACACACTTCGAGTGTGCTAAGGGTTTGGAAGTAAAATATCACCAGCTTGTTAGCTGTCTCAAAATCCTGCGAAGAAACGTGATGGTGTTGAATCGATCCTCTCAGCCGAAACACTGGCTAAAATGGAAAAGGAATCCCACCAAAATACTCTGCAATTGTCTAAACCTTTACTGGAGACAAAAAAGGAGTTAAGGGAATGGATGTGGACGACCCATGCCTCCAGATGGCAAGATGAACAGGTGGGAAGAACCACAAAGGAAACCTGGGGAAATCTCGATTACAAGAAAACAAGGAGAATACTCGGGTTTAACAAAAATGAGCTGAGCCAGCTAGTTAGGATCATCACAGGACAATCTAGCCTAAGGGCACACCTATTTAGGATAGGATATTGCGAGAACGACGAATGTAGGACATGCGGAGAGGACGCCGAAACGGCGGAACACTTCCTCTGCCAATGCACCGCTTTCTCGCAGATCAGGAAAGTTCAATTAGGAGAGGACACCTTAGGATTCCTAAGCAACTATGATTTAGAACATTTTAACAAGCCTCCTACATCCCCCCGTGCTAACAGTTGACCGGTGACTTAACGAGTAAGAGTGTACACTCTAAAGAGCGTCACAAGCGATGCTATAATAGAGTGTACACTCTTACTCGTCTGAGTGAGAGCGAAGCGAGCAGAAGCTGAAGCGACAACTTCACCGAAATAGAAAAGCGAACAAACAAAAATAAACAAAACGTGTATGCGTAACACACAAGCCATTGTCCAGGGTGCTTTGTCGAATACAAATCTCCGCTATCACTTTAACATCCTGTGGCACAAGCCAGCTTCGCTTTGCTTGTGGCGCATACTCTTGCTCCTTTCTCACAGAAACATCTTGTAGCCCAAACCAGCTTCGCTTTGCTTGTAGCGCTCACTCTGACATCAGCCTGAACCATGTACAATTTCGGTAGCAAAATGATCAGCGGGCTTTACAAATGGAAGGTCTCGGTTATTGAGTGTACAAATTATATCGTGCTGATTTGAGCGAAGATGCACGACTGTTCCTTCGTGGAATGTTAAAACTGCAAATGTTCTTTTGAAATGACCGCCACCGGACCGCCAGAACATTTCGGAATAACATGAAATCTAAGCGTAAGACGGGTTTTGTATAAAAAGTACTCAAATTATACTTTTTTTCAATTTCTATTCAATTTCAATATCTATAAAAAGTACTCGAAGTATACTTTTTTTCAATTTCTATTCAATAATTTCTCAATTTTTAGAAAATGGTAAAGGACGATATGGGGTCGTGTGGTTTCATCCCATGGAGTCTGGGATGAGTGTTTTTGACATGGAAACCGAAGAAATATAAAACTTTAATTAAAATCATTCTGCACCACATTGAAATGAATTTATTTTTTTATTTTTTGAAATATAAATTTTTGCAGCTCCCATTTTTAGGTTAGCTTGCCTGTGATTTTTTTTCAAGTTCTAGCCAGTGTTGTAAAAATCTTAAAACATAATTTAATAAAATTATTTTATCACTGGTCAGCACTTCTAGCGTGGCCTTTTTTTCCTAATTCATTCATAAACATTTGCCGTCGCTAATTCACACCGTGAGTACTGCCAACGTTAACGGAGTGGCAGCGTCGGGTTTTTTTGTTGGTATTTTGTTGGAAAACGTAACGTAACGAAACGATATAAATCGAATTGAGAAGAACGACATGCGCTTGAATTACTCGGGTTGAAGTTAAAACGCGCACAAATCTGTAGATACTCTCTCTCACACATAGACACTCACACACTCAAATGTGTATGTGATGCTAACACACACACACAAACACACACACGCTGACTCCCAATTCAGTCACTCACTAACACCGATGAACTCATATGTACGCGTTCGCGTCCCACAGGCGAGAAAAATCGCAATGAAATTTTGTGCATTTCTTGGGCAACCGAAACAAAACTGCTCGACACCGGCGATGGAGACCACGATGACAACGACGACGACGACGTTCGAACTTTCAGCTTAAAGCTTTAACTAAGAACAGTCAAGACGACACGAAACAGGCAATGCCCGACCAACCGTCTGTCCCGTACGTAATGAATAAAAGTCGATAACTGAAACGTGAAACCGAAAATGCAACCAAAGAGAAAAGACACAGAAAAAGTGCAGCACAACACCATCATCGCCAAAAACAGCAACAACACACAGACACACAAGTGGAAATGAAAATCAAACAAAAACCCGCCAAATAATCACGACTACAAAGAACCCCACTCCCCCCCCCCCCCCCCCCAACAAACAAAACAACCGAATAACCAAAGCAAAAACAGCTAAAACAAACAAAAATATTAAAAAAAAAAAAACATACAAAAAAAACGTCTGCAAAACAGAACAACTGTATGCAACTCAAGCTGTGAATGAAAACATCTGCATGAGGCGGACGACTTGCTTATGGATGGATGGATAGATGGATGGATGGCTGGTGCCACAAATGTTCTTTCTCTCCGCACCATTTCCATCCACCGAACACACAATAACAACACCATGACAGAGCGTTAACTAAAAGCTTAAACATTTTTCGTCTCCATCGAGAATATCCATGCCATCCCTACTGCCGCCTCGGTTGGTTGATTGGTGGCTCCTTCTTCGTCACTTCTTCTTGGGGAGTTTTTAACCGGTTGCTAATGTTTTTTTTTCTTCTTTTGGTTTGGTTTTTGGCGAATTTTCGGCCATTCTTTGTTTGTCTTGCCACATGTTGTGGCACACATGCACATGTACAACGAGTGAATGATAAGATTGCTGCTATTTCGTTGACCCATTGGTTGGCAGACTGTGCCTGAGCCTTGAGTCGGGTCAATCTGGTTTCTTGGTTCCTTGTCGTCTGTGTTCGATATTGCCTGGCTGCTGTTACACATGTTGCAAACTCCCCATTTTTTTCCGGGTTACAGCATTAGAATGACAATCAGTGGGCGATATTGGGATATCGAACTTGAAAATGTTAATTTCAAAGTGATTGTTTCTATTTCACCTTATGAGCTCCTTCTGTATTATGGAGCTCCGTCGGCACCTAGAACTTCTTGTTCTTAAGCCGAGCTCTTACAGATTTGACTTCACCTGAATTACGGTGATCATCTGGTCTGATTGTTTTCGTGTCGCCTGGTTCTTCGGCCTCTAATAAGCCAGAGAACTATTGCTTCCAATAATCCTAGGGGCGAATATCTAATGAATACGGCGAGTAGCTTTGCAAGTAGATTCCAGGGCGAATAATTTCTATCTTGTCTGGATTATTACTCGCGTATTGTTCCTTGAGTGTTCAATGAGCTGAACGCTCATCAATCTCTCATCAATGACAAATCCCACTACTATTACAATACGAAACTAGTCATTCTAAGATTGTGAAATGATTTTGATTATATGAGTGATGTATCACAGAGTTTCAACTATTGTCAATAAAAACCTCAATCTATTATGGCGCTCTAATTTTCGGATTTTAATAGCACAACTATGACAAAATCCAAATATTCACTAATTTGGTATCAAACCAACCGCATTGGAGTCATTCGATTGTGGAAATGTCCCCACGACTTGGATGCGTTCGTATTTAGTTAACCAAATAGTAAATTGCACAAATACAACTCATATTAATCTCTTCCAATCATATTCGGTATTATTTGTTTGTATATCGATTTAGGTATTGTCATATGGTTAAGTGTGTTTATTTGAAGACGACAATCAGCGATGGCGGCAGTGGATGGACGGTCGACTTACTGGCACGCTAACTCAAAATGAAATGAAAGAAGTGCGACAGATAAAGGCGGCTAAACAAAAAAGAAAAAGATAACATACGGAATTGACCATATACAAACATAACTATGTATGTGGACATACATATAAACAAATATTTCGACAAAGGAAATAAAAAAAAATGAGGCGACGAACGACGACAATCACGGAGAAGACGAAAACCAATCCGGAGAACACAGTGGTTTGACGAAAGACTTTTGATAGACTTCAGCAGAAAGGTGACACATTTTTCTACGCCGTTTTAAGTGGTTTCAAAAATATCGATTGATGACCAAGTCTTTCATCCTTAATGGACATTAAACCCGGCCCGTGAGGCGACATGATAAAACAAAAGCAAAATATGTCCTTTCCTTATCAAAAATTAAAAATAATTTTATTCTACAGTATAGGTTAGGTTAGATTGAAATGGAGGATCGGTCATGTACAAATGACCGTCTCATGTCGTTGACATACACCTAGGCCAGTAATTCGGCCTGTTGGGCGCTCCTAATTTCTTCTTCAGATTCCCTGCCCCATTTTTTTACGTTAGGAATTCGTTTCCCTCTATAAAGTTTCTTAAATTCCTACCGACAGGTCATCTAAGGTGTCCTCTCCTAATTGAACTTTGCTGATCTGCGAGAAAGTGGGACACTGGCACAGGAAGTTTTCCGCCGTCTCGGCGTCCTCTCCGCATGCCCTACACTCTATCCTAAATAGGTGTGCCCTTAGGCTAGTGTGTCCTGTGATGACCCCTCAGCTCCTTTTTTGTTAAACCCGAGTACTCTCCTTGTTTTCTTGTAATCGAGATTTCCCCAGGTTTCCTTTGTGGTGCTTTCCACCTGTCCCTCTTGCCATCTGAAGGCAAGAGACTCTTTTTTTTTGTAATAAAAAAAATATTTTAAAAATTTAAATGATGAACTTTTTAAAAAAAAGTAGCCTCAACAAAAAGAGGTTTAGTGTTCTAGGGTAAAAAATTTCAAATTTGAGTTTCTTTCCTATTTTTTTCTTCTTTGGACATGCGTCAAAAAGAAATTGTATTAAAACAAATTCCATTTAACTTGAGAAATATAAAAATAATTTTAAACTACCATGATAATTGTGAACTTTTTCACACTCACATTTCACAAAATTGCCGATATTTTTGGTGCAAAGAATAATTCCATGAAATTCTGTGGCAATTTGCCGCTAGATTTTAAAACCTCCCAAATACCAAATACCTTTCAAAATGTGTGATACGCAAACAGAAAAGACCCTGCACATAGGATTTGAAGTCTCATGGCTTTTGTGGCTCGACCTGAGGACAATCCACCAGACATCGTCCCCTTAATGAGATAAACAGTGCGGTCAATAGCAGGGCCAAAATTGCTAGACTCCAACTGCAGCATTTTTAAATAGCTCGGAGTCCGAGCCGAATCTCCGGTGTCGACTCCAATTTCAGCTGTTCAATAACAAAATTTCGAAAATTTTACTTCCGCCCACTATTCCACTAGGGTGTGGAATAATGATAAAAAAAAGTTCATAATATTTCGAAAATATTTCAAATTTTAAAAAAATTTCAACAGCTTAACTTGTTTTCAACACATTTTATTTATTTTATGGGAAATGTAAGTCAAGAACATCTTTCAACTCCGATTCCTAGCAATTTTGTCAGATTTCGACTCCACTTCACTACCTGGTCAAAACCACTGTGCGTTTAAATACGGAGGAGCAATGGAGCATACAACAAAACGAACAAAAAAAAAAATTATTATATTAAATATTAAAAATTCATAACGATCAACAGATAATTGAAAAATGATAAGAAAATTAACAACAATAACAAAATCCAATTCAAAAGCACACACACACACATGTATGTATGGCGATAAATGTGTTTGTGTGTGTGTGAACATAGAGAAATCATTAAGACCGCTCTTCACCCGTCTAAGTATTGCATGTGCATTGACTCGTTTATCCAGCCACATACACATGCCCTATAGTCAGTTGGCCTGTTCGATTGTTCGCCCCATCCCTCCGTCCCTCAGTCTCTACGTCTGTTTGGCCAGTGACAGAAAATGCATGGGGGCTCTCTTTAGTCAGCACTTAACAACATCAAAGTGACAATGGACATCACATACAGGCGAACATATCGCAACTAAAATACACAAACAAGTTATCAACGATAATTCATTTCATTTCGTTTTGTTTTTATTATTTTAGATTTTGTTGCTTTTAATAAAATTTATGAAAAACAAAAGAAGAACAAACCAATATGCCACAAGCATTGAGTGATGCCCGATGACAACAATCCTATAGGAGGGGCGGCGCTATAAGTGGAGTACACCCAACAAAACCAGGGCACTGTGGGCAAATGTGTTACGATTATTTCCAATACATGGAGATTCTTGGCCATATCCTTTGATATTTATTGAAAGGGTTAGGAAGGTGAAGGAGGATGCTAAAGAAATGAAAATGCATACCGAAAAGATGGCATTCGTGGAATTTTTCTTGTAGAAAAGGTTTTATTCAAATAAACCACAGGACATGCAAATATTTTATTTTAATTTGTCAGCTCACCTTTATTTCTTTTGTGATTTACATTTTATATTGTTATGAGATCATGTCAGTATTGATATTATTACAAATTAGTTTTAGAGTCTAAGATTTTAATACAAGTTGACTTACTTAAAGATTTGTAAAGGAAAAAGTAGGAGAAAAACCTTTTTTTTTTGTGAAAGACAAACACTTTTAGGATAACCTACGATTGTCGCGCCATCTCCTCCTTGTTTTTGAGCAACATTTAAAGTGACATTCAATAAATTATTGGCGAGTTTTATTAAATCTCTCGGGAAATAGGCGATCGGATAAAAGTACAACTCTCAAACAATATTGCCCACCCCCAAACTTATTATACCGCCGCCGTTGAATGCCAGCGAATGCGCCGCAAATAAATCGTTGTCGCTTATTATTGAAAAAGACTTTTAAAGTGTCAATAATTGGTAAGAAAATGAATTGTATGTGACAATATTGAAATGTATTTGCTTGAGCCGACGTCGACAACGAGTACGTATGTCGGTCGGTATTGGTGGTGATGTGTAAGCGGTGGCAGTGCTAGTGGCGGCGGCGGCGTTCACACCACCCGCTTTATACTAATCATAATCATGTGAATAGATAAAGAGAGATACCGACGCGCCACATACTAAACATTCATACTTGAGCATATCGTGATTGTTTTTATTCTCCTTCTTCTTCTTCTTCGTTTTCATTTGCCACTGCTATGCCCTGGCGTCAATGAGGCGCTAAATCAATTGACACATGTTGAAATACACATACAGACAATCATTGGAAAGGTTTATCATTGATTGCATCAGTGATATTTGTCAAGGATGTTCTCTTATGAGGCCGGTAAAAAGAAAAGCAAATCATCCGATGATTTGAATGTTGTGGGTAAATACATTCGTTCCGAATAGTTTCTTGCCACAGTGTGTCCCTTTAAAGCCAGGAAATCGAAGTGCACATAGGTTGCCACTATGATCGGGAAAGTGTTGAAATAGAATTTTCAGAAAAAGAATGAAAACAATTCTTTGAAATTGCTTAGAATTGCTCATGAAGCTTTCGTGCTAATTCGGGTTCTTGGCTAAAATGTGATACAGCGATGGACTTTTTACTTTTACTACTTCTCCTCGTTTGTAGACATTTCTGAAATTGGGACTAAATTTTTTGCATTTTGAAAGACTGAGGGCCAGGAGGGGAGAAAGTAAAAAAACGTTTTAAATGTATTTAAATGTCGAGTCTGACTCGAAAATTGTATTCATATTCTCTAAACTAGTAAGTTGTAATGCGCCTATGGCGCACGTTGAAATATGGAAAAAAAATTTTGTTGAAAAAAAAAATGATTGTGGAAAAAAAAATTTTGTTGAAAAAAAATTGTGGAAAAAAAAAATTTTGTTGAAAAAAAAATTGGAAAAAAAAATTTTTGTTGAAAAAAAAACAATTTTGGTAAAAAAAAATTTGGGGAAAACACAACTTCTCTACAAAAAAAAAATATTATTATTTATAGAATTTATATAGAATTATAGAATGCTTACTTAAATTCCTACGTACTGCGTGACAGAGTCAGTGAATCAGTGTCGAGGGTAAATATATATTAAGAAGATTACACTGAGGTGCGTTTGTATCTTAAAGATACAATTTTTTTATAATAATGGAAAATATTTAAAATTTTAAAAAATATTAACAGATTAACTTGTTTTCAATACATTTTATTTATTTTATGGGAAATGTAAATAAATGCACCGTGTTACAAAAAATAGATTTTTTTCTGTCCTATGAACCAAATGCACATATTCGGAAAGATGGGAAAAAATAACAATACACGTGTATCGGCGATTTTCATGTACACGTCAGAATTTTTTTTTTTTAAGTTTGAAGTATAAAGCTCGTGGTGGCCTGTGTGAAAGCCTTTGAACCGATTTTGAACCCTTTTTCAGTGATCTAATCGAGCTGATTTTTGGCAGGCAGACTCGTGGAAATGTCTGTATCACGTCAAATTTTTTAAAAACAATTTTTATCAATTCTCAGATTTTCCCCAATTTTTATTATTTTGGAAAAAAATAAATATTTTTTTCACTTTTCTTAACATAACTTGAAGAGACTCCAAATGTTTAAACTACTTAAGCGTCACGAAAAAAAATTTTTTTTTGAACTGAAACCTTAAAAAAAACTCGTGGAAATGTCTGTATCACGTCAAATTTTTTAAAAACAATTCTTATCAATTCTCTGATTTTCTCCAATTTTTATTATTTTTAAAAAAAAAATAATTTTTTCACTTTTCTTAGCATAACTTGAAGAGACTCCAAATTTTAAAACTACTTAAGCGTAGTAGAACATAAACCTTAAAAACACTACCATTTAAAAAAAAAAAAAAAAAAATTGTCGTGTACATGAAAATCGCCGATTCACGTTTATTTTTATTTTTTATCCCCTTTCCGAAAAAGTAAATTTGGTTCATAGGACAGAATGTGTAACACGGTGATAGAACTCGGAGTCGGAGTCGAGAACATTTTTCGACTTCAGACTATGGTTTGAATAGTAGCTGCCTCTAAAAAAAACAAAAAAAAAAAAAAAAAAAAAAAGGTAGAATTCGATCAGTTCGAATATTATATGAATTCGACTTAAAAATTTGATGAAACTTCCACATTTAAGGTATGCGTTTCCGAGAAGGACGTCCTGGTTAGATGGGCCATAGGGCAGAACAAACATATTTAGAACATCTTGAGAAGAAATACATGTGATTGACGAACAAGCTTTATGAAAAATGCAATTTCCCAAAAACGAAACGACAAATGGTCCAA
Source organism: Hydrotaea cyrtoneurina (assembly GCA_958296145.1). Taxonomy (NCBI): domain Eukaryota; kingdom Metazoa; phylum Arthropoda; class Insecta; order Diptera; family Muscidae; genus Hydrotaea; species Hydrotaea cyrtoneurina. The sequence continues at coordinate 18,485,405 of OY282515.1, forward strand.
AAAAAAAATGTTCATACAAAATTGAGGAAATTTTTCATAATTTTTAGATTACATTTCATTTTTTATTATTGGACGAATTTTCACATGAAAAATAAACCAAAATTTTGAACAATAACAAATTCAGAGGTCATTGCTGATGGGATTACCCTGAACATTCCGGTCGAGGGAAGTAAAAGTATTTAATTGACGGTACACTTCAAATTGTGTCCTATGCGGCCCTCACACGTTATAACTGGTTGTACAACAATTTGATCAAGTTGTACAACCAGTTGTTGGTCTTAGGTTGGTCGTCGGAAATCAAAATATTTTCATTTCAGCTCAAGTTGTCCCACATGGTTGGTACTTGTGGTGGACTTGTCATTCAACTTCGTTACTTCTTTCGCATTTTGAAAAAATAATAAAAAAAAATGAATGAGTGTGTGGAAAAAGTGATTGATTTTGTTGAGGAATATAAAAATATGACTCAGTTGTGGAATTCAAAGTATAAAAACCAAATAATGCAAACAAAAATATGTAAATTAAAAAACAAACAAGAATGGATAGGAAATTGGTTGAATCGTGTGAGGAGAACGACCAACTTGTTTGTTAAACTCAATTGTACAACCAACTGTAACGTGTGAGGGCCGCATTATGATCGCATTATGATGTTGAATACTTCGATGTAAGTGCCGATTTACACTAGACAATTTTACTTGCGGCACTTTTTATGATTCCCCTTTGAACTTGCCTCTTGTGTTCACTCAAGGAAATTCTTTTTCGGCAATTTTTGTTTCCATTGTTGCCTTTTCAACTACAAATGACTTTCAAAATATCAAAATACGAAAAACACAAATAGAAATTGCCAGTGCTTTGGTTCAGTTTGGTGTGCTGTGAACCTTAGATCGCCAGATTTCATAGATTGGCCTCGACCAATTACCTAAGTCGATGTTTGTATACAAAAAGCATAAATGAAATTGACTCAAAGCGGTTCCAAAGGGGCGCTTTCTGCCCCATGGTAATGGTGCTGGTCGCAACATTTTTCTGTTTTTCCCCCATAGAGAGGGATACACATTTTGTTCGCTTTGTCTGAAACGATTTTATATTCGTTTTAGCTTACAGTTGTTCTTCTATGCAGTTTCTGACCACTTGCCAGTACTGCTAAGACTTGAGTTATTTTTTGTTTTTTTTTTATGGCTGACTTTTGCTACAGCAAGTGAATGCCCCCACTACTAACCAAATGAAATTTGATATTATGATTGTTTTGGGTGACTTTTTGACATGCGTTACATAAGTATTAAATAATGTCAACTAACATACAAGCGCACATGTGTGTTTCGTTGGCCAGTGAAAGGTTTCGGTTTCAAAAATTTGTTCAAAATTTGATTTGTTTGGCAAAGTGGCACTTGAAATGTTTTGAATACGAGCATGTCCATACATTGTGTTTTCCAGGGATTTAATGAAGTCCACGTTCATGCTCCTTTTTTGTTTTTGTATTTGCTGTTGCCAATGTTGTTGTTGTTGTGCTTGTTAGGGAAACTATTGTGAAAGTTTGTCATACTAATTTGTAAAATGTGACATGGCTTAACCACAATAAAGTAAAGTCCACTCAACTCAAGTAAAGGGTATGTCAAATTAGATCATGACATTTAAGCCTTTAGCATAACAGGTCTCATGTTAACCATTTCAGTTTACGTCACGAAGGCTTTGAGGTCATTTGGGGGATGGGGATGGCAGTAAATGTAAGTAAAAGGTATAATCAGTAAAATTAATTCGTCTAATCGGATCGTTTCGTATTACCGCCCCATGCCAATGACACAATTGTGTTTTGTTTTCCGAATATAATTGAAATATCGAATCCAATCATGTTACCAACTGAATGTATTCTTATGCGAAAGTTTACGAAATTTCCAACATTTTCTATTGTATTTTTAGTGTTATATATTTTTAGTCAACAAAAAACCTGCATTGATTTGAAAATATAGTAATTCAATTAATCGCAAACGATAAAACACCTGAAAATAAGGGAAATTAATTTGAATGTGTTCTATTAAATTCTATTTGTGTAACCTTAAAAATTATCATTTTAATTAAATAATTCTCACATATTTTTGGAACAAAGAAAGATACATAACACGAAATGTCCAAACGTCTGGCGCCAACTTATCATAGGCGCTGTACATATACGAGATATGAGACAATGTCCAAAGTGTAAGATATTTGACCACACAACAGATACGATACCAAGTAACTGATGAAATTTGTTGGGCGGAATATTTATAGAACGAAAGATAGTGCTCAACTACGCACTGTGGAAATAGTTCTGCCATATTTGTCTCTACGGCAGACACCTGATTTTGTGGAAGATGCACGTGTTGAGATTTCATTTAAATGGGCACGTGCTAAATTAAATTAAATTTTAATTTTTAAAATACATAAAAAATATATTAAATAATGATTTCTAATCACCGAAATGAGGTGCGTTAATGGGGAGTAATACAAATTGACAATTTGTTAGTAAAATATTCTTAAGTTGTGCCTGGAGAGGTCTTCGACAGGGTGAAAGCTTATCGTGCTAAATCTTCAAGACACTGATGGAGAAAATATTGGAAAAGCCGCAGGCACAGTGAAGACCGAAGCTCAAAGCCTGCTCGCCTATGCGGATGACATTGACATGGTGGGAACGATAATGCGAGATGTAGCTGGTGGAGAACAGAGAAGGAATCAGCAATAAAGGGGGAAGAAGGTGAAGAAGGAGGATACGAAATTATATTCAGCAGGGAGACTAATTTATAAACACAGATTAACTACGTATCGTATTTAAAATCGTATTTGCTATTATCCTTCAGTGAACAAACGGTGCACAGCATCTATTTCATTCGGCCAAAAGCCTGTAACTTTTGGGCGATTATTTTACTATATGAGCATTAAAAATCGGACAATTGTATAAATTTTTGAAATATTTCCCAAGCTGACTATTTTTCGATTTTAGGGGGGATTATTTTTTCTTTTGGGTATTTGTGGTCGTTGGTGTTTTTTTACACATTTTAACGTAATTGTTCATATTGCATTTTTATCGTATTACAAATTTTCACATTTATCGGATTTTGAAATTTGGTCTAAAAATCAGTTCCTTCGGCAAAACTATAATTTTTGATCTAGTACATATTTTTGAGTTCTGTAAAAAATTGGTTGTAGACAAGGTATGAGCGACTATTTTATATTCCAAGTTGACTAATATTCCTATTTTTCGATTTTAGGGATGACATTTTTTTTTTTAATTTTTGGCTTGAAATTTGGTTCATAATCCAGATCCATCGGCCATAAGTCTGATCTAGTAAATATTTTCGAGTTGTGTAAAAAATTAGTTGTAGGCAAGAAGTGAGCAATTGTTTAAAGGCATTGATAATATAAATCGGACAACTGGATATATTTAAGAAATATTTCCCAAGTTGACTACTTTTCCTATCTTTCGATTTTAGGGGGATTTTTTTTTTTGGGTATTTTTGGTCGTTTGTGTTTTTTTTAGCATTTTAACGTAATTCATATTGCATTTTCAACATTTTTTTCATATAACAAATTTTCACATTTGTCATATTATGCCATTTGTTCCAGAAATCAGTACCTTCGGCCAAAACTCTATAATTTTTGATCTAGTAGATATTTTTGAGTTCTGTAAAAAAAATGGTTGTAGACAAGGTATGAGCGACTATTTTACAGTATCAGCATTAAAAATCGGACAAGTAGATATATTTCCCAAGTTGACTATTTTTCCTCCTTCCTTTCGAAAATTTAAAAACAAGATCATCCCTAACCTTTTTTTTTTGAATTTTTGGTTTGAAATTTGGTCCAAAATCCATTTCCATCGGCCAAAAGCCTTTTAAAACAATTTTGGTTTTTTCATTTAAAATTTTTTCTCATTTTCAGATTTTGAAATTTGAAAATTTGTTCTTTTATTTTGTGCTATTGTTTTTTTTTTGTTTATTAAAATTTATTTTTGTTGCCATTATTAACGTTAACATTTTGTTTCAAAATCCTATAATTTGGTTATAGCAACTATTTTTAAAAATATCGATTTTGAAAAAAAATTACCACCAAATGTTCCAGTAAAAAGATGTTAAAGATGTTCTCATTTTTTTAGGTGCAATAAAATTAATTTTTGGAAAATTAAAAAAAAAAAACTTTTGCCCGCCCAAAATTGCTCCCTTGGTAGACAACGTACATTTAGAGCAAATAATCCAATTTTTTATTCCCAAAACCGAAATTAAACTATTTTTTTCAATAATTTAAAAAAGTAGCTACGCAGATGAAAAGATCAACAAAATATCCTTTTTTTAACCGCAAAATTCTATACCAATCGAAGTTCATTTGCCGGTGCTATGATCTAAATTATTCCCACATCGAGGAATTTAGCAGGAAAATCTCCATTTTTACCCTCAAAGAAATTTGTTCAAAAGCTCTAAAACTGCCTAGTTTCTGTCAGTTTCCTTATTAATGAGCCAGCTTGTAACCCAATGTTAATGTTAGAAAATAATGACTAAAACAAAACATCAGTTGTTTATTCATATTTGATATGTTTTTAGTCCTTCCAACAGCAAGTAGTTCAAATCCTGTACACATATTTGACATTTTCAGCGGAGGTTTAAAATTGTAAATTCAAATGCTTTTACGAGTAAGATATCAATCAAACTCAAAATGAAAGAACGATTTCATAGATGTTACACATCAACTGGTTTCAGTTTATATGCAGATTTGTGAGGCAATTCATAAAAAAACCATATACAGTTCTCTTAAGTGGAAATAGTTAATGAACCGACTGATTAGCGAAATATGTAGCTATTGTATTTGCATTTTTAGCAGTTCCTTGTGTTTTTTAGACCTCGACCTGACTATAAAAAATAAACGAAAGTTGCTTCCAAGAGCAAAATATATTTTTAAAAATGTTTACTGGGTATCAAAAATAAAACGTATTTTTAAAAAAGTTTTACTTCTATAAAATTTCACCCACAATTGATAGTGAACTTTCAGTTTTCCACCCTAAAAATCTGGGGATACGTCATAGCAAATGAAAGCATTCCCCCGTTGCCATCACTTATGTTGTTAACACTTCACTGTCGAATTTCCAAATAAAACAAAATCCATAAGAACCACGAACGACTGTCAAAAGTAGAGTGAATAAAACAAGAGCCACAGTAATGAAATACTTTCGCATGTATGGGTAACATCCACCACCACCACCACCATCACGACCATTAACAGCAACTCCGTGACCGCCGCCAAAGGGGAACTTGCGCACGCACACTTCAACAATCAGATAATTTCCCCAAAAAACAAAAAGAGCAAAAACGGCTCCAGATAAAAGCCATAAATAGCTTTAAACCGAAACGAGGAAAAAGACGACGATATAGTCGAACTCTTTCGTTATACACCCACCCAACGCCAGATGATCGACTTGTTGGGCAAAAACGATGATGGAAATCAGCCATTTTTGGGGCCGTCCTATTCCCACCTACTCCAGTGGTTGGCTCTCTACGTCACCGTACAAACGTCAAAAAACGCGAATGTACTTGTGCTAAGGAAATAGTGGGAAATTGTTCTAGCAGTACACATTTAGATAAATGTTTCCCACTTTTTTTTTTATTGTTGGATTGTATGGAAATTGTTTACATTTTTTTTTTGGAATTTTCTTTATATTTGCTGTTGTTTTATTGTTGTGCTGTGGAAAAGCTTTGTTTTGTAACGTTTCTGGTTTGTTGCTTAGCTTATTTTAAAGTTACAAAAAAAGCTTCTGTGTGTTGTAACTTTAAAGTGTGATAATTGATTGTGGACCCTTTACCCTACATTAAGGATATCAGAGGGAAATAGTTGGGGTATTCATTAAGGGGCAAGTATTCATAAAAAGGAACGAAAGATGTATCAAAGTGCCGTTATATTGAGCCACTTGTATTTCTCAAGAACTCAATTAACAAACAAATAAAAAAAAAGTCCAAATTTTAAATGAAAAAAAAATAACATTTCACCCAAATCAAAAACAAAATATTGTTGAAATACTGATATTTTTGAGGTTCAAAACGTCGCACGATTTGAACTTTATTAAAGCGTGTGTTAGGAGATTATTTACGAAGAGCTATTTTGACAGGGTCACGTTCTAAAGGGGAAAAAACACTTCACGCGGATGTACTCTTTTTGAATTTTTTTTTTTCATTAAATTGATGTACAATGTTTATCAAATTGATGTACAATGTTCATCAAATTGATGAACAATTTTCATCAAATTGATGTACAATGTTCATCAAATTGATGTACGAAAGTGAAGAAAAATTAATGAAAATTTCTGCAACATCAAATTGAAGAAAGTGTAGTAGCTTGGCAAATGATGTCCACATTCATCAAATTGATGTAAGAATTCATTAAAATGATGAACCATTGTATTCAGTGTAGAGTGAGTCAGTTCTATGTTAATAGATTTAGTTGACTAAACATGGCTTTTTAATTCAATTCACTATTTTTCTCATAATTTGTTTCACGGCTAAAGAAAATGCGTTGACATAGCAACAACGCTCTTGGATCTAACAAAACCCAAGTCAAAAATATCCCAAAAATTGCAAAACAAAAATCTTTAAAAAGACAAACGTAAAATGTTTCCCAATGTTTTTTGAGAAATCCCCGCAATACGTTATCCGAAATTCCCCAATGAAAAGTAGGCTTTATGATAATTCTCCACGTCTTACATGGCGCCCACTTTACGATTAAGAGAGTTATCCTTAAGAAACAACAAGTTCTGCGACGATGACTTGTTACATGTTAGGATTCTGTTTCCCCTGGATCTGAATTTAGCGAAAGATTTGCAACAAATTGGAACTCACATCCATTGTCATTACGGAGTATTAAAAATCAACTTTGGATACTCAAATGAATGGGAAATTATCTCTCAGACAAATCAAGGAAACTTCTATAGAATGGCCTGTGGATACGCCGAACAGTTTTAATTGACCTTCGTTTCTTACGGATCAAACTTTAAATTCAGTTTCTGTCCAGTTAAATCGCTCACTTAAATTTCAGAGAATAAGTTGCGGTACTTGCCCCACCAAAGCCATAACCCGAGACTCGTAGAAACTCATAACATCAGAACACCTTTTGTAAAATTTTGCTGGGTGGCATTGCACAACCACATTCCACGAAACTGCCTAGCAACGCCACAAAGTGTTAATGAAAGCTTTTCACCCTCAAAGCTTTGCGTTGCAAGCAAATGTGCATTTTGTCTTAGTCCCACTCCACAAGTAGGTTCTAGTTAAGGGTAAACGCAAACAATGAACCTAAAATCGGAAAGCTTCGCGGCACTCTAAAGCAAAAAGCTTTTAGGAGTTTTACCTTACACATGGAAAACTAGGGGGCGCTCGAAATCATATGTTGTTCATCACAATAGTCGGCTCATTAATGTTAATGACTGCAAAATGAACATCTTTGACTAATTGTGAGCAAGAACGGGGGGGAAAATATACAAAAAAAATTATGTCAACAGCCACTGCAACAACCACGACAACCAGCCGTTTTATCTTTTGATCTATGCGTCACTTGTGGACAATTGTGCCGCTTCAAACGCAGTATCTGAAAACAAAAACATGACTACAAAATTGATGATGATGAAAAATTTATAGTTAAAGGAAATCACCACAAGGTATGTAAGTGTGGCGGAGGTTTGAAGATATTCTAAGCAACTCTACTGAAGTAAATCATAGGACTTGAGATGGCAGTTCTCGCCAGGCAGATCGAACAACAAGAACAACAACAGCGCACCAATGACAGCGACAACGACAACAAAAAAACACATAAATTTCTCATCAACAATAATCACTTTGCGGTATCAGTGGGGAGAGAAAGAGAGCTGAACAACATTGAAAACGTTTGTTTATACTTAAGAAAGGAATCGAGCGACGGATGAATGGACGGACAAACAGATACATGAACCGGCAAAAATGAAAAAAAAAGAAACGGCTTAGAAGATACGTATCGGTATCTGTTAAATAAAAATTATATGTATATTTGTAACCAGTGAATAATATCTTCGTTTTGTTTTGGCTTGTATACACATTGCACAGTGGGTAAAATCTGTATATATTTTGCATAGTGTAAAAGATCGAAGGCAAAAGCGATGACTTCAGCACGAATGTTTGCTGGAGCTCGTTAATGATTTGAAGAACTCAAAAAAAAACGTTCGGATGGATGGAATCTAGATATCTTGGCGGCCAGTCAATGTCGCCTTTCTTTGGACCTCAAGCTTCCAGGGAATATTTGTTCACGTAAGTCCATTGTTGGATTTGCAGTGTGGCATGAAACATCATCTTGTTGATACCATTGTACATCAATTTGATGAACGTTGTACATCAATTTTATGAACGTTGTACATCAATTTTGTGAACATTCTACATCAGTTTGATGAACATTGTACATCAATTTAATGAACATCATACATCAATTTGATGAACATTGTACATCAACTTGATGAACATTGTACACCAATTTTATGAACGTTGTACATCAATTTGATGAACGTTGGACATCAATTTGATGAATAGTGTAAATCAACTTGATGAACATCATACATCAATTAGATGAATATTGTACATCAATATTATGAACATCTTACATCAACTTGATGAACATCATACATCAATTTGATGAACGTTGTACATCAATTTGATGAACGTTGTACATCAATTTAATGAACGTTGGACATCAATTTGATGAATATTGTAAATCAACTTGATGAACATCATACATCAATTTGATGAACGTTGTATATCAATTTGATGAACATTGTACATCAATTTGATGAACATTATACATCAATTTGATGAACATTATACATCAACTTGATGAACATTGTACATCAATTTAATTTGATGTTCACTTTTTTTCAGAGTATAGATCAAACTTACTCTTATATTTATACCATTATATATTTCTGTAATTTTTCAAATAAATTTTCAGCGTCCGATCACCTTCGTTTAGGTGTCAATGCGTGTCAATAATAAAAAAAATATTGTTTATTAAACAAAGCCACACGACGAAGCTTACCGAGTACGTGTGTCAGCGAGAGTGCCCATTACTGCTAAACATTTATAGATTTTCTAGTAACATATAAAATAGTTGGGTTTTTGCTTCACTGTGCAGCGGCTTGTATTTACAACTAAGCACCACTATAGTCATCATCAACATCAATATCAGCGTCACCATCACCGTCACATCATCAGTATTGACTTCATGCAGCAACAACATCTATGCGTATTTAAACAACATCCTTAATATAAACAAATGTCGCATATACGACGAGTTGTGTGTGTTGTCGTTGTATTTGTTTGTTTGTTTGATTGTCTCTCTTTTTTTTTGTGTGTGAATATTTTGTCCCAACAATCTTGCGCTTTGCCGTGACACTCTCACATGCCCCCACCAGGAGGAATCGGGATATGCCAGACGCACGGACAGACCGACACAAATACATGTGTGCGTTTTTGTAGCCGCCGCCTCGATGAATTTCCTTTGATGAGTTTGCGGTGTATGAGTGTGTGTGTGTGTGTTGTCAACAACATCATCTCTTTTACAACACGATCCAACAACATACGAATGGTTTGGACTTGGATTGTTTTAGTGCCGGTTGGTAGTGCCGCCGTTATTGTTGTTGTTGCTGTTGCCGTGTGTTTTGTGTTGCTGTTGTATCTTCTTAATTCGTTATCTTTTTAAGTCGTTTAAAGTCAATAATATTGAAATGATTTCTTTCCTTTTTTCCTTTAAATTATTGCTTTATTCATTGTTTGTGTTATTGTTGTTGTCGCCGTTGCTGTGAAAGAGTTGAAGAGAGTTGCTGTTGTCCGATGATATGTAAAACATATTGCTTTATTTGTTTTGCATTGTTGTTGTTCTTTGGTTGATCGCATGCCTCAGATGTGTTTGTATGGCTTGACATTATTGGCGATCGATGCTATGCAGGTTTAGCCAACTCGTGGTGCCCAGTTTTACAAAATCTTAGAAATTCATTTTTCCTTATGGAAAATTCCCCCCAAAAAATGGGGATTTTTTTCATAATTTTTCATTTCTTGTTTTTGGTAAATTATTCATATACAAAATAACCCATCCAAGCGGACCGCCTTAATTGTAGACCCAATGAAAATTGGAGAATTTTTCATAAATTATTTGGGGGATTTTTCAGAATTTTTGGCGAAATTTTCATGTGGCCATTTTTGGGAAATTTTCCAATTATTTTGGGAAATTCTTCATTTGGAACAATTTCATTTTATGTTTGGGAAAATTGTCATAGAGCCCTCGTCATCAACATTTAAGAGGTGGAAAAGGTTTCGGAAAGAATATGTCGAATGCGAACCTGGGGTCTACTGTGTGATAGTCGCACGCACTACCTATCACATAATAACAAACTGACAAATAATAACAAACGCAGACGACGAAACATATTCGATCAATGAGGGCTCTATGAAAAATGGCCAAAATAAAAAAAGCCAAAAACAACGAAGATTTCCAAAAAAAAAATCTCATTCAAAATAAATGAAAAAAAAATCGTAAAAGCACAAAATTTCAGAAAAATCACCCAAATATTATGAAAATTCCCCAAACTCTTTAATTCTTGAAGATAAATGTACACAATAAATATTATAAGAAATAAATTGAATTGAATTGATTGATTTTTCTTATAAAAATATCCACAAAAAAAAATTGGGGAATTTTTCGTTGTCCACACAAAAAATTTTTACTTACAAATTCTGAAAAACTCCCCAATTTTGTTTGTGGATATTTTTATAAGAGAAATCAATCATACTTCCACCCATTTTTTTTTTGTATAATGCTTTTGGGATATTTTTCATAATATTTGGGTCATTTTTCTGAATTTTTAAGTAAACATTTTTTTTGTGGACAAAGTTACTTTCCTAGAATGAACTCAAGCTGCCGTTTACGGAAAAATTCCCTCCAGACACTTAACCATTGTATCAAGGAGTCAGATATACATATCTATAAAACTGAAGTTCTCTCAGGATTTTACCTGGCTTCGGTATCATATAGACAACAAAATTATAGTCCTGGAGCTTTAAAGCTAACCCAAGTAAACTAACGTTTTGCTTCAGACAAAGTTAGCCGAAATCCAAGCCAAAATGAAACACACTCCTACCATTTCGTACCAACTGTTGGCCAACGCAGCACATCAACTTGTATCTGTGTGTGTGTGCACGTGTATGTGTGTTTGCATATGTTTGTTGTCCTGTTGTCATTTGTTGCTTTAAAGTGATTAATTAATTTCAATAACATTTTGCACATCATTGCCGCAATTTTGATCAGATTTTAGATTTTGTATACTCGTTCATGCACACACACACACATACACAAACAGAAAACATACTCGTACATCATCGATCGAAAGGAAATCCAAGAAAAAAAAAAAAATATCGTGGATTTATTGATAGACTTTGATCAAAACACATAAGCCGCTCTTTTTGAAAGCGTCTGTGATAAACAAGAAGTGTCTTTCAGTAATAAAGATGTGACGGGGTTTGTACAACAAAGCGACGATGGCGACGACGGACGGCAAAGAGACGTCCGATATGAAAAACTAAAACTGTTTTTGGGCAACCGAATGAGGAATGGCATAGATATTGCAATTAGCTGGAGAAGATGTTGTATTCTGTACATATGAGATACAAGTGGGGAATGTTGACAAAAATGAAATGAAACGTAACACTCGCGTTATGAATTTCCAATACCCTTACGTATATCATCTCTTAACCAGATGTCACTTACTGGATGGTAGATATGAGTATTTAGCAAAATTACTTTCGAATATGACCTTCCCTTTTAATAATCCATCATTTTAATAAAACATTGTGAAAAAGGGTTTCCTGTCCAACACGCCCTTTATTCAAAATTGATTGAATTTAAAAGTTATTAACATGTGTTCCGACAAACAATATCACCAACGCACGCACAGACATGTAAATCTCAAAAAAAAAAAAAAAAAAAATGCATAAAAAAAACTGCTATCGCAGACAGCTCACAGTTGAATATTTAAATCCAGCCGAAGTCATCACACTTTAAATCATAATTAACGCTCATCCATCAACTGGAAAAATGTCAAATGCATACGCAAATCTCGGCGTTGTCAGACAGTCAACGACAACAACAAAAGGCACAAGGCACAATATTGGGGCTATAAATAGCGCATGTTGCAGAGGACAACAGCGTCAACGACGGCAACATTGATGTCTTATGCAAAATGTGTCATAATGATTAGTCCTTGCAGCATTACACGTGACGGTAACGGGAGGGCGGGTTCTTTTCGTTATTAACAAAGAAACATAACATTGTCGCAATACTCGTCCTAAACATCTGTATGTCAAACATGGAATTGAAGATGTTGTACAGAAAATCTACAAACTGACGAAGAAAAGGGTGTTTTTTTGAAGGGTGGTGGGATTTTGTGACCGGCCATGGTGTGATTTGTATTATGTCCCACTACAGGGTTCTCCAACAGGAGTTGTTATTTTGGCATTCAAAGAAAAATGGAATTTTTTGATATAAATGGTCGGATGTTTATTTCATAATAAAGTGGAACGAAGGTTTGTCGTTAATAATGAAAAACAACTTCAGACAAATGGCCACCACGACCACGCGTACAGGACCATAACCTTTTCATGAAATTTTCCTTAACCAAATCCGAAAGTGGATGCCCTCGATAGCCTCACGAATTCTCTCTTTGAGGTCTTGATTGGACGCTGGGCTGTTGGCTTAGGCCTTATCTTTCACGTGGCCCCAAAGGAAGAAGTCGCCAGGTGTTAAATCACAAGATCTCGGTGGCCAATTGTGATCACCTCTGCGAGAGATAACACGGTCCGGAAACTTTTTAGTTTTGCGTTGTTGAAGCGCATTTCATTTAATTTTTAGTAACGGCGTAGTTTCAACTTGTCAAATGTCAAAGAATAAAAGCAAAAAAAGTGACAGCTACCGAAATGCCGGGTAATTCAAAATAACACCTCTTGTTGGAGAACCCCGGAACATATCAATTACAGAGAACAAAATTATACAATTTTTTAGACTGAATTCCGTAAATCAAAATTTATTATCCGAATTTGTCAATACTTACTTATTTACATTTCATGAAGGTAAGCTGCGTACGATGAAAAAATGTTCGCCTAAATCGACCTTAGCCACATTTTTTTTAGGCAGCTCCAAACACCTAATCCTTTTTCTTTAGAAGTTTTACACTGGAGAATACTCTACCGCTCATTTACGAGTTGGAAAGGGACGTCTTGGTCTTGGAAGTCTAACCAGGAAGCGAACCTGACTTTGCTGTGTGATAGTTAGACTTTCTATCTATCAGACCGCGGCCGACCAGGAATTTGTCAATGGTTGTCATGATTTCTTGACACAAAAAATTGCAGAGGCAACCACAAGATGAGGCAAAATTAATCACCCTACGCAAATGGATGCGTTTACTCTAAAACATTTGGTTTTTTTTTAACAAAAAATATATATAAAATATGAAAAATCTACTAAATTATCCTCAACGATGAGGCTCGTTGATTTGAAGAGAAGCCAACAGTTGTTCTAGAGCTTTACACTGAAAAATTTGCGGTTTATGGAGCGGTGCACTCCATAGTCCAGAATCCATTTAGACCGGCCAAAAGTGTTTGCCACAGTTAACTACAGGGCTATACATTTTGCGTTTTTTTAGGATTTTAGGATTTTTTTTACACCTCTAGACGTATTGCATTTTTTTCACATTTATCAGATTTTGAAATTTGGTCCAGAATCCATTTCCATCGGCCAAAAATCTGTAACTTTTGATCTAGTAGATATTTTTGAGTTCCGTAAAAAATTACTTGTAGCCAAGGAGTGAGCGTTTGTTTTAAGGTTCGAACAATACAAATTGAACAATTGAATATATTTTAGAAATATTTGCCAAGTTGACTACTTGTCATATTTGTCGATTTTAGAGGGAGAACAATTTTTTTTTTTTTTTTTTTTTTTGTAAGATTTTTTTATACGTTGTTTCATAATTGTTATACAGCACTTGAAGAATTTACTTTTTTCTTATAAAAAATTTTCAATTTTTTCAGATTTTGAAATTTGAAAAAATTGAATTTGACTTTATGAAATGTTCGTCATATAGTTGAAAAGTTATTGTAGTGAACTTTTTACAAAGTGTGTTTTCTTATGTTTAATATCACGGTATCATTTTTTTATGTACCAAAGATAGTTTGGTTGCAGCAACTATTTTAAAAAAATAATGATTTTGAAAAAATTTACTGTGGCAATCAGAAAATGTTACAGTTAGGAGATGTTAAAGAAAGCCATACTGATTTGGAAAGGGTTCCAAATTTTTTTAAGGTTATTTTTGCCCGCCCAAAATGTACTCCCTTGGAAGACAGGATGCATTTGGTGCAAAAAGTTATATTTTTTTGGACTCGCGTTTTGGTCCAAAAAAAATTATTATTAATTTTAATTATTTGTTTTTTCTCATTAACTTTTGAAAACTAGGTACACAATAATAAAAAAGAATCAGCAAATTTTCTTTCTCCTAATGTCAAATTGTATCCAAATTGTAGGTTATTTGCCACTAGTAAGTTGTAATGCGCCTATGGCGCCCGTTAATTTGCTTGAGAAAGTATTTGTTACTTAATTTTAAAAATTTTGTAAAAAATATTTTGTAAAAAAAAATTTCGAAAAAAATAAAATTTGTGGAAAAAAAAATTTTGCTGAAAAAAAAAATTTTTGTTGAAAAAAAAAATTTGTTGAAAAAAAAAAATTTCTTGAAAAAAAAATTTTGTGGAAAAAAAAATTTTTTTTGAAAAAAAAAATTTCTTGAAAAAAAAATTTGGAAAAAAAATTTTTTGTAAAAAAAAAAATTTGTAAGAAAAAAAAATTTTGGAAAAAATAAAAATTGGGGAAATTTATAGAATTATTATAGAATGCCTATTTAAATTCCTACGTACTGCGTGACAGAGTCAGTGAATCAGTGAATCAGGGAATCAGTGTATCAGTGTATCAGTGAATCAGTGTCGAGGGTAAATATATATTAAGATTGCTATCAGCGGATTCAAGAAAAAAAAACCTCCTGTATTTTGTACCTCCTACACGTCAGTAAAATGTGGACGGCCGTGTTGAGCTAGGTAGTGTGTGCGACTATCACACTGAAGAACCTGAGTTCGAAACCGGGTAAGACCATCAAACAAATTTTTCAGCGGCTGTTTCCACCTCGTAAATGTTGGCGACTTTACGAGTAAGAGAATAATCTCTAAGCCATGTAAAACTTCTATAGAAAAGCATTAGCCTTTCCGGAGCCGGCTTTCAAACAGTAGGTCCCGATCAGTGAATATATAAATTATATCGTACACAACTCACTGATTCGAGAGAAGTAGGGGAAAATGTGGTAGTTACAAATATGCTCACATTCCTTTCTTCTTATGACCGATCCTTTAGTCGCTCTAAATCTCTTTTAAATTTCTTTTTATATTTAATACGAGTTGGAAACGTGAAGAACTCTTTGGCATCGAATTGCCAACTAGAAAGTGGCGTACACCAAACGAATCCCTTGTGTTGTCATTGGGAGATCAAATCCAATCCATGGTTGTAGATACATATCGACCCAGCTGAACGTATGCATTTCTCTGTGAATTACTGACTCGCATGACTTTGCCCACATTTTCCAATCACACCGGCAACAGCAACGTTCTATCATTCCAAAAAAAAAAAACTACAGCCCTGCAAATTCACCCCTAATTTTATAATTCAATTTTGAAAAATTTCACGCTTTTCTTTGCATTTCCCGCGCTCTCAAGAGTTAATTTCGTAACAATGACATTTCCACCAACAAAAAGGCAAAACGACAAAAGCCAAAACCGTCTTATTAACACAATTGACTGATGTCTATGAAAATGTGACAAATTTCGTTTTTGAATACAAAGAGAGGACGACCATTCTGTCTTTTTTTGTTGTTGTTATTTCTGTTTTGGGATGGCCATTTATGGCTCAAACCCCTCTCCGATCCAGTGCCATCAAATGGCGGGGCATTTCTTTTGTGTGCGGGTTGCATAAGACCGAAATGAATACACGAGTTCGTAAATACGTGTATCTTATCTTGACGTCCATGCCATGCTGGATGGTCATCATATGAATAATTGCTCGCCCACGGAAATGGTCAATAAATAACATTCGGACACCCAAGAAAGAGAGTGAGTGAAGTGCAGCCAGTGTCCCTTTTCTACTACGGGGCTAGAATGTGTGTGTGTGGGTCAGTGTTTCAATAAAAATGAGAGCTAAACTCCGGTCTGTTGTTTTTAGCCAAATGACCGTAAAAATGTCTTAAATTTGTCTCTGGACAACTTATACGAATGCGTATCTTTTTGTTTTTTACATTTATTGTTTCCACAAAACCGAAAAATTCGGCCTCCACAAATGTTGCTGACCACTTTTGTACGCTGCGTTGCGGTTCAGTTGCTTCTTCAGACGGTCGCGGCGGCGGCGGCTGGTTTTGTTCAACGTGTTTTATTTGGTTCAGTTTCGGCAGTAGACATTGTCCAATATGTCGTTTAATGTTTTTGCATAAATTACATATGGATACTTTTGTTTTTGTTGTTGCCTTTGTTGTTACGGTGGCCCAAGAAGATGTGTGTGTGTACCTGCTCTGTAGTCGGTTGTAGAATTTAACATTTGTTAAATTAGTCGAGTGTAACATTTGTTTTATTGGTGTATAATTTTCTCATAAATTGTTTATTTATTATGAACACACACACATACATCTGCCCACATTCATAGGTGGTATGAATGTGGAAACTATTGGAGCATCTCATCCAATTTTGGTAGCCACAGTTGAGTTGATAATGGCGTGAGAAACGCTTTGCGAAACAACACGATTATTTAAAAATACATTAAATGTTGTTCGTTGGAATTTTATTTATCAAATGCTTTGTGCTGCGCTGTCTATTTGGGGGAAGTATAACCAAGCTAACTAGTCAATAAATCAGAGATCTTAATGTTGAATTTGAAAGAAGAGGGGGGGGGGGGGGGGCGGGCAAGAATGTCACCGAGTAAAATGGTTATTACTTAATTGCTTAAATGCTTTTCTAAAGGTACTCAAGAAATGTCTTTGAACTTACGCATTTCCCCTATCAATCCATGAAGTGTGGACAGGAAATTCTCTGGCTGTGTACGGTGTAATTTACCATAATCATGGACGGCGTTCTACTCTTTTAAGGCCAGCTTTGAATGGATAATGTTGTTTTACACGTTTCAATATTTGTCGCAATTGTAGGAACGTTGATTGTATACCAAAAATACTCCTTAATTCATAACGTTGACATGTGATAATCTTAAACTCATTCTGGTCATGCGATCTTTATTTTCTAAGGGACCCCGCTAAATCCTCTCCCTCATCTTTGATCAATGAAACAATTTCACTTCTACGCCGCCACCATGAAGGCATGTATGACGGACAAACTGCTCTAGGATCACTTCTTATCTTATCTTGCATTCGCTAAACGTTTGAAGTGTTGAAGGGATCATATGTATGATCATCAACGTATCCGTGATACGTGTGTGGTGATCTGAATTCCACTTTTTGAAGGCGATGATCCAACCCTATTATCACACGCACACTCAGACTCACAGTGCGGACAATAAAATGTGTTAACAGATATGCCCATACACAAATGTGGCGCCATCCCATCAAAAAAAGAGACAGCGAGTCCTTCAGACAGGCCATCTCTGGCATTGCTTATCTAATCTAAGCGAAACGAAGGTCCTTTTTTTTCTGGCATTCGTTCATAAACATATGAATGACATTCGATTGGCTGACAATAACTCTGCAGTGCGCCGACGCCAATGTTATCAGTGAGAAGACGTTCTATGGCTACAACGCTGTGTGATGTCCTGGCCATCAAGGATCTATTACATACACACACATTGCATGGACATTGTCTCATTGACAACATGGTAATAATGATGATGATGTTGTCGTCGTCGTCCAAATGATTTGTGTACAATTGCCCAAAAAACCAAAATCTGAAGAAAACAGAACAACAACGACATCGCCGTCGATTTCATTTGTTTTATTGTTGCCTACGGACATCCTGCAGAGTCTTTGTGTGAATGGATGGACAGGTATTTGTTTCAAATCAAAAATCTGTGGAATACACAACAACTATTACGATTACTCCGGCCTATCTAAATGTCCATGTTGTCCTTTTGTACAACGCACATTTAATAGTCGTCAATACACGAATCTTTAAGATAAAAGTCAGTAGATACCCTTTTCCATTTCTGTTCTTTTTTTTTTTTTTTTTTTTTTTTGAATGAATGAAATTATTGTCATTTTATGAGCATTCAAAGTTTATGTACCCGATTTGAGTGCCGCAATCAAATTTCTACCTGTAATTTTGTGATTTCTTTTTCTCAGTTCTTCACATTCACATCATTCGAATTGTTGTTGGCTTTGATGCTGTTTGGGAGACTGTCGCTGCCTTGAGTTTGTGGTTTTAGCCTTTATGACCATTCCGAGGATTGAGATAATGGAAAATATACAGTATGGGGCATAGAAATAGCAAGGGGGCAACTCTTCAGATTGGGGAACGGCTGTAAGATTGTGGACAAAAGAACAACTGGTTACTAAAACTTAACAAATACGGTCAATATCAGGATCTAGAATCAGTCTTGTGTTTATCAAACAGCGATATATCAAAACCGGGACCGATTGTTTACAACTACAATTCGTTGGTTCCTTAATTTAAATCAAACCGTTCGTTTTCGCCCATGTTTCATTGCAAGAGCGGATGGAGGAGGCATGGCCGCATAGAAGGGCG
The DNA here is from genome assembly GCA_958296145.1 of Hydrotaea cyrtoneurina. NCBI lineage: Eukaryota > Metazoa > Arthropoda > Insecta > Diptera > Muscidae > Hydrotaea > Hydrotaea cyrtoneurina. The sequence continues at coordinate 18,504,238 of OY282515.1, forward strand.
TTATTCTCGACTTCTGTTAGGTTTTACGAATTTGCGTCAACATTCCCTAAATTAATAGACAAGGAATAGCGACGCAGCATCGTGGCTCAGAAATTGAATTCGTTGGCCAAAAATTCAATTTGTTGTTAACAATTTTTAAAAACACAAACAGACAAAAAGTAGCTCAAAATGTCGTGCTATTCTATCTCTCTCTTACTGTAACTCTTTTCTCTCGTTCTTAATCTCACTCTTTCTCATCCTTCTCAGTTTTTCGTCTCTCTCTGTCAGTATTTCATCTCTCAGTTTTACCTATCTCTTTCAATCTCTCTTAGTTATTCCTCTATCTCTCTCTTTCAGTTCTTCCTCAATCTTTCTCAGTTATCTCTTTGTTTTTCCTCTCCTCTTTCCTCCTTTTGTTTTTCGTCTCTCTCTCAGCCCTTCCTCTCTATATCAGTTATTCCCCTCTTTCTCATTTCTTCCCCTATTTCTCTCTCTCCCTCTGTCAGTTTTTCATCTCTCAGTTTTACCTATCTCTCTCGCACTCTCTTAGTTATTCCTCTATCTCTCTCTCTGCTCTCCCTCTCTATATCAGGTCTTCCTTTCTCTCTCAGTTATTCCTCTCCTTCTCAGTTATTCCTCTCTTTCTCAGTTATTCCCCTATTTCTCTCTCCCTCTGTCAGTTTTTCATCTCTCTCAGTTTTGCCTCTCTCTCAGCTCTTCCTCTCTCTCTCTCAGTTATTCCTCTCTTTCTCAGTTCTTCCCCAATGTCTCTCTCTCTCAATCTGTCAGTTTTTCATCTCTCTCAGTTTTGCCTCTCTCTCAGCTCTTCCTCTCTCTCTCTCAGTTCTTCCACTCTCTCCCTCTCTCAGTTATTTCTATCTTCCTATCTCTTTCTCCATTTCCCTCTCTCTCGTAGTTCTTCCTCTATCTCTCTCAGTTATTTCTCTATCTATCTCTCAGTTCTGCCTATCTCTCTAACTCTACCTCAGTTCTTCCTCTGTCTCTCTTTCAGTTTTCCCTCTATCTCCCTCTTTCACTGTTCATCCTTCATATCTCTCTCAGTTCTCTCTCAGTTCTCTTTCTATCTCTTATTACTTCCTCTCTCTCACAGTTCTTCCTCTTCCTGTATATTTATCTCTCCCTCTTTCTGAGTTCTACCTCTTCCTATATCTCTCAGTTCTTCCTCTCTCTTTCTCTGGTCCAGAGTTCTCTCAGTTCTTCCTCTCTCTCTCTTTATTTATCTCTCTCTCTCTTTCTCTCTCTCTCTCTCTTTCTCTCTCTCCCATTTCTTCCTCTACATCCATCTCAGTTATTTCCCTATATTTTGCAGTTCTTCCTCTCTTCACTTCCTCTATATTTATCTTACTCTCTTTTTCAGTGCTTCCTCTTCATCCATATCTCTCTCTCCATCTTTCTCAGTTCATCCTCTTCCTCCATATATCTCTCTCTCTCAGTTCTTCCTCTATCTATCTCTGGTCTTCCTCTAGATCTCTCTCCCGCTCTCTCTCTTTCTCTGTCATTGTATCATAACCTTCTCCTCATCCCCACTAATGTTTATCCTATGTTCTTCATATTCTTTCGAGGTTCTTACATTTCTTTTACTCCCCTTCTAAAAAAGGACTACTACTAAAAAAGGAATGCTCCTTTGTCGCCCATCGCTGTTCTCTCTGTCTTAGAGTCATCTTGCCATAGATGTGTCGTGGTGGTTGTTCCTGTGGCTGTCATCAGCCTCATCACAATGTCCCTTAGCAATAATGTAATTTAATATATGCGCCGCGTTTTTTTTTTTTGTTTTTTTGTTGTTTTCGCCCATCGCCGTCTTGTACATTTCGATTTTATTAGTAAATGATTCGAAATAACCAAAAAAGAAAAACGAATGAGATTTCGGAATGCACTGGTCCATGCGATTGCGTCTATATCTTTCGATGGCATTTGTTTAGTGTGTCCGCCTTAAAGTTGTTATTGTTATTATCATAATTATTATTATGGGGAATATGGTTGGCGTTGTTTGCTGTACGTTGTGGCAGCGGCCAAAAGCAGTGGCCGTGTTTTACCTGGTTATTAATGGCGTTCATATTAACATGAGTTTCTGTTGTTGTCCACTCACCCGTTTTAGATATTCTCGCTCGTTCAACTTAAGCTCGCTGCGTTTGCTCTTGTTTGTTGTAGCTGGTGGTTCAAATAAAGCCGCCTTCTTTTAATGGCAGCCAAAGAAACCCAACAACAGCAAGAACACAACCACCACCACCACCACCACCAGCCAGCCAGCAAGCACCCAGAACAACATTTGGTGTTTATCTTATTTGCAAGTCAATATGGATTTTAAAATCATCATCAACATTTTGGCATTTGGTCTTAACATGGCACGTCCCGGTCCGTTGCAATTCGGAGCGGCCCGGTTCCCTGTGCATTATCGCTGGAATAAACGCTCCGGCAAACATTTGTTACCAATCAGAGTTTCTCTTAATTTTTACGATTCGTGTGTTAAACGTATGTTAAACTCTTGAAAAACACCGATTCCAATGGGTGTTTGTTTAACACGGTGACATTATCATTTCACTCAAATGCACGTGGTGTGGTTGGTTCGAAGGTAGGGCTGGCTGGCTGGCTGACTGGATTCAAACTATCTTGGTTGGCCTTGGCCACTACACACTATCAATTCCTCAAATGATCGCTTCCTTGGCTGCATAGTCTTGATGCTGGTTTTGGGTTGTTGTTTTTTTTTTTGGTCGGTGTAACCACAAAAATTAGTCTCATCCTCATCATCATCGACGGCCGGCGGCTTGGACTTGGACTCGGACTTGAGCTTGGGCAGCGGCATCCTTATCCTCATCACAGACGTTGTCATACTTGTTCGCCAGTGTCTTAAGGATGTGATCAATTATGTATATCTTAATTGGTTTTGATGTTCTTTTGCCATTTTTTTGTTGTTGTTGTTGCTTTTGTTATTTTCTTTTAAATGTATTTTATTTTTATTTCTCTTCAAAAGTTCTTTAAGAAGATGCGCGTAAATTTATGATGGTTTCTTGCTTTGCGAATTGCTTAGTTTTGTCTTTTATTTGCAGCGTTTTCTTTTTGTTTCCTCTTTGTGTAGTTTTCAGTTTTGTTTTGTTTTTGTTTTTTCTGTCCACATTTACAGACAGATTAAATTTCCTTTTTTTATTGTCACAGGACAGAGATAAGTTATACACATGTGAGTCTGGGAGTTGGCATGAGAGGAAATACTTAATAAATTGTGAATAGTTTAGTCAAATGCATGTGGCTCGGAATCATTCCCATATGATTCACACACACAGAGTATTTGGAACACTTTGGTGGACACGTGTTGGCATTCGGGAAGAGCATTTGAGGTTGCATCGACTGTGTTTTCGAAATCGGAAATTTTACACACGATGTGAAACACCCATGTAACCCATTTAAGTCAAGATTGGCCGAGAGGAAATGAAATACTTGTTAAATAATTAAAAAAAAAATATAAAACCCACAACCGCCTCGCTAATAGGCAAGTACGCTACTGTAGGAAAATCTGAGAATTGATAAAAATCTATTTTTTAAAAAAATTTGACGTGATACCGACATTTCCACGAGTCTGCCTGCCAAAAATCAGCTCGATTGGATCACTGAAAAAGGGCTAAAAATCGGTCCAAAGGCTTTCACACAGGCCACTACGAGCTTCATACTTCAAAATTAAAAAAAAAAAAATTCTGACGTGTACATGAAAATCGCCGATACACGTGTATTTTTATTTTTTCCCCTCTTTCCGAATATGTGCATTTTGTTATGAAATGGCATCCCAAAATATTGATTGGTACGACAGTGTGCCCCTCTGCTCTCTCTGAATGTTATAAAGGGTGTTTTTTATTGAGGTATAGAACTTCGAATTGAAATAACACGCAAGAAAATCGTTTTAATGTCCATCAATTTGGCTTTATTGGAAAGATAATTTTATGCCGTTAATGTTTAAATATGATTTCGGGCATGTGGCCGCCGCGGCTGGCTCGAATAAAGCCAATTCTACAGGTCCAATTTTCAACCACTTGTTGGAACCACAACTCATCCACATTCATGCCATCCAATTCGGGAACAAAATAGTCGGTTATCATGGCTCTATACCGGTCTCCATTAACGGTAACTGACTCTCCAGCATTATTTCGGAAGAAGTATGGCCCAATGACTCCACCAGCCCATAGAGCACACCAAACAGTCAGTTTTTGTGGATGTAATGGCATAAAATGGACGGAGCTTGCGGTGAACTTCGCGAACTGAACCATTACTTTCGAAATAAATTTGAACGATTTGCAAGCGTTGTTCTTTTGTCAACCTGTTCATGATGAAATGGCAAACCAAACTAAATATTAATCACTTGACAGCTGACAAAATGGCCGCCAGTTAAAAAAGTGATGCCAACTTAAAGTTCTATACCCCAATAAAAAACACCCTTGAGAAAAAATTCTAAAAAAAATATGTCCTTTCATATATGATGACGATGATAAGATTACCAGAATTCCGTTAAAGCCGAACTCAAGACAATAAATAATTTTATTTGATAGTGTCACTTTAATAAAACACTTTTTCTTCTGCAAGAAGCTCCATCCCGAAATGTATCTTCTAGCACAAGTACAACACAGTCAACAATAGAATTTGTGAACAATGAGACAGCAGCTTCCGTTCATTGATAGTTAAGCTCATTCTTCTCACCCGCCGACTCTCGGCTTACAGCAACGTTCGCCACCCCGAAGAGGCCGAACGAAAAAAATCGAGTCTCTCTCTCTCTCTCGATAGGGTTTATGGTAGACATCGGGCGCCACCTGTCACCTATATGGCACACAAAAGACCAAATATTTGTGCACGACTTTTTGGCCATTATGAATGCCTACTTAGGCCAAACGACGTTATGATGTTACCAGGCAGCCGGGACGGTTGCTGCATGCATCATCCTCGTCGTCATGTTGTTGTGCACTCGCGTCCGGCGTATGCATCATGATGATATCGCGTTGATAATGTTTCAGTGCTATAAACGAATCCTCCACAAAAGCCCAAAACACAAGTTAAAACACTATTAGCCCAAGTACCTTCTGCTCCGGCTGCGGCTCCAGACTGCGAATAAAACAATAGTGATGTGATCGCAGAGATGCAAGAGACACAGCCGAGAAAGTCTGGTCGGCGTTTCTGTTTTTTTTTTTCGGGTCTAAAAGTTAACTGCTTAACTTATGACTTGCATGGGGGGTCTTAGAGACGCCACCCGAAGAACGTCTCCACCGGTGCAGCCATTGAATTGCTGGGGGTATATGGTTGGCAGGGGGGGGGAGGGGGCAGGAGGAGGACAAACGACTTAAAGACACCCAACCATCCAACAAACAGACAAAATAACAATTGTAAAATTGTAACTATGAGAACATGATTGTTAATGTTACAATGGTAGTCATGTTTCGTTGCCTGTTCTTGTGGTTGTTGTTGGCATTGCTTGCCATTTTTCTTGTTGCTGTTGTTGTTGTTGCCCTTTCTTGTGATTTTGGCAACAAAACTTTATTAAAACATGAACTAATCGAGCGTCGGTAATAAGACCTCACAGAGTGTGGTTGGCTCATTGGCATGAGAAGATGCGAGGAGCTGAAAAACATTGCAGATATAAGCGATTTCTATGTAGAAAATATTAACATAATTATTATGGTAGGCTCATATTCAACAATTAGAGGCAATGTGGTTAAGAGACTGGCATTGCACAATTACACAGGCACTGATGAACCAAGTACGCCTTGCAGGCAGACCAAGTCACAATATCTGATCGACGGTTTCACAAGGCATTATTTGTGGGGAGAGATTGTCGTTTTATGGATTCGCTACATTGAGTTTGAGGAGATCTACGGTCGAAATGTTGGTTCTATTCAGAGTGATGGAAAGACGAAGAAAAAAGTCAACCGTATTGAACCTGCAAACATCGAATCGCCACAGTAACCTATAGCACCATTGGAAGAAGAAGAAGATGATACCAATGAACTTTTGCACAGAAAAACATAATTTTTCGATTCAATGAAAATACTCACGAATTCAAACAAAAAATTCATTGAAAATCCTGTGATAAAACAATTTGCCAAGTTAAAGAAAATATTCGTATACTGTTTATCAAAAATATCTTTGATGAAGAAAGTTTCATATATACAAAAAAAAATTATATGTCGTTCATTAAAAATATTTTTGATGAAAACATTCACATTCAACAAAATAATTTGTAGGTTGTTTATCAAAAATATTTCTGATAAAAAAATTCGCATATCTACAAAAAAAATTGTAGGTCGTTTATTGAAAATATTTTCGATGAAAAAATTCACATATTTATGAAAACATTTTATTATTTAATATTTTATTATTATTATAAAAAATAATAAAAATATTTTTTTTATTATTTTTATTACGAAATTTAATAAAATAGATCAAATATTATAATTTTTTAAATTTTGTTTAATATTTGGTAAATTACTTATCATATTTACGAAAAAATGTATGTAATATTAAAAGAAATTTTATAAATTAGATAACCAAAATACAAATCATAAAAAATATAAATTTTTTTGTCGATTCAATTTATCAAATTTCTTTCAACATTTGATAACATTTTTCGTAAATATGCTAAAAATGTATCAAATATTAAAACGACATTTGATAAATGGGATCAACAAAAAAATTCATTAAAAATATCCATATATTTGATGAATTGTTTTGTTGATACATTTCATCAAACTTCGTTTCAATATTTGACAATTTTTTTTAGCATATTAACGAAAAGTTTCATTGCGAAGTGATGAAATTCTTGTACAAATATTTTCATTGAAATTTTTGGGTTGTCTTTTTTTTCTCTTTTTTCCTGATTATGGAAATTGGTTAAAAAATGAGACAAGCTGGGAAACACTGGTACCATGAAGCGTGTAATGCCTTCACTGAAACTAAGAACGTGGACGACATTCTCAGGGCGTTGCGGGCAGACATGGACGGAGGAAAATCGTCTGCGAAAGACGTCAATGTGAGGCGATTAAGGTTTATGCGAATAGAAGTTTCCGCAGAAAATTACATTGATAAGATAATTCTAGAAAGACATAAGTTTGTAGAGATGGAAGTTGGAATCTGGGCGTCGACCACATCCTCCTCGCTTTGAAATTGTCGGAAAGATAAGGCGGGTCTTTATCTCCAGAATCGTTATGGAATCGAGAACAAGATAAAACGTATGCCAGCAACTGAAAGACCGAGATCCAACTCGTCTCCGTCATCAATAGACAGAATGATGTCAGTGTCGAAGTATATGGAAGGATCGTGCTGGCAAATTGATGCAAACAAATGAAAAACAGAGCCGTCGTTTGACAAACTGAATCGACATTGTACAGCTGCCCTCTTGTACGCGTGCTTCGGTGTGCTTGCGAAAGCCTATGCTATGTGATGGGAGTTGTTGGGAGAAACATCATTCAAGTAGGGCCATCCAGCTAGAAATGCCAAAATTATTTCTTAATCATTTGTTGAATATTTTTTTTTTATCATTAATAGCTCTGAGCATACGAAATTTTATTTTAGTTAGAAAGCTATTTTCATTGTAAACTATATGATTTTTAAGTCGCACTCAGACGAAATTTATCAAATTTACTTTTTCGGAAATGGGATAAAAAAATAAAAATACACGTGTATCGGCGATTTTCATGTACACGTCAGAATTGTTTTTTTTTTAAGTTTGAAGTATGAAGCTCGTAGCGGCCTGTGTGAAAGCCTTTCGGCCGATTTTTTAACCCTTTTTCAGTGATGCAATCGAGCTGATTTTTTGCAGGCAGACTCGTGGAAATGTCTGTATCACGTCAATTTTTTTAAAAAATAGATTTTTATCAATTCTCAGATTTTCCTCAATACCGCCCAATATGTACGAAAAAGTGGTCCAAACACTTCGCGTGATGGTCATTTAAATGATGTAGTGTTTCACACATAATGTCACGTTCAACGTTCAAACTTTATAATAAAAAAGTGATATGATGAAAAAAAATATTTTATATGTGTTTTATTTACGTTTACGTTTGAAAACGCAAAATGGATAACCCTTTATAAGCTGTTAGGCTCCTTCGCTGGGACATATGATCCCAGTAGGGGCGAATGGGTAAAATCATAAAATTTTCAAAAAAAAAAAATCAAATTTCAAATTAACCCTCGTGTTCAGAAAACTTAATAATTTGAAATAATCCGATCAAAAAATGGAAGTATTTTTTTTTCTACAACAAGATTTTTTTTTAATTTTTCAATTTTATTCTCAGTACACTCAGATTTTTTTTTATGGTGATTTGAATTTATGCGGCTTTTGTTTTGTCGTTTCTTTGTTGCGAATTTCTTAAATTGACATAGCTTCGAAAAATTTGGAAAGTGTAGAAATCGACAATGAAGATGAAACTCCAGAAGTTCTTACTTCAAAATCGATCGGTGAAATTCTTAAGGCGAGCGATACATTGCAAGACAAAAGTTTGCTACATGAACCTGATACAGAAAAAGCCTTGCCAATTAATAATTGGATAAATCACATTATGTCTGGATAACGCGAACAACAAAAACAGACAAAAAAAATCAGCAACGCAAAAAAAAAAATTACCACATTTTTTCCAGCAATGGGAAAAGCCAAAATGTTTTCATCATTCTTTACCGGCAGGAAAACGGAGAAGATCGTTTCTAAATAGCGACAGTTGTGATATTAACTTTTCTAACTTGAGTTTTCAAAACATATTTTAAGATTACTTTCTGTTTTTCTTTTGTAACTCGAATGAAATATTTTTATTTTGTATATTTTCATTTTTCATAAACTGTGATTTGTTATGCTTTTATTTGATTTTACTCGGGTTTTTAAGATATTTCATACGAATGTAGAAAAAACTTGGGAAAAATCATTACAAACACAACTTTTTTTTCTTATTGGGATTTCATTTTGGATCCGCTTAATCATCATCACTATCACTGTCATGTTTACAGTAGCATAAGCTCCAGAAGTAGTAGGTTGTGCAACTCTGTATGTTTGTGGTCCTTGCTCTTTGTCAGTATCCTCTTCATCGGTTGTTCTCTTTAAACACCATTATAGTTTCATAGTTTTTCCATGATAATCTACGGCAGTGCCATTATGTGTGATTTTTAGGTCAACATAAATATCGACATAAAAATTAATTCCCTGACCATAACTTTCCAGGATAATAAAAATAAATAAGAAGTATTTTATGAAATTTTTTCTTGTTGGACAGCATTCGAAAATCACCAACTTGGAATGCGTTTAAAAAGAAATCTCGCAAGAAACTAAAAAAAAACCTTTCAAGTTTTTCTTATGGATAATGTCAAATTTATTCATGGATTGTCATTCAGGTTGTTTCAAATCGTTTGACTAGCTGCCAAAATTTGATAAGCACAAGCACGCTAACGACTCGCCTACCCGACCGCTTGATTTGGCTGCAAATATTTTAGAATCCTGTTCTCATTTTCGTTTTGAAATGTCTTGTGGAAAAGGTTTTTTTTTTAACATTTTAAAACTCCCCCAAAAATACTCTTGATTTGGAATCAACTCTCAAAAGCGACATTTATCTTCCACTTTCTGTGAACTTTTTCGTGTCAACTTCGTATCGTGTCAAATCGTATCGGTTCATATTTCATCAAATTGAAAAGTTATTAACAAAATAAATATTCCCTTGCCACTCATACTTTCTGATATATTACCTTTTCCGCCGAAGACATCACTTTAATTGCCTTTCAGACATCCTTCAATCAAATAAGAAACACATCGCCAGACATTTTCCTATAGTCTGTTAACATACAAATACACAGTGTGACATTTGCGCCATTTGGCTGAAGACAAATTAGAAACTTGTCTCGCCGTCTTTAACAACTCGATGTAATTTTCAAATGTCGCGACTTTTCCAATTCGTTAATGATGATTTTTTCACAGTTTAAATTGCGATGTCTGTCATAACGACGTAATGGTTATTTTCTCTCGCTCTCACTCGCTCTCTCGCATATCCTGTGTTCCTTTCTCCAGGAAAACCACAAAATCTATTTTTATCATTGTACACCCTACAGTTGTATTGTTTCCATTCATGCCATTCATTTGCAGCCATTCACAGTTTGACCAATTTGAAAACAAGAAGAATATCGAACAACAGCCAGCCAGTCAGCCATCCATCCATCCTTCCGGGCGAACACACTGTTTCTGTTTATATTCCAGACCTCGATGTCCTGCTGTTCAACGTTGCGTGTATGCTGGCGAGGACGTCTGACGTCTTTAATTGAGTTATCCTTAAAGGTCAGTCTGCACACAACTGATCGCTGGTGATGGTGGTGGTGGTGGCGATATTGTTGTTGTTGTTGTGCTGCTTAACTATGTATGCGCATGTGCCACTGCGACCATCACCAGTTTCGTAGTGTGTGAGTGAGAGTTCGTTCCTAAATGGTGTTTTAGTTAATGTTTTGACAGTTATTAATACCTGAATGTCATACAAAATGATCGTATTTTAAACTCGTACGTTCTGTAACATTTGGTTTTCGTTGTTGTTGTTGTTTTTTTTTTGCTATTGCCGGTTCTTGCTCGCATGTTGCCATGATTTATGGCATCTAGATGACCGACCCTATTTGGGGTTTCTGTGTCGTCTTACCTGGTATGATTTTTTGGAACAGAGAGAGAGAGATAGGGAGAGAGAACCAACCAAGTCATTGCCTTGAATAGTTTTGCTTGTCTAATACAATTTTCGTCTTTGTCTATATGGCTTAACAATCTTATAGGGATCTTTCATTGTCTGTCTGTCCGTCTGTCCGCTCTTCTGGCAAATATTTTTTGTTTGTCTGCTCTCAGACCCCATACGGTGTCATTGTTGTTCATTTTTTTTTTTTTTTTTTTTTTTTTTTTGGTTTGTTTTGACTTCTATTCAGGCGACTTTTGTTTGTTTGTTTTGTAGTCTTTGGGAATGAGTGCGCAAATCTTATGCAAAATGAATTAAGATCAGTTATCCCTATTCGTCCATCGTCCATCGACCATATGCTACTTTGTGTTTTGTTTTGAAGAATTGCCCTCTGCCTCGTCTGCTCTGTTTGTTATCCTTGATGCGTATCGCATTGCAATTAAATTGAGTCATTCAAAATGTGTGCAATTCCATTAAGATCTTAAGCAAAAGGTGTGATGTGTCTTTAATCGCCCAACAATTGGATATAATTGAAATGTGAATTGGGCCATAATTCCTCTTGAAAAATATTGAATACCTGATTAGTAAAGCAGTGGTTAGCTGGGCATTTAAATTATTATTTGGAACGGGTCGAGTTTGGCAGGGATCCGAATGCCAATTGTATTTCATTGGATCACACAGTCAATGTCGCATATGAAGAAATCCATGAGACTTTTTTTTCCAAATGTTATAATCTGTTGACAATTTTAAAGGGCTGTTGAACTTATGGACGATTGATTCGTATAAGATCCGGCCTTCATTGAAATCGCTTAATTGTAAATAAATATCAGTAACCATTTTTCTGGGCAATTTTCCATGCACTCTCTACTTCGCCTAACCGAAAATCCGCTTTAGTGAAAAATCGTTTATATGAAACACATTTTTAATTCAAAGACACAAACTTATATGATACGAACATCGCTTAAGAGAAATTTGATGAATGTGAGGGGCGAGAAAAAATAATATTTCAATACTACTTCATGCAACTCTTTAAAGTACATACCCAATAATAGAGGAGAATTGACAGGCCCAGAGATAGTAGAGGAAATGTTGAAAATGCTGTAGTAGGTTTAATCGAATTTATTATGTGACCATCGTAATAAATTTGTTTAATTACCGCTTCAAAAGAATTGGGTGCTTCTTTTTTGCAGTTAAAAACAACATAATTCATCATGTGTGTTCTAAAAGAAAATGTTTATTTTCACAAAAAAACATCTTAAGTGGAGATACGCTGTTATTTTGCTCACAACTCTTTTTTTTTATAAATGTCATTAACAATTTATTTTGAAAAAATTGTAAACCAAAAATCTGTTATATTGTTTGTATAGTCGTCTCCACTAACAAAAAAAATTTAAAATTTGTTCAACTGCTCCAAAAATGCTGAAATTGATTTTACGACTTAAACGGTTGCAAACCACCGATTTTTTTCTTTATTCGATAAAGAACATTTTTTTTTCAGAGGTGTTCCTTGCGCAACAATAAAATAAGACATTCACCGCCTTTGAACGCCAAAATGGCATATTTGAGATTAATGATCGGATGTTCATTTCATAATAAAGAGGAAGCTTTGCCGTTAATAAGGAAAAACAACATTAGCCAAATGTCCACCACGACCACGCTTACAGGACCATAACATTTTCATGAAATTTTCCATAACCAAATCGCGGCCCTATGTCCTCAATAGCCTCATGAAGTCTATCTATGAGGTCTTGAATCGACGCTGGGCTCGACGTTATCTTTCACATGGCCCCAATGGAAGAAGTCGCAAGGTGTAAAATCACAAGATCTCGGTGGCCTATTGTGATCAACTCTTCGAGAGATAACACGGTCTGGAAACTGTTTAGTTTTGCGTACTGTGACTGCGAGATTTTCACCATTTTTGTAGTGAATTTTTGTAATTTCAATGCGTTGCCGAAAGTGAAGTACCCGACTAAAGTATGTATGTATTTCTATATTTTAAAATCGACTACAACCATCCCTGTCTAACAATCATATTAAATATTTGAAAATGAATCGGAATTAAGTGGAAGGTTAGAAAACTTTTTAAATTCTTTAACTTAATCATATCTGCAAATTCGCTTGCTACAAAATACTGCTTTTCTCACCACTTGCTGGTAACATTCCTCCAGTAGGAAACTGGATTTTAGTATAGAAATGTGTTCTAATGAGAATTAACCCACTATTTTGTTCCAATCAGATATCAGTTTGAATTTGTTTTATAACGTCGATCCTTAAGGTATGCTTTAAATATTGAGAATTTTTTTAGAGACTTGGGTGATCGTTTTAATTCCTCGCCCAAAAGTATGCATTCGTATTTTCTAAAAAAAAATACTTTTGTTGTTTGAAAGTGGAAACACAGTATTTTTTAGAACATTTCGAAATTCGAATGAGCGTATGTGATAATTGTTGTTTTCGAAATTAGGTATCTTGTACTAAAGATAAAGTGGAATACAGTCTATGGAATGCTATTCGGTAGTTCACTGCCATGGATCATCGAAGATGTTAATGCTAATTTATTAGGAAGTAACAGCTAAACCATAGGGTGAGGGGTTAGATGACGATTGATGTATAACAATGTGATGCATGTTAGATAAATCCGTTCTCAGACAAATTTAAACTTTTGCCAAAAATTCTATTTATGTCCAATATGACTAATTAATTGACATTTATCAAAATATGGTTTTACTTTGGAGTTATGTATCTCTCATGGAAAGAATTTTAAACGAACAAATAAATCTTTTTTTTTGCTACTCCGTTTCGTTTTATTGCTTATAACTAAAATATTTGAAGTCCGATTTCAGTCATGTAAAAATGCTTAGATTGAAAACAGATTTACTAAAAAAAAACCGCTTAAGACATCAAAAAAATGCATTTTATGGGAAAAAATGTATAGTCGTTGGAAGTAGAAAAAAGTTTGCATTTTCTTAAACAAATACAGTGTACTCTCTCATAAGCGGACACCTACGGGACTGAGATGTTTGTCCATTTATGAGAGGTGTCCGCTTATGTGAGAAGTGCACAAGAGGACTGAAGCGGATTGGTACTGACAAAAAATGTCCGTTTATGAGAGCTGTCCGCTTATGAGAGGTGTCCGCAAGGAGAGCATATACTGTGCATCTAAAGGTAGATGAATTTAAAAAAAAATATAGGATTACCCTATGCAGGAATACCTTGCACTGTGCGGTTTCTCTATAGGAAGATTTTGAAATTTTCAAAAAAAAAAAATATTGTTTGGAAAAAAATTTCAAAAAAAAAAAAAATTGTTTGGAAAACATTTTTCAAAAAAAAAGAATAAAATTATATTTTCAAAATATTTTTTTTTTTTAAATAAAATTGTTGTTATTTTCCCTGAAAATTTAAATTTTCGGTATTTTCCCTTTATTATGAAAAAATACGGCACGCGCTGGCTACTGTATCCAATACGTTTAACATGTCATAATTTTGTGACTCGATTATCATCATCATGTCCTTTAACCTTCTTTTTAAGCGACTCGGTAGGTGAGTTGGTCAGGCGCTGCCAAATCTAGCCATATGGTCTGTGTCACCCTGTTTACCCTTGGACCCAAAATTAGAATACAAATTTACTTTGTATTGTAATTAAAATAAAACAGACTCCTTCATATGGTATATGGTCGTGGAACCGAGTAACCATACTATGCGAGTTGACAATATTTTAAGAAAATTCCCATTTTGACCCACAATTTTTGAAATCGCAAAGCAAAACGTTTTAAAGTATGGCCCGATTTGTTTGTGTCTATGTCTTCTTAGTGTTCGCCTATAGGCTCAGCGTCTATCCAGAACTTAATAAAAATCTCAGTTCTGAATAACTTTTTTTAATTCTGATATTCTATTCCAAAAAAAATTGCTATATTCTGATGTTCAGTGCTAAGGCCGTGGTAAATGGATTGCGTGTATAATTTACTTGCAATATTTCATTGAATATTTCGTTTTTCAAAATTTGCAGGTAAATTGCTATGGAGATTTTTCGAAATTGGGTCCTCTCAATGATTTTTTTTAATTTTTATTTGAGAATTTCGTAAAATGTCCGAATCTCCCTAAAAACTTTAGTTAGGTCTATATGGAATTTCATTTAAATCAAACGATCCTTGTTCAAATTAAAAAATATACCTTGCAATATTTGAATTTATCAAAAAAAAAAAATCGAATCTGTCCATTTCATTCCTTGATTTACATTAACTATTGAATGACTTTAGGCACAACATTTTAAATAGTTTCTTTTATTGCGTTTTTTTAATACTTTGTTTTCATTTCTTTTGTTTTTTTATTATTTGCAACTCAAAAAGATTCTTAAAATGTATTTACATTTTTCTCAATAATAGTAGTTTTAAATTTACATCACTCATCGATAGATACATTAAACATAACAATAATATTTTATTCCGTTTTTCTTCTTTCTTTCAGCAAATTAACATTTACTCCAAGTAAGTACATTTGTATGCTAAATAGAAGATAATTAGTTGTTTAACAAAATAATAGGTTCATAATGGGCCAACCCATAATTAAGACAAATCCTTCAGCCAGAAAAAAAAAGATTGTGAATCACTTTATAAAAAATGTGAAACATTTCTTAATATCTATGAAATATTTTTGTTTGACTGAAAATGTATTAAATATTTCTATTGTTTATCATGATCATTTTTTCATCGTAACACTTCATGAAATGCGCGCATGTTTTGAGATCTGTAATCCTGCACCACTCTCGACCAGAGTAGTTTATAACCAATGTTGGAAGAAAAGAGTACAGCATTTTAAAGAAATTGCATAACAATCGGTTTTTGTGGTCTACAAAGTTTCAAAATCGGAATATTTTCCTTTTTTTTCGTAGGGAAGTTCATAAGCACCTGGGCCTTTGTGGAAAAAGATCTCAGCAACTTCTCACTTTATTGTAGACCACTGATTCAGTATTAATTAAAATCTGATATAGTCCCGCTTTAAGACGAATAGGTTTCCAAGAGATATTTTGTATGAGAGCAATCAACATAGGCATACGGATACGAGTTTCGATTAAGATTTCGGCAAGGAACAAGGGGAACTGTGATATAATTTGTATAGTCTCTAACCGGGGTCTACTGTTTAAAGTCCTCATAGTTTTATCGGGTTACACCTGGGTTCGCTGTCTGATAGTGGTTCACATATAATTTAAGAAATGTTTCATACTATTTATGAAATGTGTCATATAATTTATGAAATGTTTCATATAATTTATGAAATGTTTCATATAATTTATGAAATGTTTCATATAATTTATGAAATGTTTCATATAATTTATGAAATGTTTCATACTATTTATGAAATGTTTCATATAATTTATGAAATGTTTCAAATAATTTATGAAATGTTTCATATAATTTATGAAATGTTTCAAATAATTTATGAAATGTTTCATATAATTTATGAAATGTTTCAAATAATTTATGAAATGTTTCATATAATTTATGAAATGTTTCAAATAATTTATGAAATGTTTCATATAATTTATGAAATGATTCATACTATTTATGAAATGTTTCATACTATTTATGAAATGTCTCATATAATTTATGAAATATTTCATATAATTTACGAAATTTGTTCATAAAAATTATAAAAATGTGACTTTGCTACAAAAAATTAAAATAACTAATGTTGTCAGCGTATTTGTGATGAAATATAAGAAAAAGAAAATGAATTCCGTGTGTAGAGGCTGGACATTTAGGAAATTAGGATATTGAAAGGATCAATGATAAAAGAGGGAATGGTGTATATGGACATTTATCTTAAATTGTCTTAGAGTCCCAGCTGGCAGGAAAGACACTTGCTGGAGGAGTATTTCGTATACGAACGAATTTCCTCTACAGTCCGTCCGTATGACAACAAACGGATGGGAGTCTCTGGCTAGCCGCATTTTCCGAATAAAAGTCCTCACATCTGGAAATAGTCGACAGGGTTTCTGAGGAGCTGATACCGTTCAAAAACCACGTGGTCAAATGGATTTGAATGACTAAGGATGCTGTCAACTGGGTTCAAAGATTGACCCAACAGTTCGTCAAAGAAAATAAGAAATCGACAAGGACAGATAGATAACAACATGGGTGACTAAATCATCATAACATGATAAGTCAATGGCTGAGCGACAATCCCACAAATCACGGCAGACCGGACTTTTATTAAAACGTGAACCGATCAGGACTGTGGAGTCAAGCCAAATACAGAAAATTTCTCGAAGATTGACACAACATGCTACGCCAATATTGGCAGCGGCAGAACCGGAAATCTTTATGTGGGGGTCTCTAACATCGGCCAATCGTCTGGATCAACTTTAGTGCGATTTGTCCTTACACTGTACTCACAAAACCGAAAGAACTTTCGTTGAGATCGTATCAAATTTGCACCCTACATGTATTTCCATTACAAAAATCGATGTACAGGAAGACGCACAAGCAACTTTCAAAGTCGATGGGTAGAACCTTTAATCTGTGTGGATCTTACAAAACAACATTTACAAAGAATGGTGTAGGGTGTACTAGTAGGGTGACTAGAAATCAGAAGTTTTATTAAGCGTTCGAGAGTATTAAAAAAAACTTCTCTTCTCAAATCACATTTGGAATACTGTGATTTGAGGAGAGAAGTTTTTTATAGGTGGTGCAGGGTAAACAAAAAAAACGCCGGGTTTTAAAGCACTATTGCCATAATCGCACAACATCCCACTGAAATCAATTATCAAATACTCCATTCTTGTTAAACATCCTCTGCTGCCTTCAATTATTGCAACACCTTTACATGCCTGCATCAATTTCTCAACCTCTGATAAGACTTCTAATTAAAGCCGAGAGGAGCATAGAAGACCATTCGACAGGGGCCCAATGTAAAACATTTTCCAGAATTCATATTCTTTTTCATCTTCCAAACTGTATTGATGGGATTGAAATTGCAAAAAAAAAGTACAAATATACATGGTTAAGTCATAGTTGGTTGGTTTGTGGGTTGATTGATTGATTGATGGAAACGTATACATAGCACAGTACATACATACACTAACATAAATACAATGAAATTGTTTTAATTTATTTTAATATCTAAACTATCTAACAAATACACACATCTCGGCCACCCATTGACTTTTGCCACTGCACCCACTCGGCTCAGCCGACAAAAAAAGTCAATTCAACACAAATACTGAACATATTTTCAACCAACAATACAATCAATAACAATAAAGTCGTCAATAGTTGCATTTCCATTTGTTTGTTTGTTGTGATGTGTTTGGTTTTTGTTTTGTTTTCGTCTTCTTTTGGACAAAAGAAAATACTAGTAATACAGTTAGTTAGTGGGTGATGCATACATGCAACACTCGTAGTAGAGTGAATTAATAATAATAAAACAGAACAGAAAATTGTAATAATAATACACACACACACACACATAATACTATAGACAATACAACACAATATTTGGTTTTATTTAATTCTGCTTTTGATGCCCTCCACCAGGGTGTAACAGTGTTCGTTTCATTACGACGGAAGGGTAGTGTAGGAGAAGGGTGCTATGTATCGATCGATTTGAAAGTAGTTTATAGAAGGCTCTATGGAAAATGGCCCAAAAAAAAAATGAAGAATTCCCCCCAAAAAATATCTAAACAAATTTATATGAAAAATGCCCCAAAACAAATGACGAATTCCCCCAAAAAAATATTTAACAAAATTTATATGAAAAATGCCTTCAGAAATGAAGAATTCTCCAAAAAAAATCTCCTACAAAATTCATATGAAAAATGCCTGATAAAAAATTCACCCATTTTTTTTATTTTTGGGGAAATTTTCGATTTTTTAGGGATATTTTCATAAAATGTTGTTTTTTCGGGTAATTTTTATAATATTTGGGGGATTTTGCATTGAGTAATTTTTCATAATTTTCACATTGAGCTTTTGAGGAGATTTTTCATTTATTTTGGGGAATTCTTTATTTGGAGATTTCTTACATTTTTAAATAATTTATGAAATGTTTCATACTATTTATGAAATATTTCATATAATTTATGAAATGTTTCATACTATTTATGAAATGTTTCATACTATTTATGAAATGTTTCATACTATTTATGAAATATTTCATTAATTTATTAAATTTGTTTATAAAAATTATGAAAATGTGACTTTGCTACAAAAAGTTAGAAGAACTAATATTGTCAGCGTATTTGTGATGGAATATAAAAACAAGAAAATGAATGCCGTGTGAGGAGGCTGTACCAGGACGGTGAAGAGATTATATTGAAAACGTTTTGCCCGGATACAATGATGGGCAGACGGACAAACCTAAATCAATAAGTAATATATTCAAATTCAGATATTTTTTTCGGAATTTAATTAAATTAGTGACTTCAATCTCCAGTACTTTTAGTAAATTAGGATATTGAAAGGAGGAAAGAGAAAAGAGGGAATACATTTTTTTTTGGTTCATTTTTATAGAGCCTTTGGGGTAATTTTTTTATAATATTTGGGAGATTTACCCAATGGTAATTTTTGTGGGATTTTTCAGATTTTTTGGTGAAATTTTCATATTGCGCTTTTGGGGGGATTTTTCATTTATTTGGCGGAATTCTTCATTTGGAGCATTTTTCATTTTTTTTTGTGGCATTTTTTATAGAGCCTTATAGGACACCGCCCCACAGGTCATTGTACAGGTTGGCATGTTAAGAAAGTTGATATGGATCATAGTCCAGAAACTTGTATTGGAACTACCCAAAGGAGGAATATTCTTTAAGCTAGCACGAAGCTGAGATTCCGAATAACTTATCGCCATCCCCCTGCAAAGATCACTGCACGGACCGGCATTGTCGGTATTGGTCACACCCCAGACAAAGAAAAACCTAAAGAAGTCTACGCCCATATTGGAATTGCCCACAGGAGAAAATCTTCATATCTTTACCAGGTTGAAGACGTAGATCAGTTAGTAAATGAGTAAATGAGCCTAAATCACTCAGTGATGTCGATGGCTTAAATCCACAGTAGGCTAAGTCGACTTAGCCGTGCTTTCAATAATCAAACAACATCCTCCCGATATCAATTGTGGTTACTCCCAAAGTCCATTCTTTTTAAACTAACTTAACTGCCTAAAAATTATTGAAACACCTTTAGACCTTTCAATTTCACATCTTCAGATTAAACATTGGCCACAGTTCATTGATTTCCAAATTAAAGCCGAGAGGAGCATAGAAGACCATTCGATAGGGGCCGAATGTTTTGTTAGGCTTCGGATTATTTCAACTGAAATCCTATTAAGAGCTAGAATTTATCCAGCAATCCAGTTAGTCTTCAAATTGTACATAACATGCGACTCATGCGGCTCTGGAGAAATTCCAAATAATGTTTGACGGCGTCTCATGTAAAATTTACATTTTCGACTTAGCATACTATGAAATAAAGCCATCACTAACATTTCTTGCTGGTTGCTTGAGATCATATTGAATTGCACAAAGGTCTACATAGTTTAAGGGTTCGAGCTGAAGCCTTGATAATCTTTTCAGCTGAGCAGAAAACATTCCCATTAAACAGTTGCCAAGCGGTCAACTCTGCCCCGGAGTACTCACTATTTATAATCTCATTAGTAAATAAATCATGCCAGCAGACATTATTATTAGTAAATAATATTGAAAATTCACACTACTGAGCCATTGGTAATTAGTATTACAGGATGATGCCATAGCAAGAAATTAATTCCAGAATTGGAAAAATAATTACTTCCTTGCTAGTACTCAGTGAGAATTTTCAGAGCTCACCACTTCAGTTGCCCGGTTGGTAAAGAATCAAAAGACGGAGAAGAGAAATCATTGAATCATTTCAGACTCTTTATGGAAATGGACATTCTGACATATCACAGGCAACTGCAGTTACCGGCAATCCGCTTAATTAAAAAATATCAGATAACTGAAACTGAGCGTCTACAACAATTCATTTTCTGTGATCATTTCAAATAAATCACGTCGCCTAAGTGAAACTCCAATTAACGGAAAAGTTGGTCTTACTCAAATTTTCGATTTCGTATTGAAATGCTTTCGCTTAAGTGAAAATCTTCAAAAATCGGAAGGCAAGTGCTGCCATCCAAAGGAGAAAACTCACAAGCGTCAAAATTATAATTTAATTTAATTTTAATAATTAAAGGCGCGAAAGATATGAAAAGTAAAAGCGAAATATCTCAAACTATTTTAAAAAAAATCTACAAAATTGGGCCAAAGAAAGTAAATTAAATTCTCTCCAGAATATGTTCATATGGCGAGAGTAAATCTGTCCATCGATGACAACATTTTTCATTTAGAGCATTTAACTGAAACATATATCAATTATCCGAAATACATTGAAACAAATTAGCCGAAAATCGATTTATTTGAAGGAGGCGTTACGTTTTCCTACGATCTAAGGCCCTGCTTTAAGTGACTACTGTTTGTTAGAAAACCCATTCCAAAAATGGTTTCTTAAAATTTTTAAATTCAAATTTAATTTAAGTTCTGATTCAACAATTTCCTCGATTATATTTTATATCGAAATATAAATACATTCAATTAAAAATTCAATGCGAAATTTACATAACTCGAAACGAGTTGGAAAATAACTGCCTGTTTCCATAAAACGAATTTGTTCGTTCGTTACAAATCGTCAATATTGCAAGCGTTATAAAATGGGTTTCAGACATTATTCAATTCTGTTTTTCAGATATATATTAGATGTCGACATATGAAACACAATCCCAAAAGAATAAGCACTTAGTAGTGATAAAAATCAATTTTATTGCGCTTTTAATTTTCACAATTTCTAACGAATGAACATATTCGTTTTATGGAAACAGGCAGTAAGTCGGACTGAATTTTATTAGATACAGTGAAATTTCTTTAAGGACTTCTACTGGCATTTAAGGAAACAAATTCCCTTAAACGGTTTTATAAGTTATTCCATAACTCAAAGTCTCGGTAAGTCAAACTTTTCAAAGGGAAAATGGTTATGGACGTTTGACTGTAATTGAAAACGGTTGACTGGAACTTAATAATTGGTTGCCTAGCCTATTAAAATTTGCCTTGAAAATACTTGATTTACGAACTCCGTTGTGCTCTAAATAAAAGTACACCCATTTAGTTTCTTATAAATCCAACATTCATGTGAACGATCCGTTTCACGCCTTGGTGGAGGGTATTTCACATTCGACTCGGCCGAACCTAACGCTATTTATATATTTGTTTTATAACGATTCATCTTTCTTGTCGTTCTCATAGTTTTGCTGTTTTTTTTTTAAAGTTACATTTCTTTTTGTTTTTTTTTTGCACTTGTGCCCAGTGATAGTTTTTTGTTTTGTTTTGTTTACGATTTTTTGTTTCACAAAAAAGAAAATAATAAAATTAAATTAATGTTTGCTATTGTTGCCGTTGATATTTTGTTGTTGTTGGGAACTACATTTGCTGCTATCGCCGATCCATGGTGTACGTGGACGACAACAGATGATGATGTGGATGATGGTGATGGGGGGGATGTTGAGGCATTAACAGTGATGAATTGTCATAACTGAGTTGAGATGGCCGCATGGCGGCCGTTGGTGACAGTGATGCTGCTGCAGCAACGGCTGCCGCAGCCGCCGCTGCTGTGGGCTGGTGGTGATGGTGATATGATTGGTTGGCCGCCGCTGCGGCAGCAACTGCTGTATTGGTGTAATAGAAGTTGCTTGAATACTGTTGTAAGTTCTGAGGTAACGTCAGGTGATAGGGATCTGCAAGAGACAGGGAATTCAATTAATGTCATAATTCAATTGGGGGGCGAAACTACAGATGATTTTCATTTTTATATTTGCCCTTAATGGATTACCACCTGTGGTACGGCAGCGTCGGTGAGGAACCGAGGTGTGGAGAGGAGGAGGCAAAGAAAAAGAGAAAAAAACAATCTTGATTAGTATTTACGATGGGGAATTTATTTTATAAAAATATGAACTAAAATTAAATTAAAATTGCAGTTACAATTTAAGATAAATATTAGAAACTAGTAAGTTGTAATGCGCCTATGGCGCCCGTTGAAATATGGAAAAAAAATTTTGTTGAAAAAAAAAAAAAAAATTTTTGTTGAAAAAAAAAATTTTGTTGAAAAAAAAAATTTTTTCTTGAAAAAAAAAAATTGTTGAAAAAAAAAATTTTTGTGAAAAAAAAAAAATTTGTTGAAAAAAAATATTTTGTGGAAAAAAAAAATTTACAAAAAAAAAAAAAATTTCTAAAAAAAAAAAATTTGTAAAAAAAAAATTTTTGAAAAACAAATTTGGGGAAAAAAAAATTGGGGAAAACACAATTTCTGTACAAAAAAAAATATTATTTTTTTTATTATTTATTATAGAACTAGTAAGTTGTAATGCGCCTATGGCGCCCGTTGAAATATGGAAAAAAAAATTTGTTGAAAAAAAAAAAATTTTGTGAAAAAAAAATTTTTGTTGAAAAAAAAAATTTTGTTGAAAAAAAAAATTTTTGGAAAAAAAAATTTTGTTGAAAAAAAAAATTGTAAAAAAAATTTTGTAAAAAAAAATTGGAAAAAAAAAATTCTGGAAAAAAAATTTTGGTAAAAAAAAAAATTTGGCGAAAACACAATTTCTGTACAAAAAAAAATATTATTTTTTTATTATTATTTATAGAATTATAGAATGCCTATTTAAATTCCTACGTACTGCGTGACAGAGTCAGTGAATCAGTGTATCAGTGAATCAGTGTCGAGGGTAAATATATATTAAGATATTTGTGAGGGTTGTCGGAACACTACGAGTCAGGCAGAACTGCCCCTATGCAGAAGTATTCCCCTAAAACATTTCATGAAGGAATAGACTGGGAACTTCTCTCAAATGATATAATTTCTGCATTTATTGACCTACTTTTTTTAAACAGAGCATTTTTTACATGACTTACTCCCCATCAGATGGACACAAATGTTAAAAAAAAAAATCATTTGATGTTTTTAGCAGGATACATATCTGGATAGTCACACACACATTCACACACTTCCAAGAACATAATGTCCTTGCGCTTATTAAAAAAAAAAATAACACTGCTCTGTCGACTATCGACTCCGTGTTGTTTTGTTTTGTGAAATCGGACAACCTCAGTCAATGTCAATAACAATTAGAAAACGTGAATTTAGTTTTATCCGCCCACTAAATTCATATTTTTATTTTTTTAGAGTCCACGGAAAGGCTGATTTTTAACCCATTCATGTCCAAGACATTTACATTTTTTTTTTTTTATAAAAAACGGGTCCTTAGTTCGAATCCCTTGACATTTTTAACTTTACGAAATCCTTTCTCTCTGTGCCATATGACATCGCTGGCTATGAATGGGTTAATAGTGAAAATCGCGATTTAGTGAATTCCGTTGTGCTTGTACCAGCACAAGTGATGGTTCAGGTCGCTCAGAAAGGGGGAAATCGTCGATAAAAATAAATGGAGGAATGAATGTGTCTGGGTCTGTCACATCCAACATAAATATTTGGAAATGAAAAGGCTATAGGATGCAGTGTGAAATATTCCATGGGGCGTGACACCGCCCACTTTTTTCAGCACATACTAATTTCTGTACCAATATTATACCTCAAATAGTTCATGAAAATTCTAGCGAATTGGCTTCAATTGCTTCACTGATATAACAGTTTAGAAATATGAATCTTTGTGTCTGTCTGTCTAATAAAATCATGGTGAGATTTTTTAAATGCCCTCGTGGTGGAGTTTAGAGCAGACAGGACTTTTATTTATTGGCTCAGTTTGCTTTTCTAAATCATGTTCAGATGACACCGGATAACTGCAATCCGCTTAGCTGAGAACAGGCGTAACTGAGCAACAATTTGCTTCTCAAATAAAACAAAAGAAACAATTGTCTGGAAACTAAAAAGTAGTTTTCGCTGAGCATTGTTTTTTTTCTGCTACTTATTAGGAAGCCACTTTTTAAAAAAAATGTTTCCCCCAAAAAAATTTTTTTAAAATATGGGATAATTGAAAAATATTTCGTACTCATACTTTAGGGCAAACCCCGGATAATTAAAACAAATTTAATACTTTTTCAGTTAAATAGAGGCGTTGTCTTTCCATACTCCTTGTGGTCCCTCTCATACAAATGGCCCTAACTGCGTTTTAATAAAAAACAGGAGAGTTTCTTTTATGTGGTCAAGCTTACGATTCAGTTGAATTTGTTATATCTTTGCGAATATACATTTTTATAAACTTTTGTTGTTATTAAAATCAACAAATAAATATTTTTTTGTTATGTGTTTTAGTCTTAGTCTTGTGAAATAAATACAATTAATTTTTATCATTTATTTGTGGACAGTCGTGTTGTGGTAGGTACTGTGTGTGTGCGACTATCACACAGACGAATCCGAGTTCGAAACCGGGTAAGACCATCAAACATTTTTTGTTTGGGCGGCTGTTTTCCACCTCGTCAATGTTGGCGACTTTACGAGTAAGAGAGCAATCTCTAAGCCATGTAAAACTTCTCTAGAAAAGCATTAGCCGTTCGGAGCCGACTTTAAACAGTAGGAGGTCCCGGTCAGTGAGTATACAAATTATATCCTGCACATCTCACTGATTCGACAGAAGTTCCCCGTCTGTTCCTTCATGCAATTTTAAAGGAAATTAGTAATTTATTTCATATTTTTTTTATTTTTTTAATATTTTGGGCTTAAGAGCGTTGGACAATTTGTTATTGAATTTCACTAAATGTCGAGTTTCGAAAAAAATTATCTTTTTGGCGATCATTTTTTTTTTTTCGGAAACTTAAAATTTCCATTATGTGCACGTGTGTGTTTAACATTGGGCATACCATTGTTTTCCACACACCGTCTGGTATCTTCCAATTCCACAATTTTCGGTCTTCTGTCTCTAACCGAGTCTGTTCACCCCTCTGAAACATTTCTAATTCCGGGTTTCTTATATTTCTTCAATTTCTATATATGTATATTTATCGTATGTCTGAATGCTTTCGCTAAATCAGGACTCTTTACCCCCACCACGTAGACAAATGCGAGCGTTCCATTTATCTCGCAATGCATGCCGTCCTGCATCGCATTAGCATTCCGTAAATCTATGCATCCGTTGTAGGCGAAACGAGTTTCGTGGCTCATTCTGCCTTCGTTAGTTGTTTGTAAATTATGTGAAATGTTTTCGGACTAAATGTTAACTGTCTGATTAAGACTTAAATGGTGGATAGAATTTCCCTGCAGCAAACGAACAAATATAAAATAGAATTGTTTTCTCTGACCTTCAACTGGGATGTGTCAAGTTTTGTGATTTGAAAAAGCAGACAACTGTAAAATTCCATTTGCTGGCAAACATAAACAAATTTTTTTTCCCCCCTTTGAAACCCCTGAACACGTTTTGATGGCATCTCAACTTTATTGTTTGGTTAATTTCAACGACTTAGATCGACTTATGGAAGGTTGTGTCATTGGTTGTCTTCGATTTATAGAGAAATGCAAGTTATGGAAGTTCCAGTTATATCTGAGCAATGTAAGGGAATTTGTCTCCTTAACGACTTGCAGAAAATTGGACTTAGCGAAGTTCTAGTTATGGAAGTTCCATTGTATTTGACTACCTAAAGTTAACAACTTTAGCTCCTTTCATTTCAAAAGTACATTTGAAATTTGAATTTATTGTAAGTAATAATGGACAGGGAAACTTTCATAAGTCAAATTTAGCACTTCAATTGGCAGTTAAGGAGGCAAATTCCCTTAACCCAATCATAGCCAGCGAGGGATTTTGTAAAGTAGAAAATGTCAAGGGATTCGAACTCAGGACCCCTTTTTTATTTAAATATAAAATTGTTTTTCATATAGAGAAAATTCGTTCTTTAGCCGAACCGTTCGTATGTGGAATAATCTTCCAGCAAATGTATTTCCTGCCAGTTGTGACATTCAGAAATTCAAAACAAATGTCAACAAACACTACTCCCTCTTTCCTCCTTCCGATACCCTAATTTCCTTCCGCTAACACAATGCATTGCATTTATAGCGGGCATCCTCTGAGTGTTGGCCTTCAAAAAAAAAAAATCTGCCTAAGTCGAACTTTTCTGGGGAATAATGGTGGTTCGAGTTATGGAAGTGGAAGTGTGTGTGTATTCGGTAATGATCCCAATGGGCTAAGCTCCCATCAAAACGAATAACTAAATTATCTGCAATTAATTGCCTAATTTCTGTGGTGACCCATGCGTTTCTTTACTTTCCTCCATTGCCTCTAACTTTATATGGGGAAATATAAAAAACCCTCTCCCTCAGTCTCTTTTGGCTTGGCCAATGAATACACTAGGAATTAATTCCCCAAAATGCCTTGACCCTATAACAAAAAGTCGTTGCATCGAATTTATCTCCAACCACCTTCCGACAATTCGAATCACATTTTTAAAGTCCCTAAATTTAAGAACATTGTCCAGAGCTCCTCAATCTCATTATCCAGCCGCATTGCAAAAATAAATGTATTTTGTTAATAATGACCATCTTTGACTGGGCAGACATAAATCAATACGAATAAATAAATTATCTGCAATTAATTGCTTAATTTCTGTGGTGAATCCTTTTGTGCAAAAATCCTTTTCATTTGCCGTGTTTTTTTTCTCACTTCGCTCCCCTGGCGGCATTTGCAGCTTAAGTTGGCTTAAGGCTAAGGGAAATCAATTAAAAATTTAACAATGTTTATTTGTGCAAGGGCTCAACCCACTCACTGACTCATCTCATCAGGCCCAGACCCCCGCCTCCCCACCGCCCCTTAGACCGGGTGGGTTAACTTATCATAAAATCTGCGCCACCCCACCAATGCGATAATTGCTTAAGAAATTACTCACTTCATTAACTTCTTGACGGACATTTGATTATACGTAAAGTGATTGCAATTAGAATTGAAGGTGGTGTGGTGTGTCTCTGTCTCTGTCTCGTTGTAAGAAACCAAAGATAAAGTTTTGCCTTTTTTTGTCTCTCCTCCATTCTTCCTTTCGCTGTTTGTCTTTGCTCGTTATTCAATCGGAAGATTGTTCAGATTCCTTTGGTATGCTGTTGATGTGTTGTTATCGGACGGGGCGATTGTGAATGTGAATGCCGTGGTGTGGTGTGGAGTTGAATGATTGAAGTGGAAGGACAAATGCAAAAAGTTGAGACGAAGTCATTTGGAAAATTAAATGAATTAATTAAAACTCAATCAAGTATTTATTAAAGCAGAAACTAAAGCAATGCGGTGTAGTGAGTAAGAAACGAGTCATTCTGAACAGATGGAGGGAGTTTCGTTATGCTGCTGTTGTTGGTCTGCCAGTAGGTGGGGTATAACCTAAGTCATTGCACTGTGGCGGAGAGGTACGGTTGAGTGCTGACCATGCAGTACAGAGGAAAATGCACTTCAGAAACTGTCCACCTGATAAGCGCAGATAAAAAAAGTCAATCCCATTCGAAACCCTCTTGGAATGAGAACTATGAAAACTATTTGTTAGATCAGTGTATCCTTCAGATATTGAGTTGAAAGAATGTGCTTTTGTTTGTAACTTGCAAGGCTTATTCAGTATGATATTGATCGACTCGTTGTCGTAAGCTAGTTATTCAGTCTGCCCAATTTTCTCGGTCTCGTTGTAAGAAGTTTTGCTGTTATTCACTCCATTCTTTCTTTTCATTATTAACCGGAAGGATTGTACTTTCAAATAAAAAAAGAAATTTGAGTTTTTTTTTTATAGAATTTTCAACAAAAACAAATTATTTGGCGGACCAGACCATAGATTTGAATACCCTACTCTCCCCTATCTGCATCAACGCTCTCCTCTGTACTCGGTCTAGGGAGTTGTATTCCATTTTTGATAGGATATAGGTGGTTGTCGATAATTACGAGATCACTGGGGTTGAAAGATTCCTTACACCTCTTTGAAAAGCCTAAACACTTAAATGCTTCTTTCGACTTTTCGAAGATATAGTTAAACCAACGAGCATCACTCTGTGGTTTCATGTCCAGAACATGAAGAAATTCACACCATCCTTAGATATGACGACAACGCTGGATCAGTGGAACGTTTGTGTGACAACAATCAGCACTGGATCGGTCTGGCGTGTTTTAAAATCTACTCTGTTCACTGGACCCCACTAAAAAATTTAAAAAAATATTTCTGGAAATATGAAAAACTCGCCTAAGAAACTAAATATGACAATAATTCAATATAGGGTTATCCATTTAGCGTTTTCAAAGTGTTTACACGCTACTGTTTCAATAACAAGAGTTTTGTTTCGTGGAAATCCACGAAATCTATAATATCTACGGTGCTTTCCTTCTTACCCTTAAGGCATTCCCTCGAAACCTCTGAACTTCTGAATTCTCGCATAATCAGAAAACCCCAGCAAATAGTATGAGTTATTAAGTAAGGTAATGGATGACGAAATAAGCAAACGAAATGTAACGACAGTTTTAAGGGTAAGACCAAACCAAACTCCCCGGGGGTTTTCCCCCTCCATCGCCGGTGTGCATACACACTCACACACTTTCAGCCACTTAACGGCAGGAAAATGTGCGGGGCGGTTTATATTTCAAATCCCAGCAAGGGGTTAATTCGTTTTAGGCTTTAAGCAATTTTAACGCAGCTTTCAAACAAAGAGCAAATTCAATAAACTTGACTGTTTTGGGCCAAAACTATTTAGAGGACAATTTATGGGGCAGCAGCCGGAGCATCCGCATACACCCCCTCACTGGGTGTTTGCCATTGAAGAAGTATTTAAAATTTATAGTTTAACTCTTTTGTTTTTTTTTTTGCGTATTTAATGTGATGGCTGACTGGCGGTGGGACGTTTGCCAAAGCTTAAATGTGTCTTATTGTGGCATCATTTATCAGTTACGCAGCATCTTTCATAATCAGGCCAAACGCAGCGGCAGCAACAGCAACGATGACGATAATAACAATAACACTAGCAACGACGACAACAACAACATTGCTGGAAATCGCAGCAGCATCGTCATCCTCACTGGAGGAAGACAGGCAAAATGCAAATGATTCCACACCACATCCACATGGCCACCGCACAGAGAATGTTAAGACAAAGGCACACGTGGTTGGTTGTTGGTCTCATTGGAAGGTTGTTTGGCTGCCTGGTCGAATGGGGCTGACTGGCTCGTTGGCTGGCTGGCTGTCTGTGTGCGGATCGGTGTGGAGCGGAGCATACTTAAAACAGCGGCAATTTTTAATTTATAACCGGCATTCACCCATTTCTCAAAGTAAATAAATGAATGGGTGAATAAGAGTATGTGGAGAATACATACACACGTATACATATGTATGTTTGCATGTATGGGTGTGTGTGTGTGTGTGCCGATGGATTCAACTCGTTCTTTGTTGGCCAATTGTGCGTAACAGTGTTACCACTTTAAGGGATTCCCCGATCAAAATTTCAAGGCGAATTGTGATTTTGCCCAAAGACCGACGGACAAGTTTTAGATAACAGAAATGTCATGTCTTATGAGATGAATGAATAGTTTGGGTCTTAAGCGGGGCTGTGGAGTCGGAGACTGTCAAATTTGCCCGGACTGCTGACACATATTGTTGAGAAGTCTGCTGTAGTTCAAAGCTGGTGTTGAGTTCAGGAAGATATTTCAGCCCGAGCAGATATACTTCATATTATATTTTGCTCTGGGTGTTTCAGAGACATTTTTCCCTTAGAAAAATTTTTTGTAAAAAAGACCTGGCAACACTGTCTCATTTATATCTAGAATTGAAATGAGGAGGCCCACACCACAGACGACAGCCATTCCTTTAGTTTTTGTCTTTTGTCATTAAAACAAAAAACGACACACACACACTCACATAGTGTCATTTCTTACTGACGGAGTTTTGGTAATGCCAGACAAAAGGTCGACATTCCATGCAACGAACTTAATTAATTTATGCGACTTGGTTAAAACACCCGAAAAAGAAGAACTCCTCATCTCAGTAACACTCAGACCCGAAACCCATTGACGCATTCACTGCATCCAAAACGGGCAGACGCAGAGACAGACAGAGCGGCGGGCAGACAGACAGACGGACAAACAGTTCAGCCACTTTAAAAACCTCACACATGGCGGGCCGGTCGCCTTTCAGTTGTTTCCCTTGTTCCTTGTTATTCAATCCAGCCCATCATCGTCATCCATGGCCAAACAAATGCATACGTTTAGTGGGTCTTGACAAACTCTCCGGTGTGGATTGGCTGGCTGGCTGGTTGGTGGCAATGACGATGATGCAAATACTATGTGTATGCGTGCCACATTTGGGGGGAAACGAGAGCCTAATTTTAAAATTAATGAGCAGCATTTTGATGGTAGATTCAAACTCACGATAAGCAACCCAAAAGTCATTGATGTTTCGTTTCTTCTATGGCTGGCATATGCGACATATGGCTGAAGTACGAGTGCCCCACGAAACGAAGACTGACAGTCGGTGAGAGATACTATTGAAATTTCTCTGACTTCAGATCAACATGTTTGAGGGTGGTGTAGTTTAGGACTGGCAAGTGATTGTTTTAGGGTGCATTATTAAAGAATCTTTGAAGAAAATCTCTACTCTATGGTGAGATTGAATTCTAAAATGCAAGGACTAATTCATTTTATGAAAGGCGGCCCAATGACAAATTTGTTGACGAAATAACTTGAATTTAATGAAAATCCCAATATGTTTTGCATCTTTTATTTCCCTACCTCTTACAGCCTACCCCCGTGTGACAATGTCACTCAAGTGTTTATATACGAACTAAGAGTAAATCACATGTTTATTAGCACTTATTCGTATTTCCTTTATTCCCTCCCTATATTCTCCTACTTAACATATCACCGCACAAGTTCAACTCCCTCCATCGCTAAGATGAAGAAACAAAGAATTTCTAAAAAAAAAAAACAAAAAGTAACAAACGGCAATTTCCAATGTCTTTAGAAACTTTTAAAGTCATCAATTAAGTCCATCGGTTTTGGTTTTTTCGGAATCAACACAACAAAAAATTGCATTTACTTTTAGACGCTGCGGCTTCAAAGTGGAATGAATGAATGGTTGGTCGGACGGTCAGTCGCTGGCTCAATCGATTCCAAGCCGTTTATCTGCGTTGGATAATCAATGCGACGGCTGGCATACCAGAAATCATGGTCAACAACAGCACTCACAGAAGATGAGGAGGAACAAAAAAAAAAAAGAAGAAATTCTTACCGGAAATCTCGTTATCGTTTTGGGGACATCTACCACTTATTGTTGGCGTTGCTGGTGCTGTTCTGATCTTAAGGTAATCAGCGGAGAGGAATTTCTGTGCCGTTTCTTTTCTTGTGTCGGTATTGACCGATAAATTTATGTCCGTTCAATATGGAAATTTGTTTTCTAAATTGTTTTCGATTTATTTGTTTATTTTATTGTTCGAGCGAGTGTAATTAGATGTCGTCATCATGTCGGTATTTTTGGTATGTTTTTAATGTCGGTCAAAGTCTTTAGAGTCGGTGGCATGGATTTTGTAATAATAATGGAAATTTTTTAAAAAAAAAAGTAATAAAGAAAAAATCATGGGATGCCCGTTTAAAAGAAGTTTGAATTCATAATAAGTCAAATGTGTCAATAGGATGCATGTTTGGAAATTCTGATAAATGCCGCATAAACTACGATTTAACCCTCTAACCCGCAAAAGTGTCTCAAGGCACTCCTTTAGAGGCACATTCGTTTATAGTTTTTTTTTTAAATTATGGGGTTAATCGAATTATAAACTCTTATGTTCTATGACATGAAATACTTGAAATTATCTATCTTTTAAATTATTGTGGTTGTATGGTCATAAAAAAAATGATGTTGTTGTTTTTTGTATTTTTATTATTTTTAATTTTTGTCAACATTTCGGTTGCCTTTGTCAACCATCATCAGGGGACAACCATAACGGTAGGCATGTTTCTACGTCACTTTTTTCAATAGTTCATCCTCATCGACGAGAAGTTCTGTATGATGAATATGATGATATCGCGGTTTGTGGGCAAGGAAAGCCAAGGAAATTAGTGAATAAGGAATCCTAACTCTGGCAAAGCCGTGGCCTAGGGAAAATAGTGTATTTTTGAGGGACTAATAAAAGCTGTATTTTATGCTCGTATGTGTTTATAAAATAACAGCCACCGATTTCCATTGAAGAGGTATTTCTTCATTGGGCCTTGTTCAATTTACTTTTATTAATTCAACATAAATGGAGTGGCCGCTTTTATGGGTGTTTTTTTTTGTGATGGGTATATTTAGGATTTCTTCACGAATATTTGCCATGAACTTGTGCTGAGGTCTGCTTTTCAAATAAAACCATAATGGACACGGATTCTACGCTTCCCAAATCCTCTAATTTTGCTTGGAAACTTCGGTGAGTGTTAAATGAAGTGAGCAATATGTACTTTTCTTCAATTTGATGTAGAACTTTTCGTTAACTTTGGTTCAATTTCGTACATCAGTTTGACGAACATTGTACATTAATTTGATGAACATTGTACATCAATTTGATGAACATTGTACATCAATTTGATGAACATTGGACATCAATTTGATGACCATTGTACATAAATTGAATGAAAATTGTACATAAATTTAATGAACATTGTACATCAATTTGATGAACATTGTACATCAATTTGATGAACATTGTACATCAATTTGATGAACATTGTACATCAATTTGATGAACATTGTACATCAATTTGATGAACATTGTACATCAATTTGATGAACATTGTACATAAATTTAATGAAAATTGTACATCAATTTGATGAACATTGTACATAAATTGAATGAAAATTGTACATAAATTTAATGAACATTGTACATCAATCTGATGAACATTGTACATCAATTTGATGAACATTGTACATCAATTTGATGAACATTGTACATCAATTTTATGAACTTTGTACATCAATTTGATGAACATTGTACATAAATTTCATGAACATTGAACATCAATTTGATGAACATTGTACATAAATTTAATGAAAATTTTACATAAATTTAATGAAAATTGTACATCAATTTGATGAACACTGTACATAAATTAAATGAAAATTGTACATCAATTTGATGAACATTGTACATCAATTTAATGAACATTGTACATCAATTTGATGAACATTGTACATCAATCTGAAGAACATTGTACATCAATTTGATGAACATTGTACATCAATTTGATGAAAATTGTACATCAATTTGATGAACATTGTACATCAATTTGATGAACATTGTACATCAATTTGATGAACATTGTACTTCAATTTGATGAACAGTGTACATCAATTTGATGAACATTGTACATCAATTTGATGAACATTGTACATCAATTTGATAAACATTGTACATAAGGTTGATTACCATTGTACATCAATTTGATGAATATTGTACATCAATTTGATGAACATTGTACATTAATTTGATGAACATTGTACATTAATTGGTAGAACATTGTACATTAATTGGATGAACATTGTACATCAATCTGATGAACATTGTACATCAATTTGATGAACATTGTACATCAATTTGATGAACATTGTACATCAATTTGATGAACATTGTACATCAATTTGATGAAAATTGTACATCAATTTGATGAACATTGTACATCAATTTGATGAACATTGTACATAAATTTAATGAAAATTGTACATCAATTTGATGAACATTGTACATAAATTTAATGAAAATTTTATGCCAATTTGATGAACATTGTACAACAATTTGATGAACTTTGTACATCAATTTGATGAACACTGTACATCAATTTGCTGAACATTGTACAGTACAAAGTAGATCTTGGATTCTTACAAAACCAAAAGACAAAACCAAAAAAACATAGAAGTAGTCATACAAATATTACCGTTGCTGGCAGTCATTCTTATCCGCATATCTATCATCTACGAAAATCTCCACTGCCTCAAAAATGTAAGTGTATTATCCCTAACTCACACACAAGCAACGAACACATCTATCGCAACACAGCCTTCATATGAATTCTGTCGATGATAAGACTGATGAGATTTTGATGATGACATTTATCAAAAACGAAATCTTAAATACTCCTGTGTTCTGTTCCATCAGCAAAGTGAAAACTCTAATGAATACCACAACTATAGAATGTATTGCCTTGAGCAGGAGGTGGGGAGACATGATATAGAGCCCAACTACGATGGTGGTGGTGATGGTGATTGTGGAATATTGGCACGCGATGTTCCCAAAAAAAACACGTTCCAAACGAAAACGTTCCAGCGAGCAGAACAAAACAGAAACACACATTGTCGAGCACAATCAGATTGTAGTCGTAGTATATCAAAATAATAATAAATGTCCACCGAGCAAAAAGATTCTGAACTAAAGCCATAAATTCTGAGACAATGAATGAATGAAAGAAATGAAACGAAACGAAAACATTGATTTTATTACTTATGCCATAGTGCGGGGGGCGGAGTGTTATAGGCGGAGGGAGTTCCTACCAATGTTTTATGGCTAAAAGGTTAGCCGAGGTTACCGAGCTGCCTTTTTGTTTTGGTATTTTTTTTTTTTTTTTTGGCAATCAACACAACGGACTATTTCTTCCTTTGCCCCTTCGTGGGAAGAGGAAGCATTTGGAGTGGCTCCATTTAAGAGTACAGAGGAGATTAAGTAAATTTTTATGAAACTTAAGTGCTTTGTAATTGATATCATAAAATATTTATGATCTGAAATACTACCAGCAGTACACTGATTGTACTGTGCCGCCTCACTCACTCGGCTGCGTGTGCCTGACTGGGATAAGTGCCGGACTATTTTTAAGTCAAGTGCACAGTTGTTGTAAAGTTTAAATTGTAGTGGAACTGTTGACATTCATGCCCCTTGGCAGGCTGACTTTTGTTGTTGCTGCTTTTTTATATATTATATAATTGTCATTAATTATTTAAAAGTCTGTTGAAAGTTTTTCATTTTTTTTCTGTTGTATTTAAAAATAGAATGAACAAGTTTTAAAGGATGTTAATGATTTGAAATTTTGGAATTTAGTTGGTATGAAGTGAAGAGTACGGAAATCGTTGAGTGGTTGTTGTCAGAGATAAAAGCAAGCTGGTTTAGTCCCAACTATTCTGTCATTTTCATTAAAAAGTATTAATAAAAAAACGGAACCTAAAATAAGTAATTAGGCGACGAAAAAACAATTGAACTCAATTTAAGTAGTCTCTGGTTTTGTTTTAATAACCAAAACGTCATTGCCTAAAGCCCCGCCCATATAATTCATCCTCCCTCATAGTCTTTGTCATCGCTTGGCCAACACCAAACCCAACCAACTGTCCACATGACCAACGCTCCCAATGTTTTTGCATTTTTTGTCGTTTTCATTGAACATCACGTGACTCTTAAAATAAACACACAGCGAGACGTCAATGATATTCTAACTTAATGATAAAGCTCTTAACTTGACTCCCCTTCACGAAGTGTGGCCAAAAAAGAAAAATCCAGCTAAGCTGATATGCAGATTATATAGCAAATATTTATACGAGGGCAAGCTGTTTGTGGGGTGTCTTTTTGGTAGTCCATGGCAAGGACATGTACGGCACAGCGATGCCGATGCCGATGACGACGACGATGTACAAACATAAATAAATATCACTTCATTGAGATGACAGCAGTACAAACAACAACAAAGGCAAAACAAATACTTAAAGCACAAGTAGTACTCGCGCGTAGTACTCAGGCTGGAGCATATGTAAGTCGAGATGTCAAATATAATTCATCATTTTGCACATCAGTGATGCCGCGTCGCGTTGCTGTGCCAGCGGCAGCATCAATCAGGCACAGTGGCTCGAAAAGAGATCAACTATGGTATCTGGTTGTTTTCGAGAGAGTCCAATGGCATCTACCTCACATATGTCCAATCAGGCGTTTGCGCCAGCTACCACCGCGTAGAAGATCCTATCGGTGGAACTGATTAAGTCCTGGCTTCAAAGTGGCTTTAACAAGAACAATTCAACTATCGATCGAAGCTTCACAGTGCGTCCAATTGAACAGCAAAGGCCATATTCTCCTCTCAAATGGGGGTATCTTCAAAAAGATAGAACGAGAAGAAA
This sequence comes from Hydrotaea cyrtoneurina, assembly GCA_958296145.1. Classification (NCBI taxonomy): domain Eukaryota; kingdom Metazoa; phylum Arthropoda; class Insecta; order Diptera; family Muscidae; genus Hydrotaea; species Hydrotaea cyrtoneurina. Next base: position 18,540,997 of record OY282515.1, read on the forward strand.
CTGGTATTTGTACAAGAATCGAGAAGAAACCGGTGAAAATGGATCTGAAGTTAAACGAGGACAAAACAAAAATCATACTTTCAACTGCCCGAGAAACGCCGAGACTACATAATCGCCGTCAGCGTCCTCCTCACATCCCTATCAGGCCAGATTTTTCTGTTTACCTTCGGCAATGAGATGAAATTTCCCTGCTATAAGCTGGGAAGACGTCAATATACTACACTCATTCGAGTTCAGGTTAGAGCCAGCTATCGCAAGTACATTAGTCAGCTGTACAGTTACCAATGAGAACCCAGTAACCCATCGAAGGGTAACCGATGAATGTCTCGCTATCTTCTCCAGGGAGTTCCAGCATAGTTGTGCTATTTTTGAAATGATGCACACATTTTACAGGGTCTTAATGACCGCTTTGCTGTCAGTAAAAATGAAGCTATCTCTGCTATCCCATTTGAAGAGCCTTAATTTTGAAAAATTTAATTCTCTCACCATCAACCTCCATCTATCTATCAATTCATCGATAAAGTTATTTGCACTCGATTTACCAGTTTTATTTTTGCGATTGCCAACCACTGTGCCACATCAACGTCAACTTCAACGTCGTCATCATCATCATCATACCGAGTATCTCCATTAGCTTTACCACCGGCCGACAGCTGCTGCAGTTGCAGCAACGGCAACAGCATCACTCACTTTTGTTATACCAACCACCAGCGCCAGCCACCATTTGTTGCCAACAAAAAGTCAGAATACGAGTAATAAAGACAACAAAGATATCACTGTTAACAACTCCGTAAAACAATGTGAGTGCAAACTTCATTTACTTTTATAGGCTGGCCTATATGAAGTTGTTCTTGCTCCTGTTGTTGTTGTTCTTCTTCTTTACTTATCCAAGGTCTAGAGAAAACGGGGGCTGTATAATATTGCCGACATTTTCATTAGTCAAACGTTTCAGTAACCATTATCTCCCCTCCCCCTTCACCATCAGGCCACACTGTGATGGTGGGATGATGATGACAGGTCATTGTCAGGTTTTCCTTTTACAGGCGGCGGGGGGAGATACCGGGACCACACATACATACATACATATGTCTACGTATGCATATGTGTCGGTAAGTCTGTTTTTCTTATACCCACATGGGGTGGTTTACTGTCAGACGGATGGCTGGGTGGATGGTTGAGTGCGGAATTTTTATGAGTAATTGAGATTTAAGTATTTTGACTTTGAAGTAATTTGTTATTTAACAATGTCAAACTATAATGACTTGGCAGCATTAAAGCACCGTACACATGGATGCAGGGGCTCGAAGGCAGATTGATGGCACTGGGTAAGGTGATGGTGATGATTGGCATGGCTTTTATGGGCGAGCTAATTGCCAAGTTGACTTGATTGTCACACCTGTGAAGATGCAGCAACGGCACTGAGACCAAATGGATTGAAAGACGTAAATATTCAGAAAAACGAGATCAGAAATTCGATTAAATTTGCTATTGGAGAATTGGAAGAAGCAGTAGAGGGACAGGATATATATATATGTGTGGAAAGGATGGAATCTCAAACCTAATGAACCAATTCAGTCCTTAAAATTTGGCTTGAGGAACCATGAGAGGCACTGAGATTAATATAATTTTCTTTCGTAAGGGAACATTTCTTTGAACCCATGTGAGATACTCAGTTAGAAAGCGACCTACCCGAACCATTCACCACTACAAGAGGTCTTGGACAACGAGCAATGACACTTACACCAAATGGATTGAACGATGTTAATTCAGCAAATCGAAATCTGGATTTTCATTAACATTATGAATAATTAAATTGTACAGGATTCTAGTATAGGGGAATTTGAATAAGTTGATGAAGGACATGTCACTGGAATTTCCTGAAATATTCGCTTCAATGTAATTTTAAAAATATTTTAAAATACACGAAAATATGAATTCCAAGAGCTCATTACCTGTGGGCTGGTAATTACTTCAAGATTAGACTACTTGAGGTATTTTTCCAGCAGTCTACAATGAAGGTCGTTGCACATGACAGTTTTTGCCCAAAGAGTCACCCGCAATTTTCGAATCAAAACGTATTCCATTCTATGCAATTTGTCATACATTCTAAGAAATTATTCATAGATTCTATGAAATTATTCATAGATTCTATGAAATTATTCATAGATTCTATGAATTTATTCATTAATTTAATGAAATTATACAGAAAATTCTTTATGGAATTTTTTAAAATTCTTTAAAATTTTTTTAAAATTCTTTATGGAATTTTTTAAAATTATTTATGGAATTTTTTAAAATTCTTTATGGAATTTTTTAAAATTCTTTATGGAATTTTTTAAAATTCTTTATGGAATTTTTTAAAATTCTTTTTGGAATTTTTTAAAATTCTTTATGGAATTTTTTAAAATTCTTTATGGAATTTTTTAAAATTCCTTATGGAATTTTTCTTTATAGAATTTTTTAAAATTCTTTATGGAATTTTTTAAAATTCTTTATGGAATTTTTTAAAATTCTTTATGGAATTTTTTAAAATTCTTTATGGAATTTTTTAAAATTCTTTATGGAATTTTTTAAAATACTTTATAGAATTTTTTAAAATTCTTTATGGAATTTTTTAAAATTCTTTATAGAATTGTTTAAAATTCTTTATAGAATTTTTTAAAATTCTTTATAGAATTTTTTAAAATTCTTTATAGAATTTTTTAAAATTCTTTATAGAATTTTTTAAAATTCTTTATAGAATTTTTTAAAATTCTTTATAGAATTTTTTAAAATCCTTTATAGAATTTTTTAAAATTCTTTATAGAATTTTTTAAAATTCTTTATAGAATTTTTCAAATTCTTTATAGAATTTTTTAGAATTCTTTATAGAATTTTTTAAAATTCTTTATAGATTTTTTTAAAATTCTTTATAGAATTTTTAAAATTCTTTATAGAATTTTTCAAATTCTTTATAAAATTTTTCAAATTCTTTATAAAATTTTTCAAATTCTTTATAAAATTTTTTAAAATTCTTTATAGAATTTTTTAAAATCCTTTATAGAATTTTTTAAAATTCTTTATAGAATTTTTTAAAATCCTTTATAGAATTTTTTAAAATTCTTTATAGAATTTTTTAAAATTCTTTATAGAATTTTTCAAATTCTTTATAGAATTTTTTAAAATCCTTTATAGAATTTTTTAAAATTCTTTATAGATTTTTTTAAAATTCTTTATAGAATTTTTCAAATTCTTTATAAAATTTTAGAATTTTCCAAATTCTTTATAGAATTTTTCAAATTCTTTATAGAATTTTTCAAATTCTTTATAGAATTTTTCAAATTCTTTATAGAATTTTTCAAATTCTTTATAGACTATTTCAAATTCTTTATTGGTCTTTAAAAATACATTACTTTTCTTCCTTCAGCCCTTACGGACTGCAACTGATGACACATTGTTGAGACAGGTCATGATTTTCCACACTCAAAAACCTTGGAATTTAATTCAATTAAATTTCACTTTCACTTCGTTTTTTTTTTGTGTGGCTACAAACGCACTGCAAACAAAGAAACACTTCCACTGAATGCAAAAAGGACCCTTTTGGCACACACACACACTCACCCACCCAGAGCGAGACACACTTAAAGAAAGAAAAGCTTTCAATAACTTAAAATGTCCCCGGAGAGATTAAGTAAGGCGTTAGACCGTATAAAAGAAATCCCTTACCGCCTACACTGTCGTTCTCACTCACTCGTCCTGTGCTGTCCTGTCCTTGGTGGAAGAACATTAAAGATATGAATCTAGAGCCACAAAATATTTGGCCAAACAAAATGCAGTGGTTTCCCTTTTTCAGTCAAACCCAAATCGAAAAACTGAAACAGTCAGTGAACCCCTTCCGACTGGTGCACACATTTCGACAAGCGACTAGACGAGACACAGTTGCTCGCCCTCATCTGGATGAAGTCAATACACTTTATTTCGAAGTCGTATAGAGAGGGCTTTGGTAATGTTCGTGGCCGTGGCAGTGGCAGTGGCATCCACAACGGCAACAACTAACAAAACAGATGGAAAAAAGAGGCGTTGAGCAGAACGCATTAGATTTATGCCGGGCAACGTGAGCTGCATATGTTTATGAGTCCTGGCTCACCCAACGTCGCACGGCAACGCCACAACAATAGAGGGGAAAAACTTCCGGACCACTTTGGCATCACTACCCCGGCCAGGCAATGAACAACCGACAACAACAAAATCCCGTTCATGATCAAATCAAAAGCAAACGATACAACAACAACAACAACTAAGGGCGTTCTAAGCATTTCAATGTGTGGCCCGGGATGAATGTGTTTTTAAGTATAGTTGGCGAAAACTGGTTAACCGAAAATAAAACGTTTTTGTGAGGTACGCGCCACGAAATAGCGCAACGAAACGCATTGTGAATAAAGTTTGCGCTTTTTTTTTTTTGGTTGCTTTGCCGGCAAAGGGGAGATGGTTTTAGTTTAAGGGACCGCAGCAAACCAGGAAAAAAGGGGTTGGTTAGTTACTGCCACAAAAAGACGTCTATAAGTGAAATCAAATAACGACACGATGCTAACAGGCACAGGCTCGGTTATGGTGGTAGCGTCAGAAGTTTTGGGTCTTTAAAGGGAGTTCTAGTGGGTGAGATTCGTTTGGGAACATAGAGATATCGTGGCGAGGTCCACGTCGACATTTTCATCAGTTAATTTAAGCAGAACAAGAACAACTTAAAGGGTGGCCCACAATGTACAACTCGATTGGAAGGTTTCGCCTCAAGTTGGGAGAGATTTGGGAACATTTGCCTACATGAAATTGGAATTACCGAAAAGTGAATGAAATGAAAATTGTATTCCAAATATTTGTAACCAAAACCACCATCGGCAAGGTACAAATCTCATGGGGCCAAATTTATATTTAAATAAAAAAAAAATTGTTATTCGGTCCATGTTTTTGTAACAAAGTACACCCGGCAAAATACACACGCTGAAAAAATGTCCGTTTTAACAAAATTCAGGTTGATTTTTGGCAGGCAGACTCGTGGAAATGTCTGTATCACGTTAAATTTTTTAAAAACAATTTTTATCAATTGTCAGGTTTTCCCCAATTTTTATTATTTTTAAAACAAAAATATTTTTTTCACTTTTCTTAGCATAACTTGAAGAGACTCCAAATTTTTAAACTACTTAAGCGTTACGAAAAAAAAAATGTTTTTTGAACTGAAAACTTAAAAAAACGATAACCATTAAAAAAAAAATTTGACGTGATACAGACATTTCCACGAGTCTGCCTGGCCACTACGAGCTTCAAACTTAAAAAAAAAATTCTGACGTGTACATGAAAATCGCCGATAGACGTGTATTTTTATTTTTTCCCCTCTTTCCGAATATGTGCATTTGGTTCATAGGACAGAGACAAATATATTTTTTGTAACACGGTGTTAGTGGCAAATAAGTTATATTTACATCCAAATAAACTTCCTTTCGAAGCAAATAAGCTTTACTTGCTACAACCTCTAAACACGCATTTTACTTGTGTGTAAACATTTAAAAAAATACGTATTTTTCAGCTCATAGAAACAGACATTATTCATACCTGTAAGTGGGTCACTAGACCCAGTTTTATCGGGCTTGGTGGATGGCTTTGGTATCAAACACTGAACCCAGGTTCGTATCACTGAGTATACAAATTAAATCTGGCACTCGGAATTTCAAAAATTTAATTTTCCGTACTTTACATTCCAATACTGATGTCCAACTATAAAAAAAAAAAAACTAAAAATAACATTTCACACAAAATTTCATAATTTATTAAAACTTTTCTAAGGAAAATTATGCAATTTTTAAAATTTAATTTAGGCAATAATTTGTGTTTGAAATGAAATACGTTTTCCAATAACCTTCCACTTTTTTGTAGTCCCATAACCTTCACAAACTCTTAGAACCGCCAGTGCTTTTACAATGACAACAACTTAACTAATGTTTTGCATCATTTTTCACTTCACTGCTGGCAACGTAAAGCCCGACCACCGCCACCCCTTTTGTTACACACATGAAAACGAGTGTGAGGCATTCAAGCGACATTCCGTGGCTGGCCTTGACAATCAATGAACGAGTGGCTCATGTGGCTGTGGCGGCAAAGAGGGCGTATAAGGTGTCGCATAAAATTTACACTAACGTAATAAAGAGCTCGATGACACTCGTGGGGAATTGGAAAATATTTTGAAAACATTAGAGCACACTCAAACACACACACACACACACACACGTACTACGCAAAAAGGGTGTAAATGAAGTAATGATTTTTTTGTTTCTTCATTTCATTCCGTTTCTTTCTTCACTATGAACATGAAAAACGCACGCACAAAAACAAAAAGGGGGACAACATTGAGATGAAGGAGATTCACATTCATATGAATTCATATCACATTACGTGAATATACGTTTGAGTTTGTTTGTTTGTGTGTTTGATGGGAAGAGCTCACACACACACCCACAGAGAAATATAAAAACGGAATTAACCCTCAATTGAGGTTGAATTTAATTTGGCGTATAATGCCACCACACACATTCACACCGACCCTTCACACAACCTGACAGACAGGCAGGCAGGCAGTCAGTCAGTCAGTCAGTCAACAATGGACCGACTACAAAAAAGGGGTGTTATTTTTTCGGCTATTTGTAGCAGCGACAAGGGGAGAGAGGAGTAGGAGGAATCTTGCAACCCTGTGAGCCTTGAAAAAGCACATCATCAAATTGTCCACAATTAATTAGTTGGATGCTCAGTTCTTCCTCTGTGTACCCTGTGCACGGACTGACAGACGGATAGACTGGAGTGTGAGTGGGTTGTTTCATTTATGATAAATTTATGAATTTGTCATATGGCTGACAAATGACTATCAACATCATTGCGGCGAAATTGACTAATTTATATGCGAAATATGTGAAAATATGGACAACGTTACTAATGAATTTTGGAAGCAAAAAAAAAAACGAATAAAGAAAACAATTGTCAAGGATATTGAATAATTAATGATGATGAGTTTTCAATGGTTCTATGGAAAAATACAAGTATTTTATGGCAACTTTTTGAACTTTAGTTTGGAATTTCATATATTAGATCACAATGAGGCTGCCGATTTCACAAAAATGCCAAGATTTTAATCTTATTGTTCGGTTTCTTTGAAGTTTTACAATTGCACCGACACTGTAAATCATGAGGGTAGACCTCAGTATCAGGAGACTTGTGTACGTCAGACTGAACGGATGTTTATTTCACAATAAAGAGGAAGGTATGCCGTTAATAATGAAAAACAACAGGACCATATCCTTTTTATGAAATTGTCCGTAACCCAATCGCAATGTGGCTGCCCTATATCATCGATAGCCTCACGAAATCCATCATTTAATCTCAAGATTTTGCCTAGCGGAACTCAAAATGAGCCCTAGACTGTCGCAGATCTCTCAACTGTGTTACACCCCAGCAAACTGTAGAGCAGACGAGTAAGCAAATCACAGGAATACCGTACACATTCCAACGGAACTGAACTCCGTAAGGTATGACCCGATTCACACTTGACAATTTTAATTGTCGCAATTCTCAGTTTGTTGGAAAGAGAGGTAAGGGGAATGGAAAGGGAAAAAACTTGCTCGTACTGGCAATTTATCTTTGTGTTTTTCGTATTTTAACATTTTGAAAGTCATTTGTATTTGAAAAGGCAACAATGAAAACAAAACTTGCCGAAAAAGAATTTCCCTGTGTAAACGTAAGAGGCAAGTTCAAAAGGGAATCATAAAAATTGGCGCTAGTGAAATTGCCTAGTGTGAATCGGGACTATGGCCCTAGCCATGAAACTAGATGTCTCACCTGGGTGTGGAGTATACGTATAGTGTGGAGTATACGTGTAGTATGGAGTCAACGCAAATTTTTCGAAACTCGCCTTCTAATGAAATTCGATAGAAAATTGTCCCACGTCAAAATATTAAAAATTCAAAATTTATATTTAAATTAAATCGTATCGCAAACGCCACATTCCGTTTTGCTTGAGCACAAACAAAAAACTCTCTCCTGTCCAAAGTTTTCCCTTTTGCGCTTACATCTTTTTTGCGGTTAGGGCTTTTTGGTTGGCTGTATCATTTTCTTTTTATTTTTATACTAGTAAGTTGTAATGCGCCTATGGCGCCCGTTGAAATATGGAAAAAAAATTTGTTGAAAAAAAAAAAATTTTTTGGAAAAAAAAAAATTTGTTGAAAAAAAAAAATTTGTTGAAAAAAAATTTTTTCTTGAAAAGAAAAATTTTGTTGAAAAAAAACTGTTTCTTGAAAAAAAAAAATTTTGTTGAAAAAAAAATTGTGGAAAAAAAAAATTTTGTTAAAAAAAAATTTTGTAGAAAAAAAAAAATTTTGTTGAAAAAAAAATTGTGTTGAAAAAAAAATTTTGTAAAAAAAAAATTTGGAAAAAAAATTTTGGTAAAAAAAAAAATTTGGGGGAAACACAATTTCTGTACAAAAAAAAAATATTATTTTTTTTTATTATTATTATTTATAGAATTATAGAATGCCTATTTAAATTCCTACGTACTGCGTGACAGGGTCAGTGAATCAGTGTCGAGGGTAAATATATTTTTTATATAAACTGAGAATATTTCTATTTACACAAGATATTCCAAGATATTCCAAGATATCCCGGGTCCTGTAATCCCCATTTATAGTTCACCAAAGTACTGTCGACTCACGTTGTTGTTACTTAATTCAAACTGATATCTTTGGCCATTAACTTTAATATAAACACACACACACAAAAAAAAATACATTTTAATTTACCTTTCGATTGCGTGTTTAAGCCAACAATACTGTGATGATTCCCACTAAGATCTGTAGCAACACCCACGCCTGCTGCCGAACCGGCTGTAGCTGCATCACCGCCAGCAACAGCAGCAGCAACATTGCTTGCCACATTGCTGATGCCGCCGACGCTTTGCGTCGTATTGTTGTTGGCGCTGTTAGTGGTGTTGCTGTGGTTGTGGTTGCTAAGGACGCCGATAGCGCCATTACCACCTGTTGCACTCAAATGTCCCTCGTATTCCAGGCGCTGTTTAATCGTAGGCATATGAACAGACGTCTGCTGTTGCCCGGCTCCGGCTATAGAGGAGGCCGAAGACGACGACGCCGCTGCCGCCACACTGACCGATGGTCGTAGCCGGGCATCGTCATCATGATCCTTTTCCTCATCGGAGACCATGGCATCTTCATCTTCGGTACGATTCTTGGGTTCCCATGTCATCTTGTTCTCCTTCTTGAGGCGTCTGCGAGCGTTGGCAAACCATGTTGAGACCTGCGTCAGAGTCATTTTGGTGATTATTGCCAGCATGATCTTCTCGCCTTTGGTCGGGTAAGGATTCTTCATGTGCTCATTCAGCCATGCCTTTAATGTGGCGGTTGACTCCCGCGTGGCGTTCTTGCGACGTGATGCTAAATCATAACTGGCGCCATAACTGTGGAAAAGAACAGAACAGAAAGAAGAGATGAGATGAGTGAAAAACAAAACGATATTGTTGTTAACGTTTGTTAACAGCACAACAGCACTGCAACAGTCAGAGCAACAGCATTAATAGTAAGTACAATGAACAATTTTGTTTTCTTCTTGCAACCCATTAACACAGACGAAGACGACGAAGACGAAGGTGGAAGGCATGAATGCCAGCTCGACTTGTGTGTATGTGTGAGCACCACATGAGGTCTTTTCTGGCCAAGAAATCCCCCGCCCGGCTTGTGTAAGACACATTAGCAGCACAACGGTTTAGTCTCGCTGTCAGTCGGTTAGTCTCAGTCTCTGTCTCTGTCAGTCTCCGGCTCGGTCTTAGCCCGGCTAGCCGCATGTGGATGCATGCGTTCACATGACTGTTCGTTGCTCTGGCGGCGATATATTCATCATTTGGCGAAATGCATCCAAAAGTTGATTCATAACTTTATTAAGACGCTGCTGAGCAATTGATATTTTTGTTTTGCTTTAAATTGCTACGAATATTTTCTGGGACGACTACAACTTTCGGTTGGTTGGTTGGTATGCCACAGTCAGTGGCATAGCCATAGCCACAGTCGCCGTACCACCGGCACAGTCGGCTACCATGGATTTGGAATTTTTATATGGTTTCTCTGACCAAAACGTGTAATGGTCACTATTTTTGACTCAGCAGGTGTTTGTCATTGTGATGTATTTTTGTTGTTGTTGTTGTTGTTGGTGCCTGCGTTCATTCGGTCGTTCTTCTTTTTTACTTGCGTACGTTCCGTTTTTATTGTGTTTGTGTTTTTGGATTTTAGCAGTTTGCGATTTTGGTCAACTTTTGCTGTTGGCTTCGTTTCGTTTCGTTTTATTTATTTAAGTTGTCACAATTGGACTTATATGCTCACATAAGTGGCATGCAACAGCGGGAATAATTAAAACTTAAGTCGAAACAATTTACCCAAATGAGGCTTAAAAATAAAGCAGGTTATGATTACATTTGTCAAATTTTTGCTGTTTTCGATTTTGGTGCGATCATATTTTATTGCTGACATTTTGGGCCGCATAAATTTGTCACGTCCGACATGGAACGCCACAAAATGTGCCATGCTTGTGTATACAGTACGTGGCATGTTTCGCCAGACGGACTCGAATGTGTGCCAGCGGACGGCGCTGATTGAATGATCACCTCTGGTATCCTTATGCGTTGGTATACGCTAAGAAACTAACAGCTTTCTTGGTATTCCTTGACCAATTTGAAAGCCTAGACATTAACTCTAGGCCTGGGCTAGCAGAGAGTTCCTCTATGGCTGCTAACACGCTAAAGAAATTTCGTGGGGAATCAGTTCACAGGTCCTTAGGATATTTGTATACACAAGACATAAGACGGTTGGTCTAACCCAATTAGGGCGGCTTGTTCTGTGAACTGTTTAAACGTCGTAGGAGAGCAAGAGTTTCGGACCATCGTTTGGTTTTGAGGTAGAAATTGTCGAGATACTGGAGATTGTGCACATTTCTCACAAAAAAAAATCGAAACGTCTTTGACAAACTGGATGAAATTGGGATTTTTTTTTTAAATTTTTTTTGAATTTGAAATAAAAAAAAAATTAAATTGAAAAATTTAAATTTCTAAAATTCTGAAATATTTTTCAATTTTACTTTTGCAACAAAAATTCGATAAACAATGAAATATACATAAGAAATATTTTAAAAATTTTCATTTTTAATTTTGCTACAATAACTCGATTTTTAATGGGAAATGTGTATTAGAAATATTTTTAAATTTTTGAATTTTAATTTTGCAACAATAACTCGATATTTAATGGGAAATGTGTATAGAAATATTTTTAAATTTTTGAATTTTAATTTTGCAACAATAACTCGATTTTCAATGGGAAATGTGCATTAGAAATATTTTTAAATTTTAATTTTGCACCAATAATTCGATTGCCAATGAACATTTTGGATTAGAAATATTTTTAAATTTTTAATTTTGAAACACTAATTCGATTATTAATGGAAATGTGAATTAGAAATATTTTTGAATTGTGATTTTGCAACAATAACTCGAGTTTCAATGGGAAATGTGCATTAGAAATATTTTTAATTTTTAATTTTGCAACAATAATTCGATTGCCAATGAAAATTTTGCATTAGAAATATTTTTAAATTTTTCATTTTTAATTTTGCAACAATAATTCGATTGACAATGAAAATTTTGCATTAGAAATATTTTTAAATTTTTCATTTTTAATTTTGCAACAATAATTCGATTGACAATGAACATTTTGCATTAGAAATATTTTTAAATTTTTCATTTTTAATTTTGCAACAATAATTCGATTGACAATGAAATAAACATCTTAATATATAAAGGGTGTTTTTTATTGAGGTATAGAACTTCAAATTGAAATAAAACACAAGAAAATCGTTTTAATGTCCATCAATTTGGCTTTATTGGAAGGATAATTTTATGCCATTAATGTTTAAATATGATTTCGGGCATGTGGCCGCCGCGGCTGGCTCGAATAAAGCCAATTCTACAGGTCCAATTTTCAACCACTTGTTGGAACCACAACTCATCCACATTCATGCCATCCAATTCGGGAACAAAATAGTCGGTTATCATGGCTCTATACCGGTCTCCATTAACGGTAACTGACTCTCCAGCATTATTTCGGAAGAAGTATGGCCCAATGACTCCACCAGCCCATAGAGCACACCAAACAGTCAGTTTTTGTGGATGTAATGGCATAAAATGGACGGAGCTTGCGGTGAACTTCGCGAACTGAACCATTACTTTCGAAATAAATTTGCACGATTTGCAAGCGTTGTTCTTTTGTCAACCTGTTCATGATGAAATGGCAAACCAAACTAAATATTAATCACTTGACAGCTGACAAAATGGCCGCCAGTTAAAAAAGTGATGCCAAATTAAAGTTCTATACCCCAATAAAAAACACCCTTTATTTACCCTGATTCACTGATTCACTGACTCTGTCACGCAGTACGTAGGATTTTAAATAGGCATTCTATAAATAATAATAATAATAAAAAAAATAATATTTTTTTTTGTACAGAAATTGTGTTTTCCCCAAATTTTTTTTTTACCAAAATTTTTTTTTTCCAAAATTTTTTTTTACAATTTTTTTTTTTTAAAAAAAATTTTTTTTTACAAAATTTTTTTTTTCAACATAAAATTTTTTTTCCTCATTTTTTTTTTCAACAAACATTTTTTTTTGCAACAAAATATTTTTTTCCACAAAATTTTTTTTTTCAACAAAATTTTTTTTTTCAAGAAAATTTTTTTTTTTCAACAAATTTTTTTTTCCAAACAAAAACAACAACAACAAAAATACATACAATTTTGCAACAATAATTCGACTTTGAAAAATCTTTATGTTTTACAATTCATCGAATTAGGAAAATGTCATCATTTCTCTCCACATTTCATAATAAGAAAAAACCCGACCATTTAGTTTGCATTCGAGTATCGCATACTCTTTAAAAACTCTTAACATAAAGCCACAGAATGTAACAAAAATATTTACATTTTTATTTGAATTCTGTTGAATTTCTTCACGTGTGTCTTTGTCTTGCCTTGGTCGTCAACTTTACATTTTTTCTAATTTCCCATTTTGTATTTCCACAATTTTCCCACAAATTGAATTAAATACGTTGAGTATGTGGTAACATTTTTCCGCCACACTTACATATGTTATATGTTGGTGCGTAATAAAAATAATGAATCACACCCTCCATCTGGGGCAGAAACAGAAAAAAAAAAACGGAAAAAAATAATACAAAAATGGTACATGTATTTATTAATCCACTTCAGCAATGCAACTCGAAACTTTGCCAGCTCCCAATCGCGACACAGTCCAAAGCAACACTTGAGGGTGTCAGACAAAACAAATAAAATAAATCATCTCGAATGAAAACGCAACAAAACGACAGCAACAAATAACGATATTGCGCGAGGCGTCGTCATAAACACTCACGTTCACACATACGCAGCAATGCCAACAAAGCCCACAAGGCAGGCAGGCAGCCAGGCAGTCAGTAAAGGCAGCAACAGCAACATTTATTGTAACACCACTTTATTGTTACTCACTCGTATTATTATTATTATTATTAAGCATACGTCATGTTTCCTGCACACGTTTGCTGTGTGACTGACTGTGGGAGGCGAGTGGTATGTCAAGAATGGTAAATGAATGACAAAGGAACCCCCTTGAATTGTTTCGCCTTGTATGGGAATTTTCTGTTTTGTTTGCTACACCAGCCGGCCAGCAATTATTGTAATCATATCTGAAATTCACATACTTAGCTTAGCTGGAACATTTGAGTGATTTCAAAAGGTAGAGGGATGTCTCACCAATCAGTCAAGACCAGGGAAAAGAAGCTAACCGATGATCTGAGTTATCCAGAAGATATTTATTGTTTTAGAATAAATACTTCAAAGGCTTTCCGACAATCCCAGGTATTACAAAGGGAATGACTCTAGCTTCTCTGATGGAGAATAAAACAAATTTGTTGAATTTGCACTATTAATATAAACGAAGAAGGTGTAACATCAATTACACTATCAATTCGCTCGGCTTAAAAGTAATTGCTATGCAGACTTTCAAACAGCTGACATCGTATGAAATTTATTGATGGTTTCACATTAAACCGACCTCGTAGATTTCAGTTTGCGCTCTCAAACAAATAACATTTGTTCCACTCTGACTACAAAAATCTCTGTTACAACAGAGTGTATCCGACCTTTCTCTCCAGTAACACTTCACCGAAGCTACTGCAACAAAAACATCGTACAAGTTACACAATTGTTAGCAACATTAAATTAATGATGGAATTGGTAAAAAAAAAAGTGTTAAAATAAATGAAACATATGACATTGCCTATAAATTTTCCATCCCAAAGAACATATGCAAAATGTTCTTCTGTTTGACCTTGACGAGTGCCCCCAACCCGCTGGAATCAAACGAAACAATAATTGAGGAAAGTCTAAAGAAAAATAAAATCAATTTCTTTTTTGGCACAACTCTATTTATTATCCAAAAAATTCATGTCAGTGTTGTTTTCTTCATAGAATTGTAAAAGAAACACACACACACTTGAATGAAATTTGTCAAAATGTCTCATTTGGTACCGTGAACCGTAACCACCTCTAATAAATATTCAACGCTGGCTGGCTTGGCTGACTTGGGGAATGGGAACGTTTTAGGCCGGAATGACATCAAGCTAAAAAATGCTTAAGATATTTCTATGAGTGTGTTTTTTTTTTATTTTATATTTTAAATATACGGGCTAAGGCTGGGTTCGGCTTCGGTTCTGTTTGATGGCATGTGTTGGTACACATGTGTATGTGTGTGTGTTTTTCTTAAAGGCTTTTTCAGATTCCGTGATTGATATCGATATGTCACGCAGACGCGCATGTGGTTAATGTAAGTGCCTGTTTTTCCTTTACGTTTTGAAGTTTCATTTGTTGTTGGTTTCTTCGGCTAAAGGGGCTCCTTTTTCGAATTTGCAGAGATACGTACTTGGAATGGGGCGGGGGATTGTCAGTGAGTATGTGTGAATGCCAACTGCTGCGGGTGTTTAATCACTCACACTACACTACTCACATACACATGACACATACATAATATGTTTGTGTGTGTGTGTGCATGTGATTAGTTGACTATGAGCCATACACATTTTTTAGTTGTACACTGCTTATAATTACAGTAAGGAATTGATTTACTTTTACCGAATAGAAAAAAAAAATTACACCTACTTACAGCTTTACTCAATACGGAGCGTATTAATATAATATTACTGTTATTACACGATTTCTAAAGTGGGCGGGGTGGTACATTTGTGTGGGAGGTACCAGAAGCGGTGCGGCCAGGCTTCCAAGTTTTCGTCCGAAACTTTGTCCAGTTATAGCTTTACTAAATTCAGAAATTGGGCAAGTTCGCGTGGGACGTATTGATATTATTACGACATTTCTAAAGAGGGCGGAATGGTACATTTGTGTGGGAGGTACCCGAAGGGGTGCGGCCAGGCTTCCAAGTTTTTGTCCGAAACTTTGTCCAGTTTTAGCTTTACTAAATTCAGAGTTTGGGCAAGTTCGCGTTGGACGTATTGATATTATTACGACATTTCTAAAGGGGCCGGAATGGTACTGTTTGTGTGGGAGGTACCCGAAGGGGTGCGGCCAGGCTTCCAAGTTTTTGTTCGATACTTTGTCTAGTTATAGCTTTACTAAATTCAGAATTTGGGCAAGATCGCGTTGAAAGTATTGATATTATTACGCCATGTCTAAAGGGGGCGGAATGGTACATTTGTGTGGGAGGTACCATAAAAGGTGCGGCCAGGCTTCCAAGTTTTTGTCCGAAACTTTGTCCAGTTATTGCTTTACTAAATTCAGAATTTGGGCAAGATTGCGTTGAAAGTATTGATATTATTACGCCATTTCTAAAGTGGGCGAAATAGCAGATTTGTATGGGAGGTACCCGAAGGGGTGTGGCCATATAGCATATATGCAATCCCATAAGTAGTTTTGGGATAATATTAAGCCATGCCAAATTTCGAAGCGATTGTTTAACTCTTTCGAAAGTTATCGTGCGTACCAGCAGAACTAAAACGAAAACAAACGACTAAAAAAGTCATGAATCGAATTTAGTTCAAAGACACATATGGTCTAAAGGGAATTTTTCTATGTGTTTTACTTTTGGTTCATATAAAATGAATATAAAAAAGGCTCAATATTAAATTAAGGATGTCCTCTGTCAAATATGGAATGAAAGTTCATATTCAAAATGTTCCCAAAATTTTACAAATTACAATTACAAAAAGATAAATTACAAAATGCCTTGATAAAACAGCAATTCGCACCTACTCAACAATTTCATTGTAGTTTTTTGAAAAATTAAAAAAACAATTTGTAGTAGTGTAATAGAACACTTCTTTAGAAGTCCAAATGTCCGAATAGGTAACTTTAATGGGATCGGTCTCTAGCTATGCTTTCTTTCTTTTTAAATTTCCAAAGAGAATTTCCCTACTTAATTTGTGCACAGTGTGTGGCAAGAGTAGTTGTTAGTACACACACATTCACATGGACAGCGGCATCCACTTCCACATGTACATAAAGTTACAGCCATAACAAATTTATTTGGCTCTTTACGACTTTGACAAGCAGTTGACAAATGTTTACGTTTTACATTTATTTAGACACACACCGTCACACATCTACACACATGCATACCGTCGTAGACCTGTTTGTCTATACATACACACTTACACACATATATGCATGTGTATGTGTATGTGTTTGAGTATGTCGTATTTCATTCGTATAATGAATTTTACGTTATTTTGATAATAAATTTTATTTGCCACACTTTTAGTGACACTTAAGTAGAGGTAATTTTTCCCTCCATAAAATCATTGACAACAACTAACAAAAAATGTACACAAGAAAGGTGGTTTATTTCCAAAATAAACAAGGACGGAACGGGAAAAAGTGAAAAATGCCAACACCGGATGACAATGGAAAGAATGATTTGTGGAAATATTTTCTAACAGAATATGCTTTTATCAGATTAGAAGAAAATGTATGTGGTCGAGGAAGACTTACAGTCATCGCCTATTGAAGAGGAATATTATGGAATTACAGAAATCTAGGCAGTGGGGTTTGATAGCGCCAATGTGAGAACATTAGTCAAATAAAATAATATGAACTTGAACTGTGATAAGAAAAAAATAATTATAGTTTCAGACATTAGACCACAGATTAAATGAAAACTCTGTTTTTTTTTTCAGTTCATCTTTATTTCTTTTGTTTTTTACATAATTGTGTTTTGTTATGAGACCAAGGTTGGTTCATCCTCCAAAAACATGGAAGCCAAAAACTGCTCACCAAAACAATTCGTTTCCAATATTGTCTAAAAATTCCACAAAAATTAACACCAATTTAATACCCATTCTCATATAATTTAAAATCTTCCCTAACATTTGCAATGCAATCGCAGTGCCAGAAATTATTCAGGAAACTTTTTTCTTTTCTTTTTGCAACATCTTGGTCTCGACACAAATATTTGCCAACTGTTTCATATTTACAAACACCCGAAGGGTTTTTTTTCCTTTCCTATGCACATGGCAGCCAACGGATGCTCCCGAGGAAAGCCTTAACGAAATACAGACATCCTGCAACACTCACACACTCGTAAAACGACATAACACATACAAATACAAAAAACTCTGATTGATGATAAAGGAATAAGAAAAAAAACGTCTAAAGATGAAGATAAACGCAGCAATCTGTCAAGCCGCCATCACTCATGCCAACCTCAAACTCCGAGTACGAAGGAAAATAAAGCGAAATGAATAAATATTATTTATGCATACGGTTTCCTTCGAAAAAAAAAACGCAAATCCTTAAAACAAAAACCGTAACGCAAAAAAAGGAAACGAATTGGAGGTGTAAAACATTTAATAGACTGTTCAATACTACGGATAGACTCGCACACACACACTCACACACACACACTCGTACCCGCAAACAGTCGGCTAAGATGGGAGGGAGGAACCTGCAGGA
Source organism: Hydrotaea cyrtoneurina (assembly GCA_958296145.1). Lineage (NCBI taxonomy): Eukaryota > Metazoa > Arthropoda > Insecta > Diptera > Muscidae > Hydrotaea > Hydrotaea cyrtoneurina. The sequence continues at coordinate 18,559,076 of OY282515.1, forward strand.
TGGGAAAACTGATAAATCACATATTTTCGCTGATCAAATCAATCTAATTGACATTACTCAAATTGATGGCTTAACTCTGGTGGAAGAAATATATGCGCCACCACTTCAATACCAATGGTGGAGGAGAGTGCCATGACAGAGGGGACCGAGAATACCAATGTGATTTAAATGAGACTACCAAACAGACGGTGAATGATTGCTTAAGTTTCACCATTGTCTGTGTGCTTTTGCCGGGAGGGGGCGGGGCGGTTGATTGGGTAGGGGAATACGCAAAAGAACTCGCACATATTTCAATATAAAATACGAGTGGTTGAAAATATTTACGCACATGCAGCAAGCAACAGCGCACCACACACAATGATTTATTTCATTGATGAGCCACCCACTTGGATGAAGAGATGGATGGCAACCAGCGGTCGGTCGGTCGGTTGGTTGGTGGTGGCATCATCAGCAACTCCACGGCTCGGCTCGGCTCGACAGCGAAATACTGAAACACAAGTGAATTTAAATTGAAATGCAAATGCCAGAAATACGCGCGCACAGCACAAACCCAATGCCACACCGCGCTGCCACTCAAATGAGCACCATAAACTTTGTTGAGCTGCATGTGTGTATGTAGTACGTGCACAACACACACGCACACACTTTATTTCATATACAAACAAACACACGCACATTTAAGGCCATATTTGACAACAACAACAAAAAAACTTGGGGGGGGTTAGCCAATGTGTGGTACGAGAACGGAGGTTGTTATATAAATGGATCATATAGAGAAAATGGGAACGGGCTGTGATGGATACTCTGAAAAATTACCCACAGGACTACAGGTTTCCGAAGAAAAATCAATGTAATGTGGAATATAAAAAGATCCGTACACATTGCCATCTCCAAGCATAGATGTGGATGAAGTTATTTAAATAGGCTGAAGAATAGGTCGTAACTTGGCCCAAGTTAATTGTTAATGGCTGCAGGATTGTCCTTCATTCCTGGGAGATGGAAAGAAAGTTGATATTCTCAACAATGGCAAAGCCTTTCACATACTTGCTTTTAAAGCCTCTGGCTACTTTCGTAGGTTGAGGCTCTTTAAACATGACGCTACAATCTAAATTGTAGTCTACTGTTAATCGGTTGAGAAGGATCACTAATTGGACATCGAAGATTCCAGTTAGCTGCGGAGTCGAGCAATTTGGAAATAGCTCGACTCCGACTTCAGCTGCGCAATAACAAAACTTTGAAAATTGTATTTCCGTCCACTATTCCCATACTCTGTATTACACTGAGGTACGTTTGTATCTTAAGGATAAAAAGTTCGTAGTATCGAAAATATTTAATATATATTTACCCTCGACACTGATTCACTGATACACTGATTCCCTGATTCACTGACTCTGTCACGCAGTACGTAGGAATTTAAATAGGCATTCTATAATAATTCTATAAATAATAATAATAAAAAAAATAATATTTTTTTTTTTACAGAAATTGTGTTTTCCCCAAATTTTTTTTTTAACAAAATTTTTTTTTTCCAAAATTTTTTTTTTACAATTTTTTTTTTACCAAAATTTTTTTTCCAATTTTTTTTTTTCAACAAATTTTTTTTTTCAGCAAAAATTTTTTTTCCACAAATTTTTTTTTTTCCAATTTTATTTTTTTTCAAAATTTTTTTTTACGAAATAGTTTTCTCAAAATATTTTTTACAAAATTTTTAAAATTAAGTAAAAAATACTTTCTCAAGCAAATTAACGGGCGCCATAGGCGCATTACAACTTACTAGTTTCAAATAAAAAACGTGTATTGAAACATTTTATTTGTTTTATGGAAAATGTAAGTAAATAAAAGTCGGAGTGAGTCGAGCAAATTTTGTCGACTCCAAGTTCGTATAATCAAAAATATTTCAAATTTCAAATATAAAACTTGTATTGAAACATTTTATTTGTTTTATGGAAAATGTAAGTAAATAAAAGTCGGAGTGAGTCGCCCAAAATGGAGTCCTGTTTCTGTACCTTCTGGTGATAAGGAAATTTGAAAAAAAAAAAATGGGAAATAAATCTGCCATATACAATTGGCTTGTCCCATTTGATTGAAATTTCACACAGACCCAGCTAAAGTGCATTCGAGCTTCAGTGTGGCAGATGGACTCAGTGGGTGCAAACAGAGATGAGCTATAAGTAAGGTTTTTAACCGGGGAATTCCCGGGAAGTAACTTTTTTTACTTCCCAATTCCCGGAATTATTGGTCGTGATTCTAGGGAATAAAATAGTAACAAAAATAGTACCAATGTACGAATGTAGTAATGAACGATTTTTTTTTAATTGGAAAATTATACGATTTTTGACTTCCTGAAATCGTTGATCTTTTTACATTTAAATTTTTATTAATATTTATTGTCTAGGATTTTTAATTATTTTTAATTTAATAATTTTTTTTCTAAGTTTCAAGTTTTTACGACAACGAAATTATTTATATCGATGGCTTAATTTAGAAAGGGCGTAACTCGATTTTTTGCAAAATCGAGTTTTTTACATATTTTGGTAGACGATTGTCAAATACACAAAAATTGCAGGGCTTTGTGATCAAAATACCCGATTTTGCAAAAGGGCGTAACCAAAATCCAAAAAAAAAAATAAAAATTAGTTTCAGAATTAACTTTTATTTATTTGATTTTTATTTAATTCCAATACATAGTAAATTTATATTATAATTTTGGGTCCAAGGGTAAACCGGGTGACACAGACCATATGGCTAGATTTTTGCAGCGACAGACCAAAACCTCTGGTGGGAATCGAACCCACAACCCCCACGCTGATAGGAAAGCACGCTACCAACTCGCTCACCGGGGAGCCTCAGAATTAACTTTGTTGCTACTTTTTATTTAAAATTGCCTTTAAAATTTTTTTATGTCTGAAGTTTTTCAAATGTTATAAAGTTTTTACCTTCTCCTGTAAAGTTAGGCCATTTCTAAATTAAGCTTAAATTTTGGTTAAAAAAAAAAAAAAATTAATTTTTTTTTTTTTTAAATTTTTTTTTTTCATTACATTTTTTAAAGGCAATCAAGTTGCCGTTTGCATTTCTCGGGAGTTGAAAATGGTCGGGAAATTTAAAATCCTTGCTGTAAGGGTCAAAACGTGTAATCTCTCTCTTCTCAAATACTTAGTCCAATAAAATTACCTCGAATATGGTTGTTGTTAAGTCATATCAAAATATGTTTTACTTTTGGGGTTGTCTCTCATAGACGGCGAGATATACGGGATTTAAACTAAAAATATCTCTTTTTTCAAATCCCGGTTCAGTTTACATTTGCTTTCACGAAATTTATATATTTCAGTATTCGCCTTCGCTAAACCCACATTCGCTACATCCCCAGTCTCAGCGGCGATTGACACTGCTGCCCCAACATTAAGCCCTAATCAGATGGTTCCTATATTTGAAAGTCGTACCACGATTTGGCCAAACCACTCGTGTGCTGGATTGCTTATGTGTGGCATGTCTGAGTATCGTATCGTTTGATATCTCTCATGAAATGGAATGAAATGTATTTGCCTTTGGTCTCCTGCAATTCGTCTGTCTCGCGGCTGTGCCGTTGCTTTATTGTCGGTCTGTTTAACTCATTTACTATGCCATTGCAACACTTGGTTTCTTTTGGCTGTGCTGCCTTTTGTTCATTCATTCATTTCCATTTTTGCATGTGGATTAATCTGTGTACTCCCAATTCCAACTGATGCTCAGGTGGCTGATGCACGATTTACCAAAGTGAAAAGATGGGTTGGGTGGGGGGGAAACTGGCGGGGAATGGTTGGCTGTGCCAGTGGTGGTGGTGGTTATCACAACAGGATATACTACGCTGTGCAAGGCGATGCGGTGCGAGTACAACTTATACGGTTGGTGCGGCCCGGCCATCATTTTAATAGAGTAAAACGTTTCAAGCACGCAGCTTAGCAGCATCATGCACACATGAAAATCCATCATGGCATTTATTTCGTAGCTCATGCTACAGGAGATTTAAATAGTCAACGGCAACACAACAACAAAACGAATCAACATCAACAACAACATCCAATACATAAGTGTGTATTTCGATATTTGAAAACTATGCACATCGTAGACGCCAATGACGATGATGGTGCTGATGATGACAACGACGACACCGGGGCGTATGAGTATTGGGAATTGTGGCCGTGTGAGAATTAAATTTTTGCTCGCATTTAAATTTAATTTCGGTGGAGTTTAAATATTTCGGTGCAGATCTATTATGTATATCGTCTCCTCAATAAAACATTAGTGTATACTTTAGTGTTTAAAGTATATTATACGCTATTTTATTATTGAGTAGACGATATGTGCTTAAATATCGCCACTGTTTGTCGAAATTGTACATATGTATTCTGATTCTCTGAAGAATTTGGAATTGCCCACCACGTGCTTTCTAACTTTCTAATAGAAAAGATGCATTTTCGTGGCTTCGCTTTCACAGATTTATCACCAGTGATTGGACTTCAGGTCCATTGTTCACACATGAGAGCTTTGTTTTCGACCAACATTTATTATATGAGAGCAACGTTCCTTCATTAGAAAATGTTGGTCATGTTTTGAGACAAAACGCCTGTGGGTAAGGGCAGTGTATGTTTTTTTTGTGTTTGCAATTTACAGATCTCTCTTAAATTGTACATGTTGAATTTTTGGATTCAATCGAGCTGATTTTTTGCAGGCATACTCGTGGAAATGTCTGTATCACGTCAAATTTTTTAAAAACAATTTTTATCAACTCTCAGATTTTCCCCAATTTTTATTATTTTTGAAAAAAATATTTTTTTCACTTTTCTTAGCATAACTTGAAGAGACTCAAAATTTTTAAACTACTTAAGCGTTACGAAAAATTTTTTTTTTTTGAACTGAAACCTTAAAAAGAAGATATCCATTTAAAAAAAAAAAATTTAGGAAAATCTGAGAATTGATAAAAAAATCTATTTTTTAAAAAATGTTACGTGATTTTTGAAAAAAATATTTTTTTCACTTTTCTTAGCATAACTTGAAGAGACCCCAATTTTCAAATTTTTTAAAAACAATTTTTATCAACTCTCAGATTTTCCCCAATTTTTATTATTTTTGAAAAAAATATTTTTTTCACTTTTCTTAGCATAACTTGAAGAGACTCAAAATTTTTAAACTACTTAAGCGTTACGAAAAAATTTTTTTTTTTGAACTGAAACCTTAAAAAGAAGATATCCATTTAAAAAAAAAAATTTAGGAAAATCTGAGAATTGATAAAAAAATCTATTTTTTAAAAAATGTTACGTGATTTTTGAAAAAAATATTTTTTTCACTTTTCTTAGCATAACTTGAAGAGACCCCAATTTTTAAACTACTTAAGCGTTACGAAAAAAAAATGTTTTTTGAACTGAAACCTTAAAAAAAGATAACCATTTAAAAAAAAAAAAAAATTTAGGAAAATCTGAGAATTGATAAAATATCTATTTTTTAAAAAAATTGACGTGATACAGACATTTCCAAGAGTCTGCCTGCCAAAAATCAGCTCGATTGGATCACTGAAAAAGGTTTAAAAATCGGTCCAAAGGCTTTCACACAGGCCACTACGAGCTTCATACTTCAAACTTTAAAAAAAAAATTCTGACGTGTACATGAAAATCGCCGATACACGTGTATTTGTATTTTTTTATCCCTTTTCCAAAAAAGTAAATTTGGTTCATAGGACAGAAAAAAATCTATTTTTTGTAACACGGTGTAAGAATTACATCAGAAATGTCTTCGTGAAAGAGTCACTCAGTAATGATTAGCCGAGCACCTGATCTCAGACCCTGTTACTGAAGATGTGTAATATATCAAAAAATGGATAGTAAGAATATCTTCTAAAATTCTGGCTAATTTTGCCTAATAAAAGTACATAACAGGGAATATTTCGTGAATGTCTCTATTGGACAGAAATAAATCCTTTGTGTTTCTCGTGGAAGTCACTCATTAAGGACTATTTGATTTGCAAACCTTGTGGCAGTATTTGCTAGACAAGCAGAAATGTCAAGGGCTGTGGAGTCAGAGTCGAGCTATTTAAGAATTCTGGAGTCGCAGTCGAGCAATGTTGGCTCAACTTCAGCGTTGCCACTACAAAAATGTTTTGCTGCCAAAAATTTCCAAAAAAAAACCATTGTAGCCGACCAAAATCAAAAGTGTTTGTAAAGAATTCTAATTTACTGTTGTCCCCTGGATTTAAAAATGGCCGACATTTTCCTTCAATGGATAGTTTTTTTTTAAAAAAAAAATTTTAAATGCACTTTTTTGACTTGGCAAATTTAAAACATTCCAAACAATTTCATACATCTGCCATAATCGAATTGGACCGACCGAAAAAAAAACGTATAAAAAACTTTTCAAAACAAATCATAGGATAATTTTCTTGGACACTAAGGGGGGGGTTTCTACCTCGAGTTTACGAATAAAAGTGTATTCTCTAAGATGGCATTAAACATCAGGTCTCGGTCAGTGAGTATACACATGGTCATTAACGCGAAAAAGTCAGAAGTGGAATTTTTTTTCAAAATTCGCTATTTACTGAAATTCGATAGAAAATTTTCCAACGCTCTTAAATACCAAAATATTAAAAATTAAAAACGTATATTTCCAAAGATATAGCAATTTCAATTGTATCGTAAGCACCACTCGCTTTTATGGTTGACCACACAAAAAGCGGATCTATTTTCGATTTGTCAATTAAATAAAAGCGGCATTTTTTTTCGAAATTCGATGGAAAATTTTTAAAAATTCATATTTACGGAGATATGGCAATTTCAATTGTATTGCAAGCAACAGAAGCTTTTATGGTTGCCCGCAAAACCACTTCCTGTAAAGATTTTTTTTGGCGCTTACGTCTTTTTCGCTGTTTAGACTCGATATAGTTCAGAACTCACTTATTTGTGAAAAGTTCTCCCTCAGTTTCTTCATGGAATGTTAAGTCAAATACTCACATACTGAAGGTTTTCTGGCACGAATTTTTGGGAAGTCCCTAAAAAAGTTGTTTGGATCGGAATATAATGTCTACAGATATTCTTTTAAAGGAAGACCTTTTATATTTCCATATCCTATCTAAATCGTGCCTTTTCAAATATCCACTCAACTTTTTCTTCTTCTTCTGAATAGCTTAACTCGTCCCCACATTTCCCCTCTCATATTAACTACATGAGATTTGTGCTTGGGTTACTCTCTGCACTTGTGTTTCGTTGAAACGATTGTTGCACAACAATTCCCCAAATGCCATGTTGTCCTGTAATACCACTTTAGTTAACATCCATGTTGTTGCTGTTGCCAGTGTGGTGCTGTCCTTACACACACACACACACAGACATGGTGATGCACACAGAAAAGTACAGTAGAGTATGGCCTGCGAAGAGAGCGCCAAGCTCCGCAACAAAAGGATTAAATAAATTATGTTTCAACTTAATTTTGGCGCATTTCCATATCACCAACAGTCTCAGCGACGAGAGGACGAAAACGGCATCTCCTCCATCATCCACAAGCCGGAGTCGGGTAATGGCTGTAAGTGTATGTGTCGACGTTGTCGGTTTATGTTTTGGTGTGCGTGTGTGTGTGTCAATGTGAGTGTTTCCGAGTCTCAGCATTACTGTGATTTTATTCAATTTATTTTGTATACAAATGTGTGTGAGCTTGAGTGCCGTCTATCTAGCTGTGTACAAGTGTACACTTCACTATGGCGTCCTTCCGGTTGTCGTGCATGCCATCTCTTGTGCCTCTGTGGTGGTATGTCATTACATATTTACACATGTGTGTGTGTGTGTATGGCTGTTGTTTGGGGTTATGTTGTGTTTTATGCCATCTTCACATGGATAGACCTCTTTTTTGGGGGGTTTGTATCGGTGAATGTATCTGTGCAAGACTAGACATCATCGTCATCGTTGGCATTTGTGTTTATATCTACAAAGGAAAACAAGAACAAAAAACAGCAGCGCATGGGATGTTAGACTGATTTGTCTGTGTACTCGTGTGTCAGAAGGTATACATATGTCGATGTGTGTGTGTGGATTTTGGATTGTTGTTGCTGTTCGGGGTACATTTCCGTCTATTGTTTGCCTGGCATGCGCTTCAAGGCATACATATGTTAACTATGTACAATCACTTGATATTGTTATTATAGGATTTCGGATATATATGTGTGTGTGTGTGTGTGAGTAAGTTTGTACTTGTAGCAATGTATGTACGAGCTCATCGCCGAGCCATGTAATGCCATTAAAAGGGATAACCGAAGAGAAGACAAAAACGAAACAAAACAAAAAAAAAAAGAAAGCAAAAGATAAAGGCGCAAATATCTGGATTTGTTTTAGTACATTAAAAACAATGTCATCAAAGATTTGTAAGGATTTTTTCGCAATGAAAATTCAACAAATCGGGTAGTCAAAATTCAGTTTTTTTCCTGAATAATAACAACAACAACACGATGTAAGCCAACAAAAAAAAAGGAGATGGTATTACGTGTATGATTACTTTTCATTTCCATTTCATGTCCAATTTTATTGCAGAGAAAACAATATTCATTTGTAAACATTCACATACATACGTATGTCCGTACATCTGAACAATTCTACTATAAAAGCAATAAAATGCTCATTTCATACACTTCCACAACAATATTCATATCCAAAGCCCCAACACCGTACAGCAGAAACAGCACCAACGGCCAAACATCGATAGCAGCCAGAAAAACTACAACAGATTTCCTATTTACACCACTAACAACACATATAGCATACGAGAAGCACACACTGGCCACACACCGTATTTGATGGCCGGTACAAAGGATGAATGCAAAACCGCATCATAGTGAAACTATAGAGGATTCGAGACAAAGCTGGCGAATTGCAAACAGCAGAGTGTGTGTTGTTGTGAAAGTCTTCAATGCGATCAGAAAGAGTTCAACACTTTCAGCAACAGTTCAGTTTCTCGATTCTAAAAAAACGATTTTTTTTAATAAGAATTGCTCACTCAAAGTCTTGTTTTGTAATATGGGAAAATGTCCTTTCCATAAATGTTTGAAACTGGATTATCATTTAATGGATTTAGAAACATTAACTTACATCTTTCCCTTAACATTTCATGAAGGATAATTTTTATTATTTTTTATACTCACTGGCCGGACCGAAACTACCTACCACACCCAGGGCTGTGGAGTCGATGGAAAATTGCTCGACTACAGTGTTTTTAAAAGCTTGACTCCGGAGTCGTCTCGACTTCAGCTGTTCAATAACAAAATTTCGAAAATTGTATTTCCGTCAGTTCAAGTAATCGAAAAGATTTACAATTTTAAAAAAATATTAACAGATTCCCCTTTTTTTAAAACATTTTATTTATTTTGTGGGAAATGCAAGTAAATAAAACTCGTAGTCGGCGTCGAGCGAATTTTTCGACTCCGACTCTGGGCAAATTTGTCAGACTCATTAAAAGCATTGTCAAAGCATTAAGCTATTTTCAATGAAACTCTAATTTATCAAAAATTTGGCAAAGCCAATAATTTATAGAAGTTCATTGAAATGTACTCCTTGCTTGGAAAATGTAACACAACTCTGACAGCATTCATTTCATTTCATTTATTGAGTCTATGGACAGAAATGCCTTACAGACTAGCAAATAACAAGAATTTAATTATAATAATAATTTAAATTAATTAATCAAATTAATCAACAAATGTTTAAACTTAAAACTAGGTAGACTAAAATCTAAATGTTCACAAATAGAATTCTAGAGTATCATAGATTTAAGTAAAGGTTCATTTACAGCATATTTCAATTGATTTAGCATTCAATTTATTTTATCATTCATTTTACTCAAAAGTCATATGATATTTAGAAATGGGACCTTGGAGAAATGAATAGGCTCTTATTGGAATGAATAGGCCCTTGAAAAAAGAAAAATGAGTTTTTATAAACTCCGTATGAACAATTCTAAATTCACTCTTAATTTAGTTGCTCAAGAAAAATCGGTACATCTCTAATTTAAGTTGACTTTTGTTTTCCAACAAGAGGTGTTATTTTGAATCAGCCGCTATTTCGGTAGATGTCACTTTTGAAGCTTTAATTCTTGAACATTTGACAAGTGGAAACCACGTCATTACTAAAAATGGAACGATACTCGCTTCAATAGCGCATTGAAATTATTTAAATTCATTATTACCTTCCTCTTTATTATGAAATACTCATTCGATCATTTATCTCAAAAAATGTAATTTTTCTTGGAAAACCAAACTAACACCTCTTGTTGGAGAACCCTGTACATACATACATATGTCAGGTCTCCAGTTTATTCGGAAACCCTGTGCTTTTCCCCCCTGTATCTGCGAAGTTAGGCGCCATTGAAAACGTTAAACCTTTTTCCTGAAAAACTCGTGTTTTTGATTTGTGACTATTGAAGTAAATCAGCGAATTGTCAATTGAAGTTAAATAATTTATACTACGTTTATTTGTATTACGTATACCTAATAAGGGAATTTAAATTACTCATACGTACCATTGGAGTTTATATTACTTATACATAAAATTTGAGTTTATATTACTCATACGTAAGATTTAAGTTTATATTACGTATACGTACCATTTTAATTTATATTACGTATACGTAGATGGTACTAAGGCGAGTATTGTGTCAATTGTATACTGTATGAACAATTGTATACTAGTAGGTGACTTTGAATCCAATTCTACTAAGGAGGAAGGGGCAATCAATAATCCTACCAATGAATTTGTAAAGAAATATAATAGAACTTTAAGCTCTAATAAATGAATAAGTCTTCAGCCACATTCATAAAATGGAAAATGCTCTGTAAGAATCTGTTTGTCCATAGACTTATCTACAATATCACAAAAAAAATATTGCAAAATATTTGGTTGGCCCTAAATGCTTTACGAGTAAGAGAGCAAGCTCTCGTTCAAAGCCAGCTTAAAACAATAGATTCCGGTCAGCGAGTATAAAAATTATGTGCTCTGCAGCCTACAGATTTGATAGAAGGTTAGCCTTTGTGCCTTCAAGGATTTTTAATAATGAGATTTTCTGGATCTTTCACTCTCCTGCTTTCTACTGCCTTGAATCACCTACAATATCACAAACAAAAAAAACAAACAATTACAAAAGTTGAACGGACTTATGCTGCAAAATATTTGGTTAGCCCGTCTTTGTCAAAAACAAACTTTTTCAAAACAAAAACAAAAAAAAAAAAATATCTCCGACTTTCTAAAAGTTGTCCTGGCCAAAGAATGTATTCATTCCAAACAAAATGGAGAAAAAAAAACGAAAAACCGGGCAGCACCAAATCCTCTTTGATTTGTTTTATTGCAACATTGTTTGGAACCCACAATCCACGGTTTTGTAAAACATTTTGTTAATTTTGCTTTAGTTTCCTGAACAAACACCATCACACACACACACCCTCACACGACAAGGTTTGAATGGATCTTGTTGGTGGGTTTGCTTTTTCTGTTCTGTGTGTGTGTGTGTGTGTGTGTCTCTCTCTCTCCCGCCAGTTGTTGTACATTATTTTACATAGTTTCTGGAGCAATGTGGCCATGGTCGTAAAATGTTGCAAGTCGGTATTAAATCCTTATTTTACATGAGCTTTTGTATGCCATTGTCTGGCATTCCACACTCTGAAGAAGAACAACAATATGGATGTGCGAGGCGGGATGGGAAAGTATTGGTGACAAACTAAGGAAGGTCAAAGTATTAATATATTGTGCACTAGAACTTTAAAATGCGCTCAAGGACGAGATGTCTTTTACAAAACTGTAAGACAGTTGGGTCTTTATGAACAAAAAAAAGGCTAAAATCGGGTTCAGCATACGCACCGCATGTATTGTTATTTATTACTAGTAAGTTGTAATGCGCCTATGGCGCCCGTTGAAATATGGAAAAAAAAAATTTTTAAAAAAAAAAAAACATTTTTTCTTGAAAAAAAAAAATTTATGTTCAAAAAAAAAATTTTGTTGAAAAAAAAAAATTTAGTAGAAAAAAAAATTTTTGTTGAAAAAAAAAAAATTGAAAAAAAGAAATTTAAATTTGGAAAAAAAAAATTTTGTAAAAAAAAAATTTTTTGTTGAAACAAAAATTTGGGGAAAACACAATTTCTGTACAAAAAAAAATATTATTTTTTTTTATTATTATTATTTATAGAAAATTATAGAATGCCTATTTAAATTCCTACGTACTGCGTGACAGAGTCAGTGTCGAGGGTAAATATATATTAAGATAATATCATTTTTACAAAAAAAAAAACCAGTACAATTTCCTAAACACTGAATTACAATACATTCTGTGCGTATGCTGAACCCGTTTTTAACCTTTTTGAGTTCATAAAGACCGAAATGTCTTGCAGTTTTGTAAAAGTCATCTCGGCCTTTGGCGCATTTTAAAGTTCTTGTTCTTGTTCAATGTGATCTAGCTAAAATCACATACTTTCCCATCTGCCCTCGTATACACCCATATCTGTATCAGAGTCTAGGCCTCAACTACTTTACACGGCCAGAGAGGCACAACCAAAACTCTGGCAAAATACTGATGGTTTTGTGTGAGGCACAAAACTCAAATATGCCAAGCAAAAAAGAACGAAAAACAAACAGAACGTCCAACAGCCATAAAGTTTTTTTTTTCCACCAAAAACTTGTAGAAAACGTTGTAGACAGCGTGTTTTCATTTTATGCGAATTTAGCCGGCACTTCAATAAAAAAAAAGTATAACAACAACAACAACACTGTGTACGAACGGTGCATGCACCGGGGATGGGAGCAGGGACTAGAGTGGAATGTAGACATTACAGAGCATGGAACCCTTTATTATGGTGATGTATGCATATAAAAACGCACACATATGTGCCTACATACATATGCAAAAGTGGACATTGCACACACACACACATGTATGTATGTGTGTGTGTGGGCAAGTTGAATTTGAGTTGCAAATGGGCAAAAGTTTGATTCTAAGATGAGGCCAGACACTCATGGTGCAGCCTGTCATTGTTTATGTATCTCTCTCTCTCTCTCCCTCTCTCTTTGTGTATAGCGGTGCAAGTGTATCCACATGTATGTCCTTTTTAAGTAGACATGTGTAAGTGCAGCTACATGTATGTATGCATGTGTGTGTGTGTGTATGTCTGTCTATGGCCATATAGGTTTTGTAGGACTTTTAAGCAGAATGTAAATGTTGTGGTGTTTAGTTTATGTAAAATGAAAGAACTTTCACCGCAAAACAACACAACCTCACAGAAACATACACACACATTAACACTTATGCGTATGTATATTATCCTTACACACATAATTGCAAATATGGCTCTTGCATTGTTGTTGCAACAATGGCCGTCGCCAGTAGACGAGTCGACTCGTAATAACATTAAAACTCACTCTTCTACATGCACTTTTCCTTTACAATCACTCTACGCTTATATCTTTGGTCATAGAACGTCCTCAACACGCAGTGGTGTCAAAAATAATAGCAGGGCTTGGAATAATTATTATTAAAAAAAAAAAAAAAGTTGACCATAAAATTGTTAAAGGTAACCGAGTCATGTGTTTCGCAAAAACGGTTATGGATTCCCAGTCCTCATAATTTAAGAAAATATCGAGTTTGATGACCGTTCATTTCTGCGGAGCTAATTTGTTTTATGTAAAGAATTCTCATGCAAAGATTTTGATCAACACTGAAACTCACTTTTGGTTCAATGGTTACGTTAAGAAACATAATTGTCACATGTCAATGGGAACACTATAGAGACACTAGTAAGTTGTAATGCGCCTATGGCGCCCGTTAATTTGCTTGAGAAAGTATTTGTTACTTAATTTTAAAAATTTTGTAAAAAATATTTTGAGAAAACTATTTTGTAAAAAAAATTTAAAAAAAAAAATAAAATTGGAAAAAAAAAAATTGTGGAAAAAAAATTTTTGTTGAAAAAAAAAAATGTTGAAACACAAAATTTTGTGGAAAAAAAAATTTTTGTTGAAAAAAAAAATTTTGTTGGAAAAAAAAATTTTGTTGAAAAAAAAAAAAAATTGTATAAACAAATTTTGTAAAAAAAAATTTGTTGAAAAAAAAATTATGTAAAAAAAAATTTTTGTAAAAAAAAAAAATTTGTAAAAAAAATTTTGCAAAAAAAAAAATTTGGGGAAAACACAATTTCTGTACAAAAAAAAAAAAAAAATATTTTTTTATTATTATTATTTATAGAATTATAGAATGCCTATTTAAATTCCTACGTACTGCGTGACAGAGTCAGTGAATCAGTGTCGAGGTACGTGCCTGAACTGGAGGATGTGTGTGGTGGACGACCTTTGTGATAACTGCACATCTGTTGCCGATTTTAATACTTCTTGTTAACATTGCTATTTTATTGTGCACACCTGTTATGTATATGCAGCATACTTGGCAAGCATTTGTTATGTATGCAGTTTTCGAGTGGCATTTTCAAAAAGACCATTGACTTTAATACAATACAATGGCTTATTATGTACACATACATCTACTCGTATATACCCAAACATATGTAAAGATATGCAAGTATATACATAGATATGCATACGTGCTAAAGGGGACATAGACTTGTTATTAAAGCCTATAAGGACTCTAGTTTCCCTTGTCTTTTAACTTATCTCTCTCTTTCTCTTTGTCTGTTTGTTGTGTTATGCCAAAAGTCGTTTGTGTTGATGGACATGTCTGCCATCAGTTACTTAGTGTGTATGTGTGTGTGTGTGTGTGCGGACCAAGCTACATCTCATCCTTTGTAGCACAGTTTTGGTTTATTGCAACATTTGCTGCATTTCATTTATTTTTCAATTTTTTTTTGGTTTTTCCACTCTGTTATTGGGTTGAACATTTTTAAAATGAAGTAAGAGCCCAGTGTTCGTTCCAGAGTTTTCCTAAAATTCATTGGGATTTTTTGTTTTGCTCAGTTCATCATCAGTGATGTCTGGTGTCATAAATCTTTGACGGATGGTGGTCGATGTGGGGGAACGATTGAATGGCGACGAAATGAATGTGGCAAAATAATGAAAGGTTTCTATGAAATGGGGTATGTATGTAAATTTGAATGATTTGAAGATAGACTTTATATAACTTTTTATAAGATAAGGGTTGTGTATTATTTTTCTACATCTGGCAAAACCTAGGAGTAAGTCCTGTTTTGATATAGCCCCTGAAACAAGTATACGTTCCGTTTTGGGATCTAACCGATCTAATTGTGGAAAATGTCATAAGATTAACCCCCAAAAAAAAAAACAGTTACTCAAACCGTGTAAAAAATCTGCGATGTTTTGATAAACCCTCCATACAAACATCCATCCGTCACCATGGTTACCTTGAAAAACGAATCTTTTTTTTTCCTATTTTTTTTTTCTTTTTTTTTTTTGTATTACAAATATTTTCCTTCCAAGATATATACAATTTGTCAAGAGTTCAGAAATTGTTGAATTTTTTCCATAATGAAAATTATCAAATTCAAAATTAAATTGACAAACCTCAGACTCCGGGTCCTAGTACTCTTATGAACTATTGCAAAAAAAATAGACTTCGATCTGCTGGCAAATGTAATGAAAATATAATGAATCCGCTATTGCAACTAACTGATGCCAGAAGATCGTGTCGTGGATAGTTGTAATCAGAATGGGCGACTTCCATTCTATTTGAAGAAGTAAAGTGTGTTTTACATTTACTGAGTCATATTTGGAAAAATTAATTTGAGGACAAAACTTTCAACTTTTTAAAAATAAGAGCATTTCTGTGAGGATGTGCCACCACTTTGTAAATATAACGTTTTTCAAAATTATGTTTTTTTTTTTATAAAACTTATTTCCTTAACTACTCCTAGCCCTTTATGATTATTTTGAAAAAAGATTCCCCACAACCTCTATAATTTACCCGTCTTTCTGTTGGTGAAACCAAAAACTTTAATAAATACGACAAATAGGGTATTTATTAAACTTTTTGGTTTCACCCACCTTTTGTCCCTTTTTTTGCTCAGCCTCGATGCTATTTGACCCTTTCTATATTTTAACTCTCTTGGTTCATTATTTTTCCTTTTATTTGCCCCTCATGTTAATATGAAATAGTTCTTCAAACTTTTTTACTTTTCTCTATTTCTCCCATTCTGTACTTTTTTTACTTATCCCCTTTGCAAACCAACCCTAACTGCAGCCATTTTGTGATTATTTTTTATTTAAATTTTTCACCAGTTTTTGACCCTTCTTTTTCCATTTTATCCAAAAATGTAATCATTCCTGTCAATTACAATTGATTTTCCCACTTTTTTGTTTCCCCCCTTCTGTACCTTTTTCATCCCGTTTTGGCCCCTTTTTCGTCCCTTCTCTAACTGTTATCCACTGTTTTGCAAAGAATTTGTTTCATCATTTTTTTTTTATATTTTTTTTTTTGTTATTTTTTATCTCTATTTGGCCCCTTTTTTGTCCCACCTCTGAATATAATCCACTGTTGTTGCCAAAACAAATGGTTCCCTTCTTTTATTTTCCCCCCTTCTGTCCTTTTCTTTATCTATTATTCTCCACTTCTACATCTACCATTATCCACAAAAATTTTGTTTCATAATTTTTGTTTTCCTTTTTTTCCCTTTTCCCCATTTTTGTACCTTTTGGCACCTTTTTCGCCTAATCTCTAACTCATTTCCACTTGTTGTTGCCAGCAATTTGTTTCACACATTTTTAGTTTTTGCCCTTTTTTATACGGTTTTAGTTTTAAAACTCATATCCAACAGTGGCCAAAAATGTGTTACTCCCTTTTTTATTTCATTTTTCCCCTTTTTGGACGTTTTTTTTATCCCTTCTTGACATCCCTAACACATTTTCTGCTGTTGTTTTCCAACAAACATCACGATATTTGATTATCTTGCCGTTTTGCGTATTTCGAATCTGGGGACACTATTTTCCCCATTTTCATCGCCATCTAATCCGAATTTTCAAAAATCCGTTCTTAGCGGATGTCTAGGCTGCAAGGGCTTCACATTTCCCAGCTTCAGTCGTTTGGTCAAGACAGCGATAAATCAGTCAGTCAGTCACTTAAGAGTTTGATATATTCTAGGACCCCAGTGGGAGAATCAACTGACAAATATTCAGTAAGAATTTCTTTCACTGTTGACATACAAATACTTTCCCGCCGAATTAAACCAGTAAAATCCACCACACACCAAACACTTAAAGTCAACGCTGGATGCGTTGGATTAATTTCAATTTAATTTACTTCCCGCCTGGGTGTATTAAGTCTCGACGATTCTGAACCATAAACAATTGAAAATCTCGTCTCTTCTCATAAAGGCCATTAAGAACAACACTTATACATTGTGTTCCCGTATCACTTGCGGGACACAATCAGCACAACATCATCGCCGTCAACAACGTACCATTGCCATTGCCGGCAGCCTCGCCGGCAGCACCCACCATACCCGACAATGGCAACAACAATAAAGAACTTCTTAAATTGTTGGCAAAATTCCGAACTTTTGAACTTTATGCCATAAAAAAATGGCTAACGAAAGCAACCTCACTCGACGTGAGATAATTCCAGCTGGTGATATCAGCAACAACAACAACAGCAGCAGCGTCCAATGGACCTCGGTGTGTGTTGTGTGTGAGAGTGTGTGGCAACCAAAGAGAAACACTTTCTTCCTTACACACAAACTTGGCTAAACGAAGACTCCATAGTTTTTCGCTTAAGCACAGCGTCGCACAGTGCTTCGAAACAGCACAGAGCATATGTCATAATTAGGATTCGCCTCAAAATGCAATGTACTGCTCTTAATTTCACTGTGCTGGAATTCTACGGTGAGGCGATGGCGTAAAACTTATGTACCGAATACATATTTATACATAAAAGAGAACATTTTAAGTGGTTGTAAATGGCAAGCACAACAACAACAAGAAATAAAAGGGCAAAGCAAAGTAAGTAACAAAAGAAACTTTGCCAGACATTATAGAAATTTCCCAACAGAATGTTGTGCGATGGGGGTGTTGAACAGAAAACACGAAGGCATGGACACCGGCACAGACACAACTACAAAATGAAGTGAAAAGTCAGAAAGCAAAAGTGCCCATTTTAAAGTTTTTTTTTTTTTTAAATTGTTTGCCAACAATACAATCTAGAATTCACTGCTGTGGTTGTTGTTGGCAGGAATGAGCACCTCCTCCCGCACACTAACAAATTCTTGGTCTTGGTAGGCAATCCAAGTCATGTAGACATTTTCAAGTGCCACAAAATGCGGCATGGCATGGTGGCCTTATGTTGGTGCGCTATGTGACAGGCGACAAAGTTCCTTAAACTTTTTGTTTTTTTGTCACGTTTGCTTCTCTCAAGCTTTGAGACTTTTATTTTAACAACTTTGACTTACATTTTTCTCATGCGTCCGCTGCTTCTGCTTTCCTTCAGTCATTCAAAACAACTCGCAACTGACAAATGGTGACTTTGTCCAAGTTTCTTTTGTTGTTGTGGCTGCTGCTGCTGCTGTGTCGGAGATCATCGTGCAACCAAAAATGTTTTTGTAATTTAATTCAATTAAAATTTTTTTTTTATTTGTTTGCCTGATTCATCAGTTAAATTTTCAATGAAAACTATTTGCCCACCACTTTATACTTTATGTTATAGCAACCAGAAGTTGTCATTTGTATGGAGTTTTTCTTTTATCTGCCTGTTGGTACTTTTCGATGAACGAGGGTCGTTCAGCCCAAAAGGAATTGCTGGACTATGAAGTATCCATTGTGTGTGAGTTTTAAAGGTGAATTTTCATGTCTAAGAGAAAATGATGTGAGATGATGAGATTGTGGTGGAAAAAATGTATAAGCCCATAGCCTGAAATTCCTTCATAGTGTAAATTATGAATATTTCATGTTAATGGGTCTCAAATGAGCTGTCAGGGAATACAAAATGCTGAACGAATCCGATTAATTTGCTTAACTACTAATAGACCTATTCGCATCTTAAATAGAATTCTACGATATTCGTCCTGTGATTTAAATGAAATTTGCAATTAATTTCCAATACAGACAGTTGGACAGCGGACGTGTCAGCACCCCCAGTGGAATAAGGAAATAAGTCAACACAGAATGAAGCAGAGCAGATGACGTACACATAGCTTTCATGTTCTGACTATGGTTGTTAATTTCCCGAATTCTCCAACTCCCGGGAATCGGTAATTTTTTCGACGTCTTCCCAGGAATTCCCGGGACATGATTTTTAAACATAACACCGTGTTACAAAAAATAGTTTTTTTTCTGTCCTATGAACCAAATGCACATATTCGGAAAGAGGGGAAAAAATAAAAATACACGTGTATCGGCGATTTTCATGTACACGTCAGAATTTTTTTTTTTTTATGTTTGAAGTATGAAGCTCGTAGTGGCCTGTGTGAAAGCCTTTGGACCGATTTTTAACCCCTTTTCAGTGATTTAAAAACAGTTTTTATCAATTCTCAGATTTTCCCCAATTTTTTATTATTTTTGAAAAAAAAATATTTTTTTCACTTTTCTTAGCATAACTTGAAGAGACTCCAAATTTTTAAACTACTTCAGCGTTACTAAAAAAAAATGTTTTTGGAACTCAAACCTTAAAAAAAACGATAACCATTTAAAAAAAAAAATATTTAGGAAAATCCGAGAATTGATAAAAATCTATTTTTAAAAAAATTTGACGTGATACAGACGTTTCCACGAGTCTGCCTGCAAAAAATCAGCTCGATTGGACGTGTACATGAAAATCGCCGATACACGTGTATTTTTATTTTTTATCCCCTTTCCGAAAAAGTAAATTTGGTTCATAGGACAGAATGTGTGTAACACGGTGTAATGAAAGTTTTTCCAAAAAAAAAACTCAAAATTTTATTGGTTTATTTTTTAAGCAAAACTGAAACATAAATAATAGAGGCATGCTCAGATTAATCTTGAAAAGAATATACTGAGCAATATAAATGTAATGAGATCAACTAGCTAAGGAATTTTTCGTATAATTTCCATTTTTTTATGCCGACCAATAATCCAGGGAATCGGGAAGTAAAAAATCGACTAATTTCGACTATGTTACCCAAAGTCAACGAGTCTAGTTTGATTTGTCAAATTAAATTTAATTCCTACGAAAAAAAAAATGGAGCCCAACGTGACTGCAACTGCACTGTTATGAGACTCTCTCTCTATAAGGAAATGCTCAGTTTGTTCGCTCAGTTTTCGAAGATGTTTTCTCTTTGACAATTTAACATTAAAACCCCAAAAACACAAAACACTTGCAAATCTCGTGTTAGTCATACGCGTGACCTTATGGCCGCTCTCATCCGTCGGTGCTTGTGCACTAGAGTGTCAGAGCCATTTGGATTGAGGGCAAACAATATTCACATTTCAAGGAGCTCATGGCGGAATAGATTGAAACTGAGCCTAAAATGTTATCTTTGAGAATTTGGGGTTATACCTGGAAACATTCTGTGCCATGTGTTTTGGACTTCATGACCATGGACTTTGGTCTGTCCAAGATGATGCCAGTCTCGGATTTTCCAGGGCATGCACTCCCTCAAATCATGAACCTTAAAATGTTTACAGAAGTGGACCACATTTATCCTTTCGGTTCTGCCGACATGGCTCATAGCAATATAAACCGGGCGGCCAATTACAATCAATCTCGACTGCACTTCGATTATGTTTCTACCTTTGAAATAATATCAAATTATAGATCAATCGAAGCACACATACACACCCAACCATCCGGTTGTCTGGTAAATTAAATGCCACATTCAAGAAAATTGTGTACTGAAATTAAATCTGCCTCGAACTTTCCAAAAATCTGTACAATATAAACTCGTAATGAGAGGAGCCAGTCAAGTCATGGGCAGAGGCAGTCATTCATTAAGCTTTGCAATTGTTAACCAATACTCGCAGTCATAACCCTTGACTTGTCACATCAACCCCAAACACAGACCGTTTATAACAATAACATTGTTGTAACTAGACCATGTGGTTGTTGGTGTTTTTGTGCTTTGTATTTTAAAGGTTATTGCCATTGTTGGTTATTGCTCTTGGTCATTTTGTTTTAACAATATTTATTGTTAAATACCTTTCTGACATTCCGCTTTAAAGGGATTTTTCCGTTTCCCGGCATATAGAAATCGGTAGACTGTACTGAAATTTGTTGATCTCCTTTTTTTTTTGTTTTTGTTGCTGTTAACGTGTGGTGTCGAATGTATTATTTTCAATTGTCGCATCACATGCAATTGTTTTTGCCGGTGGTTTTTCACTCACTCTGGGCACTGGACAATATGTGAGCTGTGTGTGTGTGTGGTCGATGTGAAAGTGTATATAAATTTACATAAATCGATTTTTATAATTATTTGCATATGAGCACAAAAAAAAAACGAGAAGAGGACGCATGCATTCTTCGCGCGCGTGTGTGTGTCTATCAGGAAAAGATTCATATAAAATATTGCACATATTCCCCGATAATTTATGTGCAATTTTTAATTTATTCACCGTGATTTTGTTTGTTCTTTTTTTTCGAAATAAATTGTTATATTTATTTGCAAAAATTTAACAAATAATAATTTTGTATTTTTTATAGATTTGCCGGTGACTGACTGACAGCAGCATCACATGTGAGGTGAGTGTACCGTTCTGTTTTTTTTTTTGTCGTTACGTTTTCATTAACGTATTTAAATATGGATGAGCGGCTTTAAACAAAAGCTGCTTGTTAATTTATGGCAGCTTGTGAAGACTTAATGTCTTTTGATGACGTTGTTATGTATGTTTTGGTTTTTTTTTTTGGTATTTAATTTTATATTTTGTGTACACAGGTTTTGATTCGCCACAGTCTAGTTAATAATTGTTGAGGTAACATTTGAAATGCTGGTTAGCTGGTTAGTTTGGCAATACATCACTGGAGTATTCGAAGACCCATGGGTCTATGGGAAACGCTGTGTCTACTAAAACCAACAGCAGCAATTTACTCATGACTTCTAAATATCAACTTGCTTTTAAGATTTGGCTAAAATTGAGACACGGGGGAAAAATATTAAAATACGTAGAATATAACTCAAAACTTTAAAATGTATACCTATGTATGTCTATGGCTTTACTGGCAATTATTTACATATTTCCCTTAACATTCCATGAAGGAATTGACGGGGAAATTCTGCACGATATAAGTTGTAGACTCACAGATCTGAACCTACAGCTTCAGCTTCTTCTCAGCTTAGAAACGGCTGATGCTTTTCTAGATATGTTTGACATGGTTTAGTTAGATTACTCTCCTACTCGTAAAGTCGCCGGAATGTACAAGGTGGAAACGCCGCGAATTTTGTGTGATATTTGCCCCCACTACCTATCACACCATTACCAATTCCTGGTACGAAAATATAATTTAGCGGACATTTAACCTAAGGCCTACGCCTCGCCGCACCTGTTATCTATAAGAAGCACATATTTCTGGTCTAAGCCCGATGACAATTCTGCCAGTTTTCTGTGCATTTTGTTTCAAATTTGACCACCCAGTTGAACGGCAGCATTTTTTTAAAAAAGTAATGATTACTAATCGTAGTAATTCCTAATTAAATTACAAATTGCATTTGTAGAGGTGCAGTAATGATTAAATTACGATTATAATCAGTTTTTTTTGTGGAAGGCCGTGGTGTGGTAGGTAGTGTGTGCGACTATCACACTGACGAACCCGAGTTCGAAACCTCGTAAGACCTTCCAACATTTTTCAGCGGCTGTTTTCACCTTTCGACTTTAGGAGTAAGAGAACAATCTCTAAGCCATATAAAACTTCTCTAGGAAAGCATTAGACGTTCGGAGTCGGCTTTAAACAGTAGGTCCCGTTCAGTGAGTATACAAAGTATATCCTGCACTACTCACTGTTTCGAGAGAAGTTCCCCGTCTGTTCCTTCATGGAATGTTAAGGGAAAATACGTAAGTAATCAGTTTTTCAAGACTTACAATTGATTACAATTACAAATAATCTAAAAGTAATCAGGATTACTTGCGATTACTATAAATAATCGAAAAGAATCAAAAGTAATCAGAAAATTGTCCGATTACTTTCTGAGATTACTTTTGATTCTTTCTGATTATTTATAGTAATCGGGAATAATCCTGATTAATGTCATTAACAAATTATGGTGATTCAAATTATTGTCCACATCAAATTCAACCAGTATTTGATCCGAGTTATATTTTTCTTTACCGGTATAAGTTGTATAGAATTTTTGATTGTCGTTTTTTATTTATTATCTTTATTTGAGAGCCTTTTGCTCACATTCAGACGCGCCCCATGACAAAAGCGAACAATTACTGACGATCAACTCTTTTGTGAACGTGTGAACATGAACGATTTGTGCAAATCGCTTGTGCTGTGATTCTTTTAGATTATATTATAGTAATTCGAGTAGCAGTTTTTATTATGATTTTTGTTT
This sequence comes from Hydrotaea cyrtoneurina, assembly GCA_958296145.1. Taxonomy (NCBI): domain Eukaryota; kingdom Metazoa; phylum Arthropoda; class Insecta; order Diptera; family Muscidae; genus Hydrotaea; species Hydrotaea cyrtoneurina. The sequence goes on from OY282515.1 coordinate 18,582,516, forward strand.
CATTATATTCAGTTTTTCAAGACTTACAATTGATTACAATTACAAATAATCTAAAAGTAATCAGGATTACTTGCAATTACTATAAATAACCGAAAACAATCAAAAGTAATCAGAAAATAATCCGATTACTTTCTGCGACAACTTTTGATTCTTTCTGATTACAGCCGCACTTAAACTCTGCCCTACATTGTGATAACACGGAAGCTAGAAAGAAACGAATCCCTAGCCCCCCGCATTAAACAATTCTGAGCGGCCAAAAATCTACTGAAAAGTCCCCGAAAAATAAGAACCCATTGTTGAACCTCGCATGTACGCCAGGGCAGAGAAGGTGTTTTATTGACTCCTGCTCCTCTTCATCCCTACAGCTGCTGTCGCAGTCACTAGTCGTACCTTCCTCACACGTTAAACCATCGACCAATATAAGCCAGAGGGTCTAACGAAAAAATAACCTTTGATTCCCGCCATGTGCAGACAATGTGTTTTTTTGGACTCCTGCTCCTCATCCTTCATCTCTGCAACATCTGCAATAGTCTCTAGTCATAATTGTTGGCTGTCCTCGAATCAAACTGTAGCCTGCCATGACGAAACCGGCCAATGAAGTCATTGGGTCTTGATAGCGACAGCATTGTGTGCGAACGGTTCCCAACTACTTGGAACCAAATCTATCTGGATTGAATACAACTTACGACAGACGCCCATCCATCTCGAATATGCTCGGAAATCAGCCTTTACAATTTGGACAACTTTCCATATATTTTCCAATGCAATGGAAATGCCTTCAATATCCTGATACACCCTATGATCTTCAGACAAACCCTTTGCTTAGAGCCTGTGAAATAAATTCAAATTTTCTTTTTGTTTTGTTTTATCATTTGCATTTCCCACTTAGTCTTCCGTAGAGGCCAACGAGTGTCGGTTTTTTTTTTTGTATGCTTCACCCCAGTAAACATTAAATTCCTTTGCATCATTTAAACTTACATTTTCACTTACCCGCACGCACCGAACGTTGGATCATAAGCATAATAACTGGAGGGCTGTAACGCCGTCGATGTCCAGGCGGCCGTACTACTCGTCGTGTCTTTTAAGGCATACGGGGTATTCTGCAATGAAACAAAATAAATGATGATAATAAAATAGTTGCTGTTCTTCTTAATAAATAATTTGCATAAATAAATGAATAAAGAAAGGAACACAAAAAAAAACGCAAATACGTTTTTGCGGAAAATTTACATAAACTTTTAATATTGTTGACAAATCATCAACGGCGTCAACAGCATAACATGGGCTACCATTCTAAAGACAACAACACGAGTAGTCATTATTACGCTTAATGAACCAACACCAGCCAGTCAGCCAGCCAGCCACGAGCGACCGACATCAGCAAAGCAACAACCACGTCAACGGCAGCAATGAGCATTTATGTGAACATGCATTTTTGCCATCGACTTTAATTTGCGCTGAATGCAGTTCAGGTGATTTTTGTTCGCTTACAGGTACCAGTACTGGTAATACGGCACTGCGGTATGCATTTTCTACAATGCCGACTTGGACGGGCATATGTAAAATTCGTATACTCGAGAATAAACGTTTGTTTGATGTAGAAGGGGATGGGGGGGGGGGGGGGGGATAGAATAGACAAACAAAGACAAACAAAAGTTTACCTAGTCCCCCTAAACATGGATTAAGGCCGAAAAAAAATCTAAATTTACTGGACAATTTTGTGATTTACAAGCAAACTCGGATAACTCGGATTTTATTTTTTGAAAATATTCAGAGAATCCAAAAATAGGTGGTCGAGTAATCATCGCAGTTTGTTGCAGATCATTTCGAAGATGGCCACACATCATTATGTCCATGTTTATTTTTGGGCAGAATTTTCAGCAGAATTCGGGAAATGGGTGCCAGAAATTAATAAACTTAAAAAAAAATATATTTTAAACAAAAATCGTGCGATTCGTTTTTGAAATTGGAGAGTTATTTTGTTAAATAAAGCTAAAGCCGCATGAAATTGCTCATTCTCGGAGCATTCGTTAACTAATTTTATTCTCTTTACTTAATTCTTCTCATTTTCCCTTTCTTTTAAATATCGCCATGAAAATGGCCCCCAATAAACATTACGGAGCCCATTTCCATTACACACTTTTAACGAGTTGGATTTCAATTTCCTGGGGCTCATGTTCGGTACGCAATAGGACCGTTCTACTTTTCTTTCGTGGTGTATATTTTCGTACCTCCAAAAATGAGTTGCAAAATCTCTTTCAGGAGTTCTTTTGGCGCCTTAAAGGGAAACTTTTTTCCCCCTTGGGCCGATTTTAATACCAACCTTTTCCTACTTATACAACAACACGTGTGCGGAGGAAGTAGTTGGCACACCAACTTGTCACTCCTTTCCCTCATGCTACTGGGGCATCACATCACCTCAGTGGATTTTGCTCGAGTGTATCATTACAGCACTTGCTGTCAATATCATTTCAAGCCATTAGAAATTCGCAAACAAAAAAAAAAAACGCCAGATTTTTTAATAACCCACTCGCCTCGTGTGTCTATTACCTTTTAACCACCACTGTCATCATGGTACTCGACAGCCCAATTACATTTGATCTTTCGCAAACCAACCGGGGTCCATGCTGTGTAAGAACAAAACACTGACTAAAATGAATACACAAGTGATCAACGGGCAAAATAGGAACAATTTTTTCTTGGAGTTTTCTTTTTTTTTTTCCACCTTCTATGAAGAGCTCTGCTCTGTGAAACTAAACACGAGTTAGCCCATATATATATAATTATTTTAATTTTGGTGTTGATGTTAGTTTTCCGTTGGTTTTGAATTTTCAATTCGCAGAACAATAAATTTTCGAAATTATAGTTAGAGCGTTATAATTTGCATAAAATTGCAATTAACTGATTTTTGTTTTCCTTTGAGACTGAGTCTGAGTCTGAGTGATGTTTGGTAGCACAGCGAATAAAGTTTATTTAAATATGATTTGAATGAACGTGGCAGAGTTTATTGGTTTTTAAATGTTGGCAATTATAGTGAATTATAAATTTGTATGATGAGATTCGTGTTCATGTTTTTTCAATAAGTGAGGATTTAATGTATTTTCCCATTAACTATTTCTACAATTGAACGTGAAATGTATTGCTACCAAGTGAAATAGATTTCAATGTCCTCAAATATGTTTTTGGGAAAATGTTTCCCCTTAGCCATGACATACATTTATAGGATCCTCTCAAGTAGAAAAAAAAACGTTATCCATCCGGAGTCGGCTTTAAAAAGTAGGTCACGGCTAGTGAGTATACAAATTATGTTTTAAACAGCTCACCGGTCAGAAACTGCGACCAGTTGCAGGACTTGTGATCCATACAGACAATAATGATCAACACAAACAATAAACAATAATCCACACGGGTTATCTTATACCGGTCAGCCCGTACCAAAGACAGTCAAAATGGGTTTGCCTTCAAAAAAGGTTATTTATTATGTACGTCTTTGGAAATTAATATCATATAATTCATATATTCTTAATTGACGCCATTTTTTTGCGATGCATGATTGTCTTGAAAAATATACATATATATTAGGGTGTCCCAAAAATATGTTTTTTTTCAAATTCCATAGCTGCTCAACCATTTTTTAGAAACTTATGGGATAAAGTAAAGGGTTCTCCAACAAGAGGTGTTATTTTGGTACTCAAAGAAAAATGAATTTTTTTGAGATAAACAATCAGATGTTTATTTCATAATAAAGAGGAAGGTATGCCGTTAATAATGAAAAACAACATGAGCCAAATGGCCAGCACGACCACGCTTACAGGACCATATCCTTTTCATGAAATTTTCCATAACCAAATCGCAAAGTGGCTGCCCAATGTCCTCGATAGCCTCTCGAATTCTCTCATTGAGGTCGTGAATCAACGCTGGGCTGTTGGCGTAGACCTTATCTTTCACGTGGTCCCAAATTAAGAAGTCGCAAGTTTTTATTGAACAACTTGGGATTGCAGTACGAAAAATCTCCGAAACCCCAAAATTTTCGAGATAAAAACGGTTTTCCAAAAAACCTAAAAAAACGGTTTGTGGCACCTCTAAACCTTGTCCTAAAAATCTAAAAAAAAATATCAATTAAATCAATTACATTAAAAAACATTCAAAAATCAGGTTGACCCAAAAAAAAATTGCAGTATCAAATTTGAGAATTTTTCAAAATCGGCTGAACAATTTCAAATGGAATACGGCATTTTTTGTAAATGTGCTTATGTCCGAAGTACAAACAATTTTTTGTTGTCATTAATAATCAATATAATTTTCTGATGTACGGTGGTCCCCTGAGAACAGAACTGGTTGACTTTTTTTTCTATGAAAATCTGTTTTTGTAAATTTTTCTTTTTTTTGAAAAATTAAATTTTTTTGAGATCTATATTCTAATAACTCGACAACGAGTAGTCCGATTTGGTTGAAATAAATTTTAAAAAATGTATCACTAAATTGTTATTTGATAACAACTTTCATAAAAGCACTGACACGAAATGGTGTTTGTTTTGTGGCCCAAGCGGCAGTCAAGTACAGCATGTTTTTTGCTGTATGAATTGTACTTGTATGCCAAAAAAGATCGAATATATTTATATGAAATTTTTATATATATATATAAAATTTATATTTTAGAAAATATGAAATCAGCTCGTTCATAAGCATCTATGCAAATGACGTTTCCGTATTTAGATTCACTACATTATTTTCAATCTTCGCCTTTGAATCTGTATGACAGTTTCCAAGTTATAAACAAATTTAAGTCGAAACAATATCCCCCCCCCCCCCAAATTTAGTTTGATGTAAGGGAAAGAAAAAATTTCAATAGTTTATCATAAAGCCACATATCTTACAAATAAAATGAGGTATAAATCATACATAACCACAATTTTTTATGGGAGATCCCAGAAGTGTCCTTCACTACATTGCGAAGTAAAGCGAAAACCTTCCAGCGATTTTAATTATCATTGATATGGTTGACAATAATAATAGTGATGATTAATGTTTTAAAAATGTAATTCAAACAAATCGGACAACTAGTTTTCGAGTTATGACAATTTAAGTCACACAAAAAATTAATTTTTAAACATTTTTTTTTAAATCGACCATTTTTGAACTCGGGGACCCCGAATTGTTACAGAAATTTTTTTTTTGTTGGTACACAATCATATGTAAGTTTGGATATGTACCCAAACATATATATGATGGTGTGTAAACATATTATGTTTGCACACAAACATTATATATTTGTGACACAATTCTAGCATATAGAGTAGATGGTGGATTTAAAAGACTGCATATTGTGTCTTGTATATATATATATATACAGAATTTAACTTACATAAGCAGTGAGAAAAACTCAATATTCCCAAAAAAAAAAACAATACCAACAAAAAACAATTCTGTCTTGAATATTCCTTATCATCTTACATTCCGAAGAGTAAAAATAAACACATTTTTTAACGGGTAAATTCCTGACAATAACGGTTTTTTTCTCCTGCAAACATACGCAGTATTTGATTTATGAAGTTTATTTTTTGTTTTTCGAAATCAAACACCATTACGCCATATCATAATAGTCCTTAGTCTCATGACGAAACATCGAGTACAACATCATAATTTCCTCAAACATGTTTGTAGAGCAAACTCTTTTCCTTTGCCGAGGCAATTAATCATGGCCACATTAGAACGATGGCGTGGAACGGTGTCGAGTCGCGCCTGGCGTCGAGTGGAAAAAGTAATTCAGTTGCTAACAACATGTTTCACACAATCGAACATAATGGCTTTTAGCCATTTTGATGAATAACTGCTCGTAATAAAATTCTACGACGAATAACAAACGCTGGCGCATAACGTAAATTATTACGCTGCGGCTGCAAACAATTAAAACTGAAAACCGAACAGAGCCGAGTTTGGCGACAGAGGGGTCGGAAGACAACCACGTTTTTGCCATGAAAGAGACGAAATAACGTCTTAATGCACATTCAGTCATTCGCTCAGTCATTCACTCAGAAGTTGCGGCTACATAATGCGAACGCAAATAAAGAAATTATCCAAGAATTTCATGCAGCAGAACTCATTCCGCAGGAATTTCTAATTGTTCAACATTCTCTGGCTGTGTTGTTCAGACGTTTCGACTGTAATTTTATATGCGCACTTACAAATGAGGCATTTCTTACACCTTTGGCTCGGTCCGCACGGAGAATTGCCGTTTTATGCCATTGCAGTGCATTTCATTTCATTTGCGTTAGCGTTTGATGTTTAGTTGGCTGCGACTCATTGTGTTTTGTTTTTTTAGTTGGCTTTTTGTGTATTTTTAATCGCGCTATAATTGCCATAAACTATTTTTTAATGAACATTTAACAATCGCTTTGTGAGCGGTTTTCTTCTACGCTGTGGAGCTGTCTTAAGTGGAGTCCGTATAGTCAAGTGTTGCTGGCACGACAAGTGTTCGTTATTTTTCTTTTACCCTACTGCTCAGTGTCTACGATTTGAATGCGATGTTGGAAATATCCACTGGGAAATGTGGTATCAAGTGGTTGAATTTGTTTACCGAAGAGAGGTCAGCGACAAGGACTTTAAAGTAATATGGGTAAATTGACAATGAGTTTTATTTTAAAATCGGCACCAAAGAAGAAAAACGTGGAAAGACACGTAAAGAAGAAGGGGGACTTTAAAAAAAAAAGGAAAAATGTAGTATTGTGGTTGTAACTCTCTCAGAGCTTCTTGTGTCCTACTTAGTCTTTACGATTTTAGTTTCGATTGTGTCAAAATATTTTTAAATTCTATAGATCAAGCAAAGAAAACAAAAATATCACGAGAACGACAGCAAGTGCCGTTTTTATACCATGTTTATTTGAGAGATAAGCTAAAAAAATTGTTTAAAAATTTTCTACACGAAATTGTGTTTCTAGGTCTGTATGATGTAGATCTTTGATTGTGTTAAAGGCGTACTGCATAAAAACCGAGCATTGTAATTAATGACAAAGATGTCACCAACGCGTCATTGAAAATTTGTAAATATTATGTATAAAATTTCCTTGGACAAATTTAGCAGCATAATCTTATCAAATCCCAACATCCTTTACAGCGAGCATGGCATTAAAACAAGCTTGACATTCTGGGGCTTTATGAATCAGATCTTTGATATACACTATCATGATTCTTGGCCCTGTCTGAGTTTCTAATTTCATACTCGTTCTATATGTTCGAAACAGTAGTTGGTTCTAGACAAAGCGCCATCTACATGTCAGTCTTCCCTTAGATACATATGGCAACGTTGTCGTGTCAAATAAATCACATTTTCTACATCTAAATAAGCAATTGATAGCATTTGGAGAAAATTCAAAAATGTAAATCCAACCTCAAATATTTATTTTAAAATTCTGTGATCCCATTGATTCAAATCATTTTCCCGGTAATAAGTCGCATTGATTTTGACGCCAGTCTCGATGAAAACAATTGGACAGCGTCCATCGGTGGTCACAGCTGTCCATGCCATTACTTGGGATGGAAAAGTATTTCTCAAATTTTTGAAAAGTTTTTTTTTTTAATTCAATATTATTCATTTATTGATTATTTAAAAAATGACGACGTTAACATTTTATTTTTATTTTTTTTTATTATTTATTTATTACCTTTTTTAATTTACAATACAAAGTATGTTTATATTCTAAATTTGGGGTAACCCGGTAAACCGGGTAACACATGCCATATTGCTAGACTGACCAAAGCCTCTGGTGGAAACGGAATTGACAACCCCCACGCTGATAGGCAAGCATGCTTCCAACTCGCCTACCGGGGCGCTTATTAACAGTTTATTTCAAAATATCCATTTTTTTTTAAAAAAAAAATGAATTTCGACCAATAGAACTTTCTACAGTTAAGAGATGTTAAGGAGCACAACACTAATTTCAAAAGGTTAAAGTGTTCCCTATTTTTTTGGAATAACTTTTGAACGCCCGAAATTGATTTCATGCAAAGTCTAAGAAGCTGTAGAATTTATTCTTAAATTTGACTTTTTATGGGTACGGAAATTTTCAGAATAGCGAATATACATTATCTTAATATATATTTACCCTCGACACTGATTCACTGACTCTGTCACGCAGAACGTAGGAATTTAAATAGGCATTCTATAATTTTCTATAAATAATAATAACTAGTAAGTTGTAATGCGCCTATGGCGCCCGTTAATTTGCTTAAGAAAGTATTTGTTACTTAATTTTAAAAATTTTGTAAAAAATATTTTGTAAAAAAAAATTTCGAATAAAAAAAAAATTTCGAATAAAAATAAAATTTGCTGAAAAAAAAATTTTTGTTGGAAAAAAAAATTTTGTTGAAAAAAAAATTTTGTCGAAAAAAAAAAATTTGTGGAAAAAAAAATTTGTTGAAAAAAAAAATTTCGAAAAAAAAAATTTTTGGAAAAAAAAATTTGATAAAAAAAATTTTTGGGGAAAACACAATTTCTGTACAAAAAAAAAATATTATTTTTTTTATTAATATTATTTATAGAATTATTATAGAATGCCTATTTAAATTCCTACGTACTGCGTGACAGAGTCAGTGAATCAGTGTATTAGTGAATCAGTGTCGAGGGTAAATATCAGAGCTGGGCGCTAAGAATTACATGTGTAATGGATTGCGGTTTGAATTACGATTATTTTAATTGCAATTTAACATTTTTTAAAATTAGGATTATTGTAATCCTTCATCGGAGTCATTATGATTACGATTGCAGTAATCGTAATTTCGAAAAATTTGAAATTACAATTACAGTAATCGTAATCCTAATGTCTTCGATGAAGGATTACAATAATCCTAATTTAATTTTTTTTAAATAACGATTTTTTGAGTAATCGTAATCTTAGTTATTTAAAGAAGTTAGCGAAAGCTAATGTAGTAAGCAAAAGGTTTTTTTTTAAATATAATAAAAAAGTAATCCATGCCTTAGGATTACTTATTCCTTATAAAAAAAACACGTGATTACAATTACAGTAATCCTTCATCGAAGACATTATGATTACGATTACTGTAATTGCAATTTCGACTTTTTCAGAATTACGATTGCTGCAATCGTAATCTTAATGCCTTCGATGAAGGATTACTTTAATCGTAATCGGATTTTTGTTTGTTTTAGGATTACTGCAATCGTAATCGTGTGGTAATCGTAATCCTTATTGCCCAGCTCTGGTAAATATATATTAAGATAAAAAAATAATATTTTTTTTTGTACAGAAATTGTGTTTTCCCCAAATTTTCTTTTTTACCAAAATTTTTTTTTTTCGAAAAATTTTTTTTTCCATTTTTTTTTTTACAAAATTTTTTTTAACGAAATTTTTTTTTTTTTCCAAATTTTTTTTTTTCAACAAAAATTTTTTTTTTTCAACAAAATTTTTTTTTTTCACAATAATTTTTTTTTTTTAACAAATTTTTTTTTTCATATTTCAACGGGCGTGAATCAGGGAATCAGTGTATTAGTGAATCAGTGTCGAGGGTAAACATATATTAAGATAAAAAAATAATATTTTTTTTTTGTACAGAAATTGTGTTTTCCCCAAATTTTCTTTTTTACCAAAAATTTTTTTTTTCGAAAATTTTTTTTTTCCATTTTTTTTTTTACAACATTTTTTTTCAACGAAATTTTTTTTTTTTTCCAAATTTTTTTTTTTCAAAAAAATTTTTTTTTTTCACAATAATTTTTTTTTTTTAACAAAATTTTTTTTTCATATTTCAACGGGCGTCATAGGCGCATTACAACTTACTAGTATTACAATATACACTCTAACCTATGGTGGAGGATATACAAAATATAGTTTTTCTACACCATCTTCGGGATTTTTCGAAAATTCTCTAAAAAAGAGTGAATATTGCTTTCGCGAATTTGAGATTATTTAACACTTTCACCCCTTAGGTTTTTTTTTTAATATTTTATGTTTATTTAAATTATGACGGCAAATATAGTAACAAGGATAATATCGAAGATGTTAGGAATACATGACAAAGCACCTTCGCTGGGACATATGATCCCAGTAGGGGCGAAAAGTTTAAGGTGGTACACCTGTCGTATGCAAAAGTGCTTGGCAAAGATAACTGAGACTTGACCACTCATAGCACAGCTGGAGTCCATTAAGTTCGATGTCCAGTTGGACATTTCAAGTTATTTCTTTTATTTTGCGATGTGATAATTCTGTAGGGATACATTGAAGTGAGTTAAAAGCATCGTTTTGTTGTAAAAGTAGAAAGCAATACGATTTGCACAGTTTTATTTTACACATTAAAATATTCTTTTACAGATGTACAAAATGGAATTTTTAATCAAATCCAAATAGGTAGGAATGGAAAATATTGGAATTCGTTGTAACACTTTTACCTAAGGCCCGTTGAGAACATTATACGTCCTAGCTGCTGACACGCCAAAGACCACACAGAGGGCAGACGTCCCAAATTGTTTTTTGACACATTAGTTCGGCTACACACTCTAGATGTCAGTCATTGGCATGACAATATTTGAAAGGTTTTCGAAGCAAATAATGTTTGCAAACAGCAAACGACTTGGGACGTCTGCCCTCTGTGTGTGGTTTCTGGTCACACCACATACTCCTAACAATCTCTGTTATAATTTTAATAACTGGCAAAGTAGAAAATTAGCGTGTCATGCAGTCGCTTTACACCTTAATTACCATACATGTCTTATTTGTAGGCATAGCTCTGCTCTGCCTTCAAACATTTCATTTTCGGCATGAACAACTTAATCATTGGAGTTTTTTTTGTTGTTGAGATTTTGCATAAAAACTTCCATAAAAGCACTGACACGAAATGGTTTTTGTTTTGTAGCCCAAGCGGCAGCCAACAAATGAGTGGCACCGAAGTGCAGCATGTTTTTTGCTCTACGGATTGTACTTGTATGCAAAAATGATTGAAAATGTTTATGGTTGCCTTACAAAGTGCCGTATATTTTGAAAAAAAAAAAAATATATATATGAAATGAGCTCGTTCATAAGCATCTATGCAAATGACGTTTCAATATTTAGATTTATAATATTTTGTTAGGTTGTTGTTCTCCGCCTTTTTGTTTTTTTTTTTGCATAAAACGCCAAGGCCTGGAACTTAGTGTTTGCGTTTAGATAATAACATCAAACGGATCGATGGGGGGGGGGGGGATAAGGAAATTGTTTGAAATGAAACAAGGTTAACCGGACAACAGCAGGAACAACCGGAGGCGTGCTAACAATTTTACCTGGCCGGATGCAAATTCTTTGACGGCCATAAAAAATCATAAGCGGAAAAAATCTTTAAAACAGGATAGCATGCAATGGATAAGGGAAATGTTATTTTTTTTGTAGAAAATCCATTGAATAGGAATCCTTTGAAATAGATTCCCCTTTAGGCCTTTACTATTCAACTCAAGGTAGTTTATTTCGGCAGCTGTCCACTCACCCACCATGTGACCCACATATTTCTTCCGACAAAGGCAAACCAAATAACTACATAAATATGTAATAGAATTTGCTCAGTCGCCGGTGGGAGGTTGATAGCGTGCAACACACAAAAGAAGCAATCGCAGAATGGGAAACACACGGTTCACAGTGCACAAACTCCGCCAACTATTGATATGTATTGTTTATGACAGTCTGTTGTTTTTATTGTTTTGTTTTATTTCAATTACAAACTACTACAAAACAAAGTAAGAGACAATGCCATTATAAATATTTCATGAAATTGTTTCATTATGAACGCATGCGATTATAATAACGAGCAGCCATTTTGCCGCGATCTGTTGGAATTGTAAAGGGCGTGTTGGCGCTGACGGGAAATCGTCTCAGCTACGGAAATATGGAAATTATTTGTAAGCCCTAATACCAGAGCTGAAATACCAGAGTGGTCGTCTACTGTTTTCATATGTTATTCTGACAGTGTTGGCTCTTTTCGCCCGCAATTTAGACAGAAAGTCTGTGTCAGATCTTCATTGAGAGAAATGAATCGGTTTGCGCTGGAGACAAATTTCCAAAGTCAATGCTGCTAAGCCTCACCCAGTGCGTTTACTGAAATGAGAAAACCGCCGTGCCTGCTCTACGTAATTGTAAGCACAAAGTTCGCGGGACTGTCATCTTAGATGACAACACTCACGGTTCCCGTTTGTGCTTGTAGGGTTTGACCTGACGAAAATGTTGCTGCGCTAGCTTAGAGAGGGCGACTTAGAACATCGAATCGTCATTAATCTTAATGCACACTTTACGCAAAGAAATCCGATTATTCACTTAAAAGGTGAAATATACTGGACAATCGCTGCAAAAATCGGGCCAATGGTCTGTGTCACCCGGTTTACCCTTCGGCCCAAAATTAGAATATAAATTTACTTTGTATTGTAATTAAATAATAAAAAATAAAAAAATGAAGAATGAATAATGAAAATTAAAAATGAAAAATAAAAAATTAAAAAAAAAATAAAAAATAAAAAATAAAAAAAAAAAATAAAAAATAAAAATTAGAATATAAATTTACTTTGTATTGTAATTAAATAATAAAAAAAATTAATAATGAAAAATGAAAAATAAAATAAAAAATAACGTGTCACCTGGTTTGACCTTTAGCCAAAAATTAGAATAAAAAAATAAAATATAAAAAACAAAAAATTAAAACTTAAAAAAAAAATTAATAATAAAAAATAACATGTCACCCGGTTTACCCTTAGGCCCATAATTTGAATAAAATAAAAAAAAATAAAAATAAAAAATGAAAAATAAAAACTAAAAATAAAAAATTAAAAAAATAAAAATTAACGTGTCACCCGGTTTACCCTTAGGCCCATAATTAGAATACAAAAATAAAAAATAAAAATAAAATAAAAAATAACGTGTCACCCGGTTTACCCTTAGGGCCATAATTAGAATAAAAAAATGAAAAATAAAAAAAAAAATAGTCAGGGCAAAAAAAAATGGATTGACAGTAAGAGCTACTGCGAGGACAGACGAGGCAGTCACATGAATACATCTATGTTCCTCCATAGTCAATGAGAATGTTCTTTTAAAACTGTCTGATACGTATTGGAAGAACCAGCCATTGTTAAGAGTTCAATACAATACAGTCCAATCCAATAAATTAAATCGTACAAGCTATCACAACCCAGACGGTCAACCTATCTCTTGTACTGTGTGGATACAGGGTTACCGCCTACTGTTTTTTTTTATTTTTTTTTAAGCATAGCACCCCCTCCAACAAACCCACCATTCGGTTTACATTCCAGTATCAGTTTCTAGCTTGAAAAATACAAATTCAGGACAAATAAAGTACAGTGAAACTTCCATAGCTCGAACTTCCAGAAGACGAATTTTCTTGCAGTCGAAGCCATTCTAGTGTCAGTTAAGGAGACAAATTCCCTTAAACAGTTCTATAAGTTATTCCATAATGGTGATTCACGTTGTGGAACTTTGACTGTATGTGTTATCTTATTTTTCATTAATTCAGTTTTTTAACAACTTGTCATTCGACAACGTTTTCATGGTGAGATCAGTTAAATTCCAATCTGCCTTCGCAATCTACCAACCACTTTAAGTTGAACATTCTAACTTAATGCAATCATAAATATTTTACAAATAATTGAAGCAGAAAGTGGTGAGCACTCTATTCGCTTTTCTTTCCTGTTGTTTTGCTTATTTCTTTTTTTTTTTGCTCACAGCACAAATAGCAACTCAAGATTTATGTTTGTCTGAAATGAAATCATAATAATAACACTCGTAAGAAAATCATGTAACTTGTAGCGCCATCCATTAATGAACAACATGTCCCCCGCTCCAGTCTTCCTGCAGCACGACCCTATAGTCTGCTGGCATCACCGATTGTTGTTGATGATGTTGCCGTTCTCGCCGTGAGGCACCTTCATCATTCTGATATGTGGCAATTATGTGCTTTAATTATTAAGACCCATCCATGTATGTTTGTTGTTACCCATCGTACCTCATCCATCCATTCACATGTTGCAAAACGAAGCAATTGTTTCGTTGTGCTGTTCTTTTTGCAAGTAGTTTGCTGGAATTCTTTGAGCAACTTTCTTTCAACGTTTATTTGCTATGCTGTTGGCTGTTATACTTAGTTGCTGCTGGTACAGCATTTTGCGTTTTGTTTTATTATTAATGTTATAAAAATGCGTAACAATATAATTATGTTCACATATAAAGTGAGAAGTGAGTTGATTATTTCGATGTGTTTGGGGGTACTTCCCCGATAGAGATATGACTTCTGGCTAACTGACTGATTAACAGTTCTTTTGCATGTTAACCGACGTTAAAGAAAATGAATGTGTATTTGTTGAAAATTATAGATTTTTATTACAAAAAAGCCATGACGAGATATCTTTATTAAACGAAATGATTAGATACTTGGCCATAAAAGACGTACAGTCTGGAAATTTTCTATATACTTCTCATGCAGTTTTTTGAGTTCAGAGTTGAGGCAAGCACGTTCTTTTCTGAAACTCAAGGATTTTGAGGACTCAGGCCTTCATTTCGGCAAGAGTTTTTTTTTGAACTAATGCTATTGAATGTTATAGGATATTCGAATCATGTGGCCCACTCCATATTAGGAGATAATATTCGAATCTAATAGCGAGCTAGATAAATAAACGGCTGTAAAAAACTTATTTAATCTTCCAAACTCACAAAAACGTGCATTTCTATCAGTTTGTCATTTCTTAATTTACCAAGGCCATATATCGGATATAGCATAATATCCGATATATGTCGTTTTTGAAATCTATTTTTATGTTCCACATTTCCACCCAAAGTAATATTTTCATAAATATTTCATAACAAACAAAATTCATAACACATATGAAATATTTCATAGCAATTTTGAAATGTTTTGTACAATTCATTTCGTGATCATTTTTTCCGTCTCGTCTAAACTCCAAAATCTGAACCTACCTCAGCCCAATTTCAATTAAATTCACACATAATTCTTTAAATTAAATTAAGATCGTCGTGCAGTGATATCTTCCAAACACAATAGCGTACAAATTGTTCAATTTGCCGGCTTTGCTCGCAGTCTGAAAATATATTTTTTAAATTATACTGTGAAATCCAGCATTGAATGTTTTGCTGCAATTCAAATGCATTAAGACACTTTTCATGTATTTAACCAGATCGCCCATTTAATTTGTTTTTTCTTTTATTTCATTTTTTACTGCCGCTGTTGTTGCAACTAACAACAGCAACAACAAAAAAGAAATGTTGCAGATAATCAGCAATGAAAAAACAAAAAAAAATGGAGGCAGAATAAAGTTTTTTAATATGAAAACGCATTGAAACCTTTTAGTTGGAAAATTCTTCAATTAACTTTTCATCAAACATGATGAATTCCGGCGAGTGATGTGGTGCGTTTGAGTGCTTCGGTGGAGTTGCGTTTCCCTTCACCGTTGCTGTTGTTTTCACATAAAAATTGCATTAACGCACGCACATTTTCACATTTTTCTCGTTTGCCTTTTTGTCGTGTTCGCCATTCGCCTTATTATCACATTCTGCTGCTGCTGTCGCCGCCTTTGTACGTTGGTTTCAAACGTATAAAAAGTGAATAAAATTAAACAAAAATTGGAGAAGTGAACAATTTTTCCACACCAGATTCAACTTATAGAACGACGAAGCCAAAACTATCCCAAAAAGGTTGTGCATCTGAAGAATGAAACAAAAAATGGATAGAGTTTTAATTTATCCATAGATACGATAATTTGCGTGGAACGTTGCCCCATGTGACAGTGTTGCAGAGGGGATTATTTCCAGGTGACAAGGGTTGGCAGATACAAACTGTCTTATACATATGTGGAATTATGCAAAATTTAACTTGAAAAATATAAAAAAAAATTTCGATGGTTCAGTTTTTTCATCGTCTCTCACTAAACGTATTTATAGTCCGACTAGGGATGGAATGAGCCAAACCAACAGCCAGATGTTTTATTTGCAAAAAAGTGTGCAGAATGGAGGTATTTATTCATATCATTGTAATCATCATTTTGAATGTACTAAATGCCAAAATATCGAAATAGAAATTAAAGAATTTTCACTCAAAAAAGCAAAATTCCTAATTTCCATTCAAAATTCGGAAAAAAAATATTTGTTGTCTGTAATTTTGCTCATCGACAGGGGATATAAATCTAAAGCCGATGGTCTGAAACTTTTCTGTCTCACAAAGGAATTTTCGGATAAACTGGACTTTTAAAACTTTTTTTAATTTGACTTTGATTTTTTTTTTGGGCCTATTTCGGAAAGCATTTACTTTATTCTTACCTGGTCAGAGGGACAATTTGGTAGCATTTAATTAATTTGAAGTATCTGTGTGAAATTTGGCACTATCGATTTTGATAAATTTAAATAAATAAGTCAACAAATAAATAAAATAAAAAATAAACAAAGAAACTAATAAATAAATTAATGGCGCTCTTTCAAGTTCGAGCTTCCTCTTCAGTAGTGTTTTATTAAAAATTAACATCTACTACGCAAAGGGGGATCTGTGAAAACCACATTTAGCAAAATACAGGGATCTCCAACAAGAGATGTTCTTTTGGTATTCAAAGGAAAATGAACATTTTTGAGATAAATCATCGGTTGTTTATTTTATAATAAAGAGGAAGGTATGTCGTTAAAAATGAAAAACAACATCAGCCAAATGGCCACCACGACCACGCTTACAGGACCATATCCTTTTCATGGAATTGTCCATAGTCAAATCGCAAAGTGGCTGCCCTATGTCCTCGATAGTCTCACGAATTCTATCATTGAGGTAGTGAATCGACGCTGGGCTGTTGGCGTAGAGCTTATCTTTCACGTGGCCCCAAACGAAGAAGTCGCAAGGTGTTAAATCACAATATCTCGGTGGCCAATTGTGATCATCTCTTCGAGAGATCACACAATCCGGAAACTTTTTAATTTTGCGGACTGTTACTGCAAGATTTTCACTAATTTTAATAATTTCAATTGGAGAACCCTGTATATCGGAAAATTTGAGTTTTTATTTATTCCGCTCGTACAGACGAAAATATCGCCGCTGTAAGGAAAAGCATCTAAGAAGATCAAAATTATTCTATTAGCTGGCGATCAATCAGTACATGGTCAGGAATTAACTCGTCTGAATTTGGCATTTCAAGGTACCAACGGAGTCTTGCAAGAATTAGAACCAAACGACTATCAGAAAGGTCGACAATTCGTTAACTTCATTAAAGAACAACCGAATGGTTGAATGGCAAATTTTGTATGAGGCAAAGCAAATTTTCATATTCTGGCATTATAAGATCCACGTCAATGTTTTGAGGAACCTTTACATTCCTCTCGCGCTACTACTTAAGTTGAAGTTTGGTCTAGCGGTGTGAATGGATAATTTTTCTTTGAAAATTCAATTGTAACACTCTGCGACAAATGGTAAGGGTCAGTGATCGGTTTGGAATGAAACCACCGGGGAAAGTTATATTGGTAAAAAAAAAGTCATACGTGTTCCAGCGTTTCGCTGGGTCTCATCTAGGAATCGAGATATATCGATTTGAAGTTAGTAAGTATCGTATAGGGGAATTTGTCACGTTTTAGGCTTTTTTGTTTGACATAACTCGAGAACCACTCGTCCGATTTAGCTGAAACAAATTTAGAAAAATTAAGAATTACAATTCCTCTAATCTGTTCTTAAACCGTTTTCCTACTTAAGCAACAGTTTCGCAATTATAAATAAATGTATGAAAAAAAAAAATTATTTTTGCCTAAAAATTAAATTTTTTTTTTCTTTAATTCATAAAAAATCCAAAACGGTAAAAAGTGTCAGATTAAGGGAATTGTACTTCTTGGTTTTTTAAAATTTATTTCAGCTAAATCGGACGAGTGGTTCTCAAGTTATGTCAAACAAAAGAGCCAAAAACGTGACAAATTCCCCTATACGATACTTACTAACTTCAAATCGATATATCTCGATTCCTAGATGAGACCCAACGAAACGCTGGGACACGTATGACCTTTTTTTGACCGATATAACTTTCCCCGGTGGTTTCATCCCAAACCGATTGTGGCTGTCGCACAGTGTAATCAATCAACTATTTTTTTTTTTTTAAGATCGCTTGTGAATCGATATTCCAGGTTTGCGTCACACACTCTGGGCTCGTTACTGCTCCCCGTATGACGAAGGGGGACCGTGAAAGCTGTCCACAATCGAACGTTTTTTTCTATAAAATATATATATTTTTTTTTGTTCTAAACACACTGTGCTGCATGAATTGCTGGCTGATTTTACATCAGTTGGGCTGGGCAGCTTTTTCATATTATATTGCAAACGTGAATAATTGCAAAAACTTGCAAATTTTCATTTAATTAAAATCCTTAATCAGCTCAAAGTCATAAATTACGCGGGATGCACAGAAAAACAAAAACGGCTGGAGCGAGCGAGCCCAAGAGGGAGAGCATGGCGGGTCTCTTCTTCGTGTTAAAATGACTGAAAATAATGCTAGGCGGAAAATTTCGCATTTTGCTGTTTAAGCCTTGGGATGCCGACTCCTTCAGTGTGCACTTCTTCAACATGCGCTGTGTTTTCGGGCTCTCATTATGATGTGTTGGTAAACATAAAAAAAAAAAAAAAAAAACAGAAGACGAGAAAAACGCCAACAACACCAATTGCAGTTGCATATCATTCAGATTATAAATTGGTTATTTACGTGCGGTTGGTGGCGTACGCAATCAACAACCAACTGGCGGCATTAAATTTACTCTGAAATCACCAACTCCAACGCGTCGCCGCTGCTTTCGCACGGATGAAAATATAATTGATGGGCTTTCGAGGCAGCGAGTGATGCATTTTCACTCCGCCCAATTTTAACAATTCGCCCACATTGTGTATGCACTTGGCAATGGTTAGACACACGATTAACAACAAGAATTAAAAACAGAAGATCTTTTTTTTTCATATTTTACGCAATTAATTCTTTTTTGTTTTGTTTCATGAATTTGAAAATGATTAAGTGACTTAATTCAAGTTCACATTAAATTGGAGAATTAAATTCAAAGGCGTGGTTTGTGTGTTTCTTCTTTTTGTTGTTATTAATTATGGTGTGTAGAGATGCGATTAGTTAATGGTTTGCTAGTTTGATTTAAAGTATTTATTTGTTTTTGTTTTCATTCGTTTCTTTGTCGGGAATAGGTCAGTGTATGGCGGCACAGTGCCGCCCTGTTGGCGACTAAGTTCAGTCAAGGAAATCGGGCTTCTGGAAAGTAATATGGTCATAAGTCATGCTAGCCATAAATTTATGAGGAATTTTCCCGAATGTTAGTAGGGAATACAGAAATTGGGAATAAGAAAGAGTCCACTTTTGAATTTCCTTCGGCGGAATGTAGTCTATCTGACCGATAACCCCAATTCGATGTTGTTTCCCAGTTAAACGATTCAGAATTATACGGATTCGACTGTACCAGCAAACATAAGCTAGTGCGAGCAAAGACTACAGTTTACAAAATAAACTAAATGGCGTGTCTTACTTTGTTATTTTCGCATTGGATTCTTGTTATTTTTCCTGATTCTTTTTTTGGTCGACATTTGAATTCTTTGCATTAAACATTTCAAATATCATGAGATGTCGGACGGACAAGTCCAACATGAGCATATGCCACTTAAACGGTTACAAGTGACTGGTGTTTTCGTTTTCTAATTGTATTTGCTTAACCAATGCTCAGTGTAACCCATCGGGGGTTTGTCAACACTTCGTGCAACATATGAATACATTGTATTCTGCTGTACATTCTTGTTGTTGTTGTTGTTGAGAAATAATCGGCTTTGGAATGAATTTTCCGCTGTTTAAGAAAATGTTGGAGGAAATCGTATAAACAATCCGAGTGTTCATCTGTAACGCCCTATGGCAGAGCTACGCCAACTGGATCAGATTGGATCATATATATCGACTATGACTCCGGTCTCAATTAAATATGAAATCCACTACAAAATTCGCATCACTTTCTGACAATCCAGAAAACCTTTTTCAACTCCCGGGTATTTGGCTTCTTTCAGGGATAAAATAAAATAAAATAAAATAAAATAAAATAAAATAAAATAAAATAAAATAAAATAAAATAAAATAAAATAAAATAAAATAAAATAAAATAAAATAAAATAAAATAAAATAAAATAAAATAAAATAAAATAAAATAAAATAAAATAAAATAAAATAAAATAAAATAAAATAAAATAAAATAAAATAAAATAAAATAAAAGAAAATAATATGCAGAACAAAACAAAATAAAAAAATATTTTATAAAATTAAAACATAAATTTAATTTTTTTTTGGTAATTATATAAAAAAAATATAAATAATAACGACATTTTCTCGACATCGAAAACTAGCCATATGGTCTGTGAACATAAATTTAATTTTGTTTGCTAATTATATTAAAAAAAATAGAAATAATAACAAAAATATACAAAAAAAATATTTTTTTTTTTAAATCGACATTGTATTTGTGGTTGTGGGTCCCATTCCCACCAGAGGCTTTGGTCTGTCGCTGTAAATATCTAGCCGTATGGTCTGTGTCTCTCGGTTTACCCTTGGACTCAAAATTAGAATATAAATTTACTAAATTTTAATTAACTAAAAATAAAATATAAAATAAAATATAATATTTTTTTAAAAAAAAAAATGACAAGTTTCGCGGCAAATACGTCCCTGATTTCCCGGGTTATAGACCCTATCTGGGACCAAAAATGGCAGGATGATTGCCATTTCTTCAACAGCCTTATTCTGCTTCTGATCAAATACGGAAATTATGGTTATTGGCCCAAATATTCGCCTTGCCGCCGATCGTGCAAAAAGCCACGAATTTTAATAAGAAAACTCAATGACTTGTTGACCGTTGTTCGTTTGTAAGTATGTTCAAAACCGACCACATATAGCTGTTACTTTATGTCATTTTGTCGCTCTTAATTCAACTTCAACTTCTTACTGATTTTCTGTTATCTAAGCTGAAAAGTTTGAAATTCCCGGTTCAATAAATATTTTAAGGGATTCAAACACTGTTTCGAATTCAGCAATGTGCCGGGACAAACACAACGTCTCACTTAGATGGCGATGGCAGTTTTAACTTGTAAAATGTCAACTGACTAAGTGTCCTTAGACCAACAAAGTCGAATAAAAACCTTGAACTAAATAGAGTCCACATCTTTCAGATATCATAAATTAATTGGTATTTCATATAAAGACCCTGTTAGCATCTCTAACCGAGTGAAGTCGCCATTATGTCCACCGAATGTATAGCGATCTAGCGTAGCGTGTACGTATGTATGTATGTTTGTATGCCTGGTATGTGATAACAAATAATGATGAGCATTATTTGTA
Source organism: Hydrotaea cyrtoneurina (assembly GCA_958296145.1). Taxonomy (NCBI): domain Eukaryota; kingdom Metazoa; phylum Arthropoda; class Insecta; order Diptera; family Muscidae; genus Hydrotaea; species Hydrotaea cyrtoneurina. The sequence continues at coordinate 18,603,881 of OY282515.1, forward strand.
AAATTCAATGAGGTTTTAAGTTTCTTTTGGCTCTGAATACCACAACGATAACCATAACAGCAACAGCAACAACCACGGCAAATGCAAATATACCCAAGTATACATATACCTCAGTACATACATATATACAACGTCTATATACATGTGTATGTACATTCAGACATATATAAATAGTATGTTAGTCTAGTCTGGTAAAATAAAATGCAAACGACTAATTACAATCGCAATTTGTGACATTTACAATAATTGTTGTCATAACATGAGCACACATCAGTCTTCACAAAAACAACAATAACAGCAGTGGCAGCAATTGTAATTGCCACGGCATCGGCAACAGCAGTAGCAACAACAACAGATGATAGCAATACTAACAAATTGAATTAAGTAGCTAATAACATCAACAATACCAACATTACTATTTACGTACTCGTAACAATCGTAACTGCACACGTATGTATGTATGTATTCCGGTATACACTTGGCGAAAAAATGATTTCTTTTTTGTAAAAAAAAATTCAAATAAATCAGTGATCTCGAACTCGAACAACATTTCCGCCGGTGCCAATTCAAATCATGCTTTGTGGACACATCTTTCTATGTAACACGAATGATAGGCGAATCCATGACGAGCCGGAGGTGTGCTGCGATTTTGGCAACCACGAGTCTGTCAAAGGCGTCGCAACTGACAGTCAAGCCCGAAACAAGTTCCGGGGACTCTTTGGAGCTCTTCCGCAATTTCAGTACAAACCACAGAAACCACGATACTCCCCAAAACGTCGCACCTGCTGGGCAAGCAGGAACAAGTTCCCAGTCTCCGAACAGACTTCGTAGCCAAAGACTACCTCCAGTTCATGCTCTATAATACGGGGTATTGGGCAGCCACAGAATTATTCTTTGGTATGTCCGATTTATCAATTTTTTAATAGATAACTGCAATTCATGGTCCGTTTCGGCATCGATATTTGAGATAAATGATCGGATGTTTATTTCATAATATAGAAGAAGCTATGCCGTTAATAAGGAAAAACCACATCTGCCAAATGGCCACCATGATTACGCTTACAGGACCATATCCTTCTCATACAATTTTCTTACGATTTCTTACGAATTCTTTGAGGTCTTGAATCGACGCTGGTCTGTTGGCGTAGACCTTATCCTTCACGTGACCCCAAATGGAAGAAGTCACAAGGTGTTCAATCACAAGATCTCGGTGGCCAATTGTGATCACCTCTTCGAGAGATAATACGGTCCGGAAACTTTTTAGTTATGCGAACTGTTACTGCAAGATTTTCATCAATTTGAATTAATTTCTGTAATTGATACAAATGGTGGGTCCGCCTTTAGGACTTTCACACACAATTATTTCTCCCAGTGCCTGACCATATTAACACTAAGCGGGCGCCGATGAGGAAGGTTGGCCTGCAGAGTATTTACAGATGAACTTTTAAATCCACAAGCGAGTGAAGTGCTCTCTGAAGCAGAAAACTTGGGTTTTAACTTGCACATCTTGTGCGCCAAATGACACAAACAAAGGAAGTCGAGAAAAATGCAAGAAAAACACAAAATGAAAATGAATACAACAACAACAAACAACGAAACAAAACAAAACTTTTATAAAACTATTAAATAGCAAAATATGTGTGTACATTTGTATGTGTGTCTTTTTTTGAGATTAGTAGTATTAGTTTAACGCTGGCGGTCTGTGGTGTCTGTCTGGCAATGTTTTGTTTTGAAAATGAAACAGAACCAGAAGTGGCAGCAGCAGCAACAGCAGCAGAAGACGCCAAAGACAAAGAATGACTGAATGAATGAATGACAAGTAGCTGAAAATGCAAATGCACAAACCGCATCCACAACGACTTCGGCTGCGGCTTCGACATCCACATCCACATCGACATTAACATTACACCAGCAATGACAGCATTAATAGCAACAATCACAACAACAGCAGCAGCAACGTCCGCAAGCAACAGCAACAACATCAATAGAAAGAATAACAACAATTGTGTTTTAACATGACATAAAATACCATAAACAACAACAAATATGAGAGTCGTTGGCTGTCGTCTCATCGTACAAATTGCAATAAACAAAACAAATTAAAACAAAATGAAGAAATCGAAAGAGAATCACCCAACCAGGAGGGGGGCATTGCAAAAGTTTCCAAAACAAAAACATAATAATAATAATGTGGAAACACATTACAACAATTTACATTGAAACGTGTAGTTTAAAATCGTTACTAAGGCTGGGGTCGTATCCTAGCCATAAGCAACGCAATAAATACTTCACCCCTTCTGGTCTCGTGAATATTTACATCATTATTGAGTCATGTATTTGTTTGCGATCTATTTACAAGAAAACATTCAGCAACTCTCCGCTCAAAAATTAAGGGCAGGCGATTCAAATTTGGCTGAACCGTGAGCAGAGGAGAGCGGTGATTATGATAGGCTATAGTAAAGCATTCAACTCTTTTGTCTCCCTTCAGCATCGCCGGAATGAGGGTTGTGCATCGCTATTCTATAGATATTTTAATGGTATCTGTTCGTCAGATATCCGTCGTCTGGTCCCTGAACACTTAGACGTAATACGCGGCTATCCAGGGTCTCTCATCCGTTCATTGTCAAATCACCGGTTGACCGGACGACTATAGAGAAAATTCATTCTCCAGCCGAACTGTTCCTAAGTGGAATATTTTCCTAGCAAGTGCCTCCTAACAGATGTCGGCAAGCACTACTCACTCCATCCTTGTTCCAATTCGATAACTTCTTATCCCTAACAGAAGGCATTCTGTGCATGTTAGTCCTTAAGTAAGAGGCATCACATCCCCGTTAATCGAAATGAATCAGTTTACGCTTGCAAAAATACAAACTTATTTTCAAAATTTTTGTTCTACCAGAAGTTTTGACCGAAATGACGAGTCAGCCATATGTATGATATGGAAAGGTTTGCTCCTTCGAATAAACCAATATTAGCTGAAAAAATGGGTTCTGTTAAGTTTTATATTTTTGGAAACTCTTTCGAATAAACCAATTATATGTCGATAAAATGAATCGTAGCTCTATTTTGATTTATTTAAAAAAAAAAAAAAAAAAAAAATTTTTATTTAAAAATATTCAAAGTAAATGGTTTTCCAACAAAATGGTGTTATTTTGTATCACCCGGTATTTCGGAAGCTGCACTTTTGAAGCTTTTATTCTTTGGCAAGTAGAACCTACGCCATTATCTTAATATATATTTACCCTCGACACTGATTCACTGACTCTGTCACGCAGTACGTAGGAATTTAAATTTTTTCAACAAATTTTTTTTTTCCACAAAAAATTTTTTTTTCAACAAAAAGTTGTAATGCGCCATAGGCTTACTAGTTAAAAATAGAATGATAGACGCTTCAACAACGCATTGAAATTATTCAAAATCTTGCAGTCACAGTTCGCAAAACTAAAGCATTTTTGGGTCCTCGTGAAGCACCTTGTCGGACTGCAATACAGAAATGGGTGGACAAAATCGAGCTGCTGGGACAAGTTACTTTGATGTGAAGAATAAAACCCGAGCACGTCGCACAAGAACCACCGAGAATATTGCTGCTGTAGCCCAAAGTGTTGAAGATAAGCCAGGTTTGTCCATTACTCGTCGTTCTTTGGAATTGCGCATTCCACAAATTTCCACAAATATTTTGCATAAAGACTTGGGTCTTAAGGCTTATAGAAAGTTCAGTTAAGACAAGAACTCAAGTCGGCTGATCATCAACAACGTCGTGTCTTGGCTGATTGGGTCCTAGAAATGCTGGAAAATGATCCGGAAGTCCATCGAAAAACCATCTTGACTGCCGAGGACCATTTCCACCTCGGTGGCTACGTCAACAAGCAAAATTGTTGCATCTGGGGCTCGGAAAACCCAAAAGTTATTGTCGAGAAGACTCTTCATCCTCAACGGTTGGTCCGGCGGTGTCATTGGACCTTACTTTTTCGAAAATGAGGTTGGATCAACAGTGAATGCATTGCGCTATCGAGAGATTATTAATGATTTTTTATGGTCAGAGTTGGATGATATTGATCTGGACAACGTTTACTTTGAGCAAGACGGCGCTACGTGCCACACAAGCAACGAAACCATTGCTTTTTTATGGGAAAAGTTTCCGGACCGTGTTATCTCTAGAAGAGGTGATCACAATTGGCCACCGAGATCTTGTGATTTAACACCTTGCGACTTATTCCTTTGGGGCCATGTGAAAGCTAAGGTCTACGCCAACAGCCCAGCGTCGATTCAAGACCTCAAAGATAGAATTCGTGAGACTATCGAGGACATAGGACAGCCACTTTGCGATTTGGTTATAAACAATTTCATGAAAAGGATATGATCCCGTAAACGTGGCCATGGTGGACATTTGGCTGATGTTGTTTTTCATTATTAACGACATACCTTTCTCTTTATTATGAAATAAACATCCAAACATTTATCTCAAAAAATTTAATTTTTCTTTGAATACCAAAATTACACCTCTTGTTGAAGAACCCTGTATATGTATATTTTTTTTACAAAAAGTAATACTCATACGCCACGGTATGCAATATTTCAAACTGGTGTAACATGTGGCACCGCCATTCTTATGCTCCATTCGTGTAATGCAGACTTTTTTTTACATAAACGAATGGATCAGAGTGTCTCAAAATTACTTTACAACATGACAGCATACATTGCCATACAATAATTTGTCTTTACTGGAACTGGATAACAGTTTCTGGTAATTTGTTTTTTTCTTCTTTTCTTGAAACTATGACAGTTGAATTAAAAACAAACAACCGGTCTTACCCGACATTACAAATTACAAAATTGAATTTTTTTGATTTATTCCAACACAAAATCTATAAAATTAGATTGACAATATTAAAAAAAATCGCATTTCTGCTAAATTTAGTGAAAATGCCAAATATTTTTTTTATAAATCCGATTCGATTTAATTTAGTCGATGTCATCCTAACGTAGCACCACAATAAATGTGCAATATGTGAAATTAGTGAAAAATTCCAGTTACAGGATTCGTTTTCCTGGATTTAATTATATAAATATAAATAATTATTTATATATTTACTATGGTTATTAAATTTTTGTTTTCAAGTATTGAGTATGAAATTGCCAACATATCGAGAGCGAAGCCCTCACAAGAACCTTTCAAACATTTTGAGTTGCCAGACGTCTTCAACGTCTTAATTTCAGTGACTTGTAGTGTCGTCCATCCATTACTGCCATGTTTTTTGGGCAATGCCATCACTAGAAATAAAATGCTGCTTTCCACCCCTCGTACTTACTGAAAACAAAATGAAACAAAGAACAACCATCAAGCGTAGTACATGCAAACCAACAAAGGATAACAACAACAACAACAAAAACAAAATCGGAACCCACTAAAAACCGCAGAATGACAAACAAGGCTAAGTTCCATGAGACAGTCACACAGACCAAAAAGGTGTAGATGGGAAGAAGGTGGTGGCTTAACCTCTTGCACTCTCCAACAAAAGTGGGTGGCTGAAAAGAGGAAAATGAAAGGGCACAGACACAGCCACATCCACAGTTGGCTGCCATGGGGAATGGAAATTAAAACGTAACAACAACAACAATATGAAAACTATTACTGAACACAATGACGCAAGTGCATAGTTATTCACCTTAAATCTACAGCCAACGTTAAACGTAACAAAAGAGCAAGAAATTGAACGTATTTAAGCAAATGGCCCACTGAGGTTGCACTTAATCGTGGAGACGCTCGTTGGGTGGGGAGGGGGTGGACTAATGGTCTGGACGAAATGAAAGGTTAGTTGCGAATTGACTAGGTCTGCCCAAAACAAACGGGAAGACAATTGCCTTTTGAAAGCCGTTTACGTTGTGTTTTGTCACTCTTCAAAAATAGAATATGACATGCGTCACAATGAGCTCAAGACAACGGCGACTGTTCAAATGGCAAACAAAATAAAAGCAACTGTGTAGAATTAGGTGGTTTACATTGCGTATAAATAATTGACGCACGTTTCGTATTAAGATGTCAGTTCAATTGTGGTCTGTCCGAGACAAACAGTAGGAGAAGTGGTACGGATTGGCCGTTCTACGATTTCGGGCCCAGATTCAGCCCATACACTCAGGGTACATTTAGGTTTGTGAGAAATGTTATTTCAGTTTGATGTCTATCCCCGGTATTTATAAAAATTTATGACAGCCTTATAAAACTTTGTTAAGACAAATTTATAAAATATACAAAAACAATTGTCACACTTTTTTCTTGACATAGTTTTATAAAGTTCTTATAAATTTGTATGAATACGGTAGTATGTATTCATTTTCGGACCCTACAACACACAGGTGCTATCGTCATTCCATTTGTAGAAATTCTGTTCGGCCCAAAAAACAAGAAATTTGGGTTTTTTTATAGAATTTTGTACATCCAACGTTTCGGCGATGCTGATGGCAGACAATAGAATTGAATACCCTACTCTCCCCTATCAAAAAAAAAAAAAACTTGACAATTGTTCTGTTTTTTTTTTACCAAAACTTGTACCTATATTGAAAATTCAATCAAGCGCCACGATAGGCGAGTTGGTAGCGCTCTTGCCTATCAGTGTGGGTATTGTGCGTTCGATTTCCACCAGAGGTTTTGAGCTGTCGCTGCAAAAATCTAGCCTTATGGTCTGTGTCACCCGATTAGAAGTATGTTAAAAAACCCTAGACAATTAACATCGATAAACATTTGTAGGAATGTTTCGTGAATCACAAAATCATATAATTTTAAAAATCACCAACACAGCCGTAGAAAGCGCTTACAATTGAAGATCGTTTCATTGGTAGGTAGTATTTTATTTCCGGGAATGACGACCGGAATTTTGAAGGCAGAAGTCGGCAAATTTCCCGGGAAATACGTCCCCTATATGCAAAAAAAAAACGTAACTTTCTTAATAATTCTGAAACTGTCATTCGACTTTAAATGCAAACATTTATTTCAAAGAAATCGAACAATTCGTTTTCAAGTTAGGACAAATACAAGTGTGTGCTGGTCGTTATCGTGTATTATTTTCACTTTTTACATTCACTTCACCTAAGGGAAAGTAAGGTGACCAGGAACTCACATGAAATTTATTTGTGCCATATGATTTGTGTGAACGAAGTAAGAAAATGAAATGCCAGAAACTAAAACAGAAAGCAGATAAATAAATTGACTTTTTTCTCAAAAATGTTTATTGCAAATTTATTTTTTATAATTTACATAAATGAATAAAAAATCATGATCAATATGGTGAGAGTGACACCCATGAAACTTTTAACTTTAACGTTGAAAGTGAAGACTAGCACAAAATCGACTACGTCTCAAAAAAATTAAGAAATATTAGAAAAATGTGTTTGCCCATTTTTGAACAGCTGGAATTGGCTTCCGATCACCACCAGTTCCATACATGTGTCTTTTGCCCACCAAAGTTCATTTAGCAGAGTTTCTTAATTTTAATATTTTTTTCTAAATATCCAACAGTTTAACCCTAGAACACTAAACCTCTTTTTTACAATTAAATGCTAAACCTTCTTAAAGTACACAATATTAATTTTTAATATAATTTTTTTTTTAGTAAAAAAAAATTTATCTTGTAGATTACAAATAAAAGCAAATTCATTTCATTTTGTAATTTTGATAAGAAAATGCACATTAAAAAGTTAACGTTTTTCTTTTATTTTATTTTATTTTAGGCCGGGTTTAGTGTTCTAGGTTTAATATTATTTTAATTCTTCACCGGGAACATATGTGGATTATTTTGAACGACCACTCAAAAACATATTTGAAGTTTAAACCGAGTTTTACATAATCATGTTTTAACTACGATCTCATTTATTGGGCCTTAGAGGTTTACCACATTTTAAACTTCATAATTGTTTTTTTAAAAAATATAAAACTTTTTTTTTTAAAAAATGCCAACTAATCTGAAAAGTCAAGAGTATTTTGCCCCTCAAAAAAAACAAAACCTTTAACAATTATTTTTTTTTTCTCAACATTTTCAGAAACTTGCAGCTGCGATATCAGGTGAGCGAAGTCAATGTATTCTTTATAGTGTATATTTCATCCTCAATCGTAGACCAGTTGATTAAGAAAACGTCGATTTCGAAGACAAATTGAATTATTTTAGTTGAACTGAATATAAAGGGTGTTTTTTATTGAGGTATAGAACTTCGAATTGAAATAAAACACAAGAAAATCGTTTTAATGTCCATCAATTTGGCTTTATTGGAAGGATAATTTTATGCCATTAATGTTTAAATATGATTTCGGGCATGTGGCCGCCGCGGCTGGCTCGAATAAAGCCAATTCTACAGGTCCAATTTTCAACCACTTGTTGGAACCACAACTCATCCACATTCATGCCATCCAATTCGGGAACAAAATAGTCGGTTATCATGGCTCTATACCGGTCTCCATTAACGGTAACTGACTCTCCAGCATTATTTCGGAAGAAGTATGGCCCAATGACTCCACCAGCCCATAGAGCACACCAAACAGTCAGTTTTTGTGGATGTAATGGCATAAAATGGACGGAGCTTGCGGTGAACTTCGCGAACTGAACCATTACTTTCGAAATAAATTTGCACGATTTGCAAGCGTTGTTCTTTTGTCAACCTGTTCATGATGAAATGGCAAACCAAACTAAATATTAATCACTTGACAGCTGACAAAATGGCCGCCAGTTAAAAAAGTGATGCCAACTTAAAGTTCTCTACCCCAATAAAAAACGCCCTTTAGTAGACCTGCCTTGGAGCAGTAGTCTTCAATGCTAGCAAATTATTGTTGGCCAGGGACTCTGTTCTTGAATATTAAAACAGTGTAGCACTGCAGCCATTATGCATTGTTTTCCAATCGCTTTCCGCATTTAACATTTTTATTATTTTATTTATTATAATTTTAGTTTTTTATTATTATTTTTTGTTCTGTTTCTGTACCACTGTGTGACTTCAATGATTCTCGGACACCACAAAGAGCTAAGTTCTTGGTTGGCCAGTATGGCTTCACAAACCAATTAGGCGGACATGTGTGTTACGCACAAATTAAGGTACTTTTTCTGCCCCCATGGATACTTCCAACGTGTTCGCATTCAGGTGCAACAGACCTTTTTGCTCGGGTGTATGGCTCAGACGCAATAATAGGTTTACGTATGTTACGTGCACGAATTAGGTGCCTATGATTTGCTCGTGTGCTTCGGCATTTCATCGCTTTTATTATTTCATGAAGCCATTGCAGTTTAGTGGTGATCACCAATTGCCGATATACCGAGTAGTGTATTTCGTGTTACTAGGCCCGTCTAGTCTGCCCCGACATAACCTTGTGTATGATTTATGTACGCAATGCAAAAACAAACGAAAACTAATACAGATCTCAAATGTCTGGCCACAAGCGAGAGTGTGGCAGAACATGGATTGTGAATGCATATTTACATACACTCGAAGGACATCGAATTAGTCTGGGTGCGTACACTAATTTCGATGCCACGCCAGAATTATCATTCGCATTCAAAGTGGAATGGAGAAGAATGTTTTGTAAATTGTGGGATAAACGAAGTCACACATCCATATGGTATATGTGTCTTACCCGCATGTCCTCTCCATAGCAAACCCTTTAAGCCATCAAGAGTGTCAAAGGTCAAGAATGTTCCAGCTATCGGTCTGCAATTGCGGACGGTTTTATTTTCCCATATGTCCAACCTGAACTGTGCTACATAGTGCGACTTTCATTGTTGATGTTTTTTACTTTTATCAAAATCATTTTTTTTTATTTTATCTTAATATATATTTACCCTCGACACTGATTCACTGATACACTGATTCCCTGATTCACTGACTCTGTCACGCAGTACGTAGGAATTTAAATAGGCATTCTATAATAATTCTATAAATAATAATAATAAAAAAATAATATTTTTTTTTTGTACAGAAATTGTGTTTTCCCCAAATTTTTTTTTACCAAAATTTTTTTTTAAAAATTTTTTTTTTTAATTTTTTTTTTTTTACAAAAATTTTTTTTTCAAAATTTTTTTTTTTCAACAAATTTTTTTTTTCAACAAAATTTTTTTTTTTCCGCAAAATTTTTTTTTTCACCAAAAATTTTTTTTCCACAAAAAATTTTTTTTTCAACAAAAATTTTTTTTTCAACAAAAATTTGTTTTCACAAATTTTTTTTTTCACAATTTTTTTTTTCCAATTTTATTTTTTTTCGAAATTTTTTTTACAAAATAGTTTTCTCATTAACAAATTAAGTAACAAATACTTTCTCAAGCAAATTAACGGGCGCCATAGGCGCATTACAACTTACTAGTTTATTAATAACAAAGTAAGTTTATATTCTAATTTGGGTGCAAGGGTAAACCGGGTGACACAGACAGATTTGGCTAGATTTTTGCAGCGACAGACCAAAGCCTCTGGTGGGATACGAACCCTCAACCCCCTCGTATTTTATTTATATTTTCTCGGACATTTATTCTTACATTACAATTGTTTCTACTTACCAAACTGGTGTAAAACGGTGTAGCCGTCTCAACCGCAATACTCGGATAGGGATTCTGATCGTTTGAGGGGTATGTTGAACCGAACACACTCATGCCAACACCGGCCACCGGTGTGCCGGACGTTAGACGCGAATACGACTCCAGAGCCGACAGTCTTGTTGAATTACTGGCAGCATCATATTGGCAAGAGCACACCGTCTGACCGGTCAACGGATCGGTGACCATCGGCCGACCATTATCACAACATGCCGGACTAGCAGAAACATTGGCGACTCCGCCAATGGCACCAATGCCAACGGCAGCGCCGCCGCCGCCACCCGCTACCACCGACAACGTATACGGATGTATTGTGTTGTCTACAGAACCACAGGCGGCGGTCGAGGCGGTTGTCGTACTGCCCAGGGCGGATGTTTGCGACACGGCATCGGGTGTCAAGGTACCTACCGAACTGTCGCTATTACTACTCGTCACACTGTTCTCGGCACCGGCTGCCGGCGATGGACTGATCGATGAGGCGTTGGAGGTGAGTGTAGTGGCCGCCAATGGGGATTGCACAATGGGATGACCGGCTGTGGTGTGATGGCTGGACGTTAAAAACTGCAAAGACATGGCATGGCATGAAAAGATCTTTTAGTTGCAATTTCAAGTTGAGCAGAAAAATAAAGCACCCACCAAAAAAAAACAAAAACTTTTACTTTTTTTTAAACTATTTTTTGTGTACGTTTTGTTTTTATATGCATTTCAGTAGTGCCGACTTGTTGTTGTTGTTGTTGTTTTTGTGTAAAATTGTGATCATGTAATGTTTTGAAAAGCTGGTGTTATTTTTCACCGAACATGCAGCAGCAAATATTGAAGATCGACCGTGACGAATCTCCGTATACCCTACGTCAGTAAATTTAATCCTCTAACATCCAAATTTGTAGAATCTATAAACGAATGTGCCTCTAAAGGCGTGCCTTGAGGGCCTCCCATGTTAACTTTGTGTGTACGAAATATGGCACAAAGAAACTTGAACCGAAGCCTTCAAATTAAAGAAAACTTTTCCATAATTGTCTAAAGTTTTGGGGGAAATGTTACGATACAATTAAATATTTTTACCCCCGTATTCATAAAAATGTAGAAAAACCTTTGTTAAGAAAAATTTATGAAAATACCAAAACAATTTTCACACATTTTTCTTAACAAAGGTTTTTCAAAAAAATTTAAAAGTATGTGGGCTATTTTTAAATATTTTAAATTTAACAGTATTGGAGAATTTTCTATAGAATTTCATTTAAAAGCGAGTTTCGAAAAAAATGATTAGCTTAGCAATATTAAAAACAACAAAGAAAATATAAGTAAAGAAAAATATAAGTCAGACCAAATACTGGTTGAATTTGATGTGGCCAAAAATTTGCATCAGCCTATTTTTTAATGACATTAATCAGGATTACTTCCGATTACTGTAAATAATCACAAAGAATCAAATGTAATCGGATTATTTTCTGATTACTTTTGATTATTTATAGTAATCGCAAGTAAATCCTAATTACTTTTAGATTATTTGTAATTGTAATCAATTATAAGTCTTGGAAAAACTGATTATAATCGTAATTTAATCATTACTGCACCACAACAAAAAATGTAATTTAATTAGTAATCATTACGATTAGTAATCCTTACTTAACAGCTATGGTTTCGATTAGCAACCTTCTACGAAAATTAAAAACATTTTTAGCGGCCGTTTTCACCTTGTAAATGCTGGCGGCTTTCACCTCTGAGCCATGTTAATCTTCGTTAGGACACACATTAGCCGTTCGTAGCCGACTTTAAACAGTCGGTGTCGGCTGGTGAGTATACACATTATATCGAGCACCGCTCACTGATTTGAGAGAAGTTTCCCGTCTGTCCCTTAATGGAATTCTAAGGAAAATGCGTAGGCATTGAAAGAACCACATGAGACCAACTCTGCCGAAGGTCCATTATATCGAGCACAGCTGACATATTTCATAAGTAAAGGGTCCGCCATCTAACTTTTTTTTTCAACTAGTGTTTATTTCGTTATCGGGCCAAGTTGAATTTTTGTTTAGAAAAATTTAAGAGGAGGATATTGGCAACATTTGGTTTCAACAGGACGGCGCAACGGGCCACACAGCCGAAGCCACACTCGATGTTTTGCGCCCTGTTATTGAAGATCTCATTATCAGCCGCAGAGCTGATATGGTTAGGCTACTGCATGGCCAGCCGAGGCAGCCATTTGAATGAAATTATTTTCCATTATTAACCGGAAAGATTGTAAAAAAAGAAATTTCAGAAAATATCCAGTAGTTTTTTTTTTTAGAATTTTGAAAAAAAAAACTTTATTTGGCGGACCCTGTATAAAGGAATCTTTCATATACTGGCCGATGGAAAACCTAAGAAACAATATTCCACTCTTCTCACAACTCGTCCACCTGGAGTATACGTGTGCTTCAGTTTGAAAGATCTGTCACATGGGCCTAAAATAGTAGGAGCTAAAGGTCCTAATGCTGATGATTCCCCCTAATAGAAAAAGGAAGTATTCCCTTTTACTGTAATGAATGTAGGCATATGATGGAGAACCTGAGTAGCAGTACTCCAATCTCCACCTTTAATTCAAAATATAACAAACGAATGGTCTAACATAATATATACAACATTCATCGACTGTAGGGTGTACATCTCAGACTATATGTTTATTGGGCCGCATATGTGTCTAAGAGCATTAAGCGCTTACAACTCAAAGTTGCTGTAAGTTCATTACAATTTCATAGCGTGTTAGTCGATCATACACACTGCGAGTCGGACGATCTCGACACTTGAATGGAGTCGTCGTTTGCTTTTGTTGTTGTTGGCTTTTTGCATGACTCCATACTCGTCGTACCTTTTGGTTTGGTTTTGCTGGTTTCTATGCTCATATGTTGTATGTTTTTATATTTTGTAACGTTTTATGAATTAATTAATTCATAATTTATTTTTATTACGGTGCAAATTGCTAATTTTTTGTTTTTTTTTTTTGTTTTTATAAAATAAATAACAAAAAAAAAAGTAATAAATGAAGAATAACAGATACTCTTGCATGAGCTGCATGCATGTCTGTAATAAGATACTTGCACAGACACACAAGTACTCTTACACCGACCCGCACACATACATAAACGAACGATCGAAATGCTACTTTATTTGCAAAGGCCTACAAGGTACAGTGGGCTGGAAAAAAATACAATTGTTCGTCAGCAATCATTTAAGAAGCTTTTTACAGTGAAGAGAAATTGTTTGTTTCTTTCAAAGAAATCAATTCCATAATTTCTGTATATGAATCCATATGTCCGAGAGTGATAATTCGCCCATATGCGACACTAAAAATTAGTCGACCTTTGTTTTTGAGATCAAAAAAACTTCATCGGAAAAGGTTTAGCCAATGATGGACTGCCGGCACTTCAAAAATGTCACTCAAATGCGCTGTCAATTGCATGTAACGTGGCCTGGCCAAATTATCATACAATTAAATTGTAATTATTTGTATCTTTATCTTTAAATTATCGTCAAATGTAATTCTGTACTCAGATGTTATTCCAAGCCCGCAAAATGACTCTTTATGTAAACCGTTAAATAAGTTTCTACCATCCCTCATTATAACCTCAAATTAATAGACGCCCTTCATATTTCCTACACAATTTACTAATAAATTCTCATGTCTATGGCCAATGAATTACACTAAATATGAATCGGGCACCACTGTAGTGTCAGTGGGGGCACTGCCATTTCAAAAGAATCCATTTGTAAAGGAACCTTGACTGTGGTTAAAGGTTTCTCTTGGGTTTTGGTTGGAAATAAAAAATGATTGATTTAATGTCGGTTTAGCAATGTGAAAATGCCAACTCAAGATGCGAATAGACTGGATTAGAAACGCGAGCACTTACCAATACACTTGTAAATCACATGAGTGTGTGTGTTCACACCCACACCCACAGCAGTGCATTCAAGAATTGCATAATTTGTTATTTCGCACATAATTTACACAAAATACTTTTAAATTTATGGTTTATAATTAAACCGAGACAAAAATAGTTTGCTCTCCCTACGAATTCGCCGATGCAACAACGGTATGTTTCATGTGAACCACATTAACCAAAAAAAAAAAAAAACCAACTCAATACACATGCAGACACGCTTACAACCAACCACCTTTAAAGTTAAGCCACAATAACCCAACAAACACATTCACCATGTTCCCGTGCTATTTCAGTTATTGTGTTCTTGTGCTTCTTCTTTCATATCGGCTGCAGTCGGTCTTGGGTATGTTATCGCTATCGTAAATTCATCACAGAACGAAATTGTGACAGGCTTTGACAAATTTCTAAAGGTCCTCAAAAGAAATTTTGCCGCCTTTCATTCAGGTTACACTACAGACGGACAGACAGTCGAACGTCGGTGTATTGTGCCCCATAAAGGAGAATGTGTGTGCTTTTCTCCCCTTGTCCTGGACTCTAGTTTTTTTCTTCTTTAGGGTTCTGACCGTGCTTGCCTGGTTTATTTTTTTCTTTTTCTTTATTGTCCACCTTACTACCGGTTTACATACTTCGTGCCTTGTTTTTTTTCTCTTCTTATTTCAGTTTGTTCACATTTTAAATTGTCCGTGTATGTGTGTGTGTTTCTTTGGTCTGATAATGTGAAATGAGAGTACGACGGACAGTCTGACGGATAGTTTGTTATTTAGGTAACGCGGTGTATTCCACAAGGAAGTCATAAATTCTTTTGGCCGCATATTACTTTATATTGCCTAAAATATGGTTTGTTTGACCCTGTCCGCATTGTTTTGGGAGTGTGTGAGCCTGGTCACAATCCGGAACTAACGAAAAATGTCCACCAACACGTGACCGCTGAAGAGATTTTACAAATAACCTCACCGCAAGAACGTCTATTTACAGGATATTTTTTTGGTTTGCGTTACTCGTTATCAAATTTTATCAACGGATTGTGCTCCACGACCGTCTACTGATAAGGCCAACGATAAGATGCGAGGGCCACCTTCACCACAGACTGGTGGTATATTATGTCCATCATTCCGTTTGTAAGCGAAACAAAAATATTTCTACAAGATGTTGACATTGAAATTGGACAAGATTCGCTTAAACACTAGAAAGAGTTCCTTTGCTGATATAATTCCTGAAAGAATTACAATGTTTCGCAAAGAAACTCTACGTTTATGCGATCTGGTGGTTTAGTTTTGGTATTCGAATTTGGATTTGCCACTTCCATTCAAGACAATGATGACCAGCAATGCTTGTGCGGCTTTCACTCAATATAACACCGTGTCACACACATTCTGTCCTATGAACCAAATTTACTTTTTCGGAAAGGGAATAAAAAATAAAAATACACGTGTATCGGCGATTTTCATGTAAACGTCAGAATTTTTTTTTTTAAGTTTGAAGTATGGAGCTCGTAGTGGCCTGTGTGAAAGCCTTTGGACCGATTTTTAACACTTTTTCAGTGATCCAACCGAGCTGATTTTTTGCAGGCAGACTCGTGGAAATGTCTGTCTGTATCACGTCAAATTTTTTAAAAATAATAGATTTTTATCAATTCTCAGATTTTCCTAAATTTTTTTTTTTTTAAATGGTTATCGTTTTTTTTAAGGTTTTAGTTCAAAAAACATTGTTTTTTTCGTAACGCTTAAGTAGTTTAAAAATTTGTAGTCTCTTCAAGTTATGCTAAGAAAAGTGAAAAAAAAATTTTTTTTTTTAAAAAAAAAAAAATTGGGGAAAAACTGAGAATTGATAAAAATCTATTTTTTAAAAAAATTTACGTGATACAGACATTTCCACGAGTCTGCCTACAACAAATCATTGGATTGTATCACTGAAAAAGGGTTAAAAATCGGTCGAAAGGCATTCACACAGGCCACTACGAGCTTTATACTTCAAACTTAAAAAAAAAAAAATTCTGACGTGTGCATGAAAATCGCCGATACACGCGTATTTTTATTTTTTCCCCTCTTTCCGAATATGTGCATTTGGTTCATAGGACAGAAAAAAATCTATTTTTTGTAACACGTGAGAGATAGAAATGACGACAGATAATTCTACCAACGTGTAAAATATTATTCTTAAAACTCGGCATAACTTCATTTAGAGATGAAAATTGGAATCTAACTTGTCAGCAACTTGTAGCCAATCATAGACTATTTGCAATGTTCAGATGAAAGCTTAAACTAGGCTAACCGGAGCAGATCACGATATTACCACTAAGATCAGCAACAAGTTTAACTAGGAAGAGTTGTCGATGAAAACTATGAACCCTCACCGCACCCTTTAGCTACCTCCCAAACAATACCTTCGGAAATCCAGCAATTGCTGTATATATGTTATGAAGGCGGCCATTCGGCACAGACATATACATTAGGGTGGGTCAATTTGTATAAGAGGAAAAGAAAACAACAAAGCGTATAGTAAAAACGAAAACTAGGGGACATTTTTTTTTTTTTGAAAAAAAATCAACTATTTTTAACATATGTGGTAAAAATAAAATCTTGACCTCATAATAGAAAAGCAAACATACTTTATAATAAAAATGAAATAAAGTACCACAGCTCTTAAAATATAGAAGATAGATAAAGTGGAGAAATAAAATGTTTTCAATTATCAAAATATTACATTTCGATTATCCTACAAAAGTCCGAACAAAGTGAAATTTTTTAATTTCAAATAAACTATTTTATATAAAAAAAAAAAAAAAAATATTTATAAAAAAGTCTCCCACTCAAAATCGAATAATACGAAAAGTACTAACATCTTAATACTAGTAAGTTGTAATGCGCCTATGGCGCCCGTTAATTTGCTTGAGAAAGTATTTGTTACTTAATTTTAAAAATTTTGCAAAACATATTTTGAGAAAACTATTTTGTAAAAAAAAATTTCGGAAAAAAATAAAATTGGAAAAAAAAAATTTGTGGAAAAAAATTTTTGCAGAAAAAAAAAATTTTGTTGAAAAAAAAAATTTTGTTGAAAAAACAAAATTTTTTTGAAAAAAAAAAAATTTGTTGAAAAAAAAAAAATTTTTTGAAAAAAAAAAATTTTTTTGAAAAAAAAAAATTTTTGTGGAAAAAAAAAATATTTTGTTGAAAAAAAAAATTTTTGTGGAAAAAAAAATTTTTGTTGAAAAAAAAAAATTTTGTTAAAAAAAAATTTTTGAAAAAACAAAAATTTTGGTAAAAAAAATTTGTGCAAAACACAATTTCTGTACAAAAAATTTTTTTATTTTTTTCATTATTATTATTTATAAAATTATTATAGAATGCCTATTTAAATTCCTACGTACTGCGTGACAGAGTCAGTGAATCAGGGAATCAGTGTATCAGTGTATCAGTGTATCAGTGTATCAGTGAATCAGTGTCGAGGGTAAATATATATTAAGATATAAGAAGATATATTTACCCTCGACACTGATACACTGATTCACTGACTCTGTCACGCAGTACGTAGGAATTTAAATAGGCATTCTATAATTCTATGAATAACAATAATAAAAAAAATTATATTTTTTTTTGTACAGAAATTTTTTTACAAATTTTTTTTTTACAAAATTTTTTTTTCAGCAAAAATTTATTTTTAAAACATTTTTTTTTTTCAAAAAAATTTTTTTTTCCACAAAAATTTTTTTTTTAACGAAAAATTTTTTTTTTTAAGAAAAAAATTTTTTTTTTAACGAAAAATTTTTTTTTTTCAACAAAATGTTTTTCCATATTTCAACGGGCGCCGTAGGCGCATTACAACTTACTAGTTTAGATATATTTCTAAAATATAACCAGTTGTCCTATATTCAATATCAACTCCTTCAAATAATCCCTCAGTCCTTGACTACAACCAATTTTTTACAGAACTCAAAAGTTTTAACCAGATCAAAAGTTACAAAGTTTGGGCCGATGAAATTGGTTTCTGGACCATGGTTTCGGTGTTTATGCGCTTTTTTTGTTAGAATTCCATAGTGTAACTGTTATTTTTTTTTTTTGGTATAATGTGACATAACTATGAAGTTTCTTTGTAAAATATTCCTAGAGGTTTTCGTTTTTTAGGGATTTATTGTGGAACCATGGATTCTTGATGAAATATTCTTAGAATTACCTGTAGATTATATTTCTGCCATATTCTTTGCGCAAAAACAATTTGACCGCCCTAATATACATGCCTCAAAATGTTAGGTATATTTTTTTTTGGTAAAACTTTTGAATAACACATTTTTCTTTTAAAACTTTACCCATTCCCACTGCTCTGGTTTTTTTTAATATTTCATTGAATTAAGATAAGCATATAAGAGCAGTTTATGTGTTTTTATGGAAAATGCTTTGTTATTTCTTGTAATACAATACGACAACATTCAAAATTCCATTTTCGATTGGATGTATTTCGATGCCAGCAATAATCAGCCTTGCCTGGTGTTACACTTTTTCAAAACAGCACCTTCCGCATTTTCATAAAAACTGTTATATTTTTTTTTAACAATTTCAATGTCCAACTAAATCTTGCCGATGACATACTGCCTTATATTCCATGTAGGTTTTCTGTTTTGCTTGTCTGCATCGCACAAAGCAAACGTAAATCGTTTAGAGCCGATTCATAAATGCAGAGAAAACAAAAAGACCAGACACCGAACGAAAGGTGGGAGGCAGCACACACACACACACACAGCGCAACACCAAGAATATTGCGAATGCAACCAGAAGAGAGCACACCAAGAGGAAAGAACACAATAAGCGTAGAGAACGGCATGCAGGCTGGCACGCAAAGCATTAGAACGGCCTAAGAGCCTTAAGGGCCGAAACGTAACGTAACGCAACGCAACGACACGAACGAAACTGGAAACCACAACACCCCTGCTGTGATGATTTTGACCAATATTTGTTAAACAAAAGTAAAACTATCGATAACGTAAAATTACAGATTGCCGGTTGACTTGACTTTATTCCGTTCAGATGGGGGCACGGTGATGGCATGTGATGTCATGTCCATGTCCATGGATGAATGAATGGCTGCTGGTGAGGCCTGGCCTGTTTTTGCAAACATTGAAATATGCGAGTGCATGAGTAATATTTGTGCCTATCTGTATGTTGAAACTTGTGGAGGTCATATGCAATTTTCAGACACCTTTAATTAAATTGTGAAAAAGTAGATTCCTTTGAAATGTGTCACAAAGTTCCAAGGGTAAGCAAGGTTTGAGCTGATAGGCAAGCACGCCACCAACTCGCCTACCGGAGTGTCTTAAAAAAAATTAAAAAAATCATTTCAAACTGTGTTTGAAATCTTTTGTGGTTAAGTATTTTTGAGAATAATTTTAAGATTTTTGGAAAAAAAAGTTTAGGATTTTCTCAAAAAAAAAAAATGGATTTTTCGAATTTCAGCACAAGTTTGCCAATAAAAAGCATTTTCTAAGCGCCCTGGTAGGCGTGCTTGCTTGTCTATCAGCGTGGGGGTTGTGGGTTCGATCTGTCGCTGCAAAAATCCAGCCATATGGTCTGTGTCACCCGCACCCTTGCACCCATCATTAGAATATAAAAATACTTTGTATTGTAATTAAATACAAAAAAAAACATTTTCCATGTCTTTTAGACCTCATTTTGTTAAGTTTCGGATTTTTTTTTTAAATAATTTTGTAAGAAAAATATATGGAAAAAAACTCAAAAATACTTAAGCATTTTCCATGTCTTTTAGACCTCATTTTGTTAAGTTTCGGATTTTTTTTTTAAATAATTTTGTAAGAAAAATATATGGAAAAAAACTCAAAAATACTTAAGCTTTTTCCTCCATCTGCAGACTTCAAAAACAGGAGGAGCAAAAAAATATTTTTAAATTTATAAGGATGGTTTGTTAAACCAAAAATATTTTTTCTTTTCAACTCAAACCAGATAGAGCAACTTTGGCGTTCGAACAAAAAGTTTTTGGTCGAACACCCTATTGAACACCCGATTAGCACATCGGGCAAATGGCCCCCCCCTGTACTGTGTATGACACATAGGCGCAGATTTTTTTATTTCAAATTTTCCATTTTATATACCAACGAAATCATCAAATGGTTTCTACGATTTTTTCTCTCGAAAATTTAGCATTCACTTCTTGATCTTCAAAAGACTTCAGAAAATCACTATTTTATCTTCAAGTTTTGTCGACCAGTGTTATTGGTTCTTCAGGGGAGTAGTCGTGGATGTCGTCATTACGGTTGGTGTTTTCTTAACACTTCCTGTCGGGCCCACAACGACAACATTGAGTAAACAATAAATGCGACTTTAATATAAGATGAACACAATGATTATCTGCCCGGAACGGCCACTTCAACTCAACGGAGATGTCTTCAAAGTGGCCATAAGATTTCGCAAATATTTGGAATGTGTTAAGAGCAACAGCAATAACAACAACAACAAACTGTTTTGTAAAGGGAAAAATTGAAGAAGAACAAGAAGAAGCATGCAAAAAAAGAAATGTAATGTTTTAAATAAACACTGAAAGAATAAGTGGAGGGAAAAAATAATAAAATTAAGCGCCTTCTCCAAAGAAGATTTCCAAAGGAGGAAATTGTTGTCTTCATTTTCATGGCTCATCAAAATCAAAATAAACACACGAGATATGAGACACTGATTTGGTTCATCCATCCATGCAGAGGTTGCTGGCTGTCTGGTCTGTCGTTGGTTGCATTGGCTGGCTGGCTGAGCTTTACTTTGGTTATTCGGTCGGGCCTGGCTGGGTTTCTCTATCAGACGGATAGACAAGAAAATCGTGCTCAAAGGTAGACAAGAAAACATACCCGAAATAACCATTTTTGCTGTTGCCAGACACAGTTTGTTGCTGTTGCTGTTTTGTGCTTTGTTTTGTATCTGCTGGAGACGGAGAAACCGCCAGAAGAGGTAAAACAAAAAACAAACAAAAAAAGACGACAAACCAAATCATGTCATTGCTGCCGCTGCAAAAAAAGGATACTGCTTTTTTTTTTGTTTGTTTGTTTGGTTCACTCAGATTCAATCACTCGCAGAGTAGTGTGCTTGGTGCCCTAAGGTGGCCTTAAAAATGTTACCAACTTTTTGTCATTCAAATATTTTACGTCGTTGCGGCTGCTGCTAGTGGCGATGTTGCCGCTGCTGCTGCATTGTGCCAAAAAGATTTAACCAACCATAACCTAACAGCTTGGCAAATTGTACATTAACCATTTCTCTTAAGCATTTAAAACAAAAAAAACCAACGAACTTGAAAAAAGTTGGTGGACAAAAACAAAAAATCACCAACTCTGCGAGAACTCTTTAAGATCTTGTTAAAGCTATCCAAGGCTAAAAGGGTGGCGCATTCCCACGTGTAAATATGGGGGGGGAAAACGTTTGTGATGTTAAGATTTCCCACAAATTCCCATCTTTATTAGTTCATTATCAAAAGTGCAGTTTGCGGGGCGTAGGCACAACAAATTTCACCCACTTGTAGAAATAACTCATACTTTATAAGGAAAATCGATATTCCTAATTAAATTACGATTACGATTCAGTTTTTCAAGACTTACAATTGATTACAATTACAGATAATCCAAAAGTAATCAGGATTACTATAAACAATCAAAAAGAATCAAAAGTAATGAGAAAATAATCCGAATACTTTCTGAGATTTCTTTTGATTCTTTCTGATTATTTATAGTAATCGATCAGCATTACTTACGATTACTATAAATAATCAGAAAGAATTAAAATTAATCTCAAAAAGAATCAAAAGTAATGAGAAAATAATCCGAATACTTTCTACGATTACTTTCGATTCTTTCTGATTATTTATAGTAATCGATCAGCATTACTTACGATTACTATAAATAATCAGAAAGAATCAAAAGTAATCTCAGAAAGTATTCGGATTATTTTCTCATTACTTTTGATTCTTTTTGATTATTTACAGTAATCTCAAGTAATCCTGATTACTTTGTGATCTTGCAAAGATTCGAGCAAATCACATGTGCCGTGATTAGTTTTGATTATTTAATGGTAATTTGAAGTAATCCTGATAGCTTTAAGATTATTTGTTACTGTAATTAATTATTTATCACAAATTGTTTAATAGAAGATTCAACTGTCACTTTTTTGATAATCACGTGTGGCGTTTCAAATCCCCACGTTAACATAATCTCCGAGCGGAGAATCAGTTTCGTCTGAAATTATGTTTTTCGAGCCAAATCGTTGTCGTGCATTTGTAAGGTCCAAACTAATAAGCGGTTGGTCGTGTGTCTTCAATTTCTGAGTCAATTGGAACTTGTAAATGAATAATGCGAGGTCGTTGCACACAAGTCTCATCAGGCTTGTACTTGAAATGTTGACTCGTTGAAATCGATAGCTAGCCAATGTTCGAGAACAGAGTCGCACACTATTGGCTGCGGCAGCGACACTCTCGTCAGTGCGCGCCGTATGACGGTGGGGACGGTGAGTGTGGCCGAATCATTTCAGTTATTTCCGTTCACCTGCGAGCAGAATTATATGGACGGCTAGACAAACATCTACATAATCTGCTTGGCCCGTTACGAATATTCCACAATAAACACTTGGTTTTACCGTGGAAGTTGCAACCTGGTGATGATGGTTGCTCTGTATAAATCACTCTCAGTTTGCCTTGATTTTTCTTTTCGGACTCGGCCAACATTTTGTTAGACTTTGAAGAATTTATGATTATAAAATGTTTTTCTTTTTGTTGTTGTTGTGCCCGGTCGTCGAGGCAGCTTCTTTTGCGACCGGCATAATTTGTTCGCTTCGTTGTTGCTTCTTGCCGGCCATAAAGAGGTTTACGTGTCAAGCACATTTATCACCCTGTAAACTTAAAGTATTGCATTTTGTCTTAACAGCAGACGGAAAACGGCAGACTGAATAAAGTGTTTTTGTGCCATAGCTTTGGCTCGCATACGCGATCGGGTACAAGTACAATGTTTGTACGTACATTCGTACGTAAGTACGTTACATTCCAAACCTAAACGCATTGCGTGACTTAAGACATAAAAGTAACACCAAACAGAGCTGAAAACTCATTACACACTCACATCATCTTATGGTTTGCACAAGCAAAAAAAATGCACATACACACACACACAACACTCACGCTGGAATGCCAAATTGAAAGGAGGGGGCAGTCTGTGCAAGCGCTATGAAAGAAACTATTTACCGCTACTTATCTGTAGCACTATCGCGCCGGGCCAAGACGTTCGGCTTCAACAACGACAAAATTATCATATAGAAAAAAAAAAATGATAACAACAACAGCAGCAGCAACAATGCCACGAAACAAACTCCAGTCATAAATGGCAGCAACATCCCAAAGTACCCACTCGTTGCAGGCCATTTAGACCAAGTGCCACCAACACCAACAAAAAAAACAAGCAAAAGACAACAAACCCTTGTGACTTTGAGGTAACAATTGTGAGGTTAGGTAAGTGACGTGAGTGAGTATTTGGTCCACATAAGGGTGGATCGAAATGCGTTATAGGTTGCCTTAAACTTAAAGTTGTACCGAACTGGTAGATTCTCTTTATAAAAGCTGATAAAAATAAGATTTGTAGCCGAATTTGAGGTGAACTAGAACAGTAGTGAACAATGAAGGGGTGTCATTTGGAAATAAATATTGAAGAACTCTTAGAACAGCGGCCAGTTTGGGCCCATTCCTGTGGATTACAATTTGTTCTCACACATTCTTGTTTTTCCACGTTTGTACAATTTTTTATCCCGTTTTAATACGTTTTTGCCACTTTTTCGTCCCTTCTCTAACTATTATCCACACTAGTAAGTTGTAATGCGCCTATGGCGCCCGTTGAAATGTGGAAAAAAAATGTTGTTGAAAAAAAAAAATTTTGTGTAAAAAAAAATTTTTGTTGAAAAAAAAATTTTGTTGAAAAAAAAAAATTTGGAAAAAAAATTCTGTAAAAAAAAAATTTTTGTTGAAAAAAAAATTTCGTAAAAAAAAATTTTTGCAAAAAACAAAATTTTGGAAAAAAAAAATTTGGTGAAAAAAAAAATTTCTGTACAAAAAAAAATATTATTTTTTTTATTATTATTATTTATAGAAAATTATAGAATGCCTATTTACGTACGTTGTACGTTTTTGCCACTTTTTCGTCCCTTCTCTAACTATTATCCACACTAGTAAGTTGTAATGCGCCTATGGCGCCCGTTGAAATGTGGAAAAAAAATTTTGTTAAAAAAAAAAAATTTTGTGTAAAAAAAAATTTTTGTTGAAAAAAAAATTTTGTAGAAAAAAAAAATTTTTGTTAAAAAAAAAAATTTGGAAAAAAAATTTTGTAAAAAAAAAATTTGGGGAAAACACAATTTCTGTACCAAAAAAAATATTATTTTTTTTATTATTATTATTTATAGAAAATTATAGAATGCCTATTTAAATTTACGTACTGCGTGACAGAGTCAATGAATCAGTGAATCAGTGTCGAGGGTAAATATATATAAAGATGTTTTTACAAAAATTTCTTTCACTTTTTTTATATTATCACCCTTTTTTATCCCGTTTTGGCCCTTTTTTCGTCCCATCTCTAACTCATTTTCACATATAGTTGCCAATCGTTTCCCCTGTTTGGTCCCTCTTTTATCCCGTATTGGCCCCTTTTGCGTCCCACCTCTATCTCATTTCCATCTGTTGTAGATTATTTCTAATTTATGTTATACCACTTTTGGACCCGTTATGGCCCCTTTTCCATTACATCCAATTTTGGCCCCATTCCTGTGGATTTCCATTTTTTTTACACATTTTTTTCCACTTTTGTACTTTTTTTATCCCGTTTTGGTACGTTTTTGCCACTTTTTCGTCCGTTCTCTAACTATTATCCGCATGTTTTTACAAAAATTTCTTTCACTTTTTTTTATATTTTCACCCTTTGTTGTTTTGTCACCCTTTTTTTATCCCATTTTGGCCCTTTTTCGTACCATCTCAAACTCAGTTCCACCTATTTAATTTATTATTAATTAATATATTTAATTTATTATTATTTTCAACCTAATAGTCTTTTCACATATACCGCGTTTCACCGCATTTCGCTCTCTTTGGATGAATTGAGGCAAATTACACTTGAAATTACACTTATTTCCATACAAAAAAAACGCAGACATTATGCTCATTTTTCGTAATTTCGTTGAAATCACAGTAAAAATGAGAGAGAGCACAGTGTTGTACTGCAAAAGTAGTAAAAAAAAGGAATAAAATGAAAAAATTTGCAGTGCTGGTTGAAAGCAAATGTCAGAAAAATGAGGGGAAAAACAGCTGTTTGTTTGTTTCTTCTAGTTTGTTTTGTTTTGCAAATTTCTTTTCCTTCGATACAAATCCATTGTATTAGTAAAATAACCATTTATTTCATTGAATCCATTCATACAATGATATAAACTCAAATATTATAAAAATTAAATCCATTTTTTATATTATTTTATCTTTTTTTATTCACAAATGTGCGTTTTGTTATTTACAAACAGAAAACACAAACACAAAACAGAAATGAGAAATGTCACATGAAATGACAATAAGTCACAAAAGCATATGTGAACACCATAATTTACAAATGATTTCAAGAGAGCGAAATGCGGTGAAACGCGGTATATGTGAAAAGGCTATAAAGAAAATTCGACTTATTGGAGCTCGAGTTATGGAAGTTTCACTTTATATTTGGCGGCTACCCCTTAAAATCATCTGCTTTATGCTAATTTCCATCTATCAGCAAAGTTCACTGCGTTTTTTCGATCTACCCCAGTGTACACATATCCATCAAGGCTCGATCACAGAAACGCTCACTCATGCACCCATACCATCTCAGACACGTATCTTGGTGGCATGCAGTTCACAAAGGAGCCGCCTTTTGTTTCTGCCTTTTGTTAACTTTTTGTGTGTGTGTGTGTTTTTTTTTATTAATATTTGTTGCTGTTGACGTCGTCTCCGCTGGTGTCAGTGTTGTTGTGATACAACTGATAAGAATTTAATAATTTGTTGTTGTTTTGCAATTTCTCAAACAACCACAAACACACACACACACACAAAAAAACTGGCAAGCAAGAATTTTTAATTAGTTTATTATATCAAACCTGTAAAATATTCTCATTATAAATAGTTCAATGTTAGTAATGCCAACGCCGCTGTTGTCGCCGCCGCCGCTGCCGCCCGTCTCAGCTATTGTTGCAGTTGCAGTGTTGCACCCTCTTTATGTTAATGTCGGTTGCATGCTGCTTTAAACACAGAGTATTTTGTAGGTTTTCCTTGCCGGCAAGTGACCCCTTTCTTCTTGGTTCTTAAGTATAGGTTTCTAGGGTTTGTTTATGTTGAAATTAAAACTGGCAATGAGGACAAACTATTTATTATTCATTGAATTTGCGATGATGACTCGTTGTAAGTGGCCATGTGACCTTACAGATGTTTGTTGTTTGTTTATTTTATTTTGGTTTTTCAAGAATCTAAACATTTTCCATATGAAGAGATTCCCAAGCTAATTGTGTTTTTTTATTTTAGAAAATTTCAACTCGGAAGTGAGCCTTTTAACCCATTTTGTACCAGACTACAAAACTATTTTTTTTGATTTAGTTCAATTAGTTTAACAATAGTCTAAAACTTAAAAAGGGGGCTGGGGGTAACTGGGTTCAAGTCGGAAAGCTAAATTATAAATTTAAAAAAACTTTAATTCATTTATTTAATGATTATTTGATGATTATTTAATGAAAAACAGTAAAACATTGTGGTCGAGATCTCGACCGCTGGTACAAAATGGGTTAAAGATATTCCCGCTGTCGTTAACCGTTTGATCATGGTATGCATATTGTATTCAGTCTTTATATCTCAGATTCAGATCTTAAACTCAATGAGACATAAGTCCTGTTTCTTTAAAATTTAATTTGAAATTTTAATTTTTTTAAAAATTACAGGGCTTCTTTAATTATTTTTAAAAAATTTAGTCCTTCCTGTTGGAAAGTCTTCATTACAATTTGCCATTGGCGTGTTGACAGCGAATTCACAGCTTTAAAACGAACACCGGTGTCATTCTAGCCATGAAATCCTGACTCCAGCCCATTTTCAGTTAACTAGAGGCGACTGGAGAATCGGTTATTTCCCGATGCTGCTTGTGGTCTGTCTCATACAAATGAGTTTTAATGGAAATCTATATCAAGTCCTAACTGCGAAAAAGACGTAAGCTTCAAAAAGAAATTTTACTGGAAAGTGAAGCGTGTGTGGCATACTCTACTATTGAATTTGCTATATCTTTGTAAATATAATTTTTGAAAACAATTTTCTATCAAAAAAATACGATTTTTCGCGGTAAGGGCTCGATATGTACGATCAGGTCTGAGACAATGTTTTATTTAATTGACAAATCGAAAATAGATCGAAACTTTATTTAAATCGGAAGGAGGAAACGCTTAAAAATAACGGATTTATTTCCTAATTCTTAAATTGCTCCACTGTGAACTGTGATTACATGCAATGCACATTGAAGGATTAGAGACGTCTGTAAGACCATTTTGAGATTTTTAATATATGTAAAAAGTGTTTATGGTCCTTATTAGGTGTGACCTCCATACTATGCCGTCAATCCATGGACCACTCGAGTAGCAGTAGTCGGTTATTTCACTAGAGTGTTACAAATAAATCGACCAGATCAGAATTTCAATATTTTTCATTTTGACTTTAGCTGTAACAACAACATAAAAAGACACACCTACAAGTCAAAAAATATTTTTTAAAAAAAAATTCTGTTGCTATTATCGATGTACTTCTTTAGCAAGAGTTTAAGTATTTTGTGGGATCTTTCAGTCACTGATATTAGGGTGGTATATTAGGGTATGTTTTCTCAATGTCTTCAAAATTAGAACAATTGCTCTCTTTGGGACATACACACAGATGTATCGCACCTTTATTTACCTGTAAGAGCTCTTCAATTTATAACCCGCAAATTTTCGTTGCACAAATCAGAAATTTCAAAAAAATCGCATCTGACACCCAAAAAAAAAATCTTAAAAAAATCCTCATCCATCCTGGTGTTGCGAAAAAGTGCTCACCTGCAGACGGAACAATTAATTACACATTCAAAGCATCAGCGATCGTTTAGGTCGTAAATAGGGTAGGTGCGTACATTTAATAATAACAGATGATGTGCAATTTCCACTTTACGTTTAATGTGAATTAATTGCAAAACTAATTACTTTAGTGTTAAAAATCTCTTTTTTCAAAAGACAAACCATCAATAAACATTAACACCATCACTTATTCACGCACACACACACACGCACGCACACCCAATCACACACGGCCATTGATAAATAAATAAATAAATGAAAGACACGGACACAGCGACAACACTTTATCAGTACTGAAATCATTCGCATCACCATCATCATCATCATCGTCATCAGGGACATCATTATCATGGACATGGTGATGGCGATGGCGATGGTGGTGTAGCCAGCCAGAGGACGCTGGGCTGAGATGACGACGAGCAGTATCATCGTCATTGCAACGACAGCATATTATTGGTCTTAAGAGATTCAACAACACAAACATTTAACATCATTCACATACCAGCAGCATCAGCGGCACCAGCATCACCACCAGCAGCAGCAACAACAACAACCAACACAGCAACAGCAACAATTGCTGGAACGTATGAACAGTTCCTCCATGCCACATTGATCAACTTCAGTGCGACACAAAAATGTCGTCGAGTGCATCATGTCCGATGCTGCGATAACGACAATAAATAATCTTTTTCTTCTTCTGCGTCTTCTTTTTCTCCTTCACCATTTTTTTTCCTTCTTCTTCTTCTTTTCTCCCAATGCTTTTTCGATGAATGAATGTATGAATGATTTACGATGTTTTAAGACAACAACACCAAGAACAACAACAACAGCAGCAATCACTAAAAACCCTAAACAAAATTTTTACTTGAAATAATTTATTGAAAAACAAAAACAACACTAGCGAAACAAAAAGCTACGAGAAGGAAGCGCAGTCACTTGCAACAACAAGTGACAATAAACATTTCGTCATCCTGAAGCAGCAGCAGCAGCGAAATAAAGGCTGGCAACACAGCAACGAATGGTAACAGCGGGAGCAGCAATTGTTGTTGTAGTTTGCGGCACCAATAGTTGTTGCAACAAAGTCCGCTTAATTTCAATCATAAAGAAAACACATTGATTTAATAAATGTCATACGTTTCGGTGGACGCACAGTGTTGCGAAAGAAGCCAATGCATACAAAAACCCGGACAATTGGATCGCCCGAAAGATATTTTTCTTCAAGAAAACTTTGTCGTAACAAAGATTTAGCACAGCTGCGGTCGTGCAGATGCGGAAAGAACATTTTTGACCACACTTTGTTGGCGGGAGGACGATGTTATTTTTCCGTGATAAACTATTTCACATATTAACTAAAATATTTGTATTTGTTGTTTATCGAAAGTATTTTCGTGTTTAGGTGATGAAAAAACGTTTCTGCCTGTGATCCGTTTACTTATTTCTTCTGTGTATGTACGTATTCTATGTTGCTGTAGGTGTTCCTCTTCAGTTGATCTAGTAATATCAGTTTAAAGTTCTTATACATAAATGAATAATGAATTGATTTAGTTAGTTAGTTATTGTATATGAACAACTTAAAATATATTTCTATAAACTGATGGATTATGACTTTTGTATAGCCATATAGTTTGTCTAGATAAGAGAATACATTTTTTTTTTCTAGTTAACCAGATGGATTGTGCTCGAAAACAACAAAATATTTCATCACTTTCTAGAATATTTCGTAAGAATTTTTTTTTTGTTGGTTTTTTAGGCCTTCTGTGATGGCCTTGATCTCTGCTTGTAGAATCGTTGAGTACTTTGGAAAACTGGAATACGAATTCGGCCCTTGGATGTCCCATGTGGAGTCAATTGCTCTACGGCACATTGACCAGAATCTGACGGCCTTTTCGGCTCTGCTATTGATGTGATCTTTCCAGTTTAGCTTCCTATCCAGAATTACTCCCACATATTTAACGCTCGTGCTTATTTCTATGTTTGTGTTCCTGAAGCAAGGATTGACGTACTGCGCATAGTTCTGTTTTTCTATTTGACTAACTGGTCTGAGTATTTTTTTGTCTTAGGTTAACTCTCTTCCACTAACGGTGAAGGCTAACAATAGTCGGACAAATCTTTACCGAGTTATCAGAAACTATGTCTCTGCAAATGAATTTAAAAAAAACGTAACCATAGGAAAAAATTGTCGACCAATTTTGTACTCAGGGGGGACCATAGGAAATCACAATTATATGGTGGTTATTCATTTAAATTTTTGATATTTTTTTAAAGTAAAAGTAACATTCCTACACAGTTCATCCAAATTCTTATATTTTGAATTTTCAACGAGGACGCTGGATTGAATTCCAGATGTATCTCCACGAAATTGTCGAATGACCCCACTGTGCCTAATTGCCGAAAATTCTTTAAAAACAAAACTACAGGATATTTTCTCAAATTTATTTTTTTATTCGAAAGTTCAATTCAATTCTTGAGATGCGGGATTCCCGAAATGTTAAAAATTTCAATTCTCGAGATTCTCGGGATTCAGATTTCGCTACTCATGTGATTGTCAAAGACTAAAAACAATTTCATTTCCTAATTATGGAAATTTGTAAAAAAAAAAATAATATACCGTTTGGCAGCACTGTGCCACCACATTCATCTGTCGAAAAAGATCTCGTCATAACGCTCCTATGTCTGTAAGTATGTCTGAACATGACGAGGCCATCAGAAAAAATTGCCATAAATGTTAAATGCGTATACGAGTTGCCTAAATTGGTAGAACAGAGGACGCCTTTCGTGAGCGACAATTCCACGACAGGCACATGCACACGGACACTGACGCACACACACACACACACACAGTCACCCATTCGGTTGCCAGACTAAGGCCAACGCAAAAAAAAAAAAAAAAAATGAAACGTACAAGAACTCTATAGCATTTCTCGTTATGCATTTGAAAAATGTCAATGTAAATTCCCATCACATGCTTTAAGGCATTGAGACGTGATTCCCTGACGTCTTCGGCTCCTAGCGTACCGTCTGCACCGCCACCCAAAGCTCTTGAATGCCGTTGCTCTGGAGTTTGTTTTAAATTGATTCGTGTGATATAAATCGATCGTATTCTCACTCTCATCATTGGCATGCAGCATATAAGGAGCCATTCTTGGACAGCCCGGTCAGCCAGTCAACCCCTCACAACAGCCGAACAGGAAACAGATCAACTTTAGACGCTGTTCAGGCTTCTTCACTCACTGTCTGCCAGCCAATGTCGCTGCCTGCCTGCCTGCCATAGGATCCCTGTTTGCATGAATGCGTATTTTTGTTGTTGTTTTTTTTTTTTTTGTGGGTGCCCCCTCCTTACGCCGCTATTTGTTATTCCATACATGCGCTTGTCAAAATATGCCTGATGGAATTATGACAGATCATCATTATAGTGATGATATATGAGCAGAAATTATCAACTGCGGGCCGAAACCACGACCACGAGTGCTACAGTGCCTACGTCTGTCTGCAAACTGCCTATTGTCAATGGCAACAGTGACAGCGACAGCAACTGCAGCAGCAACGTACGAAAGAAAGAAAAATCCGATGGATGATGATGTGTTCTTGACAAACAAGTTGGAAAAATATTTAATGAATTGGTTACTACATATTGATGTTTAGTTATGGTATGGAGCCACAACATCGGCGATGACAACAGCAACAACGACAACAACAACAACGACAACAACAACAACAGGAGCAATGCAACATATTCATAAGATGGTTGGCAGACATGGATGGAGCTATGGGTGCCAGCCGGGCAAGGTATTGCATGTAATGCAATTATGTGAAATTTTATACTCGGATTGTGTGAATATTTAAGTGGAGAATTCGCATACATTTCTATATGCCATTGTATATGGCGGCAACGTTAAAGACGCAGATTCTTCATTTTTCTACAGAGAATACGAAGGAGTAATCTTTGTGGACCTACCGGACCATTATCCTTCCTGCATCTCTGCAACTGCTTTCGAATATTCCCGATTAAACACAAAAGTGAACTCGCTCCACATTAACATGAACCATAACATAAGATGGTTATGCAATCTGATGTTGTGGACCTGTCGATTTTAAAAATTGTTTTATTTATTCGAA